>JARFIY010000042.1:0-600000 GCA_036346155.1 Sinelater perroti
GACTGGCTTGGGAAAAGAAATGGGCGTGCAGAGTCCGATCTGCACTACGGGTCTTGTCCTGAACAACCGTAAACTGTTGACTGAGAAAAACAAGATGGACAAAAAGTTAAAGGTCAAATCACTGCTAATCAAGAAATTATATCCGGACGAAAAGAACTTTATCCAAGACAGGAAGGTGGATCGTCAAAATGGCCCCTAATTTATCTTTTGCCTCTGTGGTAGTGCTGAAGCTTGTGGGCAGCGAAGAGGATGTCAAGGCGCCTCGCTTCTTTAAAGAAGGTCCGAAAGTGACTCTGCTTAGAAAACAACTTATATTATATTATAATTTATATTATAACTAGTCCAAGTCCAAGATTGTTTAAATTCTTCATCACGTTCTACGATACCTTGTTCTTTTGCTTACATCATCCAGCATGGTGTCCTGAGATACCAAAGAGTTCCAGTACGTTTTTCGAACGTGGGTCTCAATCTCGAGATGCGACTACTTGGGACCAGCCCCAATTTGGATAGGTAGATCGAGTTGCGCCAGTATTTGAGCAAGTTCGCTGCCGTTGTTGAACACCATGGGAGAGGAAGAGCGATGGTAGTCAGATGAGGAGCTAAAGCAGAAGATGCCATGCTATGCAGTAAGTTCACCTGAAGCACTAGGATCACCATCCGATATCTTTTAGCATCCTAAAGATAATCCTAACCAACTTATAAAAACCCTTAAATTCTTAGTGTAGGTTTTTGTCTCTGTAGGCAGATTCTGTCGCGCTTCTACTGCTAAACTAACATAAACTTTCCTGGTATATCTCCTATCGTTCAGAAGATTTAATACATGTAATTTTTTTATATATATATATTTTTAAATAAGTCTTATTCTTGTTCACCTGGACTTTACGAAACTTCCTGTCACGAAATAACCACCCCAAACCACTCATACGCTACAGCAGATCGTAGGGATGGAACAGCTTTTACTGAATATTGCCCACAACCAGCTCCTCGGCAGCGCAAACATGGACAATAATGGAAAATTAGTTCTGGAGAAAAAAGGTTAAAGGCTTAGGCCCAGGTACCTTGATTTGCCAAATATGTCAACGTCAACGTTGCCACCAAAACCTTCTTAGTCTTAATTGCTTATGTCTTACGTGCTTCGGGACGAGTGTCTGCGGGAAAGCTACGGATCCATCGACGTCCAACAGAATTCAATATCAGCGTGGAAGAGCACATCCCGCAGGAAGTTCCGATATCTCGCACACCAACACAATCTTCCAAGTTATCACTAATTGCTAATTATAATACTAGTAGCATTAAACAAAATGAGGACACTAGCTGAACTTAAATTAAAGACGTAGAAACTAGCAAAGCAACTCGTAGAATGAATAAAAGCGACATTTCATTGGACCAAGGAACACGTCAGCAGTTGATGACGGGTCGGCAAGTTAGCTAAGAGGTCACCACGAAGCTCACCTATTGAAAAGCTTTAGACCAGATTTACTATCTATGGTAACAAGAAGGACGAATTATAATGTAAACAGAGGGTGAAAGCGGTGAAAACGCTGGTACAGTGCTGTAAGGCGAAGCACTGGTTGACAACATCAAATTTTTAATAAATTGTATTCTGCGATCCCCATTTCGCTCTTTAACGACGACATATTTATACTTTGACCTTGACTAATTGCTTGGTACACCGGCTGCACCGCATACCGCGGTACATGCATCTCAATATGTTCTTCCTGAGATTCTGGACTTGCCAGGTGATAAAAGCAAGAGGGTATATTTGGTGGCAACCAGATTGTCGCTTGTTACTACACTTTTGCGACGATGATTATCGCGTCCACACAGACGCCATATTTGATGCCCGGGCTGTATTTGATTGCACCGAGTCCATGTTGCGCAATACCCCATACGAGAGCTCTGCGCACAATTACCAGTACGCTCGAGAATCTGGCGATTCATCGGGTGTTAGACACAAAACTCGCTTAAGATGACAAATTTATGCGGCCAGCACAGGTATCGACTGAAACAACGCAGAAACGTGTGCACACGTCTATCCAAGGATAGTCCAATGTTTCTCTGGAGAAGGAATTGGTAAAACCTTCACTAGGTCATATAGAAATCATGTTACCGAATTTTACACCCCGTTAAATATTATAAAAGACAAATTATGCGTGATTTGGATGATTGTTCTAAATCAATGAAGTGTATTGTCAACTGTTATACCAATGGTAAACTATCTTTTTTATCTTTAATAGTGAACCTAATCTTCTTTATGGGCCACTAAAAACATTTTTTTAATTGAATGTACACTAATATGTTTTGGACAACGTGATATGAAAAAACTGAGTTTAACTCACAAATACTGTTGAATAATTTTATTTATATTAATACGAATTAAGAATTTATCCAACTATTAATTACGAACGCAATATCTGATCTGGCCTTGGTCAATTGAGGTGGGTCGTTTGCCGTTTTAGGTAACATATCTTCCATGTGGGTAGTACCTAAAATACAAACCAAAAATTGGTTACCATTGTTAGTTTGTCACTTTAAGTTACCTTCGATGGTTATTGAGGGTAATTTGGTCTTAAACTTTTCCGAGTATTGAGTGTTAAACCACGGATCCTTAGTCCCTCGCACGAACAGCACATTGCTCACCACCATGTATGTGTCACCGTACAGCAGCTTCGTCGATTTGACGATGTCGTTCAAAAAGGCAACGTCGTACTGTTCTCCGAACGCGCCTTGGCACTCTGAAGCTCGGTATCCGATCGGAAATCTTGCCGCAAAGTTTTGAGGAAGAGCAGACAAAGTTATGAAGTCAGGCACCTCGTTGCACAGCAGGTACTGGTACATACGATCTTAAAAGATAGCGGAAAATGTCATTAAAGCTTGTAATAACATGATAAATATAGTTAGTCTCCTAAGAACGTCCGCTCGATTTTAATGCATTCTATAAAGTACTCAAAATATTCTCATGCACGACATATTAAAGAATAGAAAAGTAGGAAGCGAATGGCATTTAATAGGTGTCCATCCATTAATCTCTATTTTTTGTAAATAATTTAGCAATCAAAATACAGGGTATTCTATAAGCTAATTTGCTATTTACAATCTAAGTATTAACAATTAGACTTAGATAAGGCATGATGACATAGCATCTCTTCCATTTTATAGGTCAGCTGGTCATTGTGTTTTGATTCTTCTTGCAGGGTCTTTCAATAGGGTCTGCATTAAAGGATTTGTATGTATTTCTAACTTTTTACGGTGAGCGACGCTTCTCTCATGGATGACTTCTTGTACAGTTGGCATTTTCAGGTCATTGTGGATCATTTCATTGCTTATATACTATGGGGCGTCAACTATGATTCTTAGTATTTTGGATTGACATCTTTGAATTATTGCGAGATTCGTTTTACTGACAGTGGCACATCCTCATAGCTCCACTCCATATGTCCACATGGGTTTGATAATTTATTTGTATAACAGTAGCTTATTATCAATAGATAGTGGGGATCTTCTTTTGATCAACCAGTTTATCTCTCTCTGTTTTAAGTCCAGTTGCTTTCTCTTTTCGTTGATATGTATTCTCCAATTTAATTTAGTATCCAAGTGTAGCTCTAGATATTTTATTGTTGTAATGTGTGGTATTTTTGTGCGTATTTTTACATTCCCCCTTTTAAACCAGTGCTCTAGACTATACAGATATTCTTGGATTAGAGTGAATGCTCGAACAACTTCATTGTGGCTAACCATGATGATAAAAGGTAAAATAGAGGACGCAGCACGCTACCCTGAGGTACTCCAGATCTAACTGAAAGAAAAGCGGAAACTTTCCGTCTTACTTTTGTTCTGAATTGTCAATTATTTAGATAAGATTTAAATAAGTAGATGAGTCTTGATTTTTTATAGTAGAGCCTGGTGCCACACCCTGTCGAAAGCTTGGCTTACATCTAAGAATACTGATGTACTTGTTGTTAAAACTAGAGAGGATGGTTTGTGTTATGCAACGGCATTGTTGTATGGTAAAATGGGTCTGCCTAAATCCAAATTAGTAATTGGGAATCCGTTCAGTATCAGTTCTTTCAAGAACTAGTTTTTCTAATAATTTTGAAATGGCCGACAAAAGACTTATGGATCGACGAGATTTTACACTATTGGGATCTTTACCGGGCTTGAGGATTAGGATTATCTCTGCGATCTTTGGTCTCTATTTGATGTACGATAAAATATATTTTATTGGATTGGCCTCGAGAGATTGCGATGATTCAATTTTTGTCTATCCAAGTTATGCACCGTCGGCTGCATTGTTTGCGGCCGTTATCTTCTTTTAACAACTACGCTTTATTATTGATTTCACGGCGTTTTAAACCAGACAGTTGCAAACACCTTATATACATGCCAATCATCTTTTAACATTTAAAATTTTTGTAAAATGTGCATTGCTTCTAAAATAACTCTAAATATTGTTTTGTAGAGTGCTGGAGTATTGTCTTCCTACCTAGAGACGTTAAGTCAATAAGACTGCGAATGTGTTCCTGTCCATACACGCCGTTCTTTTAGGTAAGCAGCAGTTTTACGTTGCTATGTAATATTGTGAGTTTTTAATGTTATTTGATTATCAGGGGTCCTAATTTCATACCGTTTTTGCATGTTTTGGGCGAGACTGGTTAAATGCTGAATTCTAACTTCTAAATAAACCTTGGAATTACGTACCGTAAACGTAAGGACGTTTAGGTTTGGCAGACCAGCTGGTGTTTCTCAATGAAAGCAGCCGGTTTTCAAATACGTAGTCTAAACATTGGACACTCATGTTCTTCATAACGTGTTCGACACCAGCAGCTAGACCATCAAGGGCATTGCCGATTGCAGTTACCTCATCACACATCGATTTAATTGTTACGGTATGTCCATAGGTTGAATCACTTTGAGCGATTCCGACGACTGTAATTATAATGTTCAAGTACAGCGTCCCCATATCTTTCGAATTGTTTATAGACTTTTCCAAAGGGGTACACAAGTTAAACTTTTTGTCAATAATCCGTCGTCCTTCTACAGTTTCTACATGCTTGTCTAACTCAGAAAATCCCTCCTTCAAGTTAGACAAGCAATTTTTGTTCTGCAATCCAATCTGTTTTAAGCCTAGATCTATGTAATCTGAAACAGATAATTTTGGATTAAAATTAGATATATTATATTTACATACGTTTAGAACGTATAAAGTAACTAGCACTTGCGTGTGAAGACTATAGTTTCTCGTAAAGCTATTAAATGGTATTGATAGAATGCTTAAAAAGAAAGATAGTGAATCATTTGTGTAGTGCTGCGAGTATAAATACGGAAGCGGAAAATTATAGGCAGTGATAGACGGTGTTACTGATCTCTTGGGAAGAAGTTCAAAGATGACACTAACTAAGAAAAAAATATATAAAACCAGCTCCCGGAAAATACGCGCAAACCACATACGTACTATCCAGCGTGTTTCTAACGTGCTGACAACAAACAACCGAACTACTGGCAAAATGGTTTATTTTGTAAAACTTTCCATAGTATCACCTATTAACTAACAATGAGTTTTACACAATAAGTTCCCTATAAGCTTACAGTCCAGTAGAAGCAGAAATGTTTCTAGGTATGGCAACAGTTACAGCAGCTTTACAATATCGATGTAGAAAAGGATATCAAAATATAATCCTGGAACGACACACCAAAAAAAAAACGACAGTCTATAAAACGGCAACAAATTGTACTACTGTCCAGATTTTTTGGGATCAAGGGATAATTTTATTACTAGTTCTTTCCTGAGAACAGTATTGAGAATTTTTAAAGCGGTTCCGCTAACACATTAGCAAAAATGGGAACGCCATACGTTTTACAGTAACAATAAATGTCGGTCACCACACTGTGCCTTACAGGCTCTCGAATGCACCATATTACCTTACATCCCTTATTCGTAGGAACTGCGTCGAACGACGCTACTCTGTTTGGTGCAACGGGAAAGGCGATCTTCAGGCGATCTTCAGGCTTGCTAAAGACAGCTTATAAAATTTAGCGTAGACAAACAAATTAGTGACCGAGCTATCATTGGGCGTTATCGAAATGGAAAAAATGCTCTTAAAATAAGTGATTTTTCAAAGAAAAGTAAATGAATCTATGCAAAAGATGAGATAGCAGAATGAAGAGAGACGAGATTTGTCAAAGTATGAGGGGTTTGGATCATGAACCGAAGACTAACAAAACAATTTTAAATAACCCCAGTTGACTAACTTTCACACTTGAAAACTCCAGAAGTTTAAATGGAATGGATGACACCACCACCTCCCTAACAGATGTTTTTATGTCGTTAGAAAACAAAATTCACAACGTGTCATACTAAAAATCATTAAATCACCAATGTCTGGTAAAAATCTATTCTAATGGCCAGCCTTTATAAGCCAGTATAGATCAACAACAAAACGCTTTATCTATCCAAAAAGACATCGTCGGTTATTATCTAGATGATGAAGTAAAGAAATGTTTAAATTTGTACGACAAATATGTTTTTTTAAATACTTACCTCCACGGTCTAACTTTAGAGTGATTGCTGGACTAGAAGCTACAGCTGCGTACACCAGATGGGGATATTTGATGCGTATCCACGTAGCCAAACCGCCAGGGTAGGATCCACCAAAGGCAATCCATTTGGCATCACTTGCTAGATTATACTTCTCCCTCATGCCAACGATAAAAGTAGCCAAGTCTGCTAGGGCTTGATGGGTGTTTAAATACTTTATATTTGGTAAGCTCAGATCTCTGAATAGAAAATAAACTTCTGGGTAAATACGATCCACACAGATAATTAAAGAACCAAGAACATGTCATTGGCGTTGTACTTGAAAGAAGGCGTCACACTATTCAATACTGATAAAATGCTGGATTGAATAATAGTGTGACACAGAGGTTAATCTTGGGGATTTAATTGTGAAATGCGGTACATAATAATATTTTGAGAGTGCCGTTAAAAATAAAAATGTTTTTTTGTGTCTAAATCGGAATAATCGATAAAGGGTCAGCTGGTGGGGGATTATAGCTTTCCTCACAAGAGACGAAAGCGGTGGTTACGAGGATCTCTCATTTTAAAGGTTATATAAACTGCGCACGCGCAATATCGCCGTCATATGCATGATTAGATACGTTCATAAGTGTAGTAGTAGAGTCTATGGCGTTGTTTTGCTTAAGACTCGATTTATTAGCGTGATGTAATTGCAGACCATTTAAAGTGCGTAAAGTTATCAGATTTTTGTAAGCCGAAGGAGCTAATCAGAGCGAAATTCATCGCAAATTAGAAGGTGTTTGTATTCCAAACGTTTTAAGCCAAAGAAATTCAACGTTTGGTGCAAAAAATTTAAAGATAAATGAACGGAACTAAATGAGGCAGATCAAGACTTCACATACGGATGACATCTGTACAATTGTCGAATGTTTGAGTGGGCAAGATCGTCGCCTTAAGGTTCTTAAAATTGCTGAGATGACTGTGACTGTTAAGAATTGTGCTTATTAAATCATATGCGGCCTAGTCTTCCACAAAGTTTCGGTTTCGCTGTCCGACAAACAAAAAACCAATCGAATGAGTGCTTTACACCCAATACAAGCAGGAAGGGGATTCTTTCATTGAAAGTATCGTTACCGGAGATAAAACCTAGATTTATGGGCGAAACAACAGTATGTGCTATGGAAACGTCCAGCTTCCCCAGTTTAAAAAAATATTCAAAACTCAATCATCTGCTCGTCAAACTATGGCTAGCACGCCTTAAGATAGTGAAGACTTATCGCTGTGTAAATTCTTTGAACTGCGCACAACCATTAACAGCGAACCACTCTCATAAAATGAAACAATGTAATCCAACCTAAAGAACGCGTTAATTAATTAGATGTTAACTTGCTGGAGCATTTATGTTTGCTAAGCATATTGACGACGCTACCAACCATTCATCTCAGCCAGCAAATTTACCTTCATCTTCCATATCGGACCAACAGAAGATAGGAGAAGGGTGTAGGCGGCGATCACGGATTCTATATGGTTCAATAAATATATACTAAAGGTTAGAGCTATACAAAGTCTCTTGCAAGTTTATTCCCAATTGAATAAAAAACAAAATTCAAATCCGAGTCGAAAGGGTGTTATCCAGTAACCACACTTAAAGAGTAAATGACTGGTAAATGACAGAGAACCTGCAATACCATGAGGTGTGGTAGATTTACTAATGAGTTTATTACATTAGACAAATTCTGACACGATATTGATGTTTCAAGAAATGTCTTTTTGAGATCAAAGTGGAAGATAACAATGCAATTATTGCAACAAAATTTTATTGCGACAGGGAGAGAGTGGGGCGAGGGGGAGAGGGGGAGGAAGAAAGAGGATTGGGAAAGGAAGAGGAAGGAGAGAGACAAGACGGAGAAAGAGGGGAGTTACAGAGGGGGGAGTAAGAGAGGGAGAAACCATAAATAGACCAAATATTAAACGAACTGATAAACCACACCTACATGTGAAGAAATTAATAAAGCTATTGAAGTTCAAATGTTCAATTTAGCTGCGTTTGATAGTCTGAAGTTTCTATGGAGCTTATAGAAGATATAGACAAGAAATCAAACGAGGAACTATAATATTCATGGTATATTAACAAATACCATAAAGTGCTGGCGTTTCGCTAAACAATTATAAAATGAACCAACAAGCGTGAGCTAAGCGCTAACTCGATGAATTAGCATCACCTCCCATTGAGGTGCATAAGTGACACATGTGGTCAGCTAAAGAGCTAATCACACGAAACAGATTCTATGTGCCTTCAAGATAACACGAATGAAGTCAACACATCTACTAGTTCTATTAATAAACCCAAAATACCGTCAATATATCTACGCAATTCAATGAATCCCAAGATTCTTTTGGCGAATATCAAGAATCCGTTTATAACCATGTGTACCACGAACTGGCTACTCATCAAATTATCGGATGATAAGGGCTATTGCACAAAATTTTATTTTGAAAATGGAATTGAACTCCAACTTAAAAATAAAGTGGTAAATAAAAACACGCCTACTGATAAGAGATAAAAATCCCCTTTTTGTGCGTGCAATCGACTTAACCAATAGTGATGAGGATAAAAAACTTGTCACCTTAAAGTTAATTCGATTGTGACGGTAGAAACGAGGAAAAAAGAAACCAACTTATCACAATGTCATCGATGTCAATGCTACGGGCAGACAAACAAATTACTATACCCTCACACAAAGTATGTCGAATGGGCAGGCAAGCACAACCACAGTGAGTGCACAAAGCAGCTCAAAACTAAACCAACATGTGCCAATTGCGGCGGCGATCACGTGACGAGCTACCGTGGCTGCAGCCACCATCTTGCACTTCAACAAAGATACATAAAAAATAGGAAAATTGCAGATAGTTCTGGCGTCAACATAAGCCAATAAACAAACAAATAATTCACGCATCACCATTCCCTCCACCTCAGTTGAAACTCAACCAGCCGAATCCTCTCATTATTGTAGACCTCGTAACGTCCTTTCTCTGACAATTTAAAACGTTGCTTACAACCACCATATTACCCCTATTACTCAATGAACCCTACTGTCAGAAGAGCAATGAAAAAATTAACAATCTTAACAATTAGTATTTATTGCACTTTTAGCCAGATGCAAAGGTTATAAGAGCTAAATTACCAAAATATACCCGCAGGACAATGAAAACCTTAAAATACCAGAATACAGCGTATTTCAAAAAGACAGAAACGCCAGAATAGTTTTAAGAGGAGTAGTCACTATCATTAGAAATGTCCCCGACATACTAAATACTATTTTAGAAACCATTGGAATTAAAGTGAGACTATATGACCTAAGCAATCTTACCATCTTTAGAGCATAGAGACAACCAAACGGAAAACTCAATGAAAATGATATAAAATCCTTGCTTGATACAACTGACTAAATATTAGTAACTGAAGATATCAAAGACCATTAGCCTGACGTATTAAATATTGTCCTTCAAAGGAATTTATCAAAACAGGTAAATTCTATATATAAAACCTATATTGGTATATTTACGGAGTTTACCATAACCTTCTCAAAAACTTATCAATGGAACACTTTCCAAGAGAAACTAAACTCCAACCTACAAAAACCGTTTGAATGCAAAAACCTTAAGATCTAGATACTGCCGATTCTAACATTACCGTGTCAATTACGGTATCAAACTCCTCAGAACATCATGTATTACTCGCCCAGCTGTGCATTAGAAGTGATCAAAACAAAAAGTCGAACCAGGCGGCTATAGTAGGGACAAAAAACTCAAAATATACAAAACTTCTAAACAGTTTCGCCCATCGTTTTAAGAAAGACATGAGTAAGCTCAAAATTGATTCATACCTAAAGCATATTGTTGATAACGGCCCCGGCGAAATTAATATGTGGAAAACCACCAGAAAAATTATAAAGCAACTATCAACCAAATCAAATGGGACCGAGATATTCTTTACCCTGATAGCAAAAAATCGTAAGCTTTTGCTGATCCCCTCGAACACGTCTTTACGCCACCGAACATCTAGGACACTATACATGCACTTTGCGTATTAAATCATACAGAGCGCAATCCCCCAATTATCACTAGAAACATCAATTCTGCATCACCATGTGAAATAACCCAAACCATATCTGCCCTGCCCAAGCGGAAGTTTCTAGGGCATGGTCTTATACCTAACATTGTCTTGCAACCCCTAAGCAAAAAATGTATAGCATACCAAGCATGCCTTTGCATTGGCTATTTCTCACAAAGGTGGAAACACCCCCATTCTCAAGTTCGCAAAACCAGGAAAAGACAAACAAGATATTAAAAATTACCGGCCAACGAGTCTGCTCACGTCTCTATTTAAAATTCTGGATAGATGATAAAAAGAGGTGGCTGAGGATACAACGAATAATCTAAGAGTTCGTAAGTGAAACTGCAATACTAGACGGATGAGGAAAACGTATAAAGGAGTCTATAAAGTCTTTGGATGGATGGGCAGAGATGCACCCCTTAAGAAAGAAATAGATGTATTATATTTAACACAAATAAATTTCAGATAAATATAGAAAAATGTAGTAATTTTACGATTCAATTCTCACTGTATCGTGCCCATGTTGTTGATTCGGCATCAAAATCTGCCAACTTACTCAACAGGCCGGCTTTTTCCAAAATATCTATGCTCTAATGCGAGACCCAGGGCCCCAAACTGCTTTGCGTAGTCCACCCAAGTAAACTCCGTTAGCTCAAGCATTTCTAATTCTGCTTCGCCCCCTATATAAAGAAAAATCGGTCCGCCACGCCTGTAAAAACCGTCGTTAACGAAATACCGCTGAAAAATAGAAGAAACGAAGTTTGCAAGTGCGACTGCGAATTTGGATGCGGCCATACCTGCTGCCATCTTCGAGAGTCTTGCGGATCGAAGTGGTTCAGCTTCTGCTCAAACCATAGTTCTTTGATGTTTGAGTTATTCTTCTGCCCGAACGCACATAGGGCCTGTAGGGCCAAAGCACCTAAAATCAAGTTGAAATAAAACATTTTGAATAAAAGAATCACTTAAAAGTTGCTTCTTTTTATAGCAATTCTTATCAAAATCGTGGGACCTTAAAATGCGTATCACAATAAATATATTGTCGAGCAATAACATTTCATTGTATCATTCGTGCGGTTGCACTTTGCACGAAAGTAAATCAAAAATAAATTGCGAAAGATAAATTGCAAATATTAAAAAACATTTAAAACAGTTGATTATTGGGGATAAACCTGGACTATAAAAAATATAAAATCATCAATTGTTAGACTTTTACCCACACTTTTAATCACGTGTCAGCTATCAGAGGACACGTTTTGCTCGAAAATAATTAGTTCACTTCTGCTAATAATAGGCGTACAACTTTGCTTCCACCGTTTTTTCCGACATTCGAGGCTTTATTGTAGAAAACTGGTTATACACTTACGATTCAAAATATTGTTCATCGCTGGCCACTACTTCCTTCGATCTTTCGGGTAGCGTACGAATCCCGTGTCGGAAAAACTGCTCATCTTTTGAGGCGATCCAATTTTTGACTCTTCATAAGAACGCAAGTGCTGGTCATCCAGCCCGTGTGCCATTGATTGAAACAAGTGATAGTCAGAGACAGCAATGTCTGGAGAACACGGTGGTATGTTTGAACCGACTTTGCAACATGGGGTCGAGCATTGCCATGCTGCAAAATCACTTTATCGCGTTTCTCGCTGTATTGCGGTCGTTTGCCTTTCAATGCTCGGCTTAAACGCATTCGATAGTGATCGCCTGTGATTGTTTCAAACGGTTTCAGCAGCTCATAATACACTACGCCGAGCTGGTCCCACCAAATACAGAGCATGACCTTGGAGCTGTAAATATTCGGTTTGGCCGTCGACGTGGAAGCATGGCGGGAAGTTCCCATGATTTTCTGCGCTTCAGGTTATCCTAATGAACCCATTTTTCGCCCCTAGTCACAATGCGATGCAGAAATTCTAACAGACACCGTTCCTTGTTTCTGAATCATTCTAATGGCTTTAAGGCGTTTTAAAATGGCTTGTTGAATGAATGTTGCCGATTATTCTTAGGTTTGACACGAATCTTCATAAAGTAATGCCTCCAATGCGGTAGCCTTTTCTCTTCCATCGCCATGCCGGTCTTTAATGTCAAAATCATCGTTTCTGAAGCATTTAAACCACTCACAACACATTCTTTCACAAATAGCGGTGTCGCCATAAGTATTTAAGAGCATTCGATGAGCCTCGGCCAGATTTCTTCATAATGAAGCAGAAAATTAAAACCTTCCTCAAAAGACGAGAATTGACATTTTCAATCGAGAATAACTTTACGATACGGACACAAATCGACTAATGTTGCTATGGGGTTATATTAACAAATGTCCTTATTGTATGACGTCTACACCTGTTTATTTCCACCACCACTTACCGCCTAAGTCCATCTACTGAAAAACGGCGAAAGCAAAGTTATACACCTATTAGTACCAATCAATAAAATAGAAGCTTTTGAGGTGTAAACTTACAAACGCCTGTTGAAAGTGTCCTGGACTGAAGAAATGACCAAAGAGAAAGTGTTAAAACGATTAAACAAAGGAAAACTGCTTACTTGGGACGTATCGGTACAAATAAAAAGTATGGGCTATTGCAATTACTCTTAGAAAGAGGAATAGAGAAAAAGAGAGAAATAGGAAAGAAACGACTGCAGTGGGGACAAAATATGAGACAGTGGACTAAATTCAGAACAAATGGGAAACTAGACAACATGGCAAGAGGTAAAGAGAAATTCAGAAATCTGGTCGCCAACATCCAACTGAGTGGATAGACAGTTGAAGAAGAATAATAATAATATTCACTTACATCTCACACTGCTACTGAGGAATTCTCAATAATTAATCATGCATGATCTAGTCAGTAGCATCACCGCAATAGGGTATTTATATTTGTTCGTCAACTCTTATCCATACTAACTCATATTTGTTTAATGCTCTCTAAATCTCAATTAATTTAAGTCCTTCACAAAATACTAACTATGAAGTACATAAACACTACTCTCCACTACGTTAACTAATCTACTATGCGCATTGGGTACGGAATACCCCCCCCCCCTAATAGTGTGTAATAGGGAAAAATGCACCTAACATTTCTTTCTCCAATTATCACCCACATTTACCCACGCATGCCTCCTTATTAAAAAGAATTTCTGGCAAAATCTGAAAACGATCTGATGAATTTAAGGTCAAGTCCGGTCGATCCAAAGATTTTGGGAAAAAAATTAATAATTCCGCGTAGTCTCATCAGCTGCCCCTAGGTGGCGACGCCACGCAGTTGGGAGGTGCCGCCCCAGAGGGATCACACCCCCACTACGTTACTGTACTGTCAATGCACAGTGGACATTTACGGGGAAACATGAGGGCAAAGCCCGTTTTGTTGGCATTTTAAATTTCAATTTGGTTTTGGACCTCAAAATGCTACTTAACAAAGTACAAAACAACTGATTTATGATAGAAAACATACACTAAATATTGAACTCCTTCTTGATGAGTAAATTTCCATTGCGAACGTAGTTAGAAGTGGTGCGCTTAGCTTCGAGTTGAACATTTTAAAACACTTCTCCACCAAACTGCGAGTGATTTGGGAAGGGGAATGAGATGAGTGAGAAACTCAGAACGGCTTTTGAGAAGAGTTGGTTTCACAGGAAAAACATTGATGTCAGCCAACTGGGAGTAGTGATCGGCCGATAGGGTGAGCTCAGATTTTATCGGCTTATCGAACGACGAGAGGTGGCCGATTTGGTTCGAGCTTGGCGGACCAACGAAATGGCTCTCGTCTTCAGAGAATAGTCCTCCTCCTAGATTATGGCGGTAATGATCCACTCTGGACTAGCAAAGTAAGCGTTGGTGGAAGATGTAGGGTCTAGAAAAAACCTTCAGATTTCTGCAAATAAAAAAAAAGATGGGGCAGTAAACCTTGACGATGTACGTTGACATGAGGGTAAATTGAGGGACCGAATTGGGTTTATTTTCGTCCAAGAATCGACGGATGATACGAGAAGCGGTCGTCAGCCAGCCCGAGTAGTTAGAAGTGGAAATCTCTTGAGTGAGTGCTTGCTTGGAGATATCGTTGATTTTGCCGGTCTTGGCCACCAGACAGATGGTACAGCTACGCACCGATGTCGAAAAAAATTTGTTAGGCCAGGTGGGAACGAAAATGCTTTGCTCGTTCTTCCAGGAAATGGGCCGAAAGTGGGCAATAGGAAGAGTGGAGAGCTGGTTTCTTTTGATGTCTTTACCCAGCGGGCCTTCGTATGTTGATGTGTCTTTCGTTTTCCCCACTAGTTTGGGCATCAGTGCTCGAAAAGGAAGCTCGTTGGAATGCATTAGGCAAATCACCGGCTAAAGTGGCTTCTTGAGGCGTTCTTCGAGTCACCGAATGATACCAGTCTACTTTATGACATTCATGGCGCAGCCGTCACACCCCACGAGCATCAGGCTCGCTGCGATATCAATCCCACGATCTTCAAAATATTCCATCAAAATTCGGATTACAACACCGGCGGTCTGCAATTAAATAGATACAGTGAATTTAGATAATGTACAATAGCACACATACTTTCTTGTCATCGTCCGCCTCGGCAATGGTGAGTGAGGTGCAGAAATCGAGCTCAGTGTCCACCTGAGTCATCGAGAGTACCGTCACATGCTTGTTGGTCGCTGGTTTCTAAGTGAAACGACCGCCGTTCATATCGCTGACTAATTGACAGCTTTCCATCAAAATAAATGACATTGGGTGGGTTGTGTCTTAACAACGACCGTAGAGAGCTGATGCTACTTTAGATGGTGCCTTTGGAAATCTAGGAGGCTAGCGAGTTGAATGTCTCAGGCTCTGTTTTGTGAGACGCCTTATTGCGTACAAAAGTAACAAGAAATTATTTGGAGACAGTGAGCCGGAGATGTTCCGACTTGGGTGCAGCCAAATCCGCTAATGAGTCTTTGCCGCTCTCTTCTTCCTCCTCATCGTCGTCGGAGATGATCTTGGATAGTTCAGTTTGAGGCGTAGCTTCATTTAGGCTCAGCAGACGTTCCATTGGCACATGTGGCAAGACTATTCCTGGTTCTTCTGCGGTTTCTACTGTCGTTAGGATCCTCCGCAATTGTAGCGCTTTTTATAGTAGGTCTTTGATTATTCACGTTTGTAGTACACTAGGCGTTTCCCACCAAAAGGTATTTTGGGCGTCTTAGGGTGACAATTTTTCACCCGCCTTCCCCCAAATGTATGCAAGATGAAAACGTATAAATTTTTAACTGAGCAATTTAACTTAGTGTCCACTCATAATGAACATAAGCATAACCCCCCCATGAAAATACGTAATACGTAATTTTTGCGTTTTACGTTCATACGTAAGAAATACTTAAGTTGCAATCTGTTCAATATTATGTATTTCTTACATTCATTTGCAGTAATTTTTAAATTTTTCTTAGATTAATATTGGCAGCAGTAACAAAATGTTTGTTTTGATTCTGAAATTGCATAACCTAACTTTAGTATTGCCGATATTTTGGCTTCGTTCTTACAACGGATAGGGAACTATTAATTAAGTTAGTAAATATCCATCTGTTTTTACACCATAAAAGGGATAACTGGTACAAAGGCGACATAATTATGTAAAATTCCTGGAAGAACATTGCTGCCGCTACTTTGGTTAAGCATGCGCAACTTTCAAATGTTTACATAAGGTTTACGTGGATTATACGTATTTTTTATGGGCGGTATATGCTTATGCCCATTATAATCTAAGCTTAGTTCGGTGGAAGCAAATGAAATTGCCGTGGGGGACGCGGTTTTTCTGTTCGGCAATGATAATCGGCTCCCAGCCATTCGGCAAGGAGCAAAAGCGGCCCCGACGTGGGTGACGAACGCACGGACCTCCTTGATGTCAGCCGTCTTTGTTTACTTTCCATTTAAAAACAAACTTCCTTGTGTAAATCAAGAGCCGAGAATTACGCTACATTTTTTTGCTTACTTTCTGTTCAAATGTATAGATAAATTGTACTTTATTCGAAATGCTTTAATTTTCTCTTTTGAGCATCTATTTATGAGCCGGACCTCTGAAAATTTTGTAGTCTCAAATTTTTAAGATTTCTGCAGCAAAGTTTTGACGCCAGCCTTATCTCTAGCGTTGGTGTTCTATATATCATTCCTTACGTGTGAATCATACTGGTATTGAAAGTTTTCAATTTTTCAAAAGTGAAGTAAATTAGAAACTTGAGTTCTTTATGGTAATTTAAGGAATGTTTGGGGAATATGTGGTAAAACTTCCTCGGATTCACTTGTTAAGTACTAGGAATTAAAATACGTTTTATGTAAATTTCCTTATTTCCCTCCAAACTTTACATAACAAATCAAGTGCCCGTTTTCCAGTTTTTTGATATAGCAACCATATGATAATGTGCACCTGCACAACTATTTTTTTCACTTATAGCAATAAACCACTTAAAAATTTATGGACGTATTTATAAGATGTAAATGGAAACATAAAACGGAGGTCGAGATTTTGGCCGCTCAACTGAGTTCACAGACTCTGTCCTGGTCTCCCATACAAGTGATGGCAGGAATTACATACGCGAAATGTGTACTATACTACAAAGTTTGGATTTAATTCGATTAGACCCATAAAAGTTATGGCAACAGATTTCAGATAAACCAAAAAACAGAAAAAATTGCGACAATTTGAAGATTATAATTTTTCTTGCAAACCACATTTCGAAAATCTGAGAGATTAGACAGTGCTAAACAGGCATTTGGTTCACATAGTCTATGTATGTAATAAAATTTGATTAAGGCAAATCATCTAGCAGTTTATTTGCAAAAAATAGGCCACAGTAAAGCATACAAGGGTAACGGCCCAAAATAAATGCATTCTGCTCGTGTTGTAATTATATTGCCGTCGTCTTCGTTAAAAGATAGGCCGTGTTTAGTATGATGATGGATAAATCTACTTCATATAATGAGGAAGAAAATTTTGTTGCAGTAATGTTCATTCAAACTGCATATCTCGAATTGTTTATCACCCTTCTTAGATCATAATGTATTTACGACAACTAAACATCACGTTTCACAGAGATAAAATTTAATCATAAGATCTGTTGGCTTATTCTAGATCCGTTTGTTCATTGATTTTATTTTTTTATGCACCATTTGAGTTTATTTTCCAATTATCAAATAATACCACGTTAATTAAATTTAAGGTTTTGTAATACCTGCATGTCTTCGATAAAGCTTGGCACGTCAGGTAAGCTGAAATGACCATCCTGGTGTCAGCATAAAATGATCAGATTTGGTTTAGAGTTAAAACCGTGAAGAAACGTTGCGAGACAATATTTTTAAAGAATTACTTAATATCTCTGCAGATATTTCGAGACCATCTTATAGATAGTTGGAAATTTTGTTTCAGCTTTTTGCCAAATTGAAATAACATCTGATGTGTCATAAATACTAAACAAAGCTACACATATATAAAAGTGCATATGCTCCTGTTACCAGGTCTGGCCCGGGCGGTCGTAAATCTGTCGTCGGGACACTAACACCGGTAACGTGTGGGACACGGAAGGCTAAAAGAACCGACGTAGGATTAAAAGTTTATTTTAGTTACAAGCTACAAAATCCTAAACCTAAAACACTACGACTACGCTTAATTAAGGTGGCGGTGGAAGACCACGTGACATCGCCTGGTGCAGCGGCCCCCGCTTGACGATATTGGCGGTCAGGTGGCGGATCGGGCAGCTTTGCCAGGCGAACGAGCAGCGCTGGTATCGGAGGCGGTGGCCGGGCGGGAATGCGAGAGGCCGGGTAGCAGCGGAACGAGCGGCAGATCAGGCAACTGGACTGAGACGATGGAGGTTGAGCAGCTGGAGCAGCCGGGCAGCAAGGCTCGCGGTCGAGCAACTAATTCGGCCGGGTAGCGGTGAAGCTGGCGGCAGGGCGGGTGGCCGGACAGCGGGACCAAGCAGCGAACCGGGCAGTGGGGTTCGTGCAGCGGAGCCGGGCAGCAGGGTCGGGCAGCAGCGCTCAGAATGGTTTAATTCTTAGGGGGTTGGCGACTGAGACCGAATGCTTCGGTGGCTCAGGTGTTAAGGGCTCAGTTTGTGCCCCACTCTGCTGGTGGAGTGCGAAGCTTGAGGGTGAAAGCACGCTGAGCCGGCTGGGGGATGCGGGGCTTGTCCAGGATTGGTGCACGCCGGGGGCGCTTCTGCGCTGGTTGGGTAATGTGGCGACTATGGTCGGCGGCGTTCGGGTCGATTCGGAACGCCTTGGCCCGGAACGACGCGGTGGCGCAAGGGTCCCGAGGCCCAATAACACTCTAATTTTGACCTATGGGGCAAAAAGATCTACTATGCTAGACAACCGCAAATCCAAGATAACTATGGGGAAAATGAAGTATCTAAGAAAAGTAGCTGGAAAAACGAGAAGAGGTAGAATAAGGAATACAACGTTTAGAGACCAACTGCAGCAAATACCACAAGTAATTACAGAAAATAAACAGTTAAAATGGTATGGGCATACAAAAAGAATGGCAGAGCACCGAAATGGATAGAGGCGTCCATTTTTTGTAAAATTTACTAGTTTAAAGTTTATCGGTCATAAAGAATTAATTTAAAAAACAAAACAATCATCGATATGCTTCGAACAACTTGATACAAAAAACACATTCAAAATCTATATTTTGTTTGCTAGTGCTAATGCTCTGTATAGTATAAAGTTGCTAATTGACCTTTTTACACTTTACAAATACTAGTGAATAATTTTATTTATATCATAACCTTTAAGAATTTATCCAATTGTTAATTACGGACGCAATATCTGATCTGGCCTTAATCAGTTGTGGTGGGTCGTTTTCCGTGTGAGGATATATGTCTGCTACATGGCCAGTACCTATAATAGAAACCAAAAAGTACCAAAAACTGCTTATTGTGTTACTTTAACTCACCTTCGATGGTTATGGAAGGCATCTTAATCTTAAACTTTTCCGAGTATTGAGTATTAATCCATAGATCTTTCGTTCCCCGCACAAACAACACATTGCTTACCACCATGTCTGTGCCACCGTATAGGAGCTTCGTCGATTTGACGGTGTCGTTGAAAAAGGCAACGTCGTACTGTTCTCCGAACGCGCCTTGGCACTCTAAAGCTCGGTATTCTATCGGAAATGCCCAAGAGAATTGTGGAAGAGCAGAAGAAGTTATGAAGTTAACCAACTCGTTGCACAGCAGGTACTGGTACGCACGTTCTTAAACGACAGCATAAATGTTATTAAAATTTATAATAATATTATAAATACAGTTTTTTCATAAAGTACTTAAAAAACATTCTTCGCATTGACATAGTTGGCAATTTTGCGTACTGATAACTAGGAAAGCGGGAAGCAAATCCCGTGTTCCTTGCATCCGTTGGAGTAATTTTTTGTTTATGAGTTTGCCCCTTAGTTTGAACTTGATGCAAGACTAGAATGGATTGACGTCAATGCATATACATTCTATTAACGGCTTTATACAATTTGATATATTTAACATATCTGCAAACAGATTTAATATTCCAAATCTTAAATATGCCGTTTAACGGAGTGTTTATTAAAGCTCTGAAGTAGTTTCTTTCTATGTGGAGACCCTTCAAAAAGGACAATATTAATATGGCTTTTTTGTAGTCCCTATCTACATTTTTGTTTAAATAGAAATATTGTTTTTCAAGTTTATTTTGTCTTATAATGTCGTTGGATTACCATGAATGCCACTTTAATAACATTTTAGTTAGTTTTAGGCTAATCTGATAAAGTGTTCTTCTATTTGGATTTTTTAATACAATCGTTTCATTACTTGACTGCTCTTTGCTGTGGTTACGTGGATCTGTTTTCGATTGGGCAATTTATACAAAACTTTTATTTTGTGCAAGTAATCCACTATCGTTGGAATACTCATTTATTGGCCTTTGGAATGGTGACACAAGAATACCGTTTTAAATCTCCTTGCAAAAACAGAACTCTTTATAAAGCAGTCCCACTTGCTCCTGTGTAAGTGGCAAAAATATTGGCATGAGCCTGTCAATTGTAACTACAAATTTTGAGACGTAGTTGCTTTTACAGTTACAGAATTTTTACTGTAATCGTCTTCTTCTTTAAGTGCAATCAATATTCACTGTTCTAAATACTTACTGATGCAAATTATTGAACCACGATGATATGAAGTAGTTTATATTTATCATTCCTGTAACATGACCAAGAAATGTAAAATTTCTTCTTTGGATGGTATTAAGAATTTCACGTTGTTTGTTTATGCGTCGCAGACTTCCTTATTTGTGACCCTGTCCATCCATGAGGTCTTCAAAATCTTGCGATAGGTCCATATCTCAAAAGCTTCCAGTCTTTTGCACATTGCCTCCGTAAGCGTCCATGTCTCAACGTCACACAAGAGAATACTGAATACATCACATCTTAATAATCAAATACGCAAAGGAATGGATAAGACTCTACAGGTCAAAATTTTCTTTATCTTTTGAAAGACTTGTCTTGGTTGCTCTATTCTTCATTTAATTTTCTGCGTTAAGTCCCAATTTTCGTTAACATAGCAGCCGAGATATTTATACGATCTCTCTATCAACTCTTCTCTCACAAATATATTATTCTATATGTCATTATGTTGTTTACTAATGATTAGCCATTTGGTTTTTTGGCGTTGAGTTGCAGCCCCATTTTTTTACTATGGTTTGTCACTGCTGGTAAGAGTATTTGTAGATCTTGCATGCTTGTGGCTAGCCGGATAGTGTCATCAGCGTATTTCAAATTGTTTATTACAACTCCGTTGATTATAACCTCTTCTGCTCTTTCTTCGAAAGCTTCACAAAATATTTTTTTAGAGTATAAATTGAACAATAGGCTTACTCTTCTCAGTATGGGCATGTTTGATAGCTGACTATCCACATTTACAACCACTGTCTGACCCCAATATATCTACATACATCTAAAGCAATTTCCTTCATGCTGAACGGTGTCAAATGCTTTTTCATAGTTCACGAAACACATACTAACATTTCGCTAGCGTTGAGTAAGCATTTGTATGTTAAATAAGGCCTCTGGTGTTTCAAACCCATTTCTGAAGCCAAATTGAAAGTCGCTAACATTTTGCTTACATTTCTGATATGACGATTAGGACGTGACTTATCAAAGAGGTAGTTCTAGAGTCTTTACAGTATTTTACACTAGGTTTTTTAGGCAAGGTCATAAAGATTTATATACAGGGTTGTATCCAGAAGTAGTAGGACTTTTTTTCCGCGCGCGCGGAGCGACGGAGGGGGGTCTGCAAGGCCGGATGTTATGGAGGGGAGCCTTGGCAACAGGTTTCGACCTGCGGCAGTCGCCTGCGTGCGTTAGTTGAGTGTGGACCACTGATTTAGTGACCTCCTGTTGTGACGCCTCGTCGTTAGTTGCGATAAAGCGAAATTTGGAGCAGCGGTACGCCATCAAGTTTTGCTACAAACATGGAAAATCAGCGACCGAAACCAAGGACATGCTTACGCAGGCCTACAAGAAGGATACCATGAGCCGTTCCTCGATATTTGAGTAGCACAAGTTGTTTCGGGAGGGGAGGGAGCTCGTCGAGGACGACCAACGCGCCGGGCGTCCGTCAACCTCGCGAACGGACGACAATGTGCTGAAAGTTAAGCAACTTTTGAACTCTGACCGACGGTTGGGCATTAAATTAATTAGTGATGAGCTGAATCTTTCGTACGGGGCAGTCCAATGCATCATCACAGAGGATTTGTCGATGAGAAAAGTGTGCGCGAAAATGGTGCCGTGCCACGGCGCGTGGATTGTGAGGGATCTCCTGGCCAAATTCGGCGTTTTCACGTTGCCTAACCCCCCCTACAGCCTTGATGTGGCACTGCCGGACTTCTTCCTGTTCCCCCGGATCAAGAGGCAGGTCAAGGGGCATCGTTTCGACTCGGTGGAAGCAGTCCAAGTGGCAACGACGAGGGCGCTGAACAGCATCCCGGAGGACGACTTCCAGAAGGCCGTCGTGACCTGGAAGGCTCGCTACCAGAAGTGTGTGAATGCCTATTTTGAAGAGTGTTAAGTCGATGTACCAAAATGTCTAGTTTTGTTTTCCTTTGTCTCTCCTAGTTTGCATTTGATGTTTTTTGAGTTTCGAGGTATTTCTCTGGTTGATAGTTTTTATAGGTTCTTCTGAGATCCATCAGTCTTAGTATCTCCTTGGTCATCCATTTTGTGCGTTTAGATTTGTTAAATTGTAATAAATCATTGCTTATGTCGCTTCAATATTATTTACGACTGGGCTTATGTTGGGGTCTATATTTTCAAAACGTAATTTGTATCCGAATTTCTTTTGTTATTTCTTTCAAAGAAATGCTGCTAACATCAGCGAAAAACGCATGTGGAACAACAACAATAAATAAAAACAAGAAGCAAACTAAATGGTGGAATCAAGAAATAAAAGAGGAAGTAAAAAGCGAAAAATGGAAATTTTACCTAAATCATAAGACAGGGGATAGCTACGCAACATATAAAAACAACGAACTAAAGTAAAAGAAATGATAATATAGGCTAAACAGCAAACATGGGAAGAATTTGGACGAAAATTAAAAGCAAACAGCCTAGTAAACCAAAATCTATTTTACAAAGTATTTAAAAAATTTAAGCACTGCACACTAAAGCAAGTGAGAGCAAAAGATAGCAGTATAATAACTGAAGAAAATAAAATTATAGAAAAATGGAAGGAATACTTCCAAGAACTTCTCAATCCAGATGAACATAACAATAAAACAGACGATGAAGAAATAAAATGTACATATGAAGAAGAGAAAAGCAACATAGAAATAGAGGAAGTGATAACAGCTGTAAAATACTTGAAAAAGGACAAAGCGGCAAGACACAACAAAATAAATACAGAGATGCTGAAAAATTTAGGACGGCGAGGAATAGAATTGTTAACAAAAATCTTCAACAAGGCATGGGACGCTGCAAAAGTTCCTGAAGATTGGAAAATAGGAATAATATTACCGATATTCAAGAAGGGCGGTAGTAAGGAGTGTTCAAACTACAGAGACATCACAATATTAAGCGTGGTATCGAAGGTGTACGCACATATATTGGAAAAAAGACTAAGAAGTGTAATGGAAGAGCAATTAGAAGAACCGCAGAGCAGTTTTAAGAAATTTAAAAAATTATAGAGAAATACAGAATAAAAATATAAGGCTTTCCTGGACTTTGATAGAGTACTGCAGAAAAAAATATGGAAAAGCTTAACACAAAGAAATGTGAGTCCGAAGTTAATAGAGGAAATACAGAGTCTGTACAATAACAACAAAAGCTACATAAGAAAAGGCAATTTACAGTCGACAGCATTCGGAATAACTGAGGAACTAAGACAAGGGGGTGTATTGAGTCCAACGTTGTTTATATTAATAATGGATGACATAATTAAGGCCACAGCAAATAAAAACAAAGAGATACATCTAGGTTTCAATAAACTTACATCTGTGAATGTACCAGTATGTGCCTCTACAGACGATCTTATGATCTGTGCAGCAAAAAAAAACCTACAAGAAAATCTACAGATTGAGAAGAAGAACTAGCAAAGATAAATTTAAAAATAAAACAAAAGTAATGGTAATAAGTAAGGGACACCAAGAAAACTAACATAAAAATAAACCAAAGTAAGATAGAACAAGTGGATGTATTCAAATACCTAGGAGTATAGATGGGCAGAGAGGAAAACATGGAAAGTGAAGTCAATGAAAGAATTGGTAATGCTGCAAGGTTATATCATAGCTTGAGCACACCGTTCGTAGTTAAAAAGGAGATAAACAGAAAAACGAAAATGGTAGTCTATAAAACAATTTTTATGTATTGAAGCGAGAGCTTGGTCCTGACAAACTCAATGAAAAGTAAAATACAAGCTATTGCATGAAATACTTAAGAAGAGTCAAAGGAATCACCAGGAGAGACAGAATAAGAAATGATTCGGTGAGAGAAGAACTTGAAATAGAACCGATAAATAATATAATAGATAAGCAAAAATTGAAATGGTTTGGAGACGTATGCAAATTGAGTGACAACCGACAAGTGAAACGTATGTGGGAAAGAGGTGTGCATAGACATAAACCTAGAGGAAGGCCCAAAAAGACGTGAAACGACGAAATAGCAGTAATATTAAAGAAAAAAGGCAGGACATGGGCAGAAGCTAAAAAGTTAGCAACAAACAAGAAATAATGGACAAAGTTTATGCATATAAATTGAAATGTAATATAAACAATTTCTCCTTACACCTTAGGGTAAAAGGTTTAATTCTGCACCATGTGTTACCTTTATATAATTTGCTAGATGCCTCACATTTCACATATGTTATTAAATTAATCATATTTCTATGGCCTAATTGTTCTGCCTTATCTGTGTGCTTATGAGTATTTGTATGGCAAAATCAGATATTTTCTTTTAGAATCTGATTACTATTTATTTCATTTTTTTATCCCAATTTTCCTTTAGTTCCATGGGTATCTCAGCCTTTATCCAAATTTATTATTTTACTTACTTCTTGTTTTTGTTGTCCTCAAGATTCGAACCTGAATTTCTGCATTTCTGCATTTCTTCTATTATTTTACTTTCTTTTCTGTTATAGATGTTACATTCCATTTTCAAGTTCTTATCTTGTTTCTCGCAAAATGTCGTCTTCTTGGACTATCTAATGACGAGAGGCCCGTTCGCCTGGACAATTTTTTGCCCTCAGCTGCTTGTTACGAATATTTGCAACAATTAAGTCTTCGAGACTTTCTCCATCCGCCAACCAAGAAAGAAGTAACGCCACCGATTAGAAATGTTAAAGAAAAAATTATTGAATAGGATTCTTCCGTTATTATCTCTTATATATGTCATTCCTTGTTATAAATTAATTGTTTTCTTATTTAGTACGATGGTTGCGGCGAGTTGTAATAAACGTAATTATATTTTTTGTATGCCTATGTTTCTTCACAATTTTTATGGTTATACGTTTTCATGTGTAATATTTCAACACTTTAATCCTTTAAAAAAAAATTTCTTCTTTAAATTAGAAAAAAGTTTAATTAAAAATTTTGCTGTTAAATAAAAAATAAATAGAACTCAAATTCTAAAGAAACATTACATAAATATTAATAATATGAGCTTTAGCAAGAGATTTTTAATAAAAACGTAGGAAAATTATAAATAAATGGTTTCAAAACCTATAACCTTGTAATTACCTACCGAAGATCGAACCATCTGTAGACTTGGCAGACCAGCTAATGTTCCTCAATGAAACCAACCGATTTTCAAATACATAGTCTAAACAGTGAGCACCCTCTTTCTTTATCACGTGTCTAACACCCGCAGCGAGACCATCAAAGGCGTTGTCTGTTGCAGCTACGTGGTCGCACAGAAATTTGACGGTTATGGAAGACTCATAGGATCCTTCAAACTGAACGACCCCGGCAACTGTAGTTATTATGTTCAAGTACAGCGTCCCCATATCTTTAGAATTGTTTATAGACTTCTCCAAAGGGCTACACAAGTTAAATTTTTCGTCAACAACGCGTCGTCCTTCTACAGTTTTTAGATGCTTGTCTAACTCAGAAAGTCCCTCTTTTAATTTGGACAAGCACTTGCTGCTCTGCAATCCAATATGTTTGAAGCCTAGATCTATGTAATCTGAAACAAATAACTGTAGATAAAATTATATGTTTAGGGGGCATAAAGATATTTGTAAACTTTCTTCAAAGCTCCGATTGTGTCAAATTAATGTGCGCCTAGGGCGTTTCTGAAGACTATAGAACCACATGGTGTCATTTGATGCAGTTGTTAAAACGCACAAGACGGAATATAGAGTTATTGTTGCAGTGCTGCAAATACAAATATGGACAAAGCAGCAATGATAGAGGCCGATAATAATTGGCAGTGAAGGACAGTCTTATTTCATTGGATCTCTCAATTGAAGTGCGGGCTAAACATATCGAAGAAGGGAACGCCTGGCGGATGCAAATCGGTCACGCCTTATTTAGTGTGTGTCTAACGTGTCACATTGGATGCATTATTCAATCTGGAAAACCTTTGCATGCCATCACCTATAAGAACTTGAGGTGGTAATGGTCTGTGCAGTATGGGTTCTCCCATACTCTTACTCTCAATAGAAACAGACACATGTGGAAGTATGTCAACGATAGCTACAACGCTACAGTATTAACCCAGAGATGTGTTTGGATATAGCAGACAAATTACGGCTGTGAAAAATCAAAAAAATGGTAACACATTAAAAACCCCTGTTATAAAAAACTATGGCCGAAATTGTTAGTTTCAAAAGAAATAGCAATTGTCTTTTGAAATGAAGAGCGAACTTTGCCGATACTTTAGTGTCAATTTACAGATATTCAGCCCCACCACAACTTTCATTCGCGGACAAAAGAACCAAAAATATGTGAGAAGATATGTGTAAACAAATGTATGGGGTTGACATACTAATTTAATAACAGTCAGCTTTTTTTGTGGCTAAAACAAAAAGCAACAATGAAAAGTGTTCTTGGATAAGGTTTTTGAAAGAAAAGTCTTTGTAAAACAAATAGGCACAAACAGAATTATCACTCACTTCTTCATCAAAATTCGGTTAAAATGCCAAACAAATAAAAACCTACAGACAGGACAGAAGAACAGTCGTAAAAGATGGATAATAACAACAAACTTGCACAACTAAACTTTTTTTTCTGTCACCAACTTATGAAAAGAGGAAGAAATGATAATAGGGCAAGTCCACAAATTATTTACTTAATTGTAACTTAAAAGTTAAAAAGATTCGGGGCGAGTTATTATTTATTAATACCATAGAATTATTTTAAAAAGCTTGAACTTTCAGAAAGCAAAAAAGCCAAGAACCCAAAGTCCAGAAAAGTTTCGTATCTCTTGCAACTCCGCTCCTATAAGTCAAAGTATACCGGTTTTTCTGGTGTTTGTAGCTCTGATATCACCGACATGTTTTATCGAATCAAAATATGTGACGTAGATTTAGTAGCTCAGTAATTTTGGAGAATTAGATAAAATGGTGGACTAGATGTTTACCACACAAACGTCATGCTATTTGACGGTTTTGCTATGTTCTTGTTATTTTGTTAAAAATCACAAGGCCAAAATGATATATATTACACTAATATGTAAGGTTTTGTTGTTTTTAAAATTCCGTATTGCATCAGATTTTTTCACAAATCAAAAAATGTAACAATTAAAAAAAACGTAATTTTTAAATGACATTGACGGCAACGTTTATAACGTGTCAAAACATATTTTGCTACATATGTGGCTGTTATACGTAAGGAAAACAGAGGCAAACTATTATGCCTTTTGTAAAAAATGCTTATTTTTAATATTTCGGAGTTACACTAGCAGACCAGGGCAAAGGGTGAGCTTCTCACAAAGTGGAAAAAAGAAATCAATGCCGTTCAGTGAACCAATCGTGTGGCGTAAGCCAACAAATCAGAGTGACGACTGCTACTTCTATACAGTAAAGCTTGTGCCCATACTTTAAACAGGAACAGTAAATACTTTCAGTATCTTGGTTTTTCAAGTCACATAAGCGTTACAGCGGCAAGCTTCAAAATCATGGGAAAAGTTACGAACTAGAGAGTCAATCCGGAGGAAATCCTTTCGGACCATCGAATGCTAACGTGAGACTTAGAACTCGCGACAGATACGAGGAATTGCTACAGCTGCAAGTAGCGTTGCTGTAGCCAGAAGGAAACTTAGACTAAGTTTGTCGATACCTTGCGCGAAAAGCTTCAGACTGGGGCGTACATCGCCACCGCAGGGAATGAAGCAGCCGAATTGAATGCGGCAATAATATCGGCGTACAAACCTTCAAGAAGAAGACCATTCTGAAGTAGCGTTTCCTGGTGGACGGACGAGTCGCAAACGAAAAGAGTATCAACGAGTAAGAGCGTCCGAAAGGTGCGACGGGAGAAATCGCCGCTATGACTGCTACATCACTCGCTGAAATAACGAAAGCGTTAGTAAGGATGCACCCAAAGAAGGTCCCCGATTCTGACGGAATCACATCCGATGTTTTCGCATTTCGTGTTTAACAGATGTCTGCGGGACGGCGTATTTCCAAGTTCCTGGAAAAACCGAAGCGTTCGGTTGATCCCAAAATCGCGTAAGGAGGATCCCACCGACCCGGCAAGCTTCCGACCAATTAGCTTGCTTCCGGTGGTGGGTAAGACTATGGATAGAATCGTCACCACAAGAATTAAGCACTTGGTAAGACAAACTGGCGGATTCCGCAAACGCCAGTTTGGATTCCGGGAAATATATCGACGCTAGACGCGATTGAGCACTTCCTGGGGCAAGTCAAGTAATTGCACTGCTCATCGCGCTAGCGGGGCAATATAAAGCATTAAAAACTAGAGTTAATAAAGCACTCGGCGCTTTCACTACTTGGACAACAAAGAACAAATTAAAATTTAACACGGGGAAATCCAAAGTCTGTTTTTTGGAATCAAACCAGAAGAACAGCGACCCATATTTCTCTTGGATGAGAGCAGAATATATTGCAAAGACTCGATTAAGTTCCTAGCGGTCGAAATTGCCGATAAACTTAACTGGAAGCAGCATATTAGATTAGCAGCTCATAGGGGTGAACAAATCACACATAGACTAGGAAAGGCAGCCAGACCAATGTTGGGATTCGGCTGAAGAGCTCGTGCATAAAGGCTATAAGATAAAGCAGTGTAGGCAGTTACTTTCAGTGCAACGTATCTTGGCAGTTAAAGTGTCGTGCGCTTACAAGACGGTAGCCATGGTGGTTACCCTTGTTATGAGTAGACTGTCGCCCTTCAATCTTGTATTACAGGAGATTGCAACATAACTGCGAGACAGAACAACCTCGACTGGACCTACACCTGAACCGAGCCGAAGTTGAAGCGTGTCTGCCAAAAGCTGACCTGGGACACTCCACATACAGAGTTGGGATCGCTTTTTTCATAAGAGAAGAGAAGGGAAGGGAAGGGAATACACTGACGGTTCAAAGATGGACAGCGTCTTCTTCAGACTTCTGCAACGCGGACGAAATACACCATCGGCGGATCAAGTTTGCGATAGTGCTCAGTTTTTCAGTGCGAATTACTGGCAATATGAAAGTGTTTGGCATATTTCCATAGCAATAGGTACACGTTCATTCGTTTCAGACAGTAGAGCGGCTTTACAGGAGCTAGCGCAAATGAGAGCGCTGACTCGCCTGCAGCTGGAAGTTTAAATGCCCGCCAAGGAGGTTTCAGGTCCTATGAGACTGTCGTTCCACTGGACACACCCAGAAACGAATGGGCTGACCAGCTGGCAAAGGAAACCGCTAAGCTAGAGGGCCCTCTAGAGTTCGGTACAATTGCTGGTGAAGGTAAGGATTCAGGCCCGGACTAACGCAAGGTGGGGCGACAGGTGGGAAGCGGCTACTACAAGAGCCTTGGCTAGAGCTTCATTCCTATGACGGCAGTAATCGAGTGCGTTGTTAAATTTATAAACAGAAACACCGCACAAACTTTTGGTTCTATCTCGCAAGGATAGGCAAAACATTGAGCTTCTGGCTTGCTCGTTGGAAGAACAGCACCTATTGAAAGCGGAGAGGTGGCTTATCGAAGACGAACAATGCAAAATTCTACGGATCTAGCAAAGCAGAGAACCTGGTGGAAGGCATTTGTTTGCACATCACAGAGACTTTGGCGAAGACACCAATACAAAATGAGTATTCCTTGCAGTGGTTTTGTAAAAAATCTTTTTTTGTCTCCCGAGGCGTACCATGTATTTAGGTGACATAGCTTTAAACTTTAGAATAAGACAGTTGTATCTGGGTAGGAGTGCCAAAATAAAAAAACGGCAGTTAAACTAAGCAGAACTAAGCAGCGTATAACTTTTAAGTTAGCATGTATAAGCAGACTTGTAAAAATATATAAACAACACTTAGGGTAAGTAGTGAAAAAGGACTTAGCAATAAGATAGAATGTAACAGTAAGAGATTTGCCAAAGGGCATCAACTATCACCACTAAGCTTAGCTTTAACTAGCAGTAAGTTAACTAGATCGGTTTCATATTGTGAATCTGGGGAGATTGAGTCGCTCCAGATAACTCGTCCTGACTCGGGTTTTTCCAAATCCTGCACAAAGGCAAATGCCGGGCTAAATTAGCTTGTAATCAAGACTGACCAAACCCATAGAGGTTGTCAACTAAATAGGGCAAACGTCAGTGTAGTACTGCAAGCCGGAGTATTGACTGTCATAACAGTTTTAATGAATAAATCAATTAATCTAAAAAAATTACAGCTTACAGTTTGATAGACCCACAAGTACGAAAATGAATGGCGGACCATATATTCAAAAAATCTTGAGCGAGTGCAAATTTCAAGCATAGACTCCATTCACAAATGTTGCACAAAATTTTTTGGGGAACACGAAGGCTGAGAATTTTAGTCGAGGAGATGTTGGGCTCCTATGATCTGCTTGGTTGCAACATGAGCGTCAAAGTTCACTTTTTTCATTTTGAAACAACATAAAAAGTTGCTTTATTCGCCTTCATGTGGAAGCTAAGAAATAGTTGGATATTATAATAGTGACTGTAAGAACTTAAAAACCAATGTCAATTTTAAAACCGAAGTTAAAGGACGTAGTTGCGGACAACAGATTCGGTTTCTCCATCAAGCAAAACATTAGACTGAAGATTTTCAGAGAACTTCTAAAGCGTAGCTCATCGTGTAGAAGAAATTATTGGACTAACGGATACTAACAGCTGGAAATGGATACTCAGGGAAGCTTTATGAAAAGAAAACCGCGATAAAGCCAAGTGTGACTTGAGTTTATCATCGCGCTAGATTGCGATTCCTAAAGGCCGAAAAAGAAAATTAAAACTGGGAGAGAAAATAGCAAAAGAGTTTATCGGGGTAACATAAGTTACAATTAGAAATTTTTTTCTTGGAAAAAACTCGTTGGTGCATTTGGGTTGGCGAACAGATGCCGTACAACTTTCTAAGAAGTATGCAAGTTATCAACATTTTTGGACAAAGATATCGGTCTTTAGTACAATTTATACCAACTTCATCTCAGAAAACTATTTTCACGTTTAAGAAGCGTGACGTATAGATTTAAATCATTTCCTCTCATTCCTGACATCAAATGATCAGAAGAACTGCTTAGTAAACTTGTCAAGAGACTGACTAATTGTCAAAATTTCAAAATCACATTTAAAACTCTATTGAACTATCAATTTCTATAAGACACGAGAAATAGATATTTAGTAAGCAGCGTGAAAAAATACCTTCGAGGTCAAACCTAAAAACCAAAAAGTTTCAAATCAATAATAGAAAAGGAAGACTTGATTCTTTTCCACCAGTTTGGTTTCAGAAACAGTTAGTTGACTATTGATCAAGTCCATAAAATTAAAGACACTATTAGAAGGAAAAAAAGTCTGCTCAAATATCCTTTTTGATGTAGCGTAGCTGTTGACAAAGTGTGGCATGCAGGTTTATTCTACAACCTAAATAACCCACCTCTATGCCAGTACTTAGCTCGTTTGAAATACTATCTATTGGAAACAAGACACTCTGCTGCTTATATCTGCTGTGTACCAGTGATATCTATAACCATGAGTAAAATCTGTTAGCAACATTTCCGATGACACTGCAATACTTGCAGTTGGAAGAAACCATGAGGACCCTGCTAGAAAACTAAAAATATCTATTGACCAGATTAACATCTGGATCATAAAATGGCGCATCGAGTTGACTGAAGGGAAGTCTGTGCAAATTAATTTCACTAATAAAAATAGTCAACGATTACCTGTTAGAACTAAATGATGTTTAGATTTCACATGAAAAGGAAACTATGAGGATTCAACTATGAAGATTTACTGGTAAAAGCAACGTACAAGTTATACCATGATTCCAAAAAAAGTGCTAAGGAATATCGTCGATGTATCCAGAAGGCTATTGTCAACGGTCCTGCCCAAGGTCGAAGCCAAGGTCGAACTCTCTGTGGGTTAGCAGTACAGTTCAACTTCCACAAAAGAAGAAGTCCAAAGCCGCTCTTTCCAAGGCTACCTTAAGACTCTTCGAAAGAAACGTCATTCGCATTCCCGCGACAACCCCGCCTTACGGCGGCCGACATTTCTCCCCAATTGTGTGACCCCTGGACCCGAAACCATTTTTCGTACTATAGAACATCGCCTGCAGCAATCAGGGCTTAATGGGCATCACCCGGTCAAGAAACCAATTATTTCGAAAAGAAACAGGAAGGTGTGGATGGAGTGGGCACAGACACACAAGAACCGGGCGAGAAAACTGTGGGAAAACGTGCTGTGGAGTGAAGAAAGCAAATACATGTTGTTTGGCTGGACGAAATTCAGTAAATTTGTCGTCCCCAAGGTACTCGTTTTGATCCTAAGTGCCAGATTCCCACAATGAAGCACGGAGGCGGAAGTGTCATGATTTGGGGCTGTCCCCGGCCTTAAAATGGACCCCTCAGAAAAATCCAGGGCACTATGGATTGCTATTTATATAAGAACATTCTCGAAAACACAATGCGTTCATATGCTATGCAAAAAATAAGCAGAAGCTTCATTTTCCAAAAGGACAATGATTCCATATATTGTTCAAAGCATGTCCAGGACTGATCCGCTCGCTATCATGTGATGCTCCGTGGCTGGCCCAGCGAATCCCCCGAACTGGACAGAAGTGAAGCGTCACCTGGTTGGCAGAAATGCCAATAATGTAGATGAGAAGTGTTTCCAACTCAAGGAGGAATGGAATAACATTCCTCTCTCCATGCATACTTTTCTGGGCTCAGCTAAAATAGGATCGTGTCTAAAGTATAGTAATCGGACATTTATATCCTTCATACCCAACGACAAAATAAAATTTGCGCCGAAAGAAAAAAATATAAGGTACGAAACTGGCAGACAAGGGCAGACGCAAATAAATTTGTACATACCACATTTATAGTGAGACTTAAAAAAAGTTGTGCGAAGTAATATGAATTGCAAGTGCTAAATATCTAAACACTCTTTTACGTGCGATAAGTCATGTGCGTGGGGTTCAGCAGCAGCAATATTCTCGTCTATATCAGACAAGGATGGGTGTCTTGGCGTCGGGCTATTATTAAGTGGCGAAGCAAAGCGGAGCGACTTACTAACTTCATGTAGTCCATCTGTCTGTCTGTCTGTCCGTCCGAGCAAAAGCTCGAGAACGGCTGGGAATTTCCAAATTCTGTTTTCACCAATCGACAGGTGACCAAAAAGGCTTGTTTGCTAGTGATTTTGAAACTGATCACTCAAAGGTCAACTAGAGGGTTCTCAAATTTGGGAGACTGCTTCGCCACTTCGCTATGCGTTGCAAGCTTTGCAGGTTTATTTAGATCAAAATTATCTCTCTGGAACTGCAGGTACTAACTGACTATGCCCGTACAATGAAGACAATCACCTCCTACTACAGACATTATTTTTTTCCAACACCATGTAAAGTTGTAAGATGACACGACCAGCTCTTTTCCCCACCACAGGTCAGTAGCAACTGAACCCTCTGAGATCGTCTTGCCAGCTGTTGTGCTGCAGCTCTACTGAACCTGTCGTGCGACTACTAGCAACAAGGCCGCAGAAAAATATAACACCGACCGCTCAACCAAGGTTCCACTTTGTTTATGTTTTTGCTCAATCTTCGTTTTTTAAGCCACGGCTGCAGATTATTTCCAGATAAGTGCAACAGCTGCTTATATAAGTGATGAAGACTTGTGTCATAACATAAAATGATTAATTGAGAGCTGGTTGTCGAAAAGTAGGCTACAAAACCGTAAAAAAACAGCGTAGACTCTTATGGGCAAACGGTGTACTATTAGACACAAAAATAGAATACCGCTAATACAGAGGTGAGGAATACAATCTTCCTGTCAAGATCCTTAAACAATAGAGATTTAAAAAAAACGGCAAGATGTGTACTATTTTTCTAAATTTGCACCGGACTAGTTTTTTTCTATTAATAACTTATACATACCTCCACCGTCTAACTTTAAATTGATCGCCGGACTGGAAGCTACAGCTGCGTACACCAGATGGGGATACTTGATGCGTATCCACGTAGCCAACGAGCCGGGGTAGGATCCACCAAAGGCAATCCATTTGGCATCGCTTGGTAGATTATATTTCTCCCTCGCGCCAACTATAAAAGTAGCCAAGTCTGCGAGGGCTTGATGGGTGTTCAAATACTTTATATTCGGCAAGCTCAGATCTCTGAGCAAAAAAGGCAACATCTTAGGTCCATATAAATTAAAGAATAAAAAAAATGCCATGTGCACGTGGCTTAGAAAAACGTCATGGTATTAGATGATAATGAAATGATAGTTGGGGATGGTAATGTGCCGCAGGGCTCAATCTTGAGACCTAAACTACGGAACGTTGTAAGTTTAGGTGTTCTAAGAGTGGTCCTGGGAGAAAGAAATCATCTTACAGGATTCGTCGATGATTTAGCGTTAGTCACGTTAGTATCGTATTCGAACTAATCGACGAATGGTTGTCCCACACAAGACAAAAGCGGTGGTGCTAACAAATTTAAAGAGAATTTCAAAGATAGTTTAAAATCAAAGATACAATCTAAACAGTGAAAGAAGTAGAACTTCAATGAACGCTGCTAAGCATATTGATATAGCAGACGACGCTACAAATTTACTTTGATGGCTCAAAATTGGGCAAGGAAAGAGTGTAAACAGCGGTAGCGGTTTCTACATAATGATTCAACAAATAAGAAATGAAGGTTATGGTGGTACAAAAGTCTCTTGCTATCAAGTTTGTAAGTGGTATTAGTTGTTACAGGTTTTATGCCAACTAAACTAAAAGCAGAAGAAAGAAGGACAAGATGTAGTAACTACAGTTAAGAAATAGTATAAGGCACCGACTATGACTTGGTGTGAAGCGAGTCATTCCTGATAACATAATAGAATCAATGCTGCAGACAAACATCATAAAAAGGAAAAGAATTTGTGCAAACGTTTCTATGCAGCACACCCTAGACATACTATGGAGATACAAAATAAGGCGGACGATGTCTCCTTCCTCCCTGACGTTTCATGGCTAGTCTTAATTGTTGATCTGAAGAAATTCACGGAACACAACCCCGCTATCCGCTCCAGCAGAGATCTGAAGGAAGAAGTACGCTATCTCACTGGTTCCATTCTGGCTTTCATCGCCTTTGACACCAACCTCGACCGCACTAGAGGCACAATCTTCTGTCTTCCGAGTTGAAGGGGTGAATCCGAAAGAAAACCCGAGCGCGACGGCATGAGCAGCGGTCTCTCTATTCCAATGATTAATATGAATACTAAAACTAGCTGCAGCAGTTAAAACCGCCATAGTGGATGACCGCAATGCCGCATGGGAAAGAAAGCTGAGCGCCTCTACGTGGCCGAAAACAGTTTTTGGAAAACAAAGTCGAGAGCCTCAGTGTACCTCGACGACACCGACGCCGTCGCCAGAGGAGGTAGAACTCCCTAAACTACCTAAAGCCTATGTCCTACGAAAAAATGCTCCAGCTGATCCAAACCGTGAAACTGCGAAATGCATCCTAATTTGACGGCATTCCCAACCAAGCATTGCAGACTCTCTCAAAGAAAGCATTTGTCTGCGTCACCACACTTGCAATGCTACCTTCTAATTCCACCAACTTCTGAGCCCTTGGAAAGTCGCCGATGTTGTCCAGGATTACCGACTGATTAGCCTCCTGTCAACCCCGGAAAAGCTAATGGAAGTCCTTCGGGTTGTGGAAAAGATCTTGGAAGGCTTCCTCAAGAAGCTCGCCAGCGCGGCAGTCTTCCCAGATGTAGTCAAGATCTTCGACAAACTTTGACGCAACAGATTCAGCGTCTATTCCACTCTCCACGACGATGGTCCGGTATGTAGACAACACAGCGGTGCTGTCAAGCTCGTAGTAACTCACAATAGCGATCCAGAGAGTTCAGGAGAAGCCAAACCTGCTCATAGAATGGTGCAGCAAGTGTATGAATGCGGAGAAGAGCTCCGCCGTCCTATTTTCCACAAACACAGGACTTTGTCGGCGACTAAACCTGGCGACACTGAAGATTGTCGATTCTAGAAACCGCACGTAGATTAGACGGTAATGAAGACGAAGGCAATCTGTTAGGTCCTTATCTCCCTCCTCTATTCCGGAAGCCGGCTGCCCTTCAGGAACAAACTCACGATCTATAAGACTATCCTTCTCCTGATCATAATGTACGCCTGCCCCGCTTCGAGGTACTGTGCGAAGACGCACATCAACAAGCTCCAAGTTCTCAGGTCCCGGAGTATATCTCCCAGTGCCTTCAAAATCTGTTATCCAGCGTTGTACGAGCTGGACAGGAGGCGATACGGAACGGCCTAACGAAGGCTTATCCACGCTAGATCACCGAAAAAGAGGGGACTCTCAAGGTCACCAAGATATTAAAAAAAATATTAAGCCCAAAATAAGAGAAGATATAATTATAAAATATACCAAGAATATAAAGAGGTACCTGCATCAGAATTTCTTGAAATACAAAATCTATATAGTACTTGGTGCCGGCGGCGTCCTCGCCAATGTTTCTCTGTAAGGAGGCGCATGCTTTGATTTATGTGGGTCGTATTTAGGTCGGGCCTTTTTGCTAGTCTAATAATATGTGAGCAAAACACACCAAAAATGTGCTTGAATTAAGAATGGAAAGACAGACCAGTGTGAAGATTTCAAAAGAGTCGATAGGAAGATTGTTCGGGGATCTGAAGAATATCCTTAAAGTGCGCAACTGAAATAGAGCACTAGAAGAACGGGAAAAAAGTATAAAGGAGGTAAAACCTCAAAACGGGTTGTAAATCTTTTGAATTCATGGACAGAGGTACGCTCGTTAAAAAAAATTTAAAAAATTGCAAAGATAACATCCCCGTAACATTATATAGATGCTTGGGCAAAAATTAATCTTATGCGTGATTTTGATTCGGCGTTAATATAAGTAAGGTGACGGTTGTTACAATCAAACTTACTCAACAGGCCGGCTTTTCCCATAATATCTGTGCTCTAATGTGAGGCACAGAGCCCCAAACCGCTTTGCGTAGTCGACCCAAGTATAATTCGTTAGCTCAGATACTTGAACTTCCCCTTCGCCCCCTATATAAAGGAAAATTGGTCCGCCGCTTTTGAAAAATTCGTCGTTAAGAAAATACCGCTGCAAAATAGAAGAAATGCAAATTGCACGTCTAATTTCGTGTACTGTACCTGCTGCCATGTTCGAGTGTCTTGAGGGTCGAAGTGGTTCAGCTTCTGTTCAAACCATAGCTCCTTGATGTTTGAGTGATTTTTTTGTCCGAACGCACATAGCACCCCTAGTACCAGAGCACCAAATATAAAGCTGAAATAAGCCATTTGAATGAATGAATCACTCAAAAGCTTCTTATAGTAATATTTATCAAAATCATGGAACATAAATGAGCTTGGTTATAAACATGTTATCGAGCACTAAAATTTCCGTGCCGTTCGTGTGATTGAAATTGCACGAAAATAAAGTGGAGGGTAAACTGCAAAAGCAATCGAGGAACCCATTTTACTTTAGAACAATTATCTTCCGGCTGTTAATACTGATATTCACTACTGCCAGCGTGGTCCCGTTGTTGAAGTGCGAGCTGTAGTGTGGACGGACCCGGGTTCATTCCCGGAGCTATCTAAAAAATAATTGAGTATCTGCAAGGGGTAATAGTGATGGTCGTTTAAGCGCTGTGCTTGCCACATCGCCCCGCATCGGAGATGGTGCGCGTCGACCAGGCACAGTGGTGTACATATGAGAGCCTTAACCTCGCAGTTCGCAGATCGTTCTCCTAAGAGAGACATTAGAGCCCTACTATTATTATTATTACTGATATTCACTTCGTCTACAACATCCTGGACTGTTACCAGTTCTCAGTGACGAGTCAACACATGCTCTATTCGTTAGCATTACCATAGTAACGTTTTTGGCCTTAAAGTGGTAAATAAAACACTTAAATTTATTTAAAACTACTTATTTGATTTATTTATAGAAATTAAAATATTTAACAATATTTACCAATATAAAATTGGGGCGTTCGAAAATTTGCTACATTGCTTAAGGATGATTCATCTCGAATCATCCTCACCTAACATTTGGTTGAGTCATGGGAGGTATTTGCAGTTTTGCACCATGACGTTTGATAACAATAAAAGTCCACTACCTTCCGCGGGGTTACTTGTTTTGTCAGCGCACGATAAATCGGTTTATCCTACGACTTGGTCACAAGATAAAGAATGTTTCTGTTGTGATTCAGTCACAGTTAGTTTTGGAAGCAATCCACGTTGTGGGTTATATAACCATACACAGTTGCCTTCTGACTTAGCTTTTTCCGGCAATGTTTTGCCATGGTTCACCTCTGAAAATCAGGTCACTAGGCAACTTTAGTTAACTGAAGGTAAGATTGGGTGGTATTTGGCCTGTAGACTTAGGGACAGACAGAAGATATCGCAGTAGGAAGAACTAGAGATATTGGTCACAATATGACAGATAATTCTCTCATTGTCGCATTTATGCGCTCAAATATTTTATCTAACTATGGCTGCAACGGAGTTTTTCTTCTTCTTTCGCCCCTTTCTTTTACCCTCTTGGGTGTCGGACTTGGATTAGTTGCCCTTCCATTCGCTCACCCATTTCTTCCAATCCTTCCTGGATGTTGTCATTATCTTCAGCTCCTCTAGTGTTTTACTCTTTTCTTTTCCCTTGCTTATTGTTTGCTGCATCCATTTTTTTTGGTCTTCCTCGTCTTCTTTTATATGATTTTTTGCCAAGTGACCATGCCATTTTAGTGGTCTCCTTTTTATTTTATTTATTATTAGTTTTTATGTGATTATTTCCCTTATTAGTTTGTTGGTGGCTTTATCCCATCTCGTTTTACTAGCCATTTTTCTTAGATGTTTCATTTCTATTGAATCTATCTTTCTAATGTGTTTCTTCTGTATCATCCAATTTTCACTTTGGTAAATTACTGTTAGTAAGATTATGAAATTCTTGGTTTTCAGTTTGGTTTCGTTATTGAATTCTTTTTTCCCATATTCTTTTTAATGCATAGTACAATCTATGTGATTTTCTTGCCCTATTTGCTAATTATACATCTAGGTTCTCATCATTTGTTATTATACTTTCTAGATAATCGTTGCTGTCTTTGTGTCTTTGCATTTTATTTGTGTGTTTCCAATTTATAATCATTATTTTGCTTTTCTGTGTGTTTATTCCTATTTTCATTACTTCGATCTCTCCCAACCATATATCCATTAGCCTTTGCATCTACGTCCTTTTTGCCGGTTCTACCCTTTGATATCCTATTATAGTTTGTAGGTGTTTCGTTCTTTCGCTGGTATTATTAATCAGCCTACTCATTCCTACAATAAAAATGACCATTCAAACTGTTCCGTTTTCTTCCTGCTATCTGCACTTTTCCTTTCACTTTCTTGTAAGTACTACACACAATTTGAATAAGTGAGTTCGGAATATTAATTTCTTTCAAGCAATTCCATATCACTTCTATTGAGTCAAATGCCACTCTTAGGTTTATGAACGACAGGATAATCTTTGCTCTCTAAACATTTTCCTGTTAGACTTCTTATTATACAGATATTGTCTTCCCAGCATAAATGCTGATTGTTCTTTTTCTATCTTTTTTTCTACTAATGGTCTTACTTTTTTCTCTACTATTTTTGTATAAATCTTAAAACTTGTAGATGGTAGGCATATGGCTGTGTAGTAGTCACAGCCTAATTGTGCACCCCTAAGTTCTTTTCCCGGTCTAATAGTATTTCTCTTGTTTTTTATGCTTTTCTGCAAATTTTCTAGGATCAATCTATGCGTTTTTCTTATAATATTTAATCAGTTCCGGATCCATTTTGTCCTCTCTTCCTGCTTTTCCTGTTTTTATATTTTTTGCCGCTTCTATTACTTTGCCCCTTCTGATGCTTTCTATTTCTGACAATTATTTGTCTTGGTCTTTGTTTTGTTCCTTTTCTTCTTTGTTAGTGTTAAATTGACCTTTATAATATTGTTTTTCTATAGTTTTCCAAAGTCTTCCCAGCTTTTTTGATTATTGGCTTAACTTGTCTCCTCGTTTTATTGTAGTCCTCTTTATCCTGTTTGTTCTCAGTTTCGAGGTACCTTTTCCAACCTTGTTTTTTATTTTTGATCTTACTTTTCCGTTCCACCACATTGCTCTTTTTTGTTTAGTGTTGTTACATTTTATTCCGCAGGCTTCTTCTGCTTCCTCCTTTATTATGTCTTCAAAGATAGTCCATTTTTCTTCCAGTGGTCATTCTTCTTTCAGATTCTCTAATTTTTTCAGTTTTTCGTCGGTTTTTCTCCTGCATTCTACTTAATTTTTTTTATTTACTTATATTTATCTTATAGCCTTATCTTTACACTTATGATATTTTCTTTCTTCTCCGTGCGTTTCTATATTTCCTAGTCCTCTATTCACATTTCTTCCGATTCTTGCATTCCAGTCCGTAATAATAATAATAATCTCCTTGTATTGCCCTCTTATTTTGTCTATTACACTTTATAGTTTTGTGTAGAATTCTATTACTTAGCTTTTCTTCTTCTGTGCCTTCTGTTGGGCTGTTTTTTTGCATTATTACTATCATTCTTCTTCTGAATTCTTAATAGTTATAATTTGGCGGGATATTGATTCGTATTTGATTATCCTTCTCTCCAGTTCCTTATTTAATTTGTTTTCCTAATTCCCAGTATTTCGCATATTTTTGTAAATACCGCCAATTTTAAATTTCGTCTTTGGTCTGAGTGTCGTCTAGTGGAGCCCCAAATTTGCTAATCGGTTTATCAACTCCTCCAAGATAGTTGTGGCTTCTTAATTTGCTAACACACAGGCTTCAACCCATTTGCTGAAATAATTCATCGCCACTAGAATAAATATAGTTTCTCAGTCACTTGTGGGGAACGAACCAGCTATGTCAATGGCAATTTTCTCGTTTCTCGTTAAGTTTGTTGGAGATCTTGGGAGCCTCCGAGTCTTAACCCCCTTTCTCGTCTGTGATTCGGCGTGGATGCGTGTGGATTTGCATTAGGTCGCCCTCCGTACCGCCTTATGGGGGATCAGATTCTTCGGGCGCATACGGCGGACGACTCTGTCCAGCTTGTTCTCGAAAAAACTTTCCCTCTAAAGAACCCCGGCGTTATACTGTCTTATTGGAGCCTTCAGCTTTTTTGCGGGCCGTTGCTCGTTACGCATATTAAATTTTCAGGACAAATTTTTAACATCATTTTTCTAGTTTACCAAGTAAAACCTTTTACAAACTATTTTCAACATATATGCAATTGCTATATAGCCATAATACGTTTGGGACTTTCTTTTTTTGAATCAATAACTAAAATTTCCTTTGAAATTCATCTTCACTCTCCAGTAGGTGCTGTAAGATATTGTCTTTTACTGTGATAAAATCAATCTCATTTTGCCTGACACAAAGCTACTTCTTCCAAAGTTTTTTTCCAAATTTTATCCATTCCCAGACAAATTTTTAGTTTGATTTTTTCTGGTTACGTTTTTACTTGCAGCGCAGTAGGAATGTTTTGATCTGCTCAACTACAGTGGCTGTAATCTCCAGAACATGGTCTCCTTAACAAGAAATACTTCCAACTCTAAGCTCCGTCTCAGTCATATTGTTGAAGTATTTAAATTCATCTTGTTACTTGACCTTCCGGATTTTTAAAGTTCACAATCTACTTTAGCATAACATTAGTCCTTAAAAGAACCTTCTGCCATACAATAATTTATGTAAGTGTTCCACAAATTTGACAACGGCAAGGATCTCTTCTAGTTAAGCAATAATTGCGTTCAAGCTTTTATAATACTTTACTAAAAGAGATGTATTTTTCTTATCGATTTTTGAACTATGATAACACGCTTCCAATTCTATTACTTTTATCTGAATCCAAAAGAAATTTATCTTTTGGTTGTGAGTAGTTCAGCATCTTAAAGATGTTGCACTTATTCAGACTTGATTTCAAATTGACGCTTCTTAGTCTTTGGAATAGGTGCTCTATTTTTTGTACCTCTTCATGAAACTTTCTTTCCATAATAGGCAATTAAGGACGGCCTTCATTAATCTTTCACAGGCCAAAGAAGCATTGCAAAGTTCAACTGGCATCAGCGTAAACTGCTATAGCCCAAACCTAATAAAAAAAACTGTCTTTTATCTGTTTGATATCCGCTCTTTCAATCTAAGGTTGAAAAGCATTTCGATTTGACCAAGGTGTCCAACGTGTCATCAATTCTTGACATCGTTGAGTCGACAGTAGTCCACGCAAAATATAAGCTTGTCGTAGGTTCAATCACGCAATCCTTTTCTATGTCTGAAATTATTTTTTTAGTTTTTCAGTTTATTTTTTTCGGTGCCAAAGAATGCCCGTTAATATTCATTACGCAGGCTGGTGCCACGCTGAATGAGTGCCTTTCCCAACCAGTATTTCGTTTTCGCCCTTTTTCTTGTTATTTGGGCGTCTATCTCTCCATCAAATTTTACTGAAAACTTTCTAAAAGTTTTGATAACGTCAGGCTTTTCAATAGTTTTTGTCGCCTCTGTATCCAATAGGAGAGGATCCAATTTTCCATTTATTCACATAAGCAGTATTGTCGCAGTTTATCTTTTCGTAGTTGGGGCTGCACCACTGGCGATCGACAGCAACCGGTTTTAGTTTTCCTGCTGAGAGACCCCAGAAATCCTTCGATATGGCCCATCTCACCGCAATTCCAGCAGCGTAATTTCCTAATATTTTTGGAATCTTTTTTGCTAGGTCTTTTACGGTTGCCTTATTCAGTTTTTGACCCGGTTTTTGGTATGACCAATATCTTTGCTTTTTGTTCCCAAACGTTAATACCATCGATGAATGTTCGCTTAGCTAATGCCACCAAGAAGTTATTTCAGACTGATGGGTATGCAATGCGAAGAAGACGAGCTACATCTGCCCCAAATTCGTGAATAGTTTCGTCAGATATTTGTACTCGATTGTAAGCTGTGTGTGGTAAACCTATAGATGAGCATATTCCTAACGCATATCAAAGCGTTTGATGATCTGCCTATAATTTTCTTGCTCGTTAATGGGCACATTCTGTAGTATGTCGAGAGCATTATCTCGCGTAACAACAATTATAGTATCCGCTTTAGCAATTTTTTTGAAGCAGGAGCTGCAGCGTGGTAGCACAAAGCTTCTCTCTAATAGCCTTTCTGTATACTATTTTTCTTTGAATAAAATCAATTGTTTGAGAGATAAAGAGAAAAAGAGAATAAAAGGCAAAAACAACAATGTTTTAATAAAAGCAACAGATATGAAAGAAAATTGAGTTTTTTCATAAAAATATTGATTTGGGAGAAGATGAAAAGAGAGAAGTGATAAAGAAAAGTTTCCCGGAGAATAAATTAACAGTATATAACACTATAGTATATAAAATAACATTCAAAATAAACAACAATCAAAACTAACATCTACCAAAATAAACGTCCTAAGAAAATAGCAAATCAAACAAAATTGGATTATCTAGGAAATGAAGACATTAAGAGGTTGTCCAAGAATGTCCCGGAATTTAGCGTTTGACATAATGTTTGGCAATATTATGGCATGTTTTTGGTACCATTCGAAAGCTTGTGGTCCCCCGCTTTAGAATGGAGCTTACCATCATTATGCACGAGCTTGGGAAGGCCTGAGAGAAATATGGATTTTTCATGAGTCCACCGATAACCAAAACGGTCATCAACTTCAATTCTAAAGATCAAGACTTATGGCCACGGAATCTGCTTTTGCCCGACAAGTGGCAAGAAGTGATTGATGTTGAGGGAGAGTACTTTGACTACTTATTATTTGTTGGATCTTAATTTGTTGAATAAATCATATCACACAACCTATTAGAACACATCTAGATTAAGAGTCAATCTGCAAAAAAAATAGAAAGGAAGCAACTAGAATGGTATGGACACCTCGACAGAATTACGACAGATAGACCACCGAGGAAAGCCATGAAAGTTAAATATACAAAAACAGAGAACAAAGATGGATCGAAACTGACATGGATGAACCAAATCACTAAAATAGAGCAATATAAAGGGAAAACGGTAAATAAAATGAAAGAGAATAAATGGAGGGTGTGAATAGCAAAATCATCAAAGAAAAACTCGACTCCTGCTTAGGATACTAAGGTGTATGAAGAAGAAAAAGTGTAACGCATTTTATTTTGTCGTATAGTCCTTTTAATTATCGTTATTGATGTTTTTATGAGCATGGCCATATTTTAAATGTTCTACCCGTTACCAAGCCAGGCACAACTTCCTTTTGCATCCAATAGAATTGAACCCGGTGCAGCATATTTTGTAAAATCCTTTCCAATGTATCCGTTGCTACTGGATGCATTTTTCACCGATCTTTTCTTTTAAAGATGCCATAGTTCGTGCTTTGTCAAGGAAAGCTTTCTTATTAGATATTTCCATTGAAGTAAAGTTAGATTAGACGAGCGCGGTGGACAAGTCCGTTCGAAACAACGCAGTCTTACTGAAGTGCATTTTCATGATGTAGCTCTATCTTGCTGCAAACATGCAGAGGTAAGTTTCTCGCTGCATGTACAAGCGATTGTCGCCGACCTCAAACAAGAATTGAAGGGAAGACATTTGCGAGTATCTGGAAGTATGGCCACATTGTAGCCTCGACTGAAAATTTTTATTTTAAAAATTAGAGAGGATTGCCTGATGAAAGGATTAAACGCAAATTTAAACTTGAATATAAGTAATATGAAAATAAATTGTCCGATATAAGAATTCTCCAGACAATGAGTGGTAAAATGAACAAACAAAGCAAAACTCAATGAAGAAATGAATGAAAATAGGGGAGTCAAAGGCGAAGCTTTAGAGGACAAGAAAATCGATGTTTTCCAAAGAGAAAATAAAAAAAAACATTCAAGAGAGGTGCTAAGATACAGCTGCTGCTTGAAAAAAGTTGAAAAAGCGGCTACTATAATTGTGGCTCTGCGAGATAATACCCTCGACATTCTACAGAATGTGCCCACTGACCAACAAGAGAGTTATAGGTGTATCGTCAAACGCTTCGAGGTATGTTACGGATATGCTCATGTGAAGGAGGTTTACCACACACAGCTGATAATCCAGCACAACTAACTGACAAAACTCTCCAATAATTTGAGGTAAACGTAGCCCGTCTTGTTCATATTGCATACCCAACAACCTTAGATAACTTTCTGGTAGTACTAGCTATGCGAACATTGATTAATGTCATTAACAATCAGAAAATACAAGAAGCAATGATACTGGCCATACTAAAGGCATTGCTTAAAGCGCTCGCTCACGCATTAGAATTTGAGGCTGCCAAACCGGGTCAAAAAGACATGACAACAAATACTAATGAACTGAATAAGGCAACCATGGAAGACTTAGCAAAAGAGATTACAAATATATTAGGAAATTGCGGTGAATTGCCATATCGAAGGATTTCTGGGATCCCCAGCAGGAAAACTAAAACTGGTTAATGAAAAAGGATTACTGTCGATCGCTAATGGTGCAGCCTCAGCTACGAAGATGTTGACTGCGAGTTTTAAGCATTCCAGTAGTGTTATAGAATCCTCTCCTATTAGTACAAGGGCGACGAAAACTAATAGGAGGTCTGACGTTACCAAAACTTCTAGACATTTTTCAACAAAAGTTCATGAAAGATATAGACGCCTAAATAACAATTAAAAACACTATCTTTAAACATGGTTTACTAGTAGCTGACATTAACAATAACATAATTCTCAGAATAGATATTTTAAAAACTTATGGATTTAAAATTAATGTGAAACATAGGATACTGAAAAAAAAGGGAAAGAAGTTGTTCTCCATGATCGAGAGGGAGTCGTTGCAAGAGTGAGAGTAGCTCATGACATTAGCCTCCCAGAATGTAGTTTTAGATTGAAAAGTCGTTCTGATCCAACTAACGAAGAAAAAAGAGCGAAAAGGGAATGCTAGTTGGGAAAGACACTGATCCAAACTGGAAACGTGGTACTATTCTGAGTGATAAATATTAATGGACAACCTTTAATACTGAAGGAAGTTTATTTACTTCCTTTTCTCCCATTTTACCATTAAGGTGTTAGACTCTTAAACCAATTCTTATATTCGTGTCTATTCTTGGAAAGGGTCCGGATTTGTTCTATGGCTTTTTCCTTTTCCTTGGCTGCTTCCTTGATATTGTCCATGGTTTTTCTTTTGCTCCTTTTCCATCAGTTCTCATATTAAAAATTTTCTTTGGGTATCTGGCGTTTTTCATGCGGTTCTGGTGTCCGTAGCATTGTAGTTGATTGTGTTCTATTTCCGCTACTATCTTGTTCTCTCACACTACTATTTCTGACTGCCTCGCTTTGTTGTGCCTGTCACGCGTCTAAGGTATCTATGCTTGTCTAGCATTGTCCAGGTTTCCCATTTACCAACAGACAAAAGTTAAAGATCTGTTTGACAAGAATCAAAACTTATTTCAATATGACAAGGTTTTAAAAGACAAAAAAATATTATTTGCTACAAATAAATAGCGAAAATGTCACTTAAATACCACAAAGCGCCAAATAACCGCTACTAGCCGAACTAGGAGAAACTGAAACAATAATTTCAGACGGGGAAAAGGACGGCGTGGTTCGACCTACAACAAGTTCATGGACTTTGCCAGTAGTGCTAATTAAAAAGGACGAGCCAATCAGATTCTGCGTTGACTACCGTCGACTTAACTGTCCAGAATTGATGACACGTTGAACACCCTAGTCGGATCGAAATGGTTTTCAACATTAGCTATAAAGAGCGGATATTAGCAAGTTGAAATTTGATCTTGAAGGCAAAGAAAAGACTGAACAATCACAAAAAAAATTTTGAGCAGCTATTCCAACGAGTAAAAAGTGCCAATTTGAAATCAAGTTTGAATAAATGCTAGCTCTAAGAAGAAACTTGAGCGTGCAGTCAGTGATAAAGTTGTAGCAGCTGATCCAAAAAAAGTCGAGAGCATGAAAGAATAGCCAACACTTATCGCACTTATTACAGACGATATGCATTGTGGTTTTCCAACATTGCAAAGCTCGACATAACTGAAGAAAGATGCCTGAAATTTTTAAAGGGTAAAACTTGCATTAATAAATGAACTGATACTGATCTATCCATAAGCTAAAGGAAAATTTATTTTAAATACAGATGCGAGTTATGCAATTGAAAGCATGTTGTCGCAGTTGCAGAATGGCTAAGAAAAAGTCATCGGCTATTTCGAATATTATCAAAGCCTCAACACAAATATTTTGCCACTTGCTGTTGTTTCATTTATAGAATACCTTTATAAATATTTTTGTCTCATTAATTTTAAAAATTCAATAGGCTAAGTAACAAAATGAATTAAAGGGCTTTAAAAATATAACTTTGAGACGGACCATAAAGTTAGAAGTAGTTATCGCAACGTCAACGTCTTGTCGAGGAGAACGTGTCCTGAATACGCAGGCACTTAGTCATGCAGAAGAGAAGATTTATATTAAAAAGTTGTTTGAAAATGGAAAGAAATTGGAAGAAAACTTATCTTGGCAAAAGTGGCTTTGTATTGGGGTAAATGGGATTCTACCACAGTAAAATACAATGTCTTACGACGTGTACTGGAGAGTGAAGATGGATCTCGAATGAAATTTCAGTTACTGATTCTAAATTAAAATGTTCTAAATATATCGCGACAACCTTATGACGGTCTGTCTGATAGGCTTTGAAAATTGAGTGTGAAAAGTTTTACTTGGTAGACTAGAAGAAAGATATTAAGGATTTACGATATGCGCAATGAGCGACGGTCCGCAAAAGAACCAAAGTCTCCAATGAGACAGTACAGCATCCAAAAGAAGGGCTAGCCAGGAGAGCCCGCCGCATGCGCTCGAAGATTCTGGTCCCTCATAAGGCAGATTTGCAACACATTAAAACCTGGCTTGGAAAGCAACTGCATCTCAATGTCCGAATTGGTAATTGTATAATAATAACTACCGACCATACCGCTTGCAAAAGCTGCTATAACAACATTGTTGTATTATTCACTACGCACCACAGGTCTTTATCATCTTTATTTTTTAGATGATCAGTGGTTAATAAGTTTTCTTCGAGGCTGCAAATTCAGCTTGCAAAAGACTAAAGAGAAACCTGACTATTTTACTTCAGTGCGAACTTTACTTCCTGAAATATTTAGCAACAGAGATCCCTTTTCTGCAGATATTCAAGAAATGCTTAAAGTCGGGTACAAGGTCAGTATTGCACCACACACATGCAAATACATGGTTGACATTTGCAGAGCTGTGTTTCCACATCCAAAAACAAGGGACAGTTCGGGCCCTAGAATTATATATTTTAACCCTCAAACAATGTCTGTAGAAATGATATTGAAATTGTATTCTATGACTGTTGATATTTTAATGCTTGAAGATGATAATTGTGTCATTCCTGGGTTGCATACTGGGTAAACTACAAAAACATACCCTTGAACTACTTAACCCAATACACCCCGACTGTTATTAAGAAATTAGTCATTTGCATGCAGTACTCGTATCAATTGCGAATTAAAGGTGTTTACTGTACGAACGTCGCAACTGTATTAGAACTAGTTTGCATTTAATACAATCACTAATGAGCACCAAAAAAACCTCTTCAGTTATAAAAAAACAATATACTTGAGCAATGATGGAAAATATTTGGGCTCGTCGCGAGCTACAAAGTTTGCGAGTGATAATAGTGCCTAATCTAATAATTACGTGATAAAGTGCTCTCAAGCTTTAAAAAATGGTATATTTCGTGTCTGAAAGTAAATAGCATAATTAATGATAAAAATTTCCGTTGCTAAATAAATATAACGAACGTAAATCCCATTCGAAGTGTAAATGCCTTTCGGCCGTAAGGGTCAACATCGCTCGAGAACCATACGCACGATATTAAACCTCGACCTTGGCTTTGAAATAGATGCGAAACGTTGAAAATAAACTGACAACGAATTTTGCTACACATAATTAAAATCATTAAATCAACAGTTCGGTAAAAGTAAATTAGTGGTACAATAAATATCGCGGAAAGCACCTGAACTTAACCGCGAACATATTTTACTGCTAAATGCAAAATAGTAAACCAAACAAGCCCGTTATTACAGGAAATATAGTGAATAGTGCAGCAATAAATATTTTAAATTAAATCTAAACAAATAAAGGATTAGTTAACGATAAAACAGAGTGGTGATTGAGTAGGGTCTAAAAATGGAGACATAATTAAATACTAAAAGAAAGAACTAAGACAAAGAAGTAGAAAATGCAAGAATTACTAGAAACAATGAATGCTAAACTAGACAAAATGTCAAAGAGGAGAATAAACAACTAAGGAACGATAACCAGCAACTTAGGCAAAGAATACTAAAATTAATTAATCATTTGAAAGAAATGGAAAAGAAGATAAGAAAACGGAAAGTTTTTATAAAAGGAGCCAAAAAACCATCAAAGAAAAGCGCGATTTTAATAAAAGAGAAAGTAACGGTAACCTTAAGGAACATCATTAATGAACACAATTCTAATAGAGTTAAAAAGTTGGAGAAAAAAATTAGAGATTCCAAACGCCGCTAAATAATTTAAAGCTACAAAAATATATATAGAAGAATATTATTCCAAAAAACTGCAAGAAAAAAGGAAAACGCCGAAGGAATACATCAAATAAATTAAAGTAAAGCACATTATGCCTTAATAACAAATGATAAGGTAATAATAAACGGAAACCTATTCTCGCTAGAACAACTAAAGGCAATAAAATTAACGGAACAGAAGAAAGACATGACAGAAATACAAACAACATAGAACCCAAATGATATACAAAAGAATGCAGAGCAGAATCCAAAAAAAGGTAAAACCTTTAACCAAAGATCCCCAGAAAATCAAAACTAAAATAATGTAAAGTAAAAGCTGAGAGAAAATTTACTAAAGTTTACCCGAAGAAAAAGGACAAAAAACGAATGGTGCATAATGGAGGTTTTAAATGGCAACAACAAAGACGAGCGTAAATGGAAACAAGAATATGAAAATTGTATATACAAAAAAGAAACAAAAAAATAACAAAAACATTAAAAACGCCAAAAAACACACAACATTAATCTAACGACATGTAAAATAGATAACAAAACAAAAAGAAAAAGGAAAGAAGAGACGTGAAAAATACCGAAGAAATAATAGATACAAGAAGTAATACTTTCATAGGATGCTGAACATAAAGACAATGGCAGAAGTAAGCAAAGCATACCTAATATCAAATAAAATAAACAAATACAATATTAGCGTACTAGGAATAAGCGAATTAAGATAAAACTGAATGGGACAAAGTCGACTTCAAGGAGATCTATCCTGGTTATGAAGTTGAACAAACCAATAAGGAGAAAGGTGTCGCAATAATGCTGAATAATAATATAACGGGGAGGAATATTAGAAAGAATTGATTATATAGGCAAGATTTAAAACAAAGTTCAAAAATATTATTATTATTATTATTAATGTATATGCCCAAACAAACCAACAGGAAGAGGAAGTCAAGAAAGAGTTCTACGACCAAATATACTCTCTCATAAAAACACTACAAGTAACATATAAACGAGACATAAAAATCATGATTAAAGACCTCAACGCTAAAGTAGGAAATGTGAACAACGGAAAAGAGAAATTGAAACAATATGAAAAACATACAAAAATACACTACCTGGAACGTCGATAGAAGTGATAGGTTATAGGGTAAAATGGTAAACCCTGGATATCAAACAAAACAAAAAATATAATGGAAAAAGGAGATCAATAAAAGCATATATCTGGTAGAAAGTAATCAAGATCAAAAAAGATTTGGCAAGAAATTACATAAATCAAATGACAGAAATAGCAGAAGAAGCAGCGAGAAAACAAGACTCAAGAACTTTATATAAGATTATATAAGAAACCTTAAAGGACCAAAGAGTGTACATTCAGCAAAACTAAGAAGAGAAAATGGCAAAACACTCTCTACGCAAGAAAAAATCAAGAATGGATGGGTAAAATATTTTTCTAAAATTTATAAGCAAAGCGTAAGATTGTATGAAGAAATGGAAGAAATTGGAGACCCAAAATTAGATATTTCGACGGAAGAAATATCCAAAAAAGAAATAAAAAATGCATTACAATGTCTGAACAACAACAAAACAGCAGGGATAGATGATAGTGAACAAGCTAAATCAAATAAAGCTCGTCTAGAATACTCAATAGAGATGTTATATTTATTATTAAACAAGATCTGGAAGCAAAAAAAAATCCTCAATAAATAGAGGAAATAATGATAAAAATTCTGAAAAAAGAAAACCGAATGATCTGCGAAAATTAGAAACTAATCACCTTGCTTCGCATAGCGAGTAAACTACTGATTGGGATACTATTATAAAGATTAAAAGACCCACTTAACGAAAAACTTCGGCAAAACCAAGTGGAATTTAGGCCAAATAAAACCACGTAGGAACTATGAGACCAATATTAGAACAACCAGCGGAAATGGATGAATAAATTCTTACCGCTTTTATAAACTTTCAAGGAGCCTTCGACTCAATAGACAGAACAATAATGTAGAATATACTAACGAAATATGGCATACCAAACAAGTACATTGAAATAATAAAATTATTCTACGATAACTCCACAGCCCGCATAGAACATGAATGAAAACTAACCCAAGAAATTTAAATTCAAAAAGGGGTAAGACAAGGGGTGCATCCTCTACCTCATACTGTTCCTAATAGTGATAGACTGGGCAATGAGAACAAGAGAAGACAAGAAAACAGGTATTAATTGGAACGTGTCTGATAAATTGGAAGGCTTAGAAGTCGCCGACGACATCTGCTTAATAACAACTAACAAAAAAAAAACATGCAAGAAAAAACAACAACGTTAAGCATTAATGCAAGAAAAGTGCGAATGGCGGTACAGAAAAAGACATCCATAGTATAAGATTAGCTCAAAATGCCTTCATAACACCACACAAAATCTGGGTGTCCACAAATATCAACATGAAAACAAAACTTCGACTTTTTCGTAGCGACGTGAAGAGTATACTGCTCTATGGCGCAAGACCCCGAAATACAGTAGAAAGGTGTCCCAAAAACTACAGACATTTATAAATAAATGTTCCGAATTATATGCGAAATTTTTTGGCCCGGAAGAATTACTAATAAAGATTTATGGAGGAAGACAGAAGGGAAAAAAATAGAAGGGAAGATGGTCTTGCCACACCCTCAGAAAATCAACAAAAAATATAGCAAGACAAGCTTTAGACTATACTACAATAGAAAAAAGAAAAAGAGGTAGGCCAAATAATACGTGGAAAAGAACAATTCTAGAAGAATTAAAAAAAGTCCAACTAATATGGAAAGAAGCAAAAATAGAGAAACATGGAAGTTCTTAACCAACAAAATCGGAAATATTGGACGGACCCAAGACAGTGCGTAGACCAGCAATCTCACCACAAACACGTCTAATACTTGCCAGTGAAACGCTCGCGATATCTCTTGTTTCCGCAGAGTTACAGATATTCTTGTAACTCATATGCGCCTCAAAGCGCGTAAGCCACGCCCCCTACGGGTACATCGAGAAAATAGTAATATTTTGCTTTCGATTTTATACACTTTCCCATAAACACTTTTATTCCGTCAAAGCCGAGAAAAACTCAGAGCATTATCAAACTTAGTAATTCTTTTTTTGTATTTAATTTTTGTCCTTTATTATTTGCAGAAGCTCTGCTCGAGACTGATAAAAGCGCTTCATTCATAACTTGAACGTTACGGATTGATTGTATATTAATTTAGGAAGGAACTATATCCCAAGCACTGCTAAAAGAATCAAGCAGCAGATTTGGAGCACCACTAGATTTACATTCAGACCAAGGACGAAATTTCAAATCGGCAATTACAAATATATGCAAAATACTGAGAATTAGAAAAAAAGAACCCCGTTACAGTAGAGCGCATGAATATGGCAGTGGGGGAAATATCTGTCAAGAGTTGTCTCTGATCATCGAAGAGGCTGATATCAATATCTCTATTTATTTCTGTTGCTACATTTTGTCTGTCTATTTCTGCAGGCTAAATAACAGCAAAAGTTAGTTCGGTTGAGAACTAAATGAGGTGAACCACAGTAAAAATTGTAGGAATAAGCTATGACAAGGTATAGTTATATTACCCAAAATATGTATGTTATCTGACCTTCACGACCTGTCCAAATGTTAGGCAAGGATGATCCGGGGCGAATCATCCTTAAGAAGGAGCAATATAATGAATTTCCGAACACCCCAATTTTACATTAGTAAATATCTGTTATATATATATATATATATATATATATATATATATATATATATATATATATATATATATAGGCTATACACTCCTTGGAGTTGAAGCCGCCCTTTTGGTTCTTTTTAAAAGCACAATGGGTCGTCACTCCACTACACTTTATTCTTCATAAGTTGGGGTTTTTCTTCGCTTCTTCCACTACTTCTCTCCATTCTTTCCTGTTCTTCATTTTGACTGTCCACCTTGTAACTCTCATGCTACTGATATCCCCAATTACTTGACCTTCCCATCTCAGTTTTGGCCTTCCTCTTGATCTTGTTGATGGTTTCCATTTTGTTATCCTTTTAACTATCGATTGCTCACTCATTCGGTTTATGTGCCCGTACCATCTAATTCGTTTTGCTTTCATTGCCCTTACAATATTCTTCTGTTCTAATATTGTTTCTACTTCGTTATTTGTTAATCTTCTGAATTGCTCTTCATTTATTTTGTATCCCCCGTATATCTTCCTTATTATCTTTGTTTCGAAAATTTTTAGTTTTTCTTCATCTCTCTTTGTCAAACATACATTCTCTGCAGCGTATGTTACTACCGGTCGAATTACCACTTTGTATAGTCTTCGTTTGCTTACATATTGTTTTGTTATTCATTATTATTTTGTAACTGTAATATGCCTTATATCCGGCTTGTATCTTTTGATCTATCTCTTCCCTTCTGTCATTTATCCTGTTCCAAGGTATTTGAAATTATCTACTTGTTCAATTCTGTAACTTCCAATTTCTATATCTCTTGCGTTTCCTCTTGTCTCTTTTCTTGTTACTTTCATATATTTAGTTTTTCCTTGATTTGTCTCTAACCCTCTTTTTTGAGCTTCTCCAGCAATGATCTCTATTGTTTCTTCTAAACTTTTCCTATCTCTTCCTAACACCGCAATGTCATCTGCATAGGCTACTATTTGTACAGACTTCTCAATTATTGTTCCTGTTACATCGCATTTGTTCATAATTCCTTCTATTGCTATGTTAAATAGTGTGGCCGACAATCCATCCCCCTGTCGAACTCCTGTACTTATGTCTATTTCTTGCGATATCCCTTCATACGTCATCACCGCAGCTTTTGCGCCTTCCAGTGTCATTCCAATCAGTCTTATTAGTTTTTCCGGTATTCCTAAATTTCTCGCATCTACCTTCATCATATTTCTATTCAGTGCATCAAAAGGCTGCCTAAAATCTATAAATACAATTTCTATTTCTGTATCTTGCTCGTAACATTTCTCTACTATTTGTTTCATCACATGTATTGCGTCTATTGTCGATTTCCCTTGTCTAAATCCATTCTGGTATTGTCCAATTTTTTTCTCTGTTTCTACTTTTACTCTTTTTTAGAATCAGTGCTGTGAATATCTTGTATGCTGTATTTAACAAAGTTATTCTTCTGTAGTTCTCGCATCTCATTAAATTTCCCTTTTTTGGTATTGGCACTATTATTCCTACCCTCCATTCTTGCGGCATTGTTTCTTCTTTCTATGTTTGCCTCATTAGTTCAAAAATTCTCTTCTCCAGTACACTTTCTCCGCTTTTTATCAATTCACTGCATATGTTATCTGGCCCTGCTGCTTTTCTTTGTTTCATCTCTTAGATTATCTCATGTATTTCCTTCTCCAATGGTTCTTTTATTTCCTCGTTACTTCCTTCTCTGTCACTTTCTATGTCTACTTCTGTTCTTGTCGTTTCCCTCATGTATTTTCCCATTCTTTCATATCTATGTTTGCTAAGTTATTCCTTTTCCTTTTTTGTTTCTTTATTTTCTGATATAGCTTTGTATTACTTCTGTTGTCATTTTCTATTTCATCCATCATTTCATCTAACCACTTTTGTTTTTTCTCTTTTATTACTTTTGATCCTTCTTTCCTCCTTTGTTTATATTCTCTGTAGTCATTTTCATTTTCATTACTCGTTTGCAGACATTTTAATCTTGTTTCTCACTTTTTCTTTATTGCTATCTCACAAAGATTATCAAACCACTCTTTTCCTTGCTTCCTCTGATATCTTCCTATTTTTTCCTCAGTCGCATTTGTTATACTATTTTTTATATTCTCCCATTCGACCTCTATATTACTGTATTGCTTTTTTCTCTTTAGCTGCCTTTTTACTTCTTCTTCGTGTCTTCTTTCATTTCTTCTTATTCTTCTGTATTCCATTTTCTTTCTATCCTTCTTCCTTTCTTATTCTCTATTATCCTTAGTTTCATTTCTGCTATTAGTAACTGGTGGTCCGTGTCTAGGCTTGTCCCTCTGTACGATCTTACATCCTTTATCATTTCCTTCCTGTTCTTTTTAATCATTATATAATCTACTTGATTCCTTTCGGTCCTCCCTGGTATCATTCACGTTATCTTATGTTCCTTCTTATGTTAAAACATTGTACTCGCTATAACCATATTCATTTGTGTTGCCAAATTGCATAGTCTTTTTCCATTTTCTGAAGATATTTCGTGGATTGTATGTTTCCGGCTACATTACTTATATATTCCTCCTTTCCTATTTTGGCATTGCAGTCTCCGGCTACTATTATGGTTTCATGATTTCCTATGCTTTCACAAACTTCTTCTAATTTTTTATAGAATTTCTCCTTTTCTTCCTCAGTTGCCACATCTGTAGGTGCATATATGTTTATAAATGTAATATTTGCTATTCCATTTTTTATTCTCAAGCATGATATTCTACCATTTATTTTCCTAAATTCTATAATTCTATCTCTTATCTCTCTGTCGACCATAAACACAGTTCCGTTTCTTCCTTGCTTCTCCTCTCCAGCTTACAACAGCGAATACTTCTTCTTGTCTATTCTACTTTCTCCTTCCCACCTAATTTCTTGTAGAGCCATAATTCTCACCTTGTATCTCTTCATCTCTTCTCCTATTCCCTCCATTTTACCAATTTCATCATTGTCTTTACGTTCCAGGTGCCAAATCTCCTTTTATTTTTTGTTCCACATGTTTTACTGCCGCTACTTTTAAATTTTTTCGTAATAACTTCCTTATTGTCCTTTTCCCTTGCCACTTCCGTCATCGTAGGTTCCGTCGTTCCATTTGTTACTAGGTTTTTGACTTGTGTTTTGTTGAGTTAGCCCTTATCAAGCTTCCACCTTCCTCCTGTGACCATTCATATTTAATACCGTCAACCTCCAGTTTGCGGTAGCTCACTTTAGTTTTCTTTCCTTTATTCTTTTCTTCTTGTGCCACCTTCCTAATTGCGTGCTGTATTTTTCTTTCCTCAAGTGTTAGATCGCTGTGGACGTAGATACTACCCGTGAGCTTCCATTTCCTCTTTAATACCTCTAATATAAATATCTCTAAATCTATCCCTTTGATTATTATATTCTTCTTCCTTTTTTCTTTTTCTTGATTCTCTAGCTTGCTTTCCAAATTACTTATTTTGCCAGTCCTTCGCTTTTTCTTCCCATTCTTCCTGCACCTTCTTTAGATCACCCTTCACTTCGGCAATATCTTCTTTTATACCATCTATTTTTGTCTCCAATTGCATCATTATATTTCCTTTAACTTCATCTAGCTTATTTAATATTATCTGCATGTCCATCTTCTTAATTTCGGTATTGTCTGCTAATTCGTTAGTTTTTTCTTCCTCTTTCGTTTGCTGTTTTATATTTAATATTTTCGCGCTTTTACTGAACGTTTTTAATTTCTCTAATTCGCACCTCTCAAACTTTTCTGTTAGTGTACATAAATATTATTCAATATTTTAATTTCTACAAATAAAACAAACAAGCCATTTTAAATAAATTTAATTGTTTTATTTACTACCTTAAGAGCAAAAACGTTACTACGGCAATGCTAAACAATAGACTATGTATTGACGCAATGAGAATTGGTAACAGTGGGATGCTGCAAACTAATATGAATATTAGTATGAACAGCTATAAGATAATCATCCTGAAGTAAAATGGGTTCCCTAACAGCTGATACGCCATTAAAGGTGGATAAGTATAAAAATTTATAAATAGCAGTTCCTTATAATCCACGCTTAGCCCCAATAATAAATTGTTTTACTACTTTCTATGCATTGTTTTTACAGTTGACTTTTCGTGCAAACTACAACCACACGAATTGCATGGAAACTTTACTGCTTCATAATGTGTATATTACCAAACTTATGAATAGCATGAAATAAAATTTTTAATAATAAAATGTTTTTATTGCCAAGTTAATTTTAATATACTACAACTGTGATAAAGAATTGCTATAAAAAGCGCCAGTTTCCGAACGATTCATTCATTCAGAATGGCTTATTTCAACTTTATTTTAGGTGCTCTGGCACTACAGGTCCTATGTGCACTCGGCCAAAAAAACAGCTCGAACGACCACATCAAAGAACTATGGTTTGAGCAGAAGCTGAACCACTTCGACCCCCAAGACACTCGAACATGGCAGCAGGTATGGCCGCACCAGCACTCGCAGTTGCAAGTGCAATTTGCATTTCTTCTGTTTTGCAGCGGTATTTCCTTAACGACGAATTTTACAAAAGTGGCGGACCAATTTTTCTTTATGTAGGGGGAGAATGGGAAATTGAAACGGACGAGCTAATGGATTATACTTGGGTTGACTACGCAAAGCGGTTTGGGGCTCTGTGCTTCACATTAGAGCACAGATATTATGGAAAAAACCGGCTTGTTGAGTAAGTTTGATTGCAACAACAAATCACGAACATGGTAAAATCAAAATTGCCACTCGTTTAAAATTAATGTTTGCCCACAATCGATAAAATTATCTATATAATGTTACGGGAATGATAACTTTCCATTGTTTTAATTTTCTTAAAGAGTGCACCTCTGCCCATCTATAGAAAAGCTTTACAACCCGTTTAAGGTTTTACCTCTTTTATACTTCCTCTCCGTTCCTCTCCGTTCCTCTAGTGCTGCCTTATTTTAGTTACGCACTTGTAGCATACCCCTTTTTGTCAGCTCTTTCGAGGTCTTTATCTTCGTCTTTCCATTCGTAATTCAAGCTCGTTTCTCGGTAATTTTGGCTCACATATTATTAGACTTTGCATTTCAACAAATTCTGATGCAAGTACCACTTCATATCCTTAGTATATTTTATGATTGTTCTTCAAGTTCCGTTCTCTTGTTTTGGGCTTAATATACTTTTGAATATTTTTCTTTAAAGTAGGTTGCAATTTTTGTGTTAATTTTATGCTCATGTTATTACAAAGTAGTTCAAATGTGGCCATACCATTGTTGGAGTCTCTGGTGAATTTTAACAGGCGGGACGTTTTCTCCAACGAGGTCACAATGCTTTGATTCACGCTCCACGCTCCACGGTCCACGGTCCACGGTACATTCTGTTCGCCCATCACTCTAGCAACTCCACAGCAGAACAGAACTGGTTCGTTGGCGATCTTGGGGGTTCCTGGGTCTAACCCTTAACCCGCTTCTCTTTCGGCGACCTGGCGTGTATGCTGGCGAGCCCACATTAGGCCGCGCCGTATCGCCTTCAGGCGGGAATCTTCGCGAGCTTTCGGTGGGCGCCCCTGTCCATCTCCTAATAGTAAAGGCCATGGACGATGAGTTTACCGTTGCTTTCAACGCTGGATAACAGATTTTGAACGCACTAGGAGATATACTCCGAGACGTGAGGACCTGGAGCTTATTAATGTGAGTTTTCGCAGCCTCCAAGCGAGGTAGGCGTACATCTTTAGCAGTAGGAGGATGGTTTTATGGATCGTGAGTTTGTTCCTGAAGAACAGTCGGCTTCCGGGGTAGAGGAGGGAGACAAAAACCTAACATATTGCTTTCGCCTTTGTTACCGCCCAATCTATGTGTGGCCTCCAAGATCGCTTTTAGGTGACATTCCTCTTATCTCTAGAGTATCTCTCGATCGAAAATTCTCAGTATCGTCAGATTCGGTTGCTGACGAAATTCTGTGTTCGTAGAGAATAGGACGGCGAGGCTCTTCTTAGCATTCACACCTATTCTACACTTGCTGCACCATTCTATGAACAAGTTTATATCCTCCTGAACTCACTGGATTGCTATGGTGAGTTTTCACGAGCGGAATAGACGCTGAAACCATTTTGTATACAAAACCGTTGTGCGAAACCTTGACCACAAGTAGGAAGACTGCCGCGCTGGCGAGCTTCTTGAGAAAGCCTTCCGAGATCTTTTCCACCCCCTGGAGGAGTTTGTAGGTAGTGAAGCAGCCGGGGAAAAGTCAGATTAGATTTTCCTGAATTTGATAATATTCTTCGACTCCTCTCTGCGGCCGGTGGCTGATGATAATTTTTATCAGCTTCTCCAGAGTTGGTAAGGGGCTGATCGGTCGTTAATCTTGGGGAAACGTGCCAGTCTTGACCATCTGTGACCTTCTACGATCTCGAGAATTGGTAGAGTTGAAGGACAGCGGTGGCAATGGTGATGATGTAGTCGATTTCGAGAGTTGGGGATGCCATTAGGCATGGGCGCTTTCGCAGCGCTGTCTGGGTCAGCTAAATGACTTCTTTGTAGGACGCAAGCTCCAGATAGTTTTGGCGCTTCTGTCTTCTCAAGTGTCCTATAGTTTGGCGTCGGTGCAGCCGACTATGTCGACGAAAGTTCTCACGTTAAGGGCCTCCAGCTTTCTCTCCCATGCGATGGTCTACGGTGGCAGCCAGTCTTCGGTATTCCCACCGAGATGGAGAGACCTTAGCCCACTCCATCGCGTCTAGTTCTTCTCTCGGGTTCGCTCATTTAGGCAGAAGATTGTCTCCGTCTCTGATGTGATCGGAGTTGGTAGCGAAGCGATGTAATTCCAAACAAAGGCAAAGAAATGACATAGTGCTTCCTCCAGGTCTTCTCTGGAGTAGATAGCGGGGTTGTGTCTAATAGATTCCTTCAGATGAACGGTTAATGCTAGCCACAAGACGCAGGAGTGGACAAAGAGAGGAGAATTGGATTGTAATCGCCGTCAAGACTGCTGATGTTGCTCAGAATGTGCTGTATAAACAGATTTTTAAAGATGACGATATCAAGAATGTTGGGAGAACCATGGTGGATGAGTTCAAGAAGGCGTACTATCACCAGATCACGGTGTGGCGGGTTCTGGTATTGTTGTTCGTCATCCGACTATTCCGCAACGAGTGCTCAGTGTTGAGGCCCCCCACCGTGAAGATCCCCTCAAAAATAACGTTCAGGTCTTCGGAGAGGAAGGATCGATTGTGGAGCGAGGGGTTACATGCCGAGATAAGACATATAATTGAAAATATCTCTTTACATCTTTGATTCTATTACATTATCAAGTGTAATTTGCTGACCTAAACTTGTAGTTATATTCTCTATATAAACATGCTATCTGTTATAATTAAATAGTATATTATCCGCTGTTTTCCTTTTTGTTGCAATATACGCACGTCACTTTCCACTTAATCGATTCCAAACAGATATTTCTCAAGACCCCCATGTCCCGTCAGAATTTGTTTAAAGTAATATTTATAATAAAACTCGAACGCTCCGCAAAGAAGCGTGGCTTGCGAATAGAGAGGATAAGACTCGTATTTGTGTACCTTCACTGCCTGGTTGTCGCGCACAACGTACAAATTGCGCCAAATACAATTTTTAATACTTGGTATTTACATGTAGGTAAATTTGTCTCGGCTGCTGGTATCGCAGGCTCTGGATCATTTACCAATTATTTACTTCCTAACTGTAGTTCCCCTGTACTTAATTTAGTTGTCGTCCTGTACGAACTTACAAACCCCGCTGCTTGATTTATAGTGTTGTCAATATGTTTAGCTCACTAAAGTTCTACACCTTAATACTTATCCCATTATTAGGTTGGATCACGGGATCTCTCATTTTAAACATCATCTCCGTCTGTTAACAGCACCGCTTTTGTATTATGTGGGACATTAGTCGATTAGTTCAAATACAATACTGGCTTTAAACATAAAAAAAAATTATTTTTAACGACCATTACTAACTAAATCATCGGCGAAACCCACAAGTTGATTTCTTTCTCCCAAGACCACTTTTCGAACACCTAAACGTACAACGTTCTATTCACAATCACGATTTCATTGTCATCTAATACTACACAGTTTTTTTAAGTAACCTGTTTTTTGTTCTTTAAATTTATATTGACTTGAGATGTTGCGTTTTTTAATCAGAGATCTGAGCTTGCCGAATATGAAGTATTTGAACACCCATCAAGCCCTCGCAGACTTGGCTACTTTTATAGTTGGCATGAGGGAGAAATATAATCTACCAAGCGAGACCAAGCTGATTGCGTTTGGTGGATCCTACTCTGGCTCGTTGGTTACGTGGATGCGCATCAAGTATCCCCATCTGGTGTACGCAGCTGTAGCTTCCAGCCCGGCGATTAATTTGAAGCTAGACGGTGGAGGTAAGCGTGAGTTATTATTAGGGAAAAACTAGACGTGCGCAAATTTAGAGAAAAATATTATTCAGAAGATTCTGTCGCTTTCTCACTAACCAAAAAGTTAATGGCACTACTTGAAGAGGTAGCCCCCTGAAGTTTATTTTAGTTAATTTTAATATCATTATTCAGTTCTTATAAGACACGGTGATATTAACATTATTTGTGCTTAATAGAGCATTATGCATTTCTCATCCCTGTACCAAAAGTATTCTATTTTTGCATCAAAAATATACCATTTGCCCTTCAAAGTACACGCTGTTTTTTTCGTAGTGCATGTAGTCTAGATTTTAACAAACATTTCTCATTTATCCATTTTATGTTATGACACAAACCTTCATCCCCTGAATAATCAGCTATTGCATTTATCTGGGAATAATCTGCATCCATTGGCCATCTTTAAAGAGCTCATATCACTTAAAAAATGCAGTTTGTGACAAGCTTTCATCCTTGAACACTTGACGAATCATCCCCAACGTCTCCCGATCTCCTCAGTCCAACACAAAATTTGATGGTGTACGGCTGTTTAATCATTCACTGCATTTTGCACGTACACTAAAAACACGATATAGCCTGAACGAACGCTCGCAGGCGACTGGCGCTTGGCACGTCCTGAAGGTCACATCCTCCACCACCAAGCATGCGCGGTGCGAACGCGCTCCGACGTAGTCACGTCAGGAAAAAATTGTTCCCGATACGTTGTATACTGAGGGTATGGAAAAGTATGGAAAAACCCATACTACACAAACCATTACCATCTTCAAGTCTTTAAAGGTTCTCAACCATTGAAACCGGCAGTGCATCAAATGTGAGTTCCCTATTTTCATTAGCACATTGGACACACACCAATTTACATTAGCCGGGGCGTTTGTTTTTTTGATGATTTTAGCCCACCTTTAAATTCTGATATCCAATGAAATAACACTGTCCATCGCTGCCTATTACTATCTGCATCTAGAGTTTCTGCTTTATCTACATTTGTACTCGCAGCGCTGCACTTTCTTTTTGTGGGTTTCAACAACTCCATCTAATCACATCATATGGCTCTAGTCTCCACACACGTACTAGGCGCACATTTAAATTCTCACAATCGGAGCTTTATTCAAAATCAAATTTAATTTATTACATTCAGATTTGATCCACAGTGATTTGTTTCAGATTTCATAGGCGCTGGCTTAAAACAGATTGAATTACACAGCAGCAAGTGCTTGTCTAAATTAAAAGAGGGACTTTCTGAGTTAGACGAACATCTAAAAACTGCAGAAGGGCGACGCGTTGTTGTCGAAAAGTTTAACTTGTGTAGCCCTTTGGAAGCGTCCACAAACAATTCGAAAGATATGGGGACGCTGTATTTGAACATAATAAATACAGTTACAGGGGTCGTTCAGCGTGAAGAAAGCTATAAGCCTTCCGTAACCGTCAAATCTCTGTGCGACCAAGTAGCTGCGACAGACAATGCCTTTGATGGCCTAGCTGCGGGTGTTAGATACGCGGGGATCAACAATACTCAATGCTTAGACTACGTATTTGAAAACCGGTTGGTTTCACTGAGAAACACTAGCTGGTCTGCCAAGCCTAGAGATGATTTGCTCTTCGGTAGGTAATTACAAGTTTATAAGTTTTGTTTTGTTTCATATTATTTATTTATAAACTTACTACATTTTTACTGAAAATCTCGTGCTATTGCTCATGCTATTAAGATTTATATGATGTTGTTTTTTTTATTTAACAGCTAAATTTTTCTTTCTTTCTTTTTCATCATCCCTTGTACCATTAAGGTGTCGGGTAGTGTTCTAGGACCCACTTTTTCCATTGAGTTCGATTTCTTGCAATTTTTTGTAGTTCCTCAAGTGTAGTGCCATGTTTTTTTTGCTATATCTTGGACTATGTTAGTTAGCGTTTTCCGTGGTCTTCCCGGTACCTTCTTGTGTGTTGTTTTTGATTGTAGATATTTTTTCGTTGTTCTTTCGGGCTCCATTCTTATAATATGTGCTTTCCAATTTAATTGTTTCTTTTCTATTTTGTTCGTTATCTTTTCTTGTTTGAGTTCGTTATATATCGTTTCGTTTTCTATTCTGTCTAGTCTAGTAACTCCTTCTGAGGAATTTCATTTCTACAGTAGTTAATTTTCTTTTATGTTCTGGTAAAGTTGTTAGCGCCTCTATTGAGTATAGTAATGTTGGTGCTACTACTGTGTTGTATACCATTTGTTTTGTGCTTATTCCTACTTCCCTTTTTCCTAATATTGTTTGGTTTATTGTATAATACATGTTGGTCGCTTTTCTAGCTTTGTTAGCTACTTCCATTTCTATTTTGCCATCGTTACTGATTGTTGATCCTAGATATTCGTATACCGTTACTTCTTCTAGTTGATTTCCTTTACATGTTAGGTGGATGTTTTCTTCTTCTTTTTTTTCCCTTGTGACTTGCATTACTTTTGTTTTGTTTTCGTTAATCTTCATTTCCATCTTCTCCAGTTCTGATGTCCATATGTCTATTGATTTTTGCATTTTTGTGGTTGTATCTGTTATCAGAACGATATCATCTGCATATATGAGTGTTTCTATTTTTATTGGATTAATGTCTTTATATCCTATTATAGTTTTTTCTAGACAGTTTTTTATTATTCGATCTATGTATATAATAAAGAGTAACGGGCTTAGCGAATCACCTTGTTTAATCCCGTTTCTATTTTGAATAGTTTTGATTTCATCCCATTTATTTGGATGATTCCTGTGACGTTTTTATATATGCTCTTTATTGCACTCCTCAATTGTTTTGTGACTTGTAGCTGTTCCAGGCAGTGCCATATTTTGTTTCGGTTAACCGTGTCGAAAGCCGCTTTCAGATCCATGAACGTTAGGAATAGTTGTGTATTTGTTGCTATTCTATCTTCTATTAGTTTTCTTATGTCACTGATATGGTCCGTTGTTTGTCTAGTTGCTCTAAAGCCATCTTGTTCGTCTTCTATTTTGTCTCCTGTTTCTTCTCTTAGTCGCTTTTCTATTATTTTACTGTATATTTTTATTGCAACTGATGCCAGACATATCGCTCTATAATTATCACAATCGTTTTCTTTTCCCTTCTTATGTATTGGAATTATTGTGTTTCTCTCCCAGTCTTTTGGTATTTCGTTGTTTTTCCATATCCTTTTTATTAGGTCTGTCATCCATTCCGTTAGTTTTGTTCCTCCCCATTTTATCATTTCTGGCGCAACCTCATCTGGCCCATTAGCTTTTCCTGTTCGTAGTTCTTTGATTGCATTTGACACTTTGATGTATGTTATTTCGTCTTGTTCTGTTTCTACTTCTTCTTCGTGTTCTTCCATTTCTTCTTGTGTTTGATGTGTGTGTTTGGCGAATTTGTTTTCAAAGTATTTTCTCCATGTTTCTATATTTTCTTTCTGGTTCGAACTAATTTTTCCTGTGTGGTCTTTAACTAGTTTTATGTTTTTATTTCTCTTTGTTTTCAATGATTTTATTATGTTCCAGAAGTTCCTTTTATTGTTTTGTATTTTTCTTGAATTTCTTTCCCGAATGTTTCCCAGCTCTGGGTTTTGCTTTCTTTACTTCATTCTTTGCTTCATTCCTTCTTCTTATGTATTCTTCCTTATCTTCGTCTTTCTTTGTTAATTGGTATTTCTTCCAGGCTAACTTTTTGTTGTTTATTTTCTGTTTTACCTCATTATTCCACCATTTTGTTCTTTTTGTATGTTGTTGTACTGTCTTTTCCCCACATACTTCTTTTGCCGTCTGAATAGCTTCGTCTTTGAGTGTGTTCCACATATCATTTATCGTCATTTCTTTCTTTCGTTCTTCGAATTGTTCTAGTCTTTGTTGTAGTTTTTCCTGGTATTTTCTCCTAGTTTCGTCATTCTGTAGTTCCCATATCTTTATTCTCCTATAATTTTTTACTTCTTCTGCTTGGGGTAGTTTTATTGTTATTCTAGCCGTTACTAATTTGTGTTGTGTACTTAATTCTGCATTTTTGATTATTTTAACATTTTGGATCAGTGTTTCCATTTGTCTTGTATATACGATGTAATCTATATGGCTTTTCGCTCTTCTTTCTATTGCTTCGAATGTGTAGTTTATTTCTTGTTTGTAGAATGCATTGCCTATTCTTAATTCATTTGATATGCAAAATTGTAGCATTATTTCTCCATTACTATTCCTTTCTGTTTCTCCATAGTTTCCTACGGTCCCTAATCCCTTGTTTTTGTCTCTTCCAATTCTGGAATTCCAGTCTCCTATTATTAGTATGTTTTCATACGTTTCTCTTATTTCGTCTAATGTTTCTTGTAGCTCGTTATAATATCTTTCTAATTCTTCTTCTTCCGTTCCTTGGATTGGAGCATAGATTTGTGTTATTGCTAGTTTTGTTTCTAATTCGATTTCTATAGTTATTATTCTTGGGTTTATTGCTTTCCAGTTCAATATTCTTTGATTAATTTCGTCGGTTACTACTATTCCAACTCCTCCTTTAGCTCTTGTTTCTGTTGTGTTTCCGGAGTAGTATAGTGTATATCCAGCTAAATTTTTAAATAATAGAATATTTTTTAAACAACAAAAGATTGGGAAACGAAAACTTGGAACAGGGCAGAAGTACTAGGACAAATAAAATATTAAATTCTTTACAACTTACCATCGCCATTGCCATAGCTAAAATTTAAAAAATTAGTAATTCATAACAAAAGATAAACAATGAACGGAAGAGTCCTATTTAACGAAAATGTTTTTTAAAATTTCTGTTGAGTGACGATATTTCTCCTTTAGTTGGCGGATGGGAGAAGTCCTGAAAACTGGATTGTTGCGAATATTCATAACAAGCAACCAAAAGCCAAAGAGTTGTCCAAATGTGACGGGGCTCTCATCATTGGGCTAATAACCTATATAAGGTACATAAATTCAAAGCAGCAATAGAATCCTAGGAATTATATAGTCCAATTAAAGACAACAAGACAACAGAAGTAGGTTAAGAGTTACAACATGGAATATAACATCCATAAAAGAAAAGAAAAGAAAAGAATAGATAAATAGAGAAATGCAAGGTCTAAATCTTGAGGATAGCAGAAACAAAAAGTAAAGAGGGTAGAATAACCCTAAAAGGCAACCTTGCTGTGTTATAATAAATAAGGTAGAAAGTATAGTAGTAAGATGGGAAGCTATAAATTCAATGGTAATAAATTTAAATCTCCAATAAGGAACAACAATTTTACAAACATACGCAACAACAAAGAATGCAACAGTAGATGATAAAGAAACATTTTAGGAAGGCTTGCAGGGAGCAGTAGAGAGAATGCTTACTTTGAAATCCAAAAGGAGCACGACCATAGAACTGTAGGAAACCAGATAAGAAAGTGAAATAAGTAATAATGGAAGTTGAATTATTGATTAATATATCAATAATCAGATGCCAATAGAAAATAGCTGACTTTGCCATGGAAATGATTAATATATTTATTATAATATTCAGCAATTAATATTAAGGTAATATGTAATATGTAGTGAGACATAGGCTAATAGCAGCAAATACAGATATTACAAAACCGACTGAAGACATACAAAAAATATATATAAGAAGAACAAAATGGTGGAAAGATAAAGTAAAAAAACAGAAAGAGGATTGAAAAGTTACATTCAAATAAATACAACAAACAAGCTTATATATGTACAAAAGAGCTAGAAAAAGAAATAAATCTTAAAAAAGCAAAGAAAGTGAGCTAGAAAGATGTATAAAAGAATACAGGAAAATTCAAAAAAAAGAAACTAGAGTAACACCAAGAGAAACATCTTAGAAATACCAGTAAAAAGAAGAAGAAAATCTGGAATATTGGGAAAACAAACAAATACCAAAAGAAGCACTGAAGGATTTCTCGAAAAAGATAAGAAATGGAAAGACAATCAGTGAAACTGCAGTAAATATTGAAATGTTAATTTGGGAACTGAAAAGGATCTTGTAACAAGCTTGGAACACTAAAATAATATCTGTAGAGTGAAACAATAACATTATAATCCCAAATGAACACACAAGAGGTGTTACAATTATAAAGTAATATATTGTCTTCAATTGTACTCCAAATATTTTCAAGAATCATCCAGACGAAATTAAGATCTGAAATTTAGCACAAGTTACTAGAAAATAATCGGCCTATAGACCGAGAAAACAAACGAAAGGCTATATTTGCACTATAAGAGAATTAACTGAGGAAAGGCTATAAAAATAGAGGTTTGCATCTAGCATGTATAGCACGAAGAATATATAGGGAGTTAGGAGTGTCTGCAACATTAAAAATATTAAGGGAAAGGAGGTGTGGTAAGATTAAATAATGAAACATCGGAAGGATTTGGAAAGGAGAGAGGAAAGGTAAGGCGATGGCCTAAGCCCTTGCTATTTGTTATATATATGGACCACATATGTACACTATAAAAAATGGAACAAGGTCTATCTAAATCTAAATCTAGTCTTAACTCAGGGCTGTGCGCTGATGACATCTTATGTTTAGCAACAAGTGAAAGACAATTGTAGACAAGAGAAATTAGAAAAAAGGTGTGAAGATAAATGTAGAGAATTGTAAAGTAGTAAAAGTAACAATAAACGGGCAAAGAGACGAACTAATAGATGGAAAGGCAATATTAGAGATACAGTCATGAAAAGAGGAAAAAGTTTTGGACAAACCAGCATGCTAGATTTGACTTAGCACCCCGACATTGTAAGAGGCAAGAGAGAAGAGGAAGTAAGTAGGAATGCTTAAGACAAAACTACATAACATATCACTCAATAAGTTCCGGGCCTGACCACTAGATGGAACCTCTAACGAAATATCGGCATGATATTTCAACCTTAAAAAGATTACAGTCGCAATTTCATGACATTTGGTCAATTTTTTACTGAGTTGCAGTGCTTTAAGTGACGCTACTTTTATTATTTTCAAAACAGTAAATTCAAAGCAATTTCGTGTGTTGATTTATCATTGCTTTTTAATGAAAAAAATAACGTTCAAGCAAAACAATGGCTTGACAAATGTTACCCGGACTCTGGTCCATCCGAAACAACGGTTAAACGTTGGTTTGCTAACTTGCAGACACAAATGATGCTGAATTCCCTGGATGTCCAAATAAGGCAGTTATTCCAGAAAACATCAAAAAAAAAACCTAAAAATTATTATAGGTAACCGCAAAGTCAAGTTGAGAGAGATAGCTGACACTTTTAAAATATCAGAAGGTAGTGCTTTCAGTATTATATACGACATTTGGGTATGAGAAAGCTATTTTCGAAATGGGTGCCGCGTTTGCTCACACCGGAACAAAAACAACAAGGAATTGATGATTCAGAGCGCTGCTTGGGCATAATTATGCCCAATAAGTTGGAGTTTTTGCGTCAATATATGACAATAGATGAAACATGGATCCGCCATTTCACTCCGGATTTAAATCGGCAGTCTGCTGAGTGGAGAGCAGCCGGTGAAAGTCGTCCGAAGCGACCAAAGACGCAGCAGTCAGCTGGCAAGGTTATGGCCTCTATATTTTGGAATGCACACAGTATAATATTCATCGACTACATGAAACATGGAAAAACAATCAACAGCGACTATTATGTTGGGTTGTTGGGGCGTTTGAAGGTCAAAATTGAAAAAAAAATTTGTTTCACCAAACCAATGCATCATGTCACAAGTCGCTCAAAACAATGGAAAAAATGCACCAATTAGGCTTCGAATTGCTTCCACACCCACCGTATAGTCCAGATCTGACCCTCAGCGATTACCACCTCTTTGTCGAACTCAAAAAGATGCTCCGTGGCAAGAGATTTGGCTCGGATTAGGAAGTCATCGCCGAAACTGAAGCCTATTTTGAAGGCAAAGATAAATAGTTCTACAAGGGCGGCATCGAAAAGTTAGAAACGCGTTGGCATAATTGTATCACCACCAAAGCAGACTATTTTGATGAATAAAGAAGAATTTTTGCAAAAAATTGTTGTTTTATTACTTAGGCCCGGGACTTATTGAGTGATGTGTTATATTTAATTGTGCAACTGTACGAGGGTAAGGTGCAAAGTTCTCGGTCTGACACAAAGATGGAGCTGTTATAAAATTCTTCGTGTTGGATGGATTAACCCCTAAGGAAATTCATCCGAAGTTGACAAAAGTTTACGGGGACTCTGCTCCTTCCATGTCAACTGTTAAAAAGTGGGCAGCTGAATTTGAACGTGGTCGTACATCCCTCGAAGATGACCCACGTGAAGGACGGCTAAAAACCGCAACCACACCGGAAACCATCGAAAAAGTGCATGATATCGTGTTGGACGATAGGCGAGTAAAGGTGAGTGAGATAGCTGAGGCTGTGGGGATATCAGAAGAAAGGGTGCGAAACATCTTGCACGAAGAATTAGAAGAAGATGGGTGCCGCATTTGCCGAATACCAATCAAAAGCAAATGCGCAAACGATTTTCGCAGCAATCTTTGGGCCGATTCAACAGGGATCCGACCGATTTTGTGCGGCGGTTTGTCACCATGGATGAGACATGGGTCCACCACTACACGCAAAAACGAAACAGCAGTCCAAGCAGTGGGTGGAAGTCGGTGGTTCAGCGCCAAAGAAAGCGAAGTTGATCACATCTGCCGGAAAGGTCATGGCCAGCGTGTTTTGGGATGCGAAAGGGATCCTGTTAATTGATTATCTTGCAAAAGGCAGAACGATTACAGGAGAATATTACTCCAACTTTCTTGACCAGCTGGATGCCAAAATTCGCGAGAAGAGGCCTGGCTTGAAGAATAAAAAAATTATCTTTCACCAGGACAACGCAAACGCAAACCTGGGAAAACTGCGGGATTTGGGGTGTGATTTGCTCGGCCATCCCCTCTATTCTCCTGATTTAGCACCCTCAGACTTCCATCTGTTTGCAAACTTAAAAAAATTTGTTTCTGGGAAGCGCTTTGCATCCAATGAAGAAGTTGATGAATATTTTCACAATCTTCCAGATTCTCACTTCCGAGAAGGAATACTGATGTTGGAGAGGCGCTGTATCAAGTGTGTTGAAGTCAAGGGAGATTATGTAGAAAAATAAAATCATTTTTTAACTGGAAGTCGCAGTCTTTCATTGTCAGGCCGAGAACTTTTCACCTTGCCCTCGTAAAAGTGACTACCTGTCCAAATTTGGCAGGCCCATGTCAATATTTTTGCACAAGAGTTTATTAATCGGTTTAATATTTATGGAAGAACGCATTTTTAACTTAATAAGATAGTAAAACGTAAACGAAAACCACAGGCACACAGACGACTATGCAATTTGCATTTATCAATTACAGTTAGTTCCACAAGAACGCCCGTTCTATATTGAAGATGGATAGAATGGCGTGGAAATGTGCCATAAACAAATGTAGCACAGATGTTTTTCTACAATTGTGTTGCTTTTACAAAGCGTCTTAAAACGGTGTTCTTGTGTCACCATCCCAAAGACCAATAAATGAGTAGTAGATTACTTGCACAGATTTCCTGATTTTAAGTCACTAAATAAAAATTTTATATAAACTGCCCAATCGAGGACAGAGACCCGTAACCACGACAAAGAACAAGCAATGATTATATTAAAAAATCCTAACTTAACCCTCCGTCAGTCTCGCTTATCACTCGGCAAAAATGGTGTTAAAGTACAAGACAAAGTACAACAGTAAAAGTGTTCTGTATAAAAAAAAACTCGAAAGAAAATTTAGATAGGAACTGGAAGAAAGATATATTAATATGTTCTTGCGGGACTAACTTATTTATAATGTGATTACAAGTTCCAATAACATTTTATGATATTTTTAAGAACGTACGTATCAGTACCTGGTGTGCAATGAGCTGGCTATCTTCATAACTTCTTCTGCTCTTCCACGACGCTCTAAGGTATTTCCGATAGAATACCGAGCTTTAGAGTGCCAAGCCGCGTTCGGAGAACAGTACGACGTTGCCTTTTTGAACGACGCCGTCAAATCGACGGAGCTGCTATACGGCGGCACAGACATGGTGGTCAGCAACGTGCTGTTCGTGCAAGGCACCAAAGATATGTGGATTAGCACTCAATACTCGGAAAAGTTTAAGACTAAAATGCCCTTGATAACCATCGAAGGTAAGTCAAAGTAGCACATTAAGCAGTTTTTGGTAACTTTTCGGCCCTGTTTTAGGTACTGGCCATATAGCAGACATGTTTCCTCACACGGAAAACGACCCGCCACAACTGATTCAGGCCAGATCAGATATTGCGTCCGTAATCAATAATTGGATAAATTCTTGATCCTGACGACATATAAAATAAAATAATTTTGCAATATTTGTAAAGCGTGAAAAGGTCAGTTAGAAACTATACTTTATAGAGCATTAGGACTAGCAAACAAAATATAGATTTTTGATGTATTTTTCGTAACAAAATGTTCAAAACATTTATTTAGTTTTTTACAATTATTTATGACCAATAACCTCTAAAGATTGACTTCTTTAATGAAGATACAAAAAAATAGATTATTTTTATTCTAACAGTTGACAATTGCAAAAAGCTGCTAGCAAAATTAAAATACTTAGGTCTTAGGCCTCCAATGTCACTTTCTATATATTGAAATACCTAAGTCAAACAAAATAACTAATGTGATTAGAAAGGATAACATCATAACTTTTTAAGTTTTTTGAACGCAAGCACTTTGACCAGGGTTTCTACAGATGGGTTGGGGTGGGGTTCTAGACGATTTGTAGGTCGATAAATCGTTTGGTTATTTACGTACCGCGATGCATTGGCTGGTTGCTTGAAAACTTTCGACTGAAACTTTTGAATAATTATTAGATTGGGCATACTAAAACAGCCCCACAGTTCTAGTCCATACGTCCAAATTGGTTTGATTATAACTTTATAAAGGAGAACCTTCTTTTCTAAGGAGAAGGGGGATTTTCTTCTAGGTAGCCACCACAACTTTACTAATTTAAGTTCTATTTCTTTTTATTCCTTTGTTATATATAACTTCGATCGAGGTATCTGACCTCTGGGGCATGTGGTATGTCAACACTGTTGGGGGAACAGATGAGCACCATTGTCTTCTAATAGCGTAGACAAGCTCTCGTTCACTTCGTAAGCTATTGTTGCAGTAGATTAAGGTGATTTTGGAGATCTTGGAAAGCCGTAACAGATTTTCATTTGTAGCTAAAATTGCTGTATCATCAACGAATGTTTTTATTTCAATATATAGGGTAATTGATAGCATTTCAATCGTGCAGCAAATTGTGTAATTATTTTTAATATTAATTTAATTAGCGTATTTACTCCTAATCTACTCCTAATTTGAGTATTAAGTAAAATTATATAACAATACAATGTCATGCGGGGAGCTCTAGCCAGTGCTAGTCTCCCTAATGATTACATCAGTTTTGATTAGGTTGTGCGAGGTCCAGCGGCCATTGTCGTTTGAGCCTTCTTGCGATGTCCGGTTGATTGGAGAGTTGTTCAATGAGTTGGTTAGGGTGTCCTGCCAAGTTACTGCTATAGTTAGTTGAGAGCCTTTTGATTTCACTATCTACGTAGGGAACTCCTAGATCGTTATGAAGGGTGTCGTTCTTTATGTACCATGGTGCATTGGCCAGCATACGGAGGGTTTTGGACTGGAATCTTTGAAGGATTTTAGTGTGTGTCGCTTTGGCGTATCCCCAGAGTTGAATCCCGTAGGACCATATGGGCTTCAGGATGACTTTATACAGCAAAACCTTGTTTGATAGAGAGAGTTGGGAATGTTTTCCAAGTAACCATGCCGTTTGTTTGATTTTGAGATCTAATTGCTTCCTTTTGTCTTTGATATGCGAGTTCCAATTGAGTTTTTGGCCGAGGTGCAAGCCGAGGTATTTTACTTCCCTATGGATTGGAATTGGGGTGTTATTTATGCTGGTTTGAGCGCATTCGATACGTCTTATAGTGAAGGTTATTTGAGCCGATTTATCAGTATTGACTGTAATTCTCCACTTATGGAACCAGGTTTGCAGTGAGTCTAGATGCTGTTGAAGATGTTCCACAGCAAGTTCAGGAGATTGGTTGACTGAAAGGATGGCCGTGTCGTCAGCAAATGTCGCAAGTACAGTGTTGTCTGTGGTTGGTGCATCTGATGTATAAATTAGATATAGCAGTGGTCCCAAGACGCTGCCCTGCGGGACTCCGGACTTGATTGGATGGATATCTGAGACTGCACTGTTCATTTTGACTTGGTAGGTTTGGTCTGTGAGGTATGACTTGAGTAGTACGTACAGCTGACTGGGGAGGTGTAATTTGAGTTTGTATAACAAGCCAGTATGCCACACTTTGTCGAACGCTTGCTTAATGTCTAGGAACACCGCTGGGCATACATTCTTCTTCTCCATGCTTTCCATTATATGAGTGATGATTCGGTGGCTTTGGTGAATGGTGGAATGGCTTTCACGGAATCCAAACTGGTGCAGTGGGATAAGCTGGTCTAGGCCTACAGATTTCTTAATGCGCTTGAGTAGTAGCCGTTCAAGAAGTTTGGAAAGGAGAGGCAGGAGACTTATTGGTCTGTAGGATTGTGCTTGGGTGGGCGGTTTGCCAGGTTTCGCAATCATTATTATCTGGGCATGTTTCCATAACATAGGGAAGTAGCAGAGTTGTAGTATTCTGTTAAATATTGTGGTAATTAGCACAATCGCATTTCTGGGAGGTTTTAAGTACTTCTCCAACCATTAGGTCATATCCTGGTGCTTTACGCACGTTTGTTAGTTGTATTTGTTGAGAAACTTCTGCTGGCGTAAAGGGCTTGATTGGCGGTGACAATTGGCACACAGTATCAATGAAGGATTCAATTTCTTTATCGTCAACATGACCTTGTACTTGTGGTGTTGTAAACACGTTAGCAAGGTGTTTCGCAAATGAATTGGCTTTATCAGTATCAGATCTGGCCCAGGTATCGTCGGGGTTTTTGATAGGAGGGATAGTTGCTATTGGCCGCTTGAATTTATTTGTTGCCTTCCATATAGAGTTGTCATCAGGAGAGAGATGGGTGATGTATTGACTGAATGTTTCATTGCGAGCTTCCGTTAGCGCCTTTTGCAGTTGATGCGTTAATCTATTATAGTGGGTTTTGTCTCGTCTATCTTTGGTTCTCTGCCATTTTTTCCGTGCCCTTCGTTTCTCAGAAATGAGGTTCCGTACGTTCAGAGGAATGTTGTCTGTTTCAGGTGATGGTTTTGAAACGGGGGTGGCTTGCCATGGAGCTTCTTGTATAATGGTAGTTAAGTACTGGGTTGCCTCATCAATGTCTTGAGCGTTTTTTATTCTGATCTCGAGTTTAATTTCATTTTCTAGGTAGTTCCTAAAATATTCCCAGTCGGTATGCTTGTTGCATAATTTTAAAGGAGGATCTTTCTTAATGACAGTCGTGCTGATACTTGTAATGATTGGCGTATGGTCAGAGGATAGATCGAAGTTGGATTCCGTTTATTGATAAATATTCGCTATGCCATTGGTAACTGCATGGTCAAGTAAGTCTGGCAGTTTATGTGGGTCACTGGGCCAGTATGTTGGTTCACCAGTTGATAGGTAGTTGTAGTTGTTTCGTTGGATTGCAGCTAGCAGTCTCCGTCCTTTCGGGGTGGCAATCCTTGAGCCCCAAGCAGTATGCTTGGAGTTCCAATCACCCGCTGCAATAAATTTTGGCCCCAGGGTTAGTAGAAATTCCTCGTATTCTTCAATTGTGATGGGGTGACGTGGTGGGCTGTAGATGGACGCAATGACCAGTGGGTACGGGAGAACTTCTATTTTAATTTTTGCACTTTGTATTTTGTTAGTTATAAAAGGCTCCATCTCGTAGTGGGAAATTGTGTTTTTGACAATTATAGCTGATCCAGCGTGAGCTGTACCGTCTGGATGATTGGCAAGGTAAGTAGTATATTTCGGGATTTTAACTATTGTTCTTTCTGTTGCATGGGTTTCAGAAATTAATAGGATATCGATTTGTTGCATTTGTAGGAAGGTAATTATTTCCGGGATGTGTCGGGTAATGCCATTGGCATTCCAGGTACCAATACGTAGGTAATTAGCCATTTTATGCTATTTTGTTAATTACTGTGAAGAGCATGTTGAGCACCATGCTGTTCTGGCTTATAAGTTGCGCGAACATTGCTTTAAATTCTGCAAGGAAGTTGGAAAGTAGATCATTAATGTTGTTTTGTCCTGTAACTGCTTGTTGGTACGATAGTGTGTTTTGAGGAGTATATGTGCTAGCTGCGTTGTTTGCGTTACCGGTCCTATTTCTAAGGGGTGGGAAGTTCAGGTTATCCATGGTGGGGGGCACCTGGTGGGTTTGACGTGGGTTATTTGTTACTGCTCTATATGTTGTATTTCTAGATCTCTGGAGATTTTTATATACAGTACACCCTTTATAGTTGGCCTGGTGGCTTCCTTGGCATAAAGCGCATTTTGCTGGAGTGTCTGGAGATTTCTTGCATACAGAAGTGCTATGTGTTGCACCGCATTTAACACAATTATATGGTCTATTGAAGTACGTTTTAGTATGGCCATAATTCTGACAGCGCATACATTGCGGTATATTATTTTTAGTTCTGGGCGGTTCAATGATAACTTTTATGTTACTTAGATACTCTACATCAAATATCTTTTTATTATTCTCGTTTGGCTCCAAATCTACCATAAATAGCGGCAGTGGCAGTTTAGTTGTTCTGTGTCTTATATTTATGATGTTACGTACTTTATGTCCCAGAGCTGCTAGCTCTTCCGTTATTAGTTTAGTTGGTATAGTGTGGTGAAGGTTGCGAATAGCAATTCTGTATGCCCTTTCTTCCTTAATTTGATAAGTATGGTGCACTATATTCTCGTTTCTAAGGTGTGTCGTAAGTTTCCGATAAGCATCTATAGTTCGGGCATTGACTTTGACCACATTGTTGGCCAGTGCTACTGTATAGTATTGCTCTTTCTCGATAACGTTCGTGAATTCGTTAATCATCTCGTCATAATTATTAACTCCATAAATGTATATCGGTGGAGGTTTGGGGATTTTTGGGGGTGAGTTACTGGGAATTGTTTCAGGGTTGTTATCACTTCTTATTTGCGAGAGTATATCAAATCTGTTAGAAGTCAAGGTTTGACTAGCTTGTTGTGAGTTAAGTGTTGTCTGTGAATTTCTTCTCCTTTTCTTAGCAGTCGTTTGCCAGTCGTTTGTGTTTTGGGGTTGGGTTATTCTGATCGTCATAATTAGGGCAGTCGGTTAAACTTGCATCGTCTTGTTCGTCAGTATTGCCGGTATTTTCAGAATTATATGTTTGTTGGCTTGTAATCGTTTGCATCTCCTGAGGGAATGTATTTGTGTACGGATTTATTGTGTGGGAGGGGGGCGGCAGTAAGGTTTGATTTTGAGGTGCGTTTACAAATTACGGGGTTGTTTGAAGTCTGTATAGGTCTTGCTGTTGTACATGCGGAAAATTTTGCATGTTGGAAAAGTTAAATGTGTAGCCATAATTTTCTCGAGGGGTTTGAGCATTGAACGTTGTACCGGGTAGACCGGGAGGACCGGGACCGCACCCGTTTCCAATAATTGGAAACATGAGTTAACAGCTTACGTATATTAGAATATGTATGTTTATACGTACAGTTTAATGGATTGCAATAATATGCGACTAAACGTTGATTGACGTTTAAAAAAGTACACGAGTTTTCGAAATTAAATTAATAAATATATAAATTTGCCTGACCTTAAAGCAAGGCTACGGCTGCGGCTCCGTCGTTGTGATAACTCAGGTATAGCTCGGCACGCACGTTCGGTCTGCTTGAAGGCACTTGAGCGAGGCCGCGGCTCCGCTGCTGCGATATTCCAGGTATAGCTCGGCACGCACGTCTGCTCTGCTTGAAGGCACTAAAGCGAATACAAATTGTGTAATTAGTGCTACAAATAGTAGCAAAGCCGGTTTAGAGTTTATTGGGTGTAATACTATTAAAATTTGGAGCTAAGAATTAATAATAGTAAAGAACAAAGTGATTAAGATCAATTTGTTAGTTCTTCAAAAGCTACTATGCGACTATGTCTTTACTGCGTGTGGTCGGGGGGCGGGCGGACCAGAATCACCTCGAATAAGAGGTAATAATGACGGTTATCTAAGGCGCGGTACCTGCCACATCGCCCCGCATCAGAGATAGTACGCGACGATCGGGTAGAGAGAGCGAATGTACGAGATCCTTAACTTCTCAGTTTGCAGGCCGTGCTACCACACAGGAAGTTAGTCATACCATTTATACCTAACCCATAGCCAAAGTAGATCTCCTTTGTAGAAAGCAATTACAAAAATTCTGGGTTGATACACACCCACACATGTGACACCGTGAAGAGACGGTCGACTAGCTTGACTTCAGACCTTTAGCTAATAGACGTAAAGAGAAATTTAATAACACCAATAATTTGGTTTTGTACAACAGTAGGCGTTCCCTTCTGTACCAAATATATACGCTTCTAGCTCTGGAGATACTATCATGACTGTAAAATAAAATTTTAGGTAGCAAAAGGAGTATTCCAATTCCGCCTGCGGTGGTAACTGGATAATTGAGTAGATTAGGACCCATCGTTGCCGGTCCCAAGCCCGGGCAAAGGCGGAAGGTTGAACTGTGGGTTAACTACCCATTTCCGTAAAAAGCACAGTTCAAAAACCTGAACGACAGTCTTGTAACGATGGACAGATTTTTAGAAGACAACTTAAACAAGGAAATGTGGACTTCTCTTATGGAACTTGAAACGTACGGACCCTGAACAAACCAGGTGCTTAGTTTTCCCTAACAGATGAAATAAAAAAGTATAAACTAATGATGATAGCAATACAGAAAACAGGATGGTTGGAGAAAACAGTTAAAAATACGAAAACGCATACAATACTGTCCAGTGGGAAAGTTAGAGCGGAATTCATAAAAGCCGAAAAAAGCAGATAAGGTATGCAGAAACAAAAAAACACAAGTCCGTACAAAGGAGGAGAATTGTAAAATGGGCTAACTACCCGTTCCCGTAAAAAAACACAGTTCAGAAACCCACACGACAGCATGGGAACGATAAACAGATTTTTAGACGACGACTTAAGCAAAGAAATGTAGACTTTCCTTATGGACCCTAGACAAACCAAGTGCTCAATTTTCCCTAACAGATGAAATAAAAAAGTACAAACTATTGGTGACAGCAATGCAGTAACATGATGGCCGGAAAAAACAGTTAAAGATACGCATACAATACTGTCCAATGGGAAAGTTAGAGGCAATAAAGTCAAAACTAATATAATATATTTTCAAGCAATTAATGAAAGGATATGCAAGCTGTGCCTACGCACTCGCTTCTTTAACTTAACGCAAATAATCGTGCACTGTCTAAAAGAGGAACAAAAGAAAAACACTAAAGAAGAATTCTATCAGCTCATAGAAGAACTACATGACAGCTCACTAAATTATGTTGTTGACATCACTATGGGAAATATGAATACCAAAATCGGTAAAGAAGACTAGTTTATGAGAACACTTTTTATATAACAAAACCAACAAAAACAGAAAATTTCTAATTAACTTGGTCGCTAGTAAAAATATGGTTATAAGCTCCACATGCTTCTCCTACAGAAATATTCATAAAATCACAAGAACGTCACCAAACGGAAACACGATCAATCAAATAGACTACATCGTAATGTTAGATCAAGAAGGGGAGCCTGTTATGGATCAAATCACCATCTAGTGCAATTCAAATTCAGATGCAGAATATCTAGAAAGAACGACAATTAAAAGAAAATAGAAATGCTGAACATCGAGAAGCTAAAGTTGCATGGAGTAAAAATGACCTTCAAACAAAAAATCACGCAAAAGCTTTTGGAACTTCCTTAAAGCAACAATTAAAGCTGTAGCAACGACAATAATAGGTAACAAAAAAGGAAAAAGAACAACCTGTAAGGAATAAAAATACAAGAATTATATAGAAAGAAAAACTAGAGGAAGGAGAGCGAAATTCGAAAAAGCCGGAAAAAGCAGATAAAGTATGCAGAAGCAAGAAAACACGACAACCACCTGTTTCCAAAAATGGAAGGAGATTTCAAAGACAATAGCCAAAGAGGGGCATATAGATATCTAAATAATTTTAGAGAAGGCTACAAACCTAAGACCAGTCTCGGTAAAAATTAAACAGGACCAATAGAAGTTGACCCCCAAAACATTTGGAAAAAATATGTTCAAACTGTAATTGCGACACAAGAGAAAGATGAAATCGGACAGGATGAAAACCTGCGAGCTCAGGTGGAGGAGAGTATAGAACCGCCTTTATTGGAAGAAGTCAAACGAGCAGTCGAATCTTAGAAAAATAACAAGGCATAGACGAGATACCTTCCGATATCTACAAATCAGGCGGTGACCAATTACGAGCTGCATTCAAGTTATAACACCTCCGATTTTTTTCTCACAAACTAATCACACCAAAACTGAGAAACTTGTCACTTCTCGACGTAATCTCCCTGGAGCCGTACACATTTCTCACAACGTCGACGCCATGATTCCATGGCCGCTGCGAACGCTTTTTTAGGAGTCTTCTTTGACAACTGGAAACTCGTTGATGCAATAGCGGGACGACTAGTGAATTTGCGACCATGCACAGTGTCTTTCATTGTTGGAAACGGCCAAAAGTTGCTAGGAGCCAGGTCAGGTGAATAGGAGGAAGCATGAGAACTCTCTTCAACGTTGTCAGCATTTGTGGACACTTTTTGCATGTTCAGGTCTTCATACAAGATTGTGTGGACAGATCTCACGGAAATGCTGACTTTAGAGGGGATTCTCCAAAACAAGTTTCTCCACTCGCTTGATCATGTTGTCAGACCGGCTGATGCGAAGCCAAGATTGTCTTGATTTGTTGACACACGACGTTCTGCCTTCATTGAACTATCGCACCCACAAACGCACATTAGACACATCCATAACACTATCGCCACGTGTCGCACTCAACTAACGATGAATTTCAATCGGTGTTACAGCACGCAAATGGAGAAAACGAATGATTACACGCTGTTCTTACAATGAAAACGTCACCATTTTAAGTACCAAAAACTGTCCTCACTCTCGCCGCTGTCGCTAGAGTCCTGTGTGACGTGAAGTGCTGCCATCTCTGTCACGCATTCACAAGGTATTTTGAAACAAATCGCGTGTTTCTATCTGTTCCCAGTCCTGAGAAAAAAATTAGGAGGTGTTATAACTTGAATACACCTTGTACGAGAACATATACATACACTGAAAACAAAAATTTTGGAGGAAGAGACTATCCCTAATGATTGGAGGAAGAGTATCATATACTTCATCCACAAAAAGGGAGATAAACTGAAATCCGACAACTACCGCGTCATTTCCCTACTTTGTACTGCATATAAAATACTAACATACATTATCAATCAACAGAAAATATAATAGGGGAATACATTGCGGGTCCCGACTATTTACGGTCAAAGGAATCCTACAAAAAGCATAGGAATACGACAGAAATAAACTTTATCAAATACTACTGGAATTCAAATTATAGCGTAAACTACTAAAACCGATAAAAACAAATGATATGTTCAACATTTTGAAAGGCCTGAGCAAAGAGACGGACTGGCCCCCACACCATTTAACCTGGCCCTAAAATATGTGATACGGCAAATGAGTATCGGAAAGAAACCTATGCAGATGATATCAGTATTATAAGCAGAGGCGAGAAACCAAGCCTATGTAGAATTAAAAGCACAAGCTAAAAGATTAACGTGACAAAAACAAAAATTTTAATACAAAAAAAAGAGACAATACATCAGCACAGATCATAGCAGAAGTCAATGTCGAATCAGTAGACAAATTTGTTTATCTTGGAGTGGAACTGAACGCAAATAGAACAGAAGACGGAGAAATTCGTCGAAGAATAACCGTAGCCAAAAAAGCCTATCTCGCTATGTCACACGTATTTAAATAAAAAAACGAACACCGTAATAATAAGCCAAGAGTGTACAGGCCAGTAATAAGACGAATTGTAAGTTACGATCATGACAGAAAGACTAAAAAACATGGCCAACATTTTTGAAAGGAAAGTACTGAGGAAGGTAATGAGACCAGTTAGGGAAATGGCATGTGGAAATTCAGTTAGAACAACAGACTTTTCAAGGAACCCCCATTTTCAGAATTTATTAGACTACAACAGCTACAGTGGGCTAGACATGCGGTCAGAATGCAAGATAAAAGGCTACCAAAAAAAGAACATCAAATAGCCGAATGCACGGCAAAAGGCCAATGGGGAGTCCATAGAAACGAGGGGAAAAAAAGTACAAGAAAATGTACGAGATCTTTTAGGAGTCCAAGTTTGGAAGAAAGTGGCAGGAAACAGACAGGCATGGAGACAGAAGCTACAGGAAGCCAAGGCCCAATTAATGCCTAATTACGCACCTTTTTTATTTATGTTGTGGTAGGTTGCCCCAAAGCACTTGTTTAAATTAAGAATAAACTACTTAGTCACTTTTTTAATAAAGTCCGATTTGTGCTCATCATGTATTTGTTTATTTCTTACAAACCGTGGATAGTTTAGTGCTAATCTTAGCACTTTATTTTAAAAAACTTAGATTTTATTTAATTGTGATTCTGGAGCGTTACTCCACACCGGACTATAATAAGTGAGTTAATTCATATATTAGTTTTAAAGAAGATTTTCTATTCAGCATTGCCAATCGAGCATGACACTCATTAAGCTTTTTATTGATACGAAAGCCCCATTTGAGACGTGTATCCAAATGGACCCCTAGGTTTTTATAGTTGAGTCTCCCAAGTTCGATTGGTAAATTTATTCGAAGTGGGGGTGGATTTATTACTCTTCACAAAGTAAATATTTTACATTTGCACTTTGTTGGATTTATTTGGATACGCCATCTTTAAACCAATGATTTAGTTCGTTTAACCCTTCCTGAAGATTAAACGTTGCATTATTCAGATTGGTATGTTGTGAAACTACCGCCGTGTCGTTTGCGAATATTGTTAGTTCTGTTTTTTGTGGTATTGGAATACATTTATTGGTATTATATATAATGAATAATGTTGGGCCCAATATACTTCCCTGTGGATATTTTTTTATCCGAAGAAACTTAAACAGAAGTCCTACCGGTGCATCGTGTGGTTGGTTCTCGGGTTATAAGGCCGTGGTCGGAGTTCAGAAACTATACACCCAAGCATACAGTTTAGCATAGAACTGGAATCGAACAAAGGATTGCTTTCTTAGACGTCCAGGTGGTAAGATCGGAGAATGAACATTCACAACACATCATATAGAGAAAAATATAGTCAAAAAAGAACGGTTGTGAAAACATTGTTAGGCCGAGTACGACGTATATATCGACCACAGTTTTTGGAATAAACCTTACAAGGGAATGACTACTCGAGGACCTAACAAATGAGCACAAAAAACAACCAAAATCGGCTAAGGTAGGCAAAGCTTTTTTATCTTACATCAACAGGGTTACGGACCGGATAGGGAAAATTCTCAATAAACACAAAATGGGAACCATCTATACTACCACCACTAAGATACGGGATTTGCTTAGACCAGCCGAAGATACAAGAAACCCACAGGGGTACACCAGGGGTATACTGCATACCTTGCTCATGTAAGCGAGTCTACATTAGGACTACGGGCCAAACGATTACTACCAGGATAAAGGAACACAAACGTCATCTACGTCTTAATCAACCCGATAAATCAGCAGTTGCTGAACATGCTTTGGAAAATCCTAACCACAAGATAGAATTTGGACATACACAAGTTTTATTCAAAAATCTACCTAAATCTTGTTTTATCACTTAAGGGGCAAAAAACAGACCGCAATATGGTGAAAGAGCGAATGACGTTAGAAAATGCTAAGATATTGCTTGCAACGACCCGATTAACGTCAGCAGCTAGCCCGATCACGTCATTTACCATTCCGGTGACGTCAACCACGTCCCTCTCCAACACAATCCCTACCATACTCACACGAGTATAAAAGTGAAAACGCACGGGACAGTCGGTTAGTTTTTAGGTTTTCTTCTGAAGATGTACGCCCAGTTGTCGACGTTATCCGACCACACGATGCACCACTACACCGGCCATAAAAGCCTTCGCACCTTTTAAAATTCCTACTGTCTAGACTTCATTGAAGGCTAGCTGCAGGTCTAAAAAAGCGACTACTGTGTACTGTTTAGAATGAAAACCCTTTTTTATGGTTTCTGGTAATCGCAACAGGCGGTATCGTGTTCGGTGTTTTGTTTCTTCTTCCATGCCGTTATATCCCTTTTTTGGGTTGGCCCTTCTGGCCATTCTGGACGTATTTGAGTCATCTCAGGTTTTAAGCCGTTCGTCTTCATATCTTTTTTAATGGTCCCAATCCAGGTTGTCGGAGGGCTCCCTGGTTTTCTTTTTAGTTGTTGTATCTCCGTAACTGTTCTAGTCATATGGTCAGGATCTCTGCGCATAACATGTCGGTACTAACGCAGGCGATTTTCTGATATTTTATCTTCTATATTCGCAACTTTAAATGCCCCTCGGATATATTCGTTTCAAACCATTTTTTTTTTTTTTGGCGAGTTACTCCCCCCGACCATCTTTATTTCCGCCACGTGGAACCTTTGTTCACCTGTTTTGCGCATTGCCCAGCATTTTAATCTACATAGTAAAGCTGGTCTAACTCCTGTTTTATATACATTTCCGTTGACCTGTATGGGCATTTTTTTATCGCACATAATTCCAAATAAAAATCTCCATTTAAGCCACCCTGTTGTTATACAGTTCTTTGTCTTCACACGTTATAGCTGTTGATGTTACTATTGATCCAAGATATTTGAAGTGGTCTACTGTGATAAAGAGAATGTCTTCGAGATACAGCGAGCGCATTCCGTTACTTGTACCAGACAAGTTGTAGTACATATATTCTGTTTTAGTTCTGCTTACTCTCAGTCCTCTTCATTCTAGCGCAGTGCACCATGCATTAGGTCAGCTTGTATTTCCTGCTATGACTCAGTTACAAGTACTACATCGTCGGCGGATAACAGAGTCCAAAGTGTTAGTTTCTGGACTTCAGCCGTGACGTAGCTTGTAAAGTAGACCCTTGATGCAATCCAACTTCTAGCTAGAAATTTGTACCGATACCTGTCGGGCTCACAACTCTGGTTTTGATATTGTTATACATATCTGTGCGCGTAGAGCTTGCCCTACAAGTTGTCTTGGTACTCGGCCAAAAGCTTTTTCGAGGTCTATAAAAACGAAATGAAGATCTTTTCTGAGAGTTTTATACTTTTCCATTAAATTTTTGATTGTATAAATAACATCTATTGTTCCAACCCCAATTGTAAGTCTACATTGCGTAGGTATACTATTAGACAATTTCTTTATTCTTTTAACTATTACGCTTTCGAATATTTTTAATGGCGCGGTAATTACCGCATAGAGCCACGTCACCTTTATTTTTGTAGAACGAGATAAGATTACTGTGCCTTTAGGTCTACAGCATTCTACCTCCCTTCAGGATGTGATGCATTAGGTGTTTTACAACTAAGATAATAGTAAGCCCCCTTTATATAATTGTTATAAACAATAAAATAATCAGCGTGCCATCATTATTTCAAGTGCTGTAATAAAACAATGCAAAATTTTTTGGTGTCGCAGCACCTCCACTAAATATGTGATGATTTAGGTGTTCTACAACTATTATAATAGTAAGCCTTCTTTATATAATTGTTATAAACAATAAAAGAATTTATTAATACCAATATGCAAGAAACAGCGCCGAAGTGGCCGTGCGTGAAACGCAGGCGCAATGCAAACAGACCCGGGATTTATTCCCGGAGCTCTATAGTACCTGGCGGGTGGCTCACGGTCACTAAAAATAATTGAATACCTGCATTCACTTGGAACAAGGGGCAATGATGGCGGTCGTCTAAAACGCAATACTTGCCACATCGCCTCGCATCAGAGATGGTGCGCGACGACCGGGCAGCAAAAGCGAACATGTGAGAGCCTTCACTTTTTAGTGCAAGCGGTGCTCCCACCCGAGGCTATACCATTATTGTTATTAATATACAAAGAAAAAGAACAGATCCAGTATGAAAACTACAGACCAATCTGTTTAGCCTCAATACGTTACAAGTTATACGCAAAAATTTAGGAAAAGAGAGTACGAGGACATGTAGAAACAACATTAGGAGAAGAATAGACAGATTTTAGACCATAAAAACAGAATAGAAAGAAAAATAAGAAAGAGAAGAATTGCACTTAATGTTTATAGATTTAAAAGAAGCTTTTGATATGGTTGACTGAAAACAAAATATGGAAAATATTAAAAGAGGTGGAAGTACCCAATACCTTAATAAATAGGATTAGAAGCACATAAGACGGTTAGAGTGAACATAAAAATAGCAAGATAACGATCATAAGAATTTAAAATGTATAAGAGGATAAAACAAGGAGATAGTTTAAGTTCCCTACTATTTATTATTATCATGGATAAGATTTAGAGCCCGCCACACTGAGTAGCCTTTTATATGGGAACGATGTGGTGTATTAGCAAACACAAAAAATAAAATGTAACAACTAGTAAATGCATAGAACAGAGAAACTGAGAACATAAAACTGGAATTAAATATAAAAAAAAAAACAGAAACACAACCAGAACAGCAGACATCAAAATACAGAGAGACACCAAGATAAAAGTGAATGAATCAATTTAGAGAAATAGGTTTAGAAAATGAAAATAAGGAAAAAATGTTTTTCCAGCAAGAGACACAAAGGCATGGAATAAATAAATACAAGACACGAGTCGCTCTTCCGACTCCTGAAAGAACAAACAAAATTTGTGAAGAAGAAACTAAGACTACACATTGTGGATAATAAAACGATCATTTCGACCCCTACTATTTTCAGCTCTGTTCGGATGGTATGGAAGTATGTAGTTTGCGTTCACCAAATTTTCCATTCGAATTTCTAAGAGATAACCCGCCCCCACACATCACTGAGCTGAAGCATGAATAAATATGTCGACGTAAATCGGTTCATAAAGATTGTAGTGTCGTAATTATCTTTATTTGGTGTTCGTGTAAACATAACTGCACGAGTTATGTAAAATTAACACCATTTACAACTAACCCTTTTTATATATCACGACTTGGGAATGTAGGTATTTCTATAAAAGGGACGCCGTTTCCAAATGAGTAGTTCAAAAATGAATTATCTAAATTTTATTTCAGCGGTTTTAGCACCACACGTCTTGTGTGTCTTTGGGCATCAAAGTGATTCGAGCGGTCACGTTGAAGAGTTATGGTTCGAGCAGAAGTTGGACCACTTCGACCCCCAAAACACTCAAAAATGGCGCCAAGTACGGATATGTCCTCTCCACTCAGATCCGCATTTTATATATTTTTTTTGGCAGCGGTATTTTGTTAACCACACATTTTACAAACGTGGTGGGTCGGTCTTTCTTTATATAGGAGGCGAAGCAGAAATCGAAATGGCGGAAGTGACTAATTATGCTTGGACTGATTACGCGAAGCAGTTTGGCGCGTTGGGTTTCGTGTTGGAGCATCGGTATTACGGAAAAAGTCGACCTGTTGAGTAAGTATTCAAAATATAATTGTATTGGGGTATTGCCATGGTTAATTTCTCTAAGCATCTGTAAACCTACAAAGCTTTGTGTAAATGTATGTAATTTATTTAGCAGCTTTGTAGTGCAAATTTATTTTTTTATAAGTGTTCTTGTCCTTCTATTGTCAGAGATCTGAGCTTACCTAATTTGAAGTACTTGACTACCCACCAAGCCCTAGCGGATCTGGCCACTTTCATAGTTAGCATGAAAGAAAAGTACAACCTGTCCAGCGACTCCAAGTGGATTGCCTTTGGTGGGTCCTACCCTGGCTCGTTGGCCACATGGTTGCGCATCAAGTACCCCCATCTAGTGTACGCAGCTGTTGCTTCTAGTCCGGCGATTAATCTAAAAGCTGATTATGGAGGTAAGTAAGAGATTTTAATGTCAAGGAACTAGTATGTATGTAATGAGTATAAACTTTGCATGCTGTCTCAAACACGTTTTAAAAAATTTAAAATATGAAAGTCTTAAACTGTCGTAATATACAAATAGTTTCACGACACAGGTGCGAGAAAAGGAGGATTTGTAGGTAAGTATTCGATTATTTTTATATTCGATTATTTGTGGTGACTGCATAGCTGTCCTCTTCTGTTTTAGAAAAAATTAATCATCAAGAAATATTCGAGTAACTTTCTTTTTTTAATTAACAAATACATTAACAACAGGAAAGAAAATTAATGTGTTGTTATTCGCATTATATTATTAACAGTAAGAGGAGGGAGGGAGGGGTATTCGCTACCCGGTCGTAACGCATTTAGTGTATAGCTAACTCCATCATGACCCTAAATCGAATTTAACGCAGCTACTTAATTATTTTTAGAGTCTAAGTAGGCTACCCATAAGCCAACGTGGTCTAGTGGTTAAGGGGCGGGCTGCAGTGCTGAGAGATCCGGGTTCATTGCCCGGTCTCTCTTACTAAAAGTAACTGAGTACCTGTGTTCACTTCAAACATGGAGTAATAATGGCGGTTGTCTAAGGTGCAGTGCTTGCCACATCGCTCTGCATCAGAGATGGTGCGCGACGACTGGGCACAGTGAGCGATCATATGAGAACCTTAACCTCTCAGTACGCAGGCCGGATTTGCATGCGGGGCATTGAAGCCTTACCATTGTTATTATTGTCAACTAGGTTACCCACTAGGCATGTAATCCCAGGATCAAATCTGGATCTGCCTACATAAAAAAACGCCTTAATTGCTTGCCCATGAATTGGATGACTATATGTAGCCCGTTTTCTTTTTGTCGCCTGGTTTGACAGTTGAGTTCTCTTATAGAGAAAATTTTGTTTAAAAGAGTCACCTTTGATATGAAACAAATAGTGATAGTGATAATGAGGCTGTTAGCTCTCTGTTGAAGTAGATAATCGAGTAGAATTTTGACGCCCCAGAGAACTAGCCCCATTTATTGCCACTCTTCAAGCAGTCGCCGTAAGTCATTCTTGAGGTCTCCTATGATATGGCGAACCAGATTGGCCGAAGTCCGCCCATTGGCAGTGCAGTCGTTTCAGCAAGTGCCATTGCCTCCACCTCCTCTTCCGGAGAACAATTACGAGCACTCACGATCTTTCCAATGTGCAGCAGGACTTCCAGTCTGACCGCAAGCGTCGCCGCGTCCGTCGCCGCGTCCGTCGCCGTCGTGCCAAGATTACGATAATGCCGCCATTTTTCAAAATCGCCAAATCCCTCTCGTGGTAGTGCGGGGCAAATAAGCCTGGTCTTTAATGAGAAAAGCTCTACACGAGAAGACTAATAACGTAGCATTTCTATCCAGCCTACTACAGCGAATGACCATAAGTAGCTGACTGGCTTCCTCACTAAGAAAAGTCCTGACAAACATTCCTAAAGAAGAGCTCAAAAGCAACCTCCTTGACCGCGAGTTCCTTGTCCTTACCGTCAGCAGAACAGTCCGACAAGCGGAAAACAATCTTGCAACTGAGACATCACACCGGCGATTGCAAAAGCCTCGGATCGAACCAGCCACCTGTGCTAATTGCCGGAGACCTCATCAGACAGACTAGCTTTAGGGGATGCTTTGCATTTCCTAAACCAGCTCTCTGCCAAGGAACGACCACCCCAGGCTCCTCTTACTCAACAGCAGTTCGGGGGGACAAAACGGCCCCTATTGAGCATCGGCCGCAGACCACTCCTCATTAGCCCTAACATCAGAGCTACGCAACATTACGACTGTTATACAAAATTCTAAGAGCCTGGTAGAGATCGTCCTGCAAGGTCCTGAAGACCAACGTTGGCATATTTGGCAAGCATTAAACACGCTGGGGACACTAGAATCTTCCGCCATCTAGAAAGCGCCTATGCGGTTTGCCAACTTTCCAATTTTAAGGCTTTCTAGAGAAGAGAGTTAAGATCTTAGTCCCAGGCACCTTGTTTCTATCACAATTAAATTTATTATCTTTATACTATAGATATGAATTTCAGAATCTTTAAATCGCTTTAGTGCAAAACTCGGGAAAATCACAAAAACTCGAAGCAGGGCAGGCAACTCGAGACCGTTGATAGCTCTGGGTCCTCCCAACTTTAACCATTCTAGGCAGAGAAACAGACTAATCTATGCTTCAATTTCATATTAGAGCTTTTTATGTTTAAGAGTACCACTAGTACTAATTTGCCCAATTCCCGCGCGCCCTTTACAAAATCGCCCGCCGTTCACCCCTGAAAATCTTTTAGACCGTTATAAATGAGAGAGAATCAAATATTAACTGGAATAATTCCTTTTAACTGTACTGAAGTATCATAAGAAGACAAAAATGCAAAGATAATATTTTAAATAATCTCCAGGCTTAGAATCACATGCTTAGGTAGTTTCTCGACTTTGCTACTGTCAAATGAAGGCGTTTGTGACGCACAAACGCTTCGCTTACAATTTATTAATGAATTAATATACAGTAGCATTACAGGAAAATGCTTATAACTAAAGACTGGTGCTCCGCCTTACGGCACTACACCAGCACTACCGCAACCGCATTAACAATTTTTCGCAGACCTGTATTTAACAATGCTCCGAATTTGTTATAACTATTGTGGCCGCAAATTTACCTGCCCGGCATTCGCCTTAGTGCAGGACCCGGGAAAACCACAAAAACCCGGGTCAGGGCAGGCGACTCGAAGCCGCTGATGGCTCCGAGTCCTCGTAGCTTTTACATTACTACGCAAAAACAGATTAAACAACTACCTTAACCTACGCCGCGCTTAGTGTCTGTTATGCATCGTCCCAGAGTTCGCATCTCGCACCAGCACTTATTTTTCCCAACCCCCGCGCACCCATCACAAGTTCGCGTCAACACGTAATTTCGTGCACCGTTTCGCAAAAACCGCAAGAGCCGTCCACCATTCACGCACGTTTGAAAGTCCCTCGAGCTCCTCCCGCGTTCGTGGCCATCTCCAGCCGCTGGTAATCAGTGTTCTCTCCGCCCTGGCTCTGGTCTCCTCCTCCGCGTTGCAGATTAGCAGGACGTGCATGGCGTCGTCGACCTCCCCACACGCGCATCTGTTTTAGTTCTCCGCCAGCTTCTGGATTCGAATTAGGTAGGACCGGAAGTTGCCATGCCCAGTGATAAGCTGCACGGTGTGCCGGTTAAAGCACTCCGCAGCCTGTCGCGCCGTGTTGACCGTGGGGATGAATATCCGCGCATGTCGCCCCGTCTCCGCTGCTTGCCATTTCTGCTCCCATCTTGCTCTCGTCCTAGCTCGTAGTCGTTTCTTTACGAGCCCCATTGGTACTGTCTCGAATATAAGCGGTCCATCTCCTACCGCTGCCTCTTTGGCCAACTGGTCTGCACGCTCGTTGCCTGGAGTCCCAACATGCGCCTTGGTCCAATGGAATCGGACATCGATCTCGGCCGACAGCGTCTTTGCAAGGCTTCAAACCTCAACTTGCAAATCCGTCGGCGCTCTCATACACTTGAGAGCAAGTAGCGCTGACTTGCTGTCAGATATCACCGCATATCTAGGGATTACTGCTCTGTGCCTGTGGATATACGTCAGGCACTCTCGGATGGCTACTAACTCGCACTGGAAGATGGTACTCCAGTCTGCGAGTTTTGCTCGACTACAGTATATTTCTTCCGCCACTCGCATGACCACGAACGCGGCCCCTGCTTTCCCGTCGTCCGCCCGCGATCCGTCCGCATAGCAGCACAGTTGACGCTCCTCCGGCTGCGCCACGCTGAATGGGATGCCGTCTCGCTCGGCCGGGTGTCCCGTCTCCTCCATGGACTGCCTCCGCTCAATGACGCCTGCCGCAGCCCCAACTCCTCTCGAAGTTGCTGCTCCGGCCCGGTCGTCAGCCTCCTGCGATCTACCGCCTCCTGCACAAACAAACGCTTCGCTAGCAACGCCATCGTTAAATCTTTATCCTATAAGCGCTTTCTTTAATTATCCAAACAAATAATAATTGTAGGGCGATAAGCCGCTGGCACGCCTCCAGGAGATGAATAATACTTACAGACACCTTCAAAACTAAAGATCGTCAATAATGATTGTCTGAGCAACCCTTCATCGACGGTTATTCTCGAAAAAATACCCTGGTCCTCGGGTGACTTCAGAATACAGCCGCTTCTCCTTTTCCCAAGAATTATTTATACAACGCGTGAAGTCTTCAAACTGTGTCTCAAGTCTTCTCAAAATTCGGACCGTTTACCTCTTCATATATCTCTACCTACAACACTTAGAAGCTGCACCTTCCTCCCTTTACCTCACGGTGCGGAAAAGAAGAGATTTCTGTTCATCTTTGATTCAGTGATGTACCTAAGAGAAAGTACATAACAATTATTTTTGAAACAAAAACGTTTTAAGGTCTAGATCAAATGTACGTTACAAAGAGACAGAGCGTCTTAGAGATCGCTATTGCCCTAGGCCATCAAGAATGACATTAGGTGCAAAGGATCGTTTTATGACTAATTAGTAAACGAAGTCGAAGATACTGTTGAAGAATTTAACTGGAGACGTGATAAAACAATGTTCGTCAGCACAACAAAGCGGCGTCTTCAGGAAGGTAATCTTCATGGCCGTATTGCAGCCAAAAAATCGTTGTCACAGCGTGGTAATAAGGCTAAATATTGTTCCTGGACAACTTAACAGTTGCAAAACGTATTATGAACTGACTGATCCAAATTTGAAATCTTGTCAGAAACGGAGAATCTTCGTGCGTCAGTCTAACACTGCCAAGGTGATTTAGGTGGGTCTGTTTTAGTATGAGAGTGCTTCTCTTTAGCTAGTGTAGGAAACTTGGTAAAAGCTTTAAGAAGAAAGAACAATATAAAAAAAGATATACGAAAAACGCCACACCACGTGGGTTGCGATTAACCTGGAAGGGATTCGTGACAATGTAAGATAACGATCCCAAACATGTACTTCAAAGCTTTGTAAGAACTATCTAGTAAATGAAGAAGAACAAAAAAAACTCAAAATGATGACATGGGCACCACAGAGACCAGACCTCGACCCCATAGAGTTGGTATGGGCTGAGCTTGACAGAACAGTAAGAAAGGACGCCTTGCGCCCAAAAATTGTCTTTGCAGTTTTATTCAAGGTGGCTGGAAAGACGTACTATTGAGAAATTAGAAAAATTAATTAAAAGGATGCCTAGAATCGCGCAAGGAATATTTAATTAAAATTGCGTTTTTTTAATTAATCAAATGTTTAATATTCAAGTTACTTTTTGCAATGTTTATGATGATTTTTGTTGGTTTTCTTTGTGTGGTATGATAAAATATTATATAATAAGTTGTTTTTTTACATTGAAGTGTAGAAATTCAATTTTTATTTGTCCATAATTTCATGAACAGTAGTTTAACTAAAAATTTGTGATTAGCCAACGTATACAGAAAAGTATGAATAGTTAGCAGCAATTATAAAAATATAAAAAAAATGAAAAACAAAAGTGGATGAGCGTGTTCGTGTATTTAAAAATAGTAGGCACATTGCTACTTGGAATTAGTATTGTTTATGTTATTAGTGATAATAATTGTCTTACCCACCATTGTTCGTTTCAGATTACATAGCCATAGGTTTGAAAAGATACGCATTACACAAAATGTGCATGTCTAAATTGCAAGAAGGGCTTTTTGAGCTGGACAAAAGTCTGAAAACAGCCGAAGGACAACGCGTAGTAGATGAAAAGTTTAATTTGTGCAGTCCCTTAGAGAAATAGGTGAACAATTCTAGAGACATGGCAATGTTATACTTCAACATCATATTTACATTTCCTATAGCAACGCAGATTGATAGTAGCTATGATAATATCATCGCCGTTAAAAAAGTTTGTGATTATATGACTGCAGCTGATAATGCATTAGATGGCCTTGCTGCCGGTTTCCGATATATAAATGGGAAACTGGGCACTGAATGTTTGGACTACTTATTTGATAACAAGATTAATGCGTTGAGGAACACGAGCTGGTCTGTTAAATCTTCAATTTTCATCTTCAGTATGTATATAATTATAAGAATTTTTTCTCTTATCACGATTCTAAATATACTTAAGGGCAATACTTGTCTTCATATTGCCCCAAAAAATTTTTCTTAAAAGATTCAATATAATTTAACCTTTTAACAAAACACCTTATCCAGATACTAACACACTCTTTCTGATTTATTTTTAAGCTCGTGTCTGGCAGTATCAATTCTGCAATGAGCTTGGTGTCTTCATAACATCATCGTTTCTTCCCGGCATTTTTAAATCGAAATTTCCGTTGGAATATCGTCTTCTAGAGTGCCAATATGTGTTTGGAGAGCAATACAACGTCTCTTTTGTATCTAATGCAGTCAGAACCACAAACCTGATGTACGGTGGCACGGATATGGTGGTAAGCAACGTCTTGTTCATACAAGGAACTGACGATCCGTGGTTGAACACTCAGTACTCGGAAGAATTCAAGGCAAACATGTCCCTAATAACAATCAAGGGTAAGTTGCGGTAAACACAGTTTTTGGTCGTTACTCGTCGTTTTCAGGTGCTACTCATGCGGAAGACTTGTTACCAACAAGTGACAGAGATCCGCCTCAACTCAAACTGGCTAGATCCGAGATTGTATCTGTAATTAAATCTAGGCTGAATTATAAATAATAAATAATAAAATAAACTACAATAGATAATAGACTCTCTTTAATAAAGAACACCTTGTAAATGTGATACCATATCATGTTGCAGACTTAACCATATCCAAGAGAACTATTGTAACAACAGTTTAGTTGAAGCTTTTCTTGACCACCGCCATTAATAGTTTAGTAATAGATAGTGGAGCGGCTATTGCAAAACACAGCGTCACCTCCACAACTTAAGATATTCCTTGTACATTAGATATTGGCTTTCTTCAGTTGTGAAAATTAGCTTGTGGGTAGGATACGCATGGTTTAAATGCCATCTTTGTCAGACTTCCAAATTATATCTGCCGTCGCAGCAACCACCTTCGTCTAGAAAAGAAATTGTGAAGTTATTAGCCTAGTCTCTACCCACAACTTAAAGACCTACTTCGAGAAGGAACGGTTTTGGCAGTTAAACATCAAGCATCTCTCGTAGCTAACACCAATAACAGAACTTTGCATGCATTTATTCATCTCAGCAACCTCGAGATAATGGGATGCTCCAATCCCATACATTGCAGACACACCTGTTGCGCTCGGATGTCCTTGACATCGCCATCTTTAAGGATGTTTCCATGCAGCGAGATGAACAGTGATCCCAACCCGGTTCTCCGTACTTTAAATTTTTTTGACTAAATCGACGAAGTGACCTTCCGCTCCACAGTCTTATCATCAATTTTGCCTTAATTCTATTATTCTTCTTCTACATTTGTATTCATGTTCTTTGTCAATAGCTCACTTGTAGTTGTTTACAGTTCTCACGATTGTTTTTATTTGTTATTTTATAAATCTCCAATCTTCGAAGGTTCTTCGAGCTGAGACAACTTTCTGGAATAATCCTGTTATTGCTTTTTCTAATTGTGGGCTACCATTAGAAGTGTTGTCTTGTCTAGTAACTTTTCTGGCTTTTAATTTTATCAGTACTCCTCTTATGTCATATTTGCTTTGTCTGAATTTTTCTTGGGTGGCTTTATACTTTCTTTTGTAGTTCTTATAAAACATTTTTTTGTTGTGATGTAGCTTATTTTTACTTTTTTACTAAAAGATTCAAACCTTATTCTGCCATTCGCAAAAATCAGGTTTTTACAAAAAAATTTTGTTGTTTTACTTTGGAAAGACTTATCGTTTTTTCTTCTGAAGATTGGACTTGAATATATGTTCTAGTCTATTTGCGTAAATGCATAAATGTTTTCATATGTAGTATATGGTTTGAGTGAACTTCCCTGTTGGTGATGATATAGTCAGTTATTGAATGTTGGCATCTTATCTTGCTAAACGTGTAGTTATGCCGTGTCTATACTTGTAAAATGCATTATTAATACGAAATTTATTATTCTTATCAGCAATTTTTTGTTATAATTAACGGTTTTCTCATTGAATATTTGCATTATGCTAGAAATTGAAATTTTTACTGGTTTTAAAATCTTCCATTATGGAGGTTTTTAATTTATTTGAAATTCTGTCTAATGCTCGTTCTGAGCACCCGTTTATTATCTGAGGCTTGGCTTAGCAGCTTATAAAGGGTTGCCAAGAATAATTTTTGCAGATAGTTATGACCATATATTTGCTAACCCTCTTAAAATCAGTTTAAGGGGCGCCTTCTTTATTTGCTTCAAATACAGCTCCTTTCCGTTTTATAAGTGCTTCTTCGCTTTTTCTATTATTTTTCCCACTGTTCCCCATTTTTCGACATTTGTTCCTAATTTTGAGATCCTAGCTCTTTCAAATCTTTGTAAACTTTCTCCATCCACTCTTCGGTGCGATCTAGATGTCCTAACCGACCTGTTCTTCTTTTATTGCTTTTGTTTGTTATACTTGGGTTCTTAAACATTAATTCTAGTTTATGGTTCGTCCTTATTTTGTATGTTCCGTTCTCGTTTGTTGGTCGAAATATCCTTTTCACTACTTTCGGCTCTCAATATTCTAACCGATGTTCTTCTTTGCTTGTGACGTTTTTTTAGCTTTGCTGGTCAGATTATTTCGTCAATATAAAGTAAAATCAGATATTTTTATTAAAAATAATCCCTGCCGGACTAATGGGAAGGCTTTTTATTTCCTTTTCTAATACTAAAATAAAACTGTTGTAAAATATGGGTCAGCAGCTTTTCCTGATGCAACTGGTCCGCAAACTCGTTGCCTGGAGGTCCGGCGTGCGCCTTAGTCCAATGGAATCGAACTTTGGTCTCCACTGACAGCAAGCCTCGAAAGCTCGACTTGCAAATCCGTCGGCGCTCTCATACTTCTAAGGGCAAACAGCGCTGACTTGCTGTCATCTTGAGATGACACCAAGCACTCTTTGATGAATATTAACTCGCATTGAAAGGTGGTGCTCCAGTCTGCGAGTTTTGCTGGTCTACAGTGGATTTTTTAGTCTTCTCACGTGACCACAAACGCGGCCTCTGCTCTGTCGTTTGCCCGCGATCCGTTCGCGTGGCACCACAGTTGTTGCGCCTCAGGCTCCTCTTAGGTTAGGTGCCCCGTCTCCTCTATGAACCGCTTTCGCTCGATAACTTCCTGCCGCAACCCCAGCTCCTCTCGAAGTTGCTGTTCCCGCCCGGTCGTCAACCTCCTGCGATCTACTGCTTTCTCTATACGCCTAGCAAGTCCCTAGCCTCTCTGATTTTCAACCCTTCCGCCCTTATTTCAGCAACGTACAACATAGCTGGTTGTACTGCCTCCTCAAAAACTCGCACCGTCGCTTTGCTTTCTTTCATCTCGTTACAAACCGCACGTTGTGACTTTTTCACGATAGCCGATTGTCTGTCTTTGATCTAAGGTACCGGATGTGAGCCTTGCAGGTCGCATGCCGAAAAATACCGCTGCAGTCTCTTTCGCATTGAATCGGAATTTCGCACTATCTGCCCACGTTTTGAACATCCCGAACGCCTAGTTTCCGCGCGCTTTCAAGAATTTGAATTGCACAGCCCGAATTATTAATAGGGTGTTGTCCGCGGATTCCACGACCTGCCATCCTTGAGGCAGTTGAACTCTAAATATATATACTCTCGTATATCAGCTTTCAGTATACCGGTCCAGAGAACTAACCTTGGGGGCACCCCCTTGTTATCACTTGTGTTGTGAAGATTTCGTGGGCACTCCCAGCTAGCTCCCGGCTAATTCCGGGCTACCATGCGTTATCGAACGCCCCGCGATGTCTAATGCAATTAACGCGCAATACTCCTTCGCGTCTATGACCTCACGTACACAATTGCGTCCGTCGTAGATTTACCCGCGCGAAAAGCGTATTATCTTGGTCGGGGTCGGTTCCTCAGGTGCTGCTTTAAGCCAGCCTACATGACATAAGTCTACTCTGCATGCAAGTCTGACTCAACCCCACGCTAAGCAAGTCCCCATTCTCTAACTTCCGTCCATATTTGGACTGCGTAAAACTTCGCCGGCTGTGCTGCCCTCTGGAATACTCACGTTACGACATTTACAAACAAACAATGTTTTTGAGACAAGGCCTGAAATTTTGCTTTTACCCAATAATCTAGTAAACTAGGAAGCTAAATCTAGCGTATTTATTTCTCATCCACCTGATTTCCTTATGATCTCCCTTGCTTGATACATGATAGATTTTTCTAAATTTTTCGGCGGTCTCCAATACTTTCCATTAATAAGGCTTTATAATTCTTAGCCAATTACTGCAACCACACTTTAAAAGAGCAGACCAAATGTCTACGGAAACGAGGAGGATATCGGATTTTCGACTTAGAGACCATTTAACTAATGCTCTTAGTATAGTCTTCCTTAAAGCTCCCTATTAGTAACTGGTAGATATTACAGCAATTAATTTTTTACAGACCACAAGCATCATTTTTTTGGTCTTCATTCAAAACCAGGCGAAACTTTATCCTTGCCACTTAGTCACCTTAGTTCTCAAAAAGCACATCACAACCATACCCTTTACATTACTTGAGAAAAACATCTAACGATAATCTAATAACTATTTCAATCCAGATATTTTCAATTTGAGACAGACAAAATGAATATCTTTATACAACCACAAATACACCCGCCATCTTTAAATGAAAGCAATACGATTTGCAGAAATCTGTTAAAAATGTTATTTTCTTGTTTGGATTACTGTTTTGCTAAGTTTTTTCCAATATCAGATAAAATTTAAATTTTTAAGACTTACCAGAGTAAAGTATTTTTAGGTTTAATTTTGAAACCTATAGCTTTTATCTACGTCACAGCATTTAGTGGAATTCCGTAATGAGGCTAGTATAACGCCGTTCTCAAGGCTAAGTAGTTAAAGCCTCCACACACTGACTAGCGTATCTGAAGCCTCACTCATGTTTACGCCACTTCTACAATATTAACTTTGATAATTATGCGATGGCCATTTCTAAATATAATTGACCTTACTTTTCGCATTATAACCAAAATTAATGATTGTAAACAATCGGTCGCAATTCTCGGAACGTTAAACGCAAAAATCCGAAATCGGCGCTCGCATCTGGGGTCCGGGAAGTCCACCCGCCGACTTGCTGGCCTTTAATCGATCAAAGCAAAACCAACTGTTAAACGGCGCTGTTGCTGCGCTCCGCAACCGCAAAACTAGTGAATCAACATTAGGAAATACCGCTGCTCCACAAAAAATCAAAAGTTATCAATCCCCTATTACTTATTTGTCGGGTCGTCGTGCGAGCTTCTACAACGTTTCTCGCCCCATAGCGGTAAGTTACTTCAAGTTTACTTCAGTTCAGGGGTGTAAACATTTGTTGTAGTCATGGGGATCTTCTTGAACGCCATCGTGGTCGCCTCTGTGGCGGTGCTAACAACGGGTGAGTACTTCCCGTTGTATCCCCCGACGATGAGCCGCCAGCTAGAAGATCCAATTCCTGTGGATGAGACTGGAAAAGGGTTCGGCTCAACAGAATCCGAGCTGTTGTTCCCCAAGGACCTTTCGCTGCACACCCGGTTTAAGAGGGATACGAAAAAGGACAAGCAGCTCTTGGAGGCCGCTTGGGACAACAAGGTGAACAAGGTTAAATCGCTGTTGAGCGGGGGAGCCAAAATAGAAGCGAAGGATAAAGACGGGAAGACAGCCCTGATCTACGCGGCGCAGAACGGGCGTAAGAGCCTGGCGCTGGTGCTTGTGAACAGGGGGGCCAAGATTAACGTCAAGGATAATGACGGGATCAGCGTCTTGCACTGGGCTATGTTGAACGGCAATGAAGACACACTCGAGTACCTGCTCTCGAAGGGGGCTAATACAGAGATAACGGATGGCGATGGAAAGACCCCTCTAATCTACGCCGCTCAGAATGGGAAGGCCCGTGCTATCGAGCTGCTCTCTTCAAACGGAGCTAACCTCGAGGCAAAGGACAACGACGATATGACCGCGCTGCTGTGGGCCACTTGGCGCGGTCACGGCGATGCCGTAAAGGCGCTCCTTTCTAAGGGCGTGAATTTGGAAGCCAGAGATGATGACGGGAAAACCGCGCTGAATTACGCGTCCGAGAAAGGCTACGCTAATATAGCAGAGGCTCTTTTATCCGAAGGGGCCGATATCGAGGCGAGGGACGACGAAGGCAAGAACCCGTTGCTTTGGGCTACCTGGAACGGCCACGTTGGCGTGGTAAATGTCCTTTTAGCGAGAGAGCCGGATATAGAAGCAAGGGGACGAAACGGAAAAACCGCTCTGGTTTATTCGGGCCAGCAGGGGCACACCGAAGTTGCGAGATCGCTTTTAGCTAAGGGGGCGAACTTGGAAGCTAAAGATAACGACGGGATCAACGCTCTGCACTGGGCGATTTGGAACAAGCATAGGGAAATGGCCGATTTTCTGGTATCAAAAGGTTTGGAGCTGAAGATACAGAACCAAGTCAAGCGAACGTCCTTGACGTGCATCGAAGAGAACGGAGAGAAAACCGTCGTGACGGTGCCGCTGGTGAAGGATTTCGAAATTAACATGAACGACAAGTGCAACAGAACCACGCTGATGTGCGACAGCGACAGCGGCCACCAGGCCGTGGTCATTCTGTTGGTGTCCAAAGAGTACGGCTTGGAGATGCGCGACAGGTACATCCGAAGCAGTCTCATGTATTCAGCGGAAAAAGCCCACAAGTCTCTCATCACGTTGCTGATGTCCAAACAACCTCGCTTGGGCGCTTATGACAAGTACACGTCGACCGCGTTGATGTGTGAAGCGGAAGATGGCCACAAGGCAGCTCTGATCTTCCTCCTCGCCAAAGGAACGGGCACGGAGTTGAAAGACAAACAAAGCAAGACTGCTCTGACTTGTGCTGCCGAAAATGGGCACAGAGCTATTGTGACGGTACCTGTAGCTTAGGGTAACATTTAAATAAAAATATTGTTTTACTGTTTTTGTTGGTTTTATAATTATTTATCACGTAAATTTATTATGAGCAATAAAGCAACAATTTTTATTATCGTTTTTAATTGGGGGAAGATACTTGGGGGCCGATTACAGACAAACAACAAGTAAACAACATAACGGGGATATAGTCAAACATTATCCTGTACAAAATTTACATAACAAACGTCAGGCAAATGAAAACAGATACGATAAACAAAAGACGTTTGGATAACAAGCAAAGCTCAAAGACATAAATGACATGATGATAGAAAAAGATGTAAACAGACAAACAACAGTCAGGCGACATAAACATAGCACAGGCAAATAGAGACAAATGACAAGTAGACTGCAATAACAAGCAAATGATAAAAAGATAATAAACAAACAACAAAGAAAGAACCGTCAGATGACAATAAAACAACAAACACATGACAACTAGGTACTATACCTAAACATTTGTCGATATATAAACATACAATAGACATAGTACAGGTAGACAATAGATGAGTAGGTGAACATCCAAACAACAAACAATAAACAAGTTATAAGACAACAATAGGAAAACAAATGACAACATCCAGACATTAGTTATACAACAAACAAGCCGCAGTCAAGAGATAGAGAACAAATAGACAGAAAATAACCAGGTAAGTGTCAGAAAAACCATATTTATACGATAATCAGATAATAGAATAAGAACAGTTGAAAACATAGTAAGTTGCAAACAATCAACAGATAAATAGCATCCAATCAACAAATAATAACCAAATTGTAAGAAAATAACAGAAAAACGATCCAAAAAACAGCTATAATGGTAACAATAAAGTAATAGGAGAGAGGGGGTAAAAAAAGAAAGCAGCCAGTTGATAAATAACAGACAACAGAGAATCTATAACCGAATAACAATAGACAATCAGACAAAAACACAACAAGCAGATGACAATCGATACACAGATTAGGAGCAGACTACAAACAACAACAACAAGGAAGAAGATAATCAAACAGAAGGGCAAAGATATAGCTTGACCATTAGATAAGCAGAAAAACAACCAGAGAGATACATATTTGGTTATAACAAATAGTAAAGCTAACAGATGAATTAATGGTTAGATTAACAAGCAGCTAAATGAACCGACAAAAGAAAATCTAAATGTTTGTAAATTTTAATTAGGAATAGCATACAACAGACAACAAATACAAGACAAACAGAAGATAAACAAAAGATGAACGACGATTAAACAATAGTCAACAGTTGACAGGTAGACAAATAAACAAACAAACGACAGTCAGGTGATAAATAGATAAAATAAAATTAAACAGAAACAATCTCAGGTCTACGTTAGACTCAACATTATTGTTCTTTTTAAGAAAACTTTTGGAATGCCTATCGTATATACCATTTTTGGCACTTTTGCAAATTTCTTTAACAGTTCATTGTCAATAATATTGAACTAATTTTGTTTTCATATTGTCTACTCAATAAAACATTCCATATTACATTAGTAGAAATGCAATATTTATCATTTAAATACAACAAAACGTGTACGCAGCTCATCCGAAAAGTTTTTAGCAATTCTTTGAATTAAACTTTTTTTCTAAATTATTTTTTATTATCAATTTTATTAATAAATGACTAGCTAGCCAAAACAACTTCGGGAGTTAAATCAACAGCCGCTAATATGGCAAACTGATTTATTAAATAAAAAAATAAATACATCAGGTCTTTATGGCTGCACAGTATCGAAAACCCAGCTGATTATCTCGTTCGTGATCTTCTTGCCGTAGATGGGCTTGACGCTCTCCGAGCAGTAGCCGAAGGCCTTGTTCCTGGTGTAAGGTCCGATGAGGATGCCCTCGAGGAACCACTGGTGCTTGTGGGTGTACATAATAGGGCCGCCGTAGTCGTCGATGCACCCCACGTCGCTCCTGCTCTCCACGGAGGTGAAGCAGAACTCGTCCTGGTCCAGGCTCGCCTGCACCTCGGGGTCCAAGGTCCGGCACTCCGAAGCGGACCTTAGGGTGAACTTCAGCCTCTTCTTGGTGCTTCCTGCTCCATCTGCGCCGAGAATTAAAAAGTGGGAATGATGATTGGTGTGTACGTACCTTCCACGTTCTTCCCCCAGCCGGAGGCTATGAGGGTGCTTCCCTTTCCGGGCCGAACCGACTCATCGAGTGGCAGGCAGATTGGTCTGATGTAATCTGGGAAGTATAAACATTTTAATAGGCAAACACACACTCGGAATCAAGATAATTATTTAATAAGAAAAGGTGCAGATGAGATATGTCTGCCATTTTGTGTATGTTTTATCTATTTATTTTCTTTTATATGTGGTGGTTTATTATACCCATTTATATGTTTTTGTATTTTAGAAGTTTGTATATTTACCTATTTATCTTCAATTAAGTTTTAATATCTTTTCAAGTGCTACTTGTATTTCTTTTGTATAGTCACGTTATCGTTTTGTTTCTTATTATTTCTTTCCTTTTTGACCTCATTTTTCTTGATCTACCTAATTGTTTTAGCCATTTTTCTGTTTGTCTTTTTTCCTTTTATTTCCATTTATTTTATTGCTACATCATTTTATTTTCTACTATTTATTTATTTCTTCTTTGTCCTTTTTTTGTCTGTAATATATTTGTATTCATAATTATAATTTGTATTTTTTTTTCTTATTTATCCATGCATTTATGTATCTTTGTATTATATTACCATTTCTTGTCTGACTTCTTGTGTGTTTTTACCTACTATTTTTATATTTTTATATCAGTCAATGCATCTACTTGTTCCTTGTTCAATTTTACTTTATTTTATCTGTTTTTTGGTCTTCAGTAGTTTATCTCAGGGCCTGTTACTTTTTACTATTATATTAATCTTTCTATATTTTATATTTATTTGTTTGTCTCTATATTAACTACTGTTTTCTTTATCTAACTTTTCAAATATATAATAGTAGTTCTGTCTAGCTTTATATTAATTTACCTATATATTTGTGTTTTGTTGCAGTTAACAGAAAAATAATCGATATACTAGCATAAAGTAAAGATATATATAAAATTAACGAAATAATTTTATTGCGAAGAAACAAAAAAAAATTGAGAAAGAATGAAATTATAAAATAATGCATAAAGCAACAATTTTTCTGATAAACTAGGAGCAGAGTACATAAATAAAAGAAATACAGATACAAATATGAAACAAAATTAAAAAATTATCCGTTTCTGCATTTCTCTTTATTATTGTTTTGCTTATTTGCTTGTCTGTCTTGTTATTTATCTGATTATCTACTCTACATGTGCTTATTTATCTGCTTTTACATTATCTGTTTATTTGTGTTTATTTACCTCTTTTTAAGCAGCATGTCATTTTTATATCTATTTCTGCTTCTTTGTTTATTTATCTGCAATACTGTGTTTCTTGTTTACAATTTGCATATCCTTGCTGCCATCATCTTGCACTTCTCCCTTTCTTCGTTTGTCCATTTTTACTTTTATTTATAAATTGCTTTTTATACATCTCTTTCCTCCTTTTTACTTTTTTTAATTGTCAATCCGTCTCTTCGTATGTTCGTCAATTATTTTACTTTTTACATGTTCTTTTCTTATCTGCCACTTTATCTATTACTGCAGCATTATTCACTTCATTCACATATTTTATTTTCTTGTCCATTTTATCACATGAAAGGCATATTTATTTATTTTTTTATTTGCTTACTTTTCATTAGTTAAATTATTTTTGTTTACGTATTTATCTATTTATTTATATTTTACTGTCTACCTAGTTATAAAATTTTTATATGCTTAATTATCTTTTTCCTTATTTTGGTTGGTGTCTCTATTTTTGCTTTTTCTGTTTATGTTTGTTATTTTATTTGTTTCCGTATGCCCGTGTTTTTTCTTTTCCATCTCCCTGTTCGTATTTTTTATCTACTTACTATATTTACTATTTTACTATTAATCTCTTTATTGTTTTTTTTTTCTATTGTGATATTGATTTATGTATATTACTTCACTTTTGTCTGGTTCCTTATCTTTTGGATTATCCATTATCCTTATTTTCAATATCATACTTTTACAAAATAATACCGCGTTAATATTTACTTATGCGTTTTCTCTGTTGTTCTTGATCTTCCTCTTCATTAAACTCATTGATTATCTGTCTATGTTGTCTACTATCTGCTAACATCAATTTTTGTTTCTGTGTTTATCTGCTATTTTCCTCTTTTCTAAATATTTATGTATCTGTATGTTTTTATTTACTTTCTTGTCTCCTTTCTAATATCTTTTTATTCTTCTTTTCATCTATAAGTTTAATTATGCGTAGAGCAATATTAAAACTCAAGCAAAACTTTATTGAGTCGTTAAAAGTCTCATAGTCTTAAGAGAGAGTCTCTTGAGAATTTTGCGTTAACAAGTAATTTAAAATTTTGTCTAAAAATGCTTCCATTACATTGCACTTGTTTGCTCTTTTCTATTTTTATGCTTCTTTATTTGTTTGTCTATTCCTATTATTATTTATTTATTTGTTTTACATACCTGTCTGATTCTTTATTTGCTCGATTTGTGAGTCCGTCTCTGTTCTTCTTTCACGTATCTATTTTTAATTTATGTAACGAATTCTCTACTAGTTTCCTCTTTATAATCTGTGATGGTTTTTCCTTATTTACTGTTTTATGTATAGAATAATTTTATTTATTAATTTTTGTTTGTTTATCACTTTATTAACCAATCCTTAAGTCCATTAGTTTTTATATTTATCTATTCTTGTTGATTCTAGGTCATAGCTTTCTTTTCTTCTTCTTCTTCTTCAACGTACGCTGTGCTACCTATACGAGTGTCCGGTTACTCTATATGTTTATCAGTTTTTTGCAATGTTTTTCGGTTTGTTTAATCACACAATTTTCTCTTTGTTTTCAATTTATTTTTACATATTTAGTTGCTATTATATTTATCCGCCACTGCCCAAATTTTTGCTTATTTGTTTTATATTTATGCTCTCTTCTGTTTGTTTATATACTTCTTTTAATATCTATATTTACTATTTTATTGCTAATTTAGTTACTGTTTTTTTCGTCTCTTTGTTCATTCATTTTGCAGTATTTATATGTTTTTATACCACTTTCTATCTTTTGTCTGACTTGTTATCCGTGTTACTATACATTACTTTAGCCTTATTTTAACTATTATACTTTTACAGTATATTACTGCTTGTATTGTTATCGCTATACCCCTTTATTTAATTTATACTTTTACTATATATTCTAAATATACGCAACATTTTCTTATTTTATCATTTTTATTTAATTGTATATCTGAATGTTTCTATCAGTTTGTCTGTTTTCTATCCCTGATTTTTGTTTATCTATTTTTTAAACTTCCCATCTGCTTTCTCTTCTTTCTCTTTGGTATATTTTTATTCCCTTTATTGTCTACCTATTTAATAATACTTTCATATGCGTCTTTTTTTGTTTATGCATAGCGTAAAGTTATAATTTAATTTCTAAGCTTCATCGTCTCAGGAAATAGAGTTCCATTACAAAGGTTCCCTTTAATTAATGCTTTGTAGAGTTATAAAATTCAAGAAACATATCTTTTCTTATATTTGTCTCTTGTATCTGTAACTGTTTAGCTATCTATTATTTGAAGGCCAAATTAAGAAGTTGGGGGTAAAGGGCATTATTCGAATTTCCCAGAGTAGATAAATATATTACGATAAAGAAATATGTGGCACAAATATTATGTAATCAAAAATCCATACGTTACTATGTTATCATATCCCACAGTATATTATGGTCGATATCTGTTAAAACAATTTATCATTATATATTTATTCATTATTATTGTCTTGTCCTTTGTTGCTGTCCAATATAAAATTTATAAATGTCGGCAAATCATTAACTTAAAGGAATTTCTAGTATTTCTACAAAAAAAAAAGTTTTGACAATTACCATGATTATAGCCATGCGGTTCGAAGGACCAGTTTTGTTCGTTGAAGCATATGGAACCGTTTTTAAAAATACTACCAACGCCAGATTAGTTTAAACTCTGTCTTCGTTCTTCATCTTTTCGATGCTACTTTTTGTGCAAAATTTGCTAATTGACTGTACTCTCTATTGGCGCGATAATTGAGAAGCGCATAGCTTAAAAATCTAAGCTAATGGAACAATTGTTTAATAAAACTGTTCTGCAATGTTTAGGTTTTGCTCATTTAAGATGCAGTTACTTTATAATCGACAATTCAACACACTGAAATCGCTTTCTTAGTCAGCTCTCGCGTCTGATTAGCCGCTTTCCCCATAAGCATCTTAGTCAGCCAAACTTCAATTAAGCAACCGGTTCTTGGAAAAGCAATGCGTTGACTAATTCAGCCAGGTTTTCGCTAATAAAGCTCAATTCAGCGAGCCAGGCTCTAACTAAACGGCTGGCTTTCCCAAACAAAACAAACGTTGCCCAATTTCAGTAAATGTTCGCTAATAAAATTTAATTGTGGGGACCACGGTGGGTTTTTTAATTGTAATTTATACTATGAGAAACGTATGAGCCGTACCTGAATATTCCGCGTTCTTTATCAGCCTCAGCAGCGCTATGTCGCCCTTGATGTTGGTGTACATCCGCTTCTCCACCTTGATTTCGACCACGGGGTCCGAGCACTCGGAAATCGCCGAGCCCTCGACGCAAGCCACGGTCTGGCGGGTGTTGTAAAGGCCAAGCCGAACCTTGTTGCTGGAATTAAAACAAGCGTCGTATAGAAGAGTGTCTTGTTCGAGGTAGAGTCAAAACATAACGTAATGTTACAGGCTTCAAAGATTTCAAATTGTCAGTGAGTTTTAAAGGCTTAAAGATCGCTTCAGTTGTAATTAAAGCACAACTTTGCATTATTATATTTAGTGTAAGCCTGATTGGCCTAAGAAATTTTGTAGGTAAAACCACATTATTTTATAAACTCTATCGTCAGTGAAGCTAAAGATGTTTTCTATAGACTCTCTGGAGCATTCAAGGGGGGTCCTTCTTGTTATACTGTCCTTCCTTAATTCCAGGACTGGAACACTCAGAGTATCAACGTGTTGTCTCAAAAGAGACATCAAATCTTCTCTGAGTCTGCTCTGTTGCGGTTTAATTTAATTTTTAACTATTCTCCAATTCAAAAGATTTCTTATAAGATGGGGTTCTTTACACATCAAGACAATTGAAACCAGGACTACCACTGACTGCCAAGCGGTACACAGTACTCAAAGACTCATCTAGTTGATCAAACTATACACTAATCTTCTTTTCTGTATTTTTACATTCTTCTCTTACACTTTCAAACATTTTCTCTCTCCATACCTCTAACTGTTAGAATTTCCTTATCATATTTCTCAAATGTTCTTCTGTACTCGCTTTAACTTTTTTCCTTAAATTTACATTCTTCATCATTTGCAAATCAATAATAGCTTAGCTCTCAAAAAGATTTCAAAACACGCTTTTTAAACTAAAGTTTGAATTCCTTAACATTCTCAAAGTGGAAACTTCCTCGCTTTTAGAATTTGGAAACTTTGCAAAGTACCTGAACAAGCTGCAGCCATATCCGGTCAAAACGTATCTGTTGTTGATAAGAACCCCGAGGCAGATGCTGACGTTGTCCTGGTGCACGACGTCCACTAGCCACGGGAACTCATCAAGCGCCGTCGAAGTCTCCTCGTAGATCCTGTCGTCTGTGTGCTGCAGCCCGCAGTACCTTCCGTCGGGGATGAGGGACTTCACGTTGTCATGCCGCTGGCCCACCTGGGACAGCAAGTTTGAGTAGACAGAAACCTCCTTAAGGGCATTTCGGGCGGCGAAGTCTATTTCGATGATGTCGGCCCTCGCCGCGTCCTCGGAGCCTGACGAAACGTTTCGTTAAACAGCGCGAAGGCGAGCCGACAACAGAACTTACCCGTCTTCTTCGCGTCAGCAAAGCGGACAGTACAAAGCGTGGCGATGCAAAACGCCCAGTTGCGCCAAACCGACTTCATGATGTATAGTTGGAGCTTCACTGGTTGACTGCCCGAGGACCTCCATTATTAAGCGACGCTGTTACTGTTATTCTTAAAACCCATGCGGTCACCGGAGGATTCCCCAGTTTCTTGGAGATACCGCGATTAGAGTGACAGTAAACAGTCTAATCTGCTGGTTTTGTTTTGGCTTTAATGTTAATTATTACAAAACCGGTTTTACTGGAATTTAATTCAAATAACAAAAATTGTGTTAAATTTGGGTTAAGTGATAATATGAGGAGTGTCCGGTTTAAAAAGGAACAATGACTAGTTAATTCTCAACAAATTTTTAACATTAAATATGTAAATAATTATGTCACGACACTTACATACCCACGCGTCGATCCAACCTCTCGTCGCCGATGACGTCTCCGAAACTATAATAAAAGGGGGATCGGAAAAAGAACTCAACGTTGGAGACGGATCCACTTCTAAACCATGGAAAAGAGGGGAATTTACCACAGCGTTCCAATTACAGAGTCCAAAGTGGACTACACTCTTGGCACCAACTACCAACCACCCCGAAAGCGGCCCCTTTCGCGGGAGAGGGAGAACGCACCGATCTCCTGGCACGCCCTGTAGCCGATGACACTTCTCGACGGCGCAAATTTAAAACATTTAATTTTCCGAGTTGTAAATTAAAGTCAGGAGTTGTTTGAATTATGTATTAGTTGCCATACAATTAATTAACTGGGTCTTTTTTGGGGTATTTAGTGTACAAATAGCATCTGGATATTGTGTTTTATAAAATGACAGTAATTTGTAACTTTGGAAAATTGTTAAAAACTTGACGTTATATTCAGGTAGTAACAGACGTTACATTTGCTTTCCTAATCTGGTTTTTGTACATCTAAAGTGGAAGAGTTCTCCGACAGTCTAGAAACGTTAGCGAAAAGAGTCATCAATCGCCGTCAAAACGCAGCAGTCGAAAGCTTCAAACTAATCTCCAAGTGACCTATTGCCTTATAGCTCCTACGGATGGTTACAACCTTGACTTTGACAAGGTATAGCACGACGGATGGTCTCGGCGTCTATTCTGCCACCAATGGTTTAACTGATTATATTCTTCTTATGCATAAAGTTTCAAATCAAGATCGGTAAAATTATGTTTTGTGCGCTAGCGACACTCCAATCACACTATTCGCAAGTAACACAACATCGATGTCCAACTTGCTCAAGCCCCGCTTGGTTGCAAGACGGCGACAATGGTTTGGACAACTTTCCAACCATCCTTTATGGTAGAATGCATCAGCGAGAAATGTAAGAAGTAAGAAGACTTCAAGTTGTATTTCTTGACATAGCCAAAGTCCTTGGCAAGTTTTTATTCGATGATCTAACTGATTTAGTTCTACCTCTCCGACCGGAAGTTCCTGGTTAAGATCAATGGAGTGACGTCGTTGGAGAAAAGCTTCTGTGTAGGTATATCGTAGGGATCTGTACTGTCTCTGGTCCTGTTCAACTGACGGAAATCACGATCTCGACGACGCTAGCTCAATTCACATATGACACAGCGCCGATATTAAGTTGCAATATGGAGTGGGCAACCCCAAGAACATTTTTGTGATTGGCGAATTCAAATCGATCCCGAAAGATCACAGTTGTGCTATTTATGCGACGTTCGATAAGAAAAACGTGATTCGTTTAATATATTGAGGGCGTTGCACGAAAAGAGAGATCAACAAACACTCTTTTTGTTTGTGGTATTATTTGAAAAGAAATGTCATCATCAGGGCCACCATAACGTATATACTAGTCTGGAGATATGCTGCAAAAACCTACATGTAGACATTTCATGATTCAAAACAATCTGGTGCAATCTATATTTTGAAAGAATTTCCGACAAAGCTCTACTAGACTACCAAAGGATATCCCAATTCGGCAGTGCTCAGTCTCCATAAGCTTTGAAGACACATAATCGGCCGACTTGGCCGCTCCCCCACCCATCAGTGCCCCACCACCAGCGGGAGGACCAATCAAGGATTGAGACCCAAGACATTACTTTGAGAAATGTTAAACAAATTTAAATTTTCAAATAAGTAAAATTAATTTGTCCAAAAACATTTTTAAACAATTCTTAATTGGCTCTACCTTGCGCGCAGAAATTATAAAATTATAAAAATAAAAATATCCAAAACAATAATTTATTTTAGTTGCATGCTCCTTATAGAACAGTCTAAGTAGTTATTTTAACTGAATGCCTCTTGCACATTTAATATCACTTATTGCAGTAAAATCCACAAAAACGTTTTTACTGAAATACCAAATTTTTCAGCAAAGCACTCGACAATCTCAGTGTAGTTTACAGTGTTCTTGTAATTTTAGTTTGACTTAAAAATAATTTGCGTTGTCATTTTTTCTGATTACAGCAATTTAAATGTTTATTCAAGTTGTTAGGTCTGTTGTTTTTGTCTCTTCTGCGCCGCCACGGTCCAACGATTTTAATTTCATAAACAAGCTTTAGATAAAAATTAGTCATATATATACTGTCTACTATATACTGTCTTACCGCGCTAAATTGAATGACATCACGCCTTGCGAATCATTAAGTCGCCATAATTTCGTTTTGTTTAATTACGTTTCCTAGTTTCTACACCTTGTTTGATCGCTGCCTTTACTTTTATTTGCCCCCAACAATTATAAAAATATCTAATTAAAGTTTTTTTTTTGTATTATAAAATTCCTCGACTACACCCCATCTCCAAACGCAAAGGTAATAAGTTGTAAGACGCCCTATCTGGTGCAACGATGGAGACAGTTGTTGTCAAGGAAGAGTTTAATTAATTTTAATCTAGAGGTCAACGCCCAACTATGTTCCAGGGTACTAGGAACACCGTTATTCTCTTATTTCAAAAGAAAATATCGGCCTTAAGATAACAACAACTAGTTCTCAAATCGATTTCCATTTGCACGGATAAGTCTTTGAGAACGGCATCGACGGTGGCATGCCGATACTCGATGGAGAGTTCGTCCCAGACCTTGAGAAGGAATCGCTTCAGAGATTTCACAGATGAGTGGGGAGTGGCGCAGGCCTTCCTCTCCAACTCCGCCCAGACAGAGAACTCTATTGCATTGCAGTTGGGGAACAAGTCGGGGGTGTGTGTGCGCAGTCAGACCTGCGTGGTCTTGGCGCGGTGTTTGCGGACACATCCTCGTTCCAGACGCGGTGGCGAGATCCAAAGTATTTGGGGATCCAAGATTTTCTTCTTGTACACTTTTTTTAATCACCCGTTATGCCTCCAAAAAGCATGATAATGGGACGAGTGCTCAATGGTTCTCCCTTTGGCATTGGTATCCTCAGGGGATCGGACAAGTATCCTGTCCAGACGATGTCGTACCAGTGTACCGGATAAAATCGGGTCAGCAAATCCTTGGCCAATTTTTTCCTAGTCGCTTTCTGCTTGTCAACACCCGCAGACCCTTCATCGTACAGTAAGGGTAAAGCCCCAGGCGTGATCAAACTGTAAAATTGTTCACTCTAAAGTCCTGGGGGAGTTGGCGTATGGATCGTTGGGGATTCCTCTTGGTTTTCTCTCGAGCTTTTTTGACAACGACGGACGTGGAAACGGTGACTAGTCGGCCTTGGCCAAGCATGTTCTTGTATCATTTGATGGTGTCGTGGCGTTTCTTGATGTCTGCAGGGGGATGCCCGACTTGAACAGTTCCATTTAGTAGGCGGTACCATTACCTCAAAAAAATACATGAAAACAAGGTAAACTGTAGGGAAAAAGAAGGCGACAACGTCTGTTACATCATCATTACCAATAGACAATGTTTGCGTGCTGAAGCGTGTACGAACACATTTGTCTGGGTAATTATCTCACACCCTGTAAGGTTATGTTCTAATATAATCTCCATAAATTACAACACACTTATTATATTTATAATTAACATTTCAATACACTTAGAAAAATATTTTAAAGTTGTATTTTCATAACACACCAAAACAGCCTCTACAACTCTTCTTCTTCGTTAAACTTCTTACCTCAAAGGTATTTCTTTCGTTTTTCAATAGTCACTGTGGACTAGATCTAAATCTAGATCTGTATGGCATGTAGGAAAGCTTCTTTGAGCTACATTTCCCGCAACAACCTGACCAATTGCGACCTTATGAACAGGAGTATTATCATGCAGACGATTCGACTTAGCATGCCACTGCTCTTCGATTAGTAAACAGGCGTGATTTTTTTTCAATACCAAGAGATTGTTGCCATGATCTTTTTTGTATATTGGGACAATTTTAGCTTTTTGGCTATTTTTCTCCAGTTTGTGCCATTCTATTAGTTCTCCTTTTGGTACAGGATCATGATTTGATCAAACTGAAAAACTTCTGCTTTGTTGTTGTAACAGAGATTTAAAACTTGCAACAGCTCATGCCTGACAATGGAGATGTTTTCATCATAAATCGCACATGGTTCATCTTCGACACTTTCTTAGCCCAAACAAAATTGTTTTGCCTATTCCTTTATAGTAGGGTATGGAGGTATAAATTCACCGTGCACACCATCCTAACGTTGTTTAATATCATCGAGACTAAGATTTTCTTTAGCTGTGTATTTAATTTTCAATATGCGCAAAATCACGTGACACTACCACCTCAAGTGAGTGTTACTACGTGACTGAGACAAATCGACTACTAAAATCAAATCCATGCGAAGGCTTTCAAGGCCGATGTTCTGGTGCATCGTGTGGTCGGAGTTCAGAAACTCTTGACGTTTCGTCCACAACTGCGGCGGACATCTTCAGAAGAAAATCTTCTAAAAATTAAGTGACTCTCGCGTGCGTTTTCGCTTTTATACTCGTGCGAGTGTGGTAGGGATGGTGTTGGGGGAGAGTTGTTGAAGTCACCGGGATGGTAGATAACGTGATCGAGCTAACTGCAGACGTGAATCGGGTCGTTGCAGGTAATATTTTAGCATTCTCTGACTCACTCGCTCTTTCGCTGTATTGCGGTCTATTTTTTGCCCCTTGAGAGCGATAAACCAAGACCTGGGTAGATTGAATCCGTCGTCCCTGTTAAAATTATTTTTATATTTATAAATCTCCACCGCCTCTCTGTGTAATCTCGGATAGTAATTCCTACAGTTGGATAAAACTTGTGTTTGTCCGAATTCTATCTCGTGGTTAGGATTTTTCAACGCATGTTCAGCAACTGCTGATTTATGGGGTTGATTAAGGCGTAGATGACGTTTGTGTTCCTTTATCCTAGTAGTCCCAATGTAGACTTGCTCACATGAGGAAGGTATGCAGTGTACCCCTGGTGTATCCTGTGGGGTTTTTGTATCTTTGGCTGGTCTAAGCAAATCCCGTATCTTAGTGGTGGTAGTATAGATGGTTTCCACTTTGTGTTTATTGAGAATTTTTCCTATCCGGTCCGTAACCCTGTTGATGTAAGATAAAAAGCCTTGCCTACCGTAGCCGACTTTGGTTGTGTTTTTCTTGCGCATTTCTTAGGTTTGGTTGCTCTATTTATCTCCGTCCTCGATTAGCTATTCCCTTGTAAAGCTTGTTCCAAATGTTTTAGTTCTTCATCCAAAAACTGTGGTTGACATATACGCCTTGCTCGATCTAACAACGTTTTCACAACCGTTCTTTTTTTGACTTGGGTGGTGATTCGACTGCTTGTGAAGGTATCTGTCCGTATGCGTGGGTTTTTTGTACACTGTGTGTTGTAAATGTCCATACTCCGATCTCAATACCTGTACGTCTACGAAAGCAATCATATTTTTCGATTCCAGTACCATGGTAAACTGTATGCTTGGGTGTATGGAATTCAAGTGCATAAGAAATTGTGGTAGGGTATCCTTTCCGTGTCTCCATATTACGAAGGTGTCAGCGACATATCTTAGCCATATCGAGTTCTTTAGAGGTGCTGTGTTGATGGCAATCTCTTTAAATTTCTCCATGTAATAATTCGCGATTACAGAGCTAAGTGGGCTGCCCATTGCTACCCCGTCTGTTTGTTCGTAATATACGTCCTGCCAAACAAAGTAACTGAACGTAAGGCACTGCTGAAATAGCTATAAGATATCGTTAGGAAAAATTTTCTTCAGGTAATCCAAGGCATCTTGAATCGGTACTTTCGTAAATAGGGAAGTTACATCGAAGCTAACCATTAGATCTCCCCACTGTAGCTGGATGTCTTGAAGCTGGTTGACAAAATGTGCGGAGTCCTTGTAGGTAGGACCCCCGATGGCACTGACAATGGGTTTTTAGAAGATTTTCTTCTGAAGATGTCCGCCGCAGTTGCGGACGAAACGTCAAGAGTTTCTGAACTCCGACCACGGCCTTATAACCCGAGAACCAACCACACGAGACTACTAAAATGTTTACCAACATTTGTCCAAAGATTGCACGATCTAGCCCAACCGCTATGTTGTTTTTATTATTAGTAGAATAGTCAGCTTGGAAACTTTTAGATCGTTTTTTCAAAACCTAAACACTTTAACCACGACAACAAAAGTTTTCCTAATTTTGCCTCCTTTAGACATTCTATAAGCTGAAAGTCAATAAAGTGGCAAGTCACCCCGGCTTTTGGTTATACCAGAATAGTCAGTATAAAATGGAAGGAAAAATATCTAAATATATGCACAAACACAGAAAACTGAAGGAAGTATTATAAATAATGTTTACAATTAATCACAATATATTATAGATAGAAGAAGAGACGAACAGGAACAAGTTATATTAACGTAAGATTGGAATAGAAGAACAAAGAATAATCAAAATAATGAATTATAATATAGAACAGCATATGGGAAGGAAACTGTGATCAAAAATGTTTGAAAAATAATTGATTTTTGCCAGAAAATGATTTATTTATTATAAATACTTTCTGGGGGCAAGAAATAGAAGAAATGTACACGTATATATCAGAATAAAAAAATTCTAAAAGCGTAATAGGTTTAATAGTCTATCTACAAGAATTACAATACTAATAAAACAGATAAAAACATTGGTAGAAGGAGAACTGGGAACCCAGCACAGATTAGAAATAACAATACACAAATTAAAAAATATAGAAGCGCAAAAAAATATCATAAACAAGTAGATAACGAAACAAAAAGAACTTGAACATAAGAACATTAGAAGGAAGAAAAATAAAACATATTGCATAATGAAGTAAAAAATCTGTGAGAATTGAAAAATAAAGAAATATATCAGAAGATCGACGTGGTGGAAAGAAGAAATTAAAATGGAAATTAACAAAAAGGCAAGCATAACAATAATAGAAGCAGGTAAAAACAAAAAAATAAGATGAGGACAACCGTGGAAGATATAGATAGAAAAGAAATAGGAAATAAAAAAGAAAAACGATGGGACAAATGAGAAACAAACAGATTGAGATAAAATAAATAACACGTATAGAAGAAGAACAAGAAGAAGAACGAGCAGCAGAGGAAAATCCAGATTTGCTGAAATGAAAGGTGTGGCAGATACTACCGAACAGGTAAGGTAATCTGGTACATAGACACCCTAACAAATTGCTAGCAGATTAAGCTAACGACTAGGTTGACTTCCCGTCATTGCAGTCTATTTAAGCACATCGACACAATGGATCCTGCTAAAGAACAACTCTTTCGTAAACCTTGTAATAAAAAGACAGCTAAAAAACTACTCAGTCCAATAGCCAATCTTTTTTCTAAATAAGTATACAGCAAAGTGATAAAATAAGCTAGTGACGTAATAAGATTTTTTCCACGCCTCCAACTCTCCGTATGGGAGCACGCAACTGAAAGGTTAAGGCTCTCATATATGTTTGGTCGTCGCGCACCATCTCTGATGCGGGGCGATGTGCAAGCACCGCGCATTTAGGCGACGGGCATTGTTGCCCCTTGTTCGAGTAAACGCAGATATTCAATTATTTTTAGTGACTGAGTAGGCCATCCGCCAGCCACCAGAGAGCTCTAGGAATGAAACCCGAGTCCGTTCGCATCACAGTACGCACCTCAATCTCTTGGAGCACTCTGGCGTTGACGTAGTAAACTAAGAGTGTGCTATTGGTTGCAGCTGTTTGCCCATCTTTTTATTAGTATTGGTTTCCTTTTTCCACTTGTAGGGCGTATAGCTCTTCATTCTATTACGTCACATTAGGGGGAAACGGCTTCTCAATTTTTTTTTTTTTTGAAATTGCAGATATACGTGTTTTCCGGAGTTACATTTTACTACCTAATTCAGAAATAGAATCAAACACACCAATGGCTCCAAAATTGGACATTCAACTATCACAAAGCGGTATGTCCACCAATCAACATAGACAAGGTCTAAATTCCACAAACAAATGCCATTAAGTATCTAGGTCTGTACATTATTAAAATGGAAAAACACATGCCGAAAAAGAGAAAAAAAAATGGCTTACGAATGAAAGATCCAATACATCAATTAAAACTAGTTTTTACTGTCCTACGGAATGGACATTGGAAGAAATCCAGAACATTCGATTTAGGCTTTCCGGTCACCTAAAAACATAGCTGCATTGAACCAGAGCCGTTACTTCAAAATTAAACCAGCGCTGTTAGGTCCGCCATATTTAATTTTGGAATAAATAATACAGAGCGGCTTAAGGTTCTATACGATTGATTGGTTTAGACTCTTCTGACGAAGACAATAAACAATCAAATGCTTGTTTCAATATGAAGTGATCAATAAAATGAGCAGAGATAAATATAATATCTTTCTTTATCCCAAAAAATACTCTCACTATAAGTCTTCTATTTTATTATTCACAAAATTTTTGATATGTTCCCTAGGCTTCCCAACTAAATACCACCTTACGTTTCTATTTAATTTACTATTATTTATTTTTGTTTTATTATTTTTTTTAATAAAACAACAAATCAGAAGATTTGACCGACGAAACGACTGTTAGCCGACCAATCAGATGGTTAATAGACTCCACATAGGCCAATGATGGGCGTGCATTATTATCCAATCAGAAAAGACCTTAAATACCGATTTAAATACATTAGGTTAAATAAAAATGAAATTACTGAAGCAATCAAATCGGCAAAATATTTAATTGATGGAACGTGTGTGGGCTGCCTTAGCACATACAACTGAACCTGACCTCGTCCCCGCCTCTTTCCTTACAACTCGGGGACACACCCACTGGCAGTTCCGAAAACACAGTGCCTCGTGCAACCTTGTGCGCGGCCAAAAAGACTCAAAAAAATTACCAAAGCCGTATTCCCCCGTTAAGTGATGTACAGTACGGTTGTGATCGTGCCCCTAATCTTTGGCATGGCTGTGTGCGCGCCAGGTATGTCCTTTTAATCTTGTGCGACATAACCTCGTTTTTTGCCGTTGTTTGTTGTGACTAACCGACGCCGTTCTGCAGCCTCTACGCACTTGAGGACCGTCAGAAGCTTTGACGGCTCGCAGGATTCCGTTCCGCCCGTTGTAAAAGTAGTTAGTGGCAAGAACCTTACCTTGACCTGTCGGAGGGTTGATGCAGCGAATCAACTGATCGACGATTCAATTTACTGGAGGAGGAAAAGGAGAAGGTTTAAGTAAGTCACCTACTTGTCTTTACGGACCAGTAGCAGTCCGATTTAACTGCACCACCTTGAGAAATCTAAAACTGTTTTGTAAACATAATTGTGGGGCTTTCATCCCCAAAAGCTCGACTGCATCTTTCGCGACTCTTTTTAGTTCGACATCCAAAATCCTGAAATGTTTTACACGCCCCCCAATTTTTTAGAGTGTTGATTGTGGTTTTTGACATGTTTTACTCTTTTGCAGCCCTTTCAGTTGCAGGTTGCGAACTGTTCAGCGTATTTTGAAAACTATGAAAGTGCACCGAATTGTAATATAAGGAGAGGGCGCAACTCACTCCTTAAATTACAGTTGCATTTATTTTTGGTGTAAGTGAGTAGTAATTCTCGCAGATACCTTCACCAGTTTTATCAAAGCCGCGGATGTAGCAGATATTATTTTTAATCATTTTGCTACAACTTACATCCAATTATGGCTTTGCCCATTTTAGCTAAAGGTTAAATATAACAGATATTACTTCTTTCAATACTGCCATTAGAAGGTCTTTGTTAAATATAATAGTTTCTACTATGCCAACTTGTAGGACGAATGTTTTTATTTTAGAAAGATATGAGGGAGAAACCTTGATAACCTATTCACCTCTACTAGAGCAGAGATGCCTTAAACGGACCAATAATGGTCCTGTTTAATGTAATTTTAGAACATAGATAACCTTGTTGGCTTTACTAAAATCGAAAATGTACTAAATGTCATCTGTTACTAATTTTACCACGACTAATAGCTACTGATACTTGTGATTACTCTATTTCGCAAAATTGAAGATCTGTCCAATTGTTCTTTAAGAAAGGGAAGACCCTTTTAGGTGATTTTACTTATTTTGCTAATGTATTCGCAGTATCAAAAGATATTTCTAGCTGCTCCAACCCTACTTGTATTTTTACTCTAACTTTCTGTATTAATGTCTTCTTAAAGGTAATCTCATTAGTTATGCGAAAGCCAAGATGTATCAAATAATACTTATCTACTCCGCCATTGTTAAGCCAATGGTCCTGCCTAATCCAACTGTCAGAGTTGAGGATTTTTCCAATAATCTTCCAAGAGAGGAAAGTTGCCTATTTTGCTTTAGTAGCTTTATTAAAGTTAAGAATGGAACAAATGGCCAGTTCTTGGTATCCACCACTACTGATCGCCAGTTGTGGCTCTCCCCATTTCAACCCTCAGGATCCAAATTTTTCTAGTTATCGTTTAAATGAGAGAGTTTTGTAAATAACTTTATCAGCTATAGTAAACCTAAAATGTAGCTGATAGTCTCTACCGACTCCATCACTATTGATGACTACTGATGGTTTTCTCTACTCCGGTTGGATATTAAAAGTTTAGCTATAATCCGCTCAGCGAATACATATAGTAATAAAACTGTCAAAAATTCCCGTTAATTTTAAATAACTATCCGTTATTGGCCGGTTTAAAAAAGTGAGGTTATAAGTGGCGATTTAATTTGTATCTCACTATTAATGATAACGTGTATTGTAAAAGTGAGTTGTTAAATTTTGATTCATCTGTTTAACACAAAGGGATAAATATAAAATATTGTTATAAATGTTACATTGTGAACCTGGCTTCGGCGCACATGATGATTTATTACTATATGTATTCGCTGAATGTATAATAGTTATCCAAGAAAAAAGATTAACCTATTAACCCCCTCCGTCCTATTAACTGTTACCACTGACTTACTCCAGCTTGCAGAATTAAAATTAATATTTTTCGCTTATTCTCTGAGAAAATAGGAATAATTTAAGTAACTTGAGCAGCTTTGCTACACTCCAGAATGCAGTAGATGATATTTCCATCCACTTTATCACCATTAATGGTCACTAATGGTTCCATTTATTCTGACATCGAATTAGAAGATTTTTTAACCATCTTCAAAGAAAAATATGATCTTCGTAGATACCTTCATTAGATATAAATGTAACAGATGGTATTTTTGTCCGCAACCTATCCCAATTCCATATCTTTAGAAGAAGAAAAAATTTCCTACATACTGTCTTAAACCTTATCAAAACCTACAGTTTAACATAGGGTATATCTACACCCTCCACCATCAGTAATGCATATTGATAACGTTTACTTCAGCTTCTCAAATTGAAGACTTTCCAGTTCTTCAAGAGGAAAAAGTTCTTATGGATAACCTCATTCTGTTTAATGAAATCAAGGATATGTGAGATATTAGATTCACCAATTGTATTACTAACTAATGCCTTACCTTATTCTCAATTTTCAGAATTAAAAATATACCAGGTGGTATCTCAAACTTTCAGGATTGAACTATTAATCTTTGTCTTTACAATTAAAAAGCAAAAATGTGCCAAATAGTATCCATATCCGCTATTATGGCAACTTTTAGAGGACCTTTTCATAGGAGTGGGGATTTTTCCATTTATGCTCTAAAGAATGGATAAAACTTATGGATCTTTTCACTCCATCATTACGATAGTTATAAATGATTCAGCTCATTTAAGCTCTCATGGTTGAAAGTTGCCCTTCAAGAAGAACAAGTCACTCAAAATCAAGCAGAGAGTGAAAGGTCTTCCTACGGAACTAAAAATGCAGCATTATTTCCATCTCTTAAACAATAATTTCCGTTTGCCTAAGAGCATTAAGGTCTTGAACTGAATTAGAGGGAAAAGTAAAAAACCTTCAATTTCAAATATTAGCTGCCCTCGTCTCTTAACCAATGAATAAGTTGCAACTTAAAGAAAAGGGTAAGGAGGTTTTTGATCCTCACTCTTTACCCTCCTTAATTGTAGTTAGGTAGTCTTGTAAGAGACGGTAAAAGGTATACGTAAAGTACAGGGCTGGCTGCTCCAAAATAAACTGCAGGGAACTAACTATGCTCTTCTTCTATCACGAGTTGCAGTTTTTGTGTCTATCGGGCCAATTTTGGGCTACAGTAGCATACAGAAATATTTAGTTGGCTATTGTTTTTTAACATCTCTACAAATAGCATCTTCAGGAATAAAAGCCTCGCATCTCAGGACATTCTTCTTCTTCTTTCTTTCTTAGTCCTACGCCTTTCTACCTTTAGGTGTAAGGATGGATGGGTTGAGTCTTGCACTTCTGTCTCCATTGCTTTCTATCTTGCGTTAGATTTTGTATTCCCTCCCATGACACACCTTTTCTCACGCCTTCTTTTCTTATATTGTCTTCCTTTTTATTTTTCCCTGGCAATCGCGTTTCGTACACTCTTTTTGTTAGTCTATCGTCCGACATTCTGCACACATGCCCAAACCATCTGAGCTGCCCTTCTATAATTTTTTCGTTGATTGGTTCTATTTTCAGATTTTGTTCAAATGTTTCATTTCTTATCCTGTCCTTCTTGGTTTTATTTTCTATTTTTCTCAAAAACCTCATTTCCATTGCGTTAATACGTATCTTTTGTCTTTCTGTAAGAGTCCACGTCTCGCTGCTGTAGGTGATTGATGGCCTTACCACTTCTTTTACAACTTCAGTTTTTATGTTGTTTGGCACTTCCCTTTTTCCCAGAAAGGTTGTCTTCATCAGATTGAATATTTTCCCCCCTTTTCCTATTCTATCGTCTAATTGTTTACCCAGTTACCCATTTTCTTCTGTTACTGCACCCAAGTATTTAAAATTTTCTACCTGTTCTATTTCTTCCCCGTCCAATTTTATTTGATGTGTTTTCTTTGCGTTTGATATTATCATTGTTTTTGTCTTTCCTATATTTATTTTCATGTTTATTTCATTTAATTCGTCCTGTATTACTTTGAGATTATATTGCAGGTTCTCCTTCGTATCATCTGCGAACATAATTTTTGTCAGCTGTGTATGTGTCATTTTCCAGTATCCCAGTGTTAGTTTCTTCATCTTCTTCTTGGTTTTTTTTTGCCTCGTCTAATACCGTTGTGAAGAGCAGTGGGCTTAGGACACAGCCCTGCTTGACTCCTTGTCTCGTTTTAAACTCTTTGGATTCTTCGTTGTTTGTTCGTGCTATGTTTATATTATCTTTGTACATATTTTTTATGGGTCCTTTGGTGCTTTTATTCACTCTCCTTTTCTGTAGTACTTCCCATACATCTTCTCTTCGTATCCTGTCAAAAGCTTTTTTCAGGTCTATAAAGCATACGTGTATTTCCTTGTTCTTGTTTATTAGTTTTTCGCTTACTTGTCTAATTATAAATATTAGATCCTGTATGATTCTGTTTTTCCTGAAGCCACATTGCTTGTCCTCCAATGTTTTCTCTCCTGTATTCCTTACTCTGTAATTGTTACAATTTCTTTGTCGCCTTTCTTATATGTTGGCAATATAATGTCCGTTTTCCAATCCTTTGATATTTTTGTAACCTTTTACTACATCGTTCATTATTTCCCTTAATTTATTCGTGCCCGCTCTTCCCATAAACTTTATCATTTCCGGTGTCATTGCATCTTTGCCAGCTTCTTTGCCTAATTTTAACTTTCCTATTGCTTCCTCTATTTATTCTCTTATCTCCATCTCTTATTCTTTGTTACCTTCTTCATCGTCATCTTGGTTTTGTCTATCTGTGTATGTTAACTCTTCAAAATATTCTCTCCAACGGTTCATTATTGCGTCTTCGTTTGTTATTATATTTCCGACCTTATCTTTTATGTTGAGCATGTTATATTCCTTTTTTCCCCTCAGTTGTTTTAATGTACCGTAAAATAATTCTTAGTTCTCTCTATAGTTTTCCGTCATTTTGAATCCAAATTCTTCCCATGATTTGTCTTTGGCCGCTTGGATTGATATTTTAACTTCTTTCCTTTTTTCTTTGTATATCTCGTAGTCTTCAGCTTTTTTGGTGGTTAATTAATTTTTTCATGCCTCTTTTTTCTTCTTTACTATTTTCCCTATGTCTTCTGTCCACCATTTAGTTTTTCTCATGTTGTTTGTTATTTTCTTTTTTCCGCAGCTTTCTTCCGCTGCTGTCAATATACTTACTATTCTTAAAGTTTTCCCATTTTTCTTCTAGTCCTGTGTTTTGCTTATTTCTTTTCAGTTTTTCCTCTAGTAATTTTTCGTATTTCTTTTGATATTTTTCCTCTCTTAGTTTAAAACATTTTATTTTTTCATTTATTTTTCTCCTTCTTTTGTCTATATTTTCTTCCTTTATTCTTCTTATGTTCATTATCACTAGATAGTGATCGCTTCCTATCTCTGCTTCTCTTTTAACTTTTGATTGATTTCTCCCTTCTACTCTCCAATACTCTTGTGTACTTGTGTATGTCCTTGTGTTTCAATTTTGTATTTGTTATGATTATGTTGTTTTCAATACACATTTCTATTATTCTTTCACCGTTGTTGTTTAATGTCTCCTCTCCTTCTTTACCCATGTACTCTTCTTTTCCTCTGTTCTTGTTTCCGACTCGCCCGTTTAGATCACCCAATATTATTAAATTTTCTTCCCCACTGTCTATTTGGGTTTATATCTCCCCGAAGAACTTGTCTTTTTCTTCTTTTCTTGCATCATCATTTACTCCATATGCTGTGATTATTGTCCATATTTCTTTGTTTATCAGTTTTATTTTTACCGTTAATATTCTTTCATTGACATACTCTTCATGTATCATGTCCTTTAGTTTATTTGGGACGATTATCAAACCCACTTCTCTACTCCCGACTAGTACATCTAGAATCCTTTATGTATTTTCTTTATACCTTTTCCTTTCTTTTTTGTTTCCATGATTCCAAGTATTTCTATATTTTGTTGTGTCATTTCCTCCACGAGTTCCTTTTCTTTCCCCATACTTCTTCTTACGTTCCAGGTTCCTATATTAATCTCCTTTACCCCCGTACTGATTCCTTTATTTGTTATTCCTTTTTCCTTGTTTCTATATATGATCTTTCTTGTATCTCTTTCCTTTTTAGCTTTATATTTATCGTTGCGTATTCTTTTTCCTTTGCGTTTGTCGTCATCTTTTGCTTCGCCCCCTTTTCCTATATTTATCAGTTTTTTGTTTCATTATTTTCCTCATTTCTGTTCTTCACTTTGTCCCTACCTTTTTCTTCATCATTTCCATTTATCGGCGATCTCTCGCTTGCCGTTCTTTCTTTTTTCTTCCCTCCTTCTTTCCCTATATTTCCGTTATTTCCGTAATTATTTTGTCTCATAGGTTGGTTTTCACCAATTTATTTTTCTATTTGCTCGATTGTGTAACTTTTGTCATCTATTATGAGTTTGTTGTATATTAGACTTGCTTTGCGTCCTTCAGCCCGCACTTCTTTCATGTACGGGACCAATTGTTTTCTTTATTCCCGTACTTGCTTGCTGTCTTCCATTATCCATATATCACTTCCTTTAAGCTCTTTAGCGGCTTTCAGCACTTCTAATTTCTTATTTCCTGATACAAACTCTATTAGTATTGGTCTTGGTGTGGCTCTATTTTGCAGTTTTTTTCCCTATTCTTCTAACTTCTCTTGTTTCACTTACCATATTTATTTCAATATTTATTTCCCTTAGTGTTCTATGTATATTTTCCTTAATAATAGATCTGATTCATTTTCCATTTCTTTAATTGTACAATTTTATTTTTCCGTATTTTCTTTTCCATGTTCTGCTCAAGTTCTGTATTTTGTTTTATCAGCATTTCATTTTCCTTTTTCAGGTTGGCGTTTTCTAACTTTATTACCTGCAATTCTGCATATAGTGTATCAACTTTTTTTCTACGCTTTCATTACGCGTGTCCATTTTTCCAAGCTTGTTATTAATTGCCTGTAATAGTATTTCCATATTTTTGTGTTTTCGCTCCTTTCTTTAATAACACCGTTCAAATTGCTTGATTATTTATATGTACTTTAGATAGCGCTTGGTTATCTCGCAGCTGTTTATCTTCTCTCTGTTGAAATCCCAATATTTCCGCCTTATACCTGCTCCTATACCAACTTTATACCCGTTAATTATTCAGTAATTTTATTTAATACTTTAGAATATTTTCATTTTTTATACTTCTGGTTCACTGATATTTAAAATTTGCTTTAGTCGCGTCGCGCTTTGCGTGTTAAACCTCGATTTACGAAATTATTTAACGCCGCGCTCACTTACGCGTCCGTTAACTTTGCTTTGCAAAACTCGACTCCATATCTCAGGATAATGAAGTTTAAATACTTTAATGGTCTGACTCTACGTTCCTAATACCGTTTCCCCCCTTCCTCATAAGAATTATTACAGCGTCATCTTTGACTTGTTCCGAGACTTCTAAATATATCAACGATGAAGAAGTGGCCACTACGCTTTTGACACCTATTTTATGGCCAGGACTTCTTGAGAGAAGAGGAGAAGTATTAGTCTCAATTATCACTAATATGAGATTAAGAATTGACTTTAGTTTGAAATTTTGCTACCTGGTTAAAGATTAGAAGCTTTAGTGGCGAAATAATGTCTACTATGGGAAAAGGATTTAATTTTTAGAGTGAAAGAATCTATTGAGAAGGTTGTTAAAATCTTTCTTCGATCATGATGTGGTTGGGAGCAAAGGAAAGGTAAAACATCCATCATACTACTTTAGGGGACAATCTTAAAGACCAATGACTAGCAATGGTTTTTTTTGTTGTTAGAAAGGCATCTTTTGGCCAGACCCGTCTGAGATGGTAGACTTTATTTCTACTCTTGGCCATCAAATTCTGATCTGCAATTTTCCACTTGATCAGAAACTGGTGTACGACTGAGACAGTGGGGACCTGGATATTCTCAGGAAAAAGAAACTTGCGGCTGCAAGTTGATTACTCCATGCCAAAACCAATTCATTTCTTATAATTCTTGATCATGATTTGTCATTCAAAAATTAGAATATCAGGAGCGGAGTGGAGGAGGGGGGGGGGCTGCCATTTTGGTTTTGCTTAGGAGCTACGTCGTCTTGAAAGAGATATGACCCTGCGCGTGGTCATGATGCAATGACTAAAATTTTTGGCTTCAAAAGTTGGAAAAGGACTTCATGGTCTCCCGCGCTTCATTAATCTCGGTATGAGTTCTTATGGTGCATATTCCAGATCATAGTTGTAAATACAGCTTTTATTATATTGTTGTAACGATCCTAGGCACACATTAAAGTGTTTTTGATTGCCCTCTAAAAGTTAGGAATAAATTTTGTAACAAACAACTTTTTCCAGTATCTTTCTAGTGATAGGTAGTCTTGAAGCTTTGTTGTCTTGAATAGACTCTTTGCTAATAAGAATGCTGTGTTCAATTATGTATAATGCTTCTGAAGTGTATATTTGTTACCTTTGGATATAATAATGTAATAACATTCTACTCAATAGTATAAAAATAGTTCCAGCGGGGGAACAGTAACCTGAACTGAATCCCCTAAATTTCGTAGTGTACCTCTCAAAAATAATGGAGGCATTCCATTGCACGAATTCCATCTGCTTCAGTAGAAGACTTATGGCATGGTGTTAATATGTACCACCAGAGTTTAAGTTTAGAAATAAACAACAGGAGGGGGGTGTTTCCAGCTCTTTACAAAGATGAGAAATCCTTCAAAGTTTCTTAATAGACCCAGAGCTCAACCGGGGTTTCCTCATCTGGGGTTTCGTTGTGTAACCACATATTATGCAGAACTAATTTACTTTTGAAATTTAGTGAACTATGAAGATGAAAATTGGAACATCTACTATGCAGACGTGAGGTTTCCAGATTAATGGTTTAAAATGTTATAGCTTTCCCATTCAAAAATTTTTTTGTTAAAGATTCTCAGAGTTTGAATTCAAGTTGTCTTTTCCATCTTCTTTTTGATCTAGTTTCTTCTGAGGTATTGCCAAGGAATGTTGGTACGTTCTTGAAAGTTAGACCATTGTCATGGAGGGCGTCCTCAACATGATCCGCGTGTAGAAGTTACATAAATAGGATAAAATTCTTAGAGACGCCAGCTCGAAGTTGCCACCAGAGCTTCTTCATGTACAGAAAGGACCAGGTAAGTCGAAGGCATCTTGATGATGAGCCTGTCACGCCATATCTCGATAGAGGTTTTGGCCACGTCAAGAAAAACTGCCCCAATGGCTACTTTCTTGACGAACATTTTCGTAATTTTTTATACCGCCCGGAGAATTGATGGGTGCCAAAATGACCAAAGCAAACTTGAACCACTCTTGGGATCTTTGGCTGCTGTTTTCAAGACTGGATTACGTAGTCTACAACTCTACAGAAGGCTAATTAGACGTCCACCACTTTGTAGCAAAATGAAGAACAGCGTTGATTTCTTCTTTCTGGGACTCCTGTTCCTTTAGGTATGATAGAAAGGAGTTGTCGTAGTCAAGATAGTTATGATCCATGTAGTTAATTTCTTACTATCAAAAAAAGGCCACAATTTTGCTATATATTCACTATGAATAGATGTATACCTGAGCAGGTCTTCCATACACTTTTTTCTCTTCATATCAGTCATCGCACCCGGTTCTCACAATTCACTCTTTCAACTCCAGAGGCAGCTCTTGAAGCAGCTCCAGGCCTTTGCAAATTGACGGAGATGGATTGTCTTAATTTTCTTAAGTGGGCTGTAGAGTCTGGCTGCTAAAACGAAGAGTCAGGTATTCCCAAGCTCATTAATATTCTCGATTGTATACCGCATAAGGATGTCCTTAAAAATTAGTTACACGACATAGTCAGATTGTAGGTTAACGGTAATTTTCCGCTTTTCTATTCAGATTATTCATTAATTTAATTGTCTTTCCATAGGCTGGGCGACACTCGACACACTAATGCTTTGATTTTTGCTCCTGTAACTGTGGAGTATGAAGGAACGTACATCTGCTTTAATTCACGCGACAAAATACCTGTAAAGTCGCACGTTCACCTCAAACTTCTGAACGCCGACGAAGAAACCAAATCTGAAAGGAAATACTCCAGAATTAGAAAAAAGCGCGACAGCGACTTTGACACACTGTGGAGTAAGTGCTTTTGATGTTGTAGGAATTGGATCGAAATGTTGCTCTACTTTCAGATAACCTCGACGACGATCACGATAGGCCACAAGGTAAGCAGAACAGTTAAAAACATTTGTAAAAACATATGACAAGTCAGGCGAAGAATGTGTAGTCAAAATCATTATATTTGGTCCTCGATCATTTCTGCGCATTAGGAAGCTGCAAAAATTACCCGCATGACTTTATTTTTGCCTTTGCACTCATATTTATCATTTTGACCGTGACATCTGCACCATTGGCAGTATGGGAAAAGCTGTTTTTTACACTTGACGAAAGGCCAAAATGGACAAGTCAACATCAGGTATTATGAGGTTGTTTAAGATCATCAAAACAATTAAAAATGTCAAATATCGACGGAAACCCATGATGAAGATGTTTGGACAAGATTCCAAATTGTCGGTACTCATAATTTTATAAGTCGTAGATGATATTTTTGCACCAGGAAGTTTGACGGAAGTTCATCAGTTATGATGTTTGTAATTGGAACAAAATTTGCTGCATAAGGAATATAAGTAGCATAAAATGCTTCTTTAATGAACTTCCTTATCAACATATCTGAGCTGATCTAGCTCATCTGTGGATAACATCAAATTCAATCGATGAACAATATATAGAAAATTCATCGAAGGATTGCGAATTTATTATCATTACTAATAGCTACTTGAAACAATCGATAGAACACGCAAAAAAATGAATAAAAATGAAATTGGGACCAAAATAGGGAAAAAAGATTAAAGCTAGACACTACCTTAATACAGAACAAATTTTTTTATTAGTGGACTTAACTCCTATGTTGGACTGCTTTAGATCTCTTGGTATTCTTAAGAATTAGTATGTACGTTGGAGAAAACACTCGTATTATGAAATAATTTTTTTAGTTACTACTGTGCTGTTCGGGAGCACCGTTTCAAGAAAATATAAGAATCACTGAAGAGAGAGAAATATGGAGAGAGATAATATATAGGGCAACATAAGAGTGAGCCATCACATTACTTCAGTAATGAAGCTTATGATTATGAGAGGGGGGGGGGGTCAATTAACTTCTTTACAGAATACTAGGGCAATGAAGAAATGATTGGGCAGTGTCACCATCATTAAAATTTTGGCTATGCAGTGCATACTCCAATCAACTGAAAAGGAGAGGACAGCTTTGGTTACATTTGTATGGCAATGCCGCTTTGAACTGTTGAACTGTTCACCATGACTAGGGATTGCGGTTCTCAAAATTTTTCCCAACCCTTATTTAGTTGCTCAGTTATGAACAGCCATAGTTAGCTGAGCGAGCAATAGACTTCAATAAAAAAAGATATTATAGGATGAGGTCACAAATTGACTTTGATTCAATCCACGGAAACAAAGAACAATTTTCGACATCTTAGCCTACGATATTCCTCTTTCGGATAACACCTTTGGTCAAAACATATCAGCTTGTCTATGGACTTGGACTACTAGACGAAGCTTAAAGTAAAAATTTGGGATGGTTATTCCTAACCATAGTTTTCAACTGAACTAAGTGGTACAGGCTCACAAATATAAACCAAAGCTGTCCTCTCCTCAAACTGCTATCATCTATCTTTAGACAAACGGCCAAAAACATTCTCTTCAAAGGCTTAACCTTAACACCAAATACCCTTTTGTTTTATCTACCCAAATTGGCCAGTATCGTATCTTCCACATTACTTCATTTACGTTTGGGCCTCTCACTAGATTTTCTAGCCGTTAAGACCTCTTTATTTTTTAGATTATGAGGTCCAAAACATTAGTTTGGGCATTACAAAAGTTTGTCCGTAATAAACATTCTGAACAATTGTGGTGGTGGGGAGGGGGATATTAGAAACAAAAACTGCTATTATTTTTGGTCCTGTGAAATTGCGTCTGTCTGCTAAACACCTTAACGTTTGTTAAGCTTTTATGCTATTTTAATTAATTTTAATATTGTAACTTATTTTACTTGATCCAATTTGGCCTTTATCATAACCAATTGGCTTCTCTAAATATCGAAGCGTATATTTCGATATGTGGAAAACTAAGAACGTATTATAGTACAACATACAACACGTTCTTTAAGATGACTTCAAAGAACACCAAGTTACTAAAATTAGTCCAGTTGATTCTTATCACTGATCTAGAGAATAATAATTTGAACTGCATTTTTAGACCTTTATGTACTGCCAGCCTAAATCAACGAGGTGAATGCTTTCGCCATCATAAAACCAGCACTACTCATGACAAAAGTTTATAAATGCCATTTTAGGCGTCGATTGCGATACTTCATATAAAATTTACTAATGACCTTGAAAACATTCTACGTTATATAACTTCTAGATAACGTTTCTAGAGATTAGAGAGCTTAAACTCGAAGACATAACTTCTAAAGTTTCAAATAGAATTCATAGAAGAGAAGGTTTCGATTTATGCCGTAGTCCTCATTACAGATATCGAAGTCAAAACTATGACGAAAGAATTTTTCTCAATGATGCAATTTTGTCAGCGCATGATGGTTTCCATCGGCAAACTCTCCCCTCCACTAATTATTAAGAAAGATGTTCATCGTATTAATCTGACATAGCTGTTATGTTATGTGACTACTGTATTAATATTCTACTTCCAGTTGTGTTCACGGAACACTTTCCGGTGCAAATTTTCTATGTCCTAGGAGGTAAGAATGCGATACTCATTGGCACAATGGGCTATTAACGCTCTTTTAAAGGCGGCCTCATCGTTTTCATCGCCATATACGTGCTCATAAGGTGTTGCCACGACGTGACCGAGCCGGACTCCGAGAACGGCCGGCCGCGGACGAGGACCGGCCGATACCGCCACATGGTCAATTCGGGTTTCTCCGACCACTCGAACGCCCCCTACTCCTTGCAGCTAGCTGATGTGAACGAGCTAAGCGACGTCGCCCTCGGAGTGTTCGCGACGAGGCCGAGCGACGAGGCGAATCACAATGGATTGAGTTGGAACCGGACCGGAGTGCGGATCCAAGAGGAGCAGGAGCACCTGGACTTGCCCCCGACGTACGCCGATTCCACGGCCAACTCTGCAGCCAGCTCCACGCACAACCTGCACGAAACGAGCAATGACCACGTCGGTTCGGACAGGACGGACGCCTGCGGCCTGCCACCTTCTTATGAAGAGGCCATTAACGCCACCAGTACATCTACATGCCATGATCAGGGTGGGGGAAACAGTAGTTTGCATGATACAGGTGGAGATGGCGGCGACACCTCTTTTAGTTGCACTAGTGGTGGGGACGACACATTGTGAGGGGATTATGGTAGGATTGACACGGGTTAGTTTGATTAATACATGTTACTGCAAGCTTTCTGTGATCACATATTTTAGACCTACCAGTATTCAGATAGTTTTTAATTGTTTTGGTGACTTCCAATGTGCCTTGAGCAGCTGTAAGCGGTATTTTTTACCCTAAAATTTTAAAAATTTGCTTCTTTCTTAATTATCTGCCCTAGTATTTAAGTACTATTGTAATGACATTAGCAACATATTAATTGAACTTGTAGTACAATTGTGGTTTTAATATTAATTGTTTTATATTTTGAATTTTAGTAGTTGATGAAAGTGAAATTGTATGCTAAGTTGGGATTAGTGACTTCAGAAGCCACTAAAAAGCCGCGTGTGTTGTATTGATGTATGAAAGATGAGCTGGTGTTCCATCTTGCTGAAAAATTCCCGAAAAATTCAGTCTTTTGTTTTGAACACCATGTGACTAAATATTACTATTCGTTATTACGAAAATTATTTTTAATGAGAATCAGGAAAGAAATAATAGCAGTGATTGGTGACATCTTAAATATACAAGGCAAAAATTCTGCAGTTTCTTTATTTTTATTATAATTTCATAATTTGGTGTCTACCAAGTCTGCTGATATTTCTTTTGGTCGTAATTTTTAGCTTGAAAGGATTCGGTTGTTGCAAACTTTGGCATCTGCAACATATGGCACATTTCGAATTAGGAGTTTCCAGCAATTTCCGTTTCCTTCAATTTTAAAAATATTAGGAATCTGTGATAAAACCAACATTAATTTTATCCTGCGGTTTAAAGTTAAGACTTGAAATAAACTGCCCCTCTGTCCCCCTTCACCACAGCACAAATTTAATTTAAACATAGTTTTGTTATCAACTTGAGTGTATTAAAGAAATACATTTCACTTACAACCCCCTTCCTCCAATAATTCGTAAATTAAAAATTTTGAAATGTTTAAATTAAGCAACTTAAATTAGCTGTATCCTCAGACCACTTTTGGTTATTTTTAAAAAATTTTATTTAGATTTTTCTCGAATTTTATAGAGTGAAATAGCTAGCCCCCTTTATGATTCTTCTCTTAATTAAATTTTACAGCGTGAAGATTTTATTTGTGCCTAGATCAAGCATGATTTTAGAAGCAACCCATTATATTAAACAAATACAGTTTTGCTCCCTCCCCATTTGAAATCTTTGTTTTTCATCTGAGATTAAACTGGGGGTAATTATTTTTTTTAATATTACTCTATTCATATTTTTCCTCTGGAATAAATTGGCACATATTTATGTTTCATTAGAAAATTAGAATTGAAAATTATAGATTACACGCTCCTCTCTCCCCCTTAATTGTATTTTTGTATTTTAAAATAAAAATCTAATGGTAATTTATATCAAGATTAATTAAATATCAGTGGCCATTATTTTTTTTAATATGGTTTTATGAAGAGAAAATAAATATACCCCCCCTCCTTTTCGGCATATTAAAAATCTGTCATTTATTAATAATGTTTTAGTCATCAATACATTTTTGCATTATTAAAAGTTAACCCCCCTTTCATTTAATAAAAACTCAAAATAAATTTTCTAAAAAAATTAAGGGCATCGCTTTTTTGGTTCTATTACGATATTTATTTTGTTTTCTCTATCTTATCGCTCCCCCCCCCCCGGCTATTATTTCCCCAAAAATGTAATGATTCCTCCCCTCTATAAATCGGGCAATTTAAATTGATTTTTTACAATGTTTGTAGGCACTCGTTAATTTGATTGAAGCTTTGTGTCTAATTTTAATTTAAATTTTTTCAATACTACAATAAACGTACACCCTCCCCCTTCTCTTATCTCAGGTTCAGATTGCCGTATTTTAGTAATAAATTTTCCCATTTGTGGGTAAACCCAAAACCATAATTTTTAATTTTGTCTCGCTTTTTTGAGCGAGATTTTGAATGGTATTTTCCCCCTTTCTGTGAAACATTTAATTAAAAAAAATTATATGTTGCCCTCTCTAGAGCTTTTTATTTTTATGTTATTTTTAAAATGCTTAGATTTACATTAATTCATACTAATAACCCCCTCTCCATCCATAATTTTAAAATACGACAGTTTAAATTTAGTTTAGATTTGTTTTTGCTATACACGCCTGTAGATTTTTAAAATAATAATTTACTAACTTTACAGCCATTCCGCCCCCCCCCCCCCGAAATTATGTAATATAAAAAACATGATGGGATTTTAAGATTTCTATTTTTCTACTGTTACTCTCTAAAAAATAAAATACATACAAATGCCCGTTTTTAGTATATTTTTATTTTAAATTTTTTTAATGACTGAAAACTAGTAGAAATTTTTTTCTTAATTTTGGTCAACGTTTCATTGTGTTTTCTTAATTAATGTGTCTCTCTCCCCCCATTTCCAAACTAATTAAGCTCTAAAAATTTCAATTGGTTATGTCAAAAATTTTGTATAAATAATTTCGTATATATTTAAATTATTGGTTCTCATTTATTAATTCCCCCTTTCTTTTCTGTGCGCCCTATCATTTTTTTTATTTCTAGTTTTACTTTAAAATTATTTATAAGCTCTAGTAGATTATTTTACTACTAATAGCAACTGGAAAATCCCCTAATTTACCGCTTTCTTAGTTGCATTATAGTTGAACACATAATTCTGCCCCCTCGCTCCTCTACTCCAAAATTTTGAGTTTTAATTATGTTATTTAAGACATTAAAACTGTATTGTGGATAAATTTAAAATAGCAATTTTCAAAAAAGTTATATTTCGGTTTTAGTTCTATTAAATTATTCGTGGCGTTCTTTGCTCCCTTCCCATCCCCCCATGATTATTTTATTAAGTATTTGAAAATTTTAGACTTTTAATTTCTTTAATATTCCTACCCTTTTCATGTAATAATAAATAATTGCAGGCTTAAACAAATTTTTCTATTAACCGCCCTGTTCATTTCTCTTTATTTTTTTTCTCTTACTCCACTACTTTTATTTACCAGTCAGAATATTCAGAACGATTTTAAAGATTTATTCAGTTAAACAAGAGCTTGCACAAGCTATTACACACTGGAAACAACGTCAAACGCGTTGCTTGGCATAAGTGGCTTCTGATGTCGCTCTGTTTTTGTTTTATTTTTAGTGCAAGCGCTAGTCAAGTGTTAGTATTGACACAATCATTCCCTTCTCAATACTCCATGTAGTTCACGCCCTCTAAAAATGACACGCCTCCAGGGGATGGTACCTCCCACTTTATGGAAGGTTGGCTTAAACCATCGAAACATCAATGCCGTTCATAAAACTGAAAAAGTACAAAGTAGCGTCTTTGCCTTTTTCTTTAAATTTCTTGTTGTACACCATTTACCAACGAAAGGCTTTCAATGTCTATATTTTTGTATTTGTACATGTACTTGAATGTGTATGCGCATTGTGCTTAATGCATTGGGCGTGTTTTTAAATCAAACTCTGCTGAGCTTTGCGTCTATACGCCAAGGAAGATTATTGAAAACAGACTATAAAGGTCGTACCTGAAAGAGGATGGAGCCCTTTTTTACAACTTGATTTTGAGATTCAAGTATCTTTTATTTTTAAAGCAAAGATCTACCGGGCTCCACCTTCTGCATTTTCAAAGACACGCCCAAAATGCCTTTTGTTAACGATGATTATATTTAATGTATTTTGTATATCAAAGTTTATCTCTTTTATAGAAACATGTTACATGGTATTTATACAATTTGTATTGTGTGTGTATTAAAGTTTTTCAGGAACATTAATAGGCGTATTAAGTTCCACATGGGAGCACCATAAGATCAACTTTTCACCGGTTGTCTGCAAGAGCTGCTCAAAATAGTTCAAAATGGATGTCTTTTTGATTTCTATCATCTACTGACCAATTGAATTAAAATATTTTTTGTGGATGTGGCATTTTGGCTTCTTTTAATTCCCGATTCTTTCTCGATGGCTGCACGTACAAATAAAAAAGAAAGTCATCTCTTTTTTCTTGCCTTCTCTGTTCTTCCTTAACGTTTCTTTTTCTTGGTCTTCTCTCAATTTACCCTTATTTTTGTTGGGTTTTCTCTTGAAGATATGCAACGCTGCTAAGAGGTATGCAGTAAAGATGCACAGTCCACCGGCTACTCTTTGTAAAGGTGAAACTTGTAAAAATATTTGAAAGAACCAGACCTATCGCTTATACAGTGTTACCTGCCCTCATTTCGCCGGGGCTAATGTTACCTGACTCAGGATTTTCGGCCCGTGCGCAAACAAAGGACATTCTTTGGAATTTATAATCCCAAGGAATGTTACCTGAGGCCGACCTTGTGGCGCGGTGTGCAGGTATGTTACCTGAGGCCGACTTTGTGGCGCCGTGTGCAACACCGGGTTCTTGACCTACCGCGCCGCGTCGTACCAAACAATCCCGAGTCGGCCCGAACGCCACCGACCATAGCCTCCACGGCATTTTCCAATCTGAGCAAAGGCACCCCTGGCGTCCACCAATCCTGGGCAAGCCCTGCATTCCCCAGCGGGCTCAGCGTACTTCCACCTTGAACTCTGCACCCCACTAGCAGAGTGGGGCACGGCTGAGCCCTTAAAACCTGAGCAACCGAAGAATTCGCGCTCAGGCGCCAACCCCTTAAGAAGTAACCATCAAGTGTCATCAGATGAGTCCCTTTTGGCTTCTTTTGCTACTCGCCGCCCGGATCTGCTGCTCGCTATCCGGACCTGCTGCTGGCTTTCCGGATCGGCTGCTCGCTTTCCGGCCCCGCCGCCCCTGCTGCTCGCTGTCCGGCTCCGCCATCGGCCCTGCTGCACGCTGCCCAGCTGCGCTACCGCCCCTACTGCTCGCTGCCTGGTTCCGCCACCGGCCCCGCCGCTGCACCTAGCTCGCGGCCCGTTTTCAGCGCATACATTAAGTCCCGACGCTTTGTTTTTTAAGCCTTCCGTGCCGCCCGGGCCCAACCTGGTAACAACAGCACCGTTTTCATTTTCCTTTTCTTCAATAGCCATCTAGAAAAAAGTCTTAGACCAAGTTTGTACCTATGGTGTCCAAAGTCCATATAAGTCTTAAGCAGGCGAAATGTAACCGAAAGCTAAGTAAAGTTGACCACGTTGTTTTAGGTATTAATTATTAGAGACACATTTCTAAATTAGAACCAAAATTGTCACAACTTTCGAAGACTTCCTACTTTGACCAACGTGTCGAAGAAGGACGTGAAATGTCCAGGTTCAAGGTTGCAGCGAAAAATCTTTCCAGAAGATCATGTAAGAAAAGGGTGGACCATCTCGGCAGAAGTTGGAAATTACTGTTGAACAACTCGTGAAACGTAAAGATGTCATCGATGAATTAAATGAGAAGATTTTTACTTCCACAATGTGAACGATGATTAAGCATTGATTGAAGAACTTAAAAACCGAACCAACCCATTTTAGAAAGAAATGAGAATTTTCAAAAGACGATTGGAGAAGTTTAACAACAGAATCTTTCTGCATTTTCTGAAGATAATTCTTAGGAAAAAATTGAAGGTTCTAATCATCTCTGGAATCTTTTGAAAGGGTATCAATGGAGCCGATTATAGGAAGACAATTGCTGAAAATTCAGCTAATAAGAATCATGAGAAACGTAACTCTCAAATCTGTGTATTCTGTAATATAAAGCATTGGAGTTAAATGCACAACCTCAACATTCATATTCAGCAATATTCAACATACAACCGTGTATGTTATGCAATTCTCGGTGGTGAAAAATACCTATTAACTTCAAATATGGAAGTCATTCCGCAAATGTAAAGTCCGGTTCTCGATGAACTGAAGTTGCTGATATGCGTTCTTGGAAGTCCAGATGTCAGCGGGGACTAGGTAACTCACCTTATATATGATAAACTTATTTTTGTTAAACAATCAACTTCTAGGTTTGGTTGCCTTTGTTTTGGTTAGTAATCAATTAATGTGAAGGCTCTAGATCAGTTTCTGGTCCAGAAACACAGAGATTGGTGGTTTCTTCCTTCCAGAGTATCTTCCTTTCAAACATCCTGGGATTCTGTAGAACATAGTAAAGTGTATTTTTGGTAAATAACAGTATCGTTGAGGTTTTCTACAGTTATACCAGTCTTTAGGAGCTCCAGTTTTCATGGAGCCGTATTGTTACTAAGGATGGCCTTATTGAGCTGGACAGCACTGCCTTGTTATCTGCATATTGGAACAATTTAGTGGAGAGCACGTCGCCGACATATTTCAGATGTAAAAACTCTGGGGTCAAGACTTGGAATTCATAACCTTACGCCATCGAACTTTAAGCAAAACTTTTTTTTGGAGAAGAACCAAACATACCGTAATGCATATCCTATCCAAGATATAGTTAAATGGTCACAACGAATTCCAAACTGACTTCGAAATCAGTTGCAGTGCTTGTAGATCACCTGTTCTACAACCTTCCCTATAATCGGAGACTAATAGACCTGTAATCCTAGTAAAAAGTTCCTGACTGTCCTGGTTTTAGAAGTGTGATGACATCCGCCACCTTTTAAAGGTTTATGAAGTAGAGACCAAAGTGGGCAAAGTCGGTGTCGACGCAGCTGAAGTCACACTAACATTCCAGTTTGCCAGCGAAGGCCTTGCATATTTTCCAGAAACTGTTGTCGGCTATGTGCTTTTAGCTTGCTATCCCAGACCAAGTTGCGGTGATTTTAACCTTCAGCTATAATTTGGTAGTTTACAACCGGTTACTTTCTCTAATCCCTTCTCTTAACACTGAAGGTACAAGATCTTGTTTATCTTTGGCGCGAATGAGGTTAGAGATGAAGATGTAGTGCACTGCCTTCTTCAAACTTCACCTGGGCGTATGGTAGGAATAAGTCAGGAATTTTACCTCGCCATCTTCGTGAGAGATTTCTCAAAAAACCAGATTGTAGTTTAGCTCGTCGGTGCATTTGATCATTCTTAAAAAAAAACGATGTCAAAGACGTCTGGGGAACTAGTGTATCCCATCACCTCGAGGTTACGAGATTGAATACACTTATACAGAGTTTTGCTACTCGTGTTATCATGAGGTATACTTGACTTCTAACTATTAAACGTAGGAGGGCTTGTTCTATCATAATAACTTTATAAGCTCTTTCATGGCACCAGATGATAATGTCCTACAAAAAGCCAGTGCCTGAGAAAGAACTCGCTAGCTGCTAGTTGCCAAGATAAAAAGTATAACTTAAAAGTCTTTTGGATCCATAGAGGGGCTTGAGCAGCTTTCCAAGCGAAAGCGTCAGTAGCTTGGCTTGTGGTAGTAACAGAAACCGGAACGCTTTGGGGATAAGCTCAATATCTTTCTCATATCCAAATTCTGGACGGTAGCAGCTATGGCGGATAAACCCTAGAAGAGATTTTTGGGCTTGCCAGGGACAGGCGCAACTATTGCGGATAACAACGATGCTGACTGGGTGTAGGTGCGTCCAGTTTTGAGAACCTGGGAAATTTCTGTAACTATCAGGATGTGCACATGAGCAGTTGGCGCATACTTCTGTGTAGTTCTACTGGTGCATCAGTTAAATTGATTATGTGCAAACTTTTAACATCGGTGGCACTGCCAAGCGGTTTTCTTCTTTCAAGGCGCAATTAAAACCAGCACCTCGACAAAGATGAGGAGCTTGGGTAATTTCACTTGTATTCTTTGTATTTTTTTATAAATAAAACCGGAATTCTTTGGTTGCCCTCTAATTCTTGATTAAAAAGAAAGATGGGGAGCGCTCAGAGCATAGCATGCAAAAGCTTTTTGGTGGCGAAGAGTAGGTATGATAACCCAACAGCCCCGCCTCCATAATTTTAATCATACCTCTATGGTAATTTTTGGTACGGGGTCATATTGGTCTTGATTTTTTGCTTTAACTAAGTTTAGCTTCTTGTCTGAAAAGCCGTAAGCTTTCTCTAACGATAAGCTTTGGGGGTCCCAGAGGACAATGGGTTTCTTGGCGTGAACTATGTACGCTGGTTCTGCTTTTGTTGGACGGAACAAACCTCTCTTTTCTCTTTAAACTACGATTATTTGTTCCTCATAATCACAATCATCGTTTTTGATTTTTACAAGAGTAACAGGCTGAGGGAAATGTGTCGGGCCGTTTGGACTTCTTGCATTCTTATATTTCCAATTGTTCTTTCTTCTTGAAATAGATGAAAATATCAGTAGCAGTAGAAGTCTCTAGAAAAAATAACTGAAAACTTGTTATAAGGAATTCAAGAGTATGTTGTCTTCAACTTTAGAAGTTTATCTACAGGTACATCGGCGACATCCTATATGAGAGGACTAAGCTTTCTTAACCCCAGTAAACGCATTATATAGGGTAGTTCAAGATTTTTTCCTTTGCTCAATCCCCCCTATTACAAACCTATTCCTTTGCGAAACATTGTTTGTAAGTTTTACCTTGTATGAATAATGTCTCAAGCGATGTCTCATCAATGCGAAATCAATTTGCCTCTAAAGGCGGCAAAAGGTTCACAATTACAAAGAAAGCTTTGGAACTTTCTAGAAAAATAAAGAATTGTTAATTAATAGATCATATTAAGAAGAGACTCAAAGTTGTCGATCTTTACTATCAAAGATCAAGTGGTTCCCCACCAACACCATTTCACAGCACGCAATGATATAACAGTTAAATAATTTAAGGCTAATTTAACACACGAACCAGGTAATCAATCGAGTTGCGCTGTTAAGTAATCAAAAAACATTTTATATTACATCAAAATTTATTTGAGAGAGAAAACAATCACCAAAGGGGGAAGTAAAAAAACTATTGTGGTCCAGCTACCCACAATAAAATCGTCTGGTTAATTTTCACATCTGAACAGAGCCAATATTTGATGTACATGGAATATTTCAAGTTGTAGGGGTAACGCTCGATTCTTTTACAGGTACTCCACTACTAAACTATATGTGATGGTGATAAACATCAAGACTGTTGTACCAGTTCTCTTGGATATGCAACATAATATACAACACTGCATCAAAGATATAGTTGAATAATTTTATTTTAAGTATCATCACTATTTATAATTCAACCAAGAGTTAATTGCAGATGCAATCTTAGACCTAGCCAGTTTCAGTTGAGGTGGATCTCTGTCTGTTATTGGTAACGCGTCTTCCACATGTGTAGTACCTGAAAACGACAAGTCACTACCAGATACTGGATCTGTCACAACTTACCCTTGATTGTTATTAGGGGCATCTTGGCCTTGAATCCTTTCGAGTACTGCGTGTTCAACCACGGATCGTCAGTTCCTTGTACGAACAAGACGTTGCTTACTACCATATCTGTGCCACCGTACATCAGGTTTGTCGTTTTGACTGCATTCGACACAAAAGATGCGTTGTATTGTTCTCCAAACGCGTATTGGCACTCTAGAAGGCGATATTCCAACGGAAATTTTGTTTTGAAAATGCCGGGGAGGGATGACGATGTTAAGAAGATACCAACTTCGTTGCATATTTGATACTGCCAGACACGACCTTAAAAAAGCAGAGAGGATGTTTCAGCCACCTATTGTCTACCTGCTATTAAGTTTCATGGCTTCGATTAAGGATTAGATGTGCTATTTAAACATTTCTTCAATTTTGTGGTAGAAGTGCAATTTCAGGACGTCAAATCGAATTTTAAGAAGCCTTTCTTTGGGCTAATATGAAATCAGACTTCTTGATCAAGTTTAGGGTCACGACGTTTTTAAAGATAAGAGGATAAGAGACGAAAAAATAAAATTTTATAATTTTGTACATACCATACATAGGTGATGGCTTAGCAGCCCAACTCGTATTCCTCAACACATTTATCTTGTTAACAAATAGATAGTCGAAGCATTCAATGCCCATTGCATTATTTATATATCTGAGACCGCCAGCAAGGCCATCTAATGCGTTATCAGCTGAAGTTAAATGATCACAAACTTTTTTAACGGTGATGCTATTATCATAGCTACAATCACCCTGCGTTATCCCAGAAAATAAGGTTACTAAGTTGTAATAAAACGTCGCCATATCTCTGGAATTCTTCGCCGACTGCTCTAAGGGACTGCACAAGTTAAACTTTTCATCTAATATGCGTTGTCCTTCTGGCGTTTGCAGACGCTTGTCCAACTCAAGAAGGCCTTCTTGCAATTTAGGCATGCACATTTTGTGTAATTTATACCTTTTGAAACCTATGGATATGTAATCTGAAACGGACAATGGAGAATAAGACGGTTATCATCACTTATACAATTGTAAGCGATACTGTTAGCCATCCATACTTTTTATTTATGTTACCTTATTTCCCAATCACATTTAGTTTCATTTAACTAAGACCTTAAAAGACTTATGTTCTAAAAATAGCTTGTGTGCTTTCTGTTATGTACATGGATGAATCGTAGATAATCCGAAATTTTTTTGCGCACTTTGTAAACGGAAGGAAGCTCAACTTCCGACCATTGTAGGTAGATGTAGCAGAAAGGGTAAACTGGTCCAAATTTTGAGAAGGCTTCAGATGTTTGAGGGCATCGCCCTTAAGAAGCAGTTGAAAATGAAGGTCGCAAAGTCGCTCGGGAATAAAGTCGCTTTATTGTACCCTCATTTCAAGAATAATCCCTACGGTCGACATGGCGCGACAGGCTATAAGAGTACATACTTTAACATATTTAACAACATCGTCCAACTTATTATTGGATATAGCAACTTCCGCTCCTACGTAGTCCTAAGAATCTGGAAGCTGACGGAGGGCCAAATCTGATGCGCATGTGGGGAAGTCAATGGCGCCGAGCACATCCTGCTTACATGCAACAAGCTAGAGACTTTTGAGAGTGCGCGAGTGGTGAACTGCTTTTGTGCTGTTCGCGGAATGATCCACGCGATTACGTGTAGACGCGAACTTGTAAGGGACACGCGGGGGTGGGGCAAATTAGTGCTGGTGCGAGGTGCGATTTTTAATACAACGCATTTATTCTTTAAAATAGTCAGCGTTGACTTTGAATTATTATTACCGAAGTAGTCTTCAGAGGTTAAAATAACAGTCTTTCACTTAACATAGTGCTAGATCATAAGGGGTATTTGGCCATTTAACACACCGTGCTAGTCCGGCATGTTGGTGTATAGGTGGTAATCCTGCTAACTAGGACCACAACAAAGGAAATGGACATGGATAAGTCTAAATGGAGTAACTAAAAATCAAATAGATTACATAATAACAGACAAAAACAAAACATTAAAGATGAATCAGTGTTAAATAAATTTAATACAGGGAGTGACCATAGGCTAGTGCGAGCTAAACTAGAAGTGGGAAAGACAACCTGATAAAAAGGAGGCAGAAAAGATATAGAGAAGAATGTATAAAACAAAATAAAGGAAGATACCAACTAGAAATAGCTAAGAAATTAAAACACCTGGATGACCAAGAACATCTAAGTTTAGATCAACAAGCAAAGATAACAGAAGCAATAAAAACATCTTTAAAAATAGTTTCTACGAGGCAAAAATCCCCAGTAAAACCTAAAAAAAATAAGCAAAGAAACTGAAAAACTAATAACAAAAAGGAGAAATTTATTAGAGGTGCGGTAGAATATAACGAATTAAACAAAAAAGTCAAAAAAGAGATTAGAAAAGACATACAAAAATATAACACGGAGTTAATATAACAGACAATTAGAACATGAAGGTGCTAAAAACAAAAACATCTAAAGGCAAGACCAAAATATACCAACTAAGAAACAAGAATAACGAACTACTTACTAGAAGAAAATACATTAAAAAAAGAACAGAGGAATTCTATAAAGCCCTGTACAAAATCGAAGACGACAGATTACTCGAAGATATACCTCAATTACAAAGGATAATTCAGAACATTAACTCAGAAGACATCCCCCAAATAGAAACTGGCGAAATACAAGGTAACCAATAAAGTTCTTGCCGTTATTAATGGCCAAAAAGAAAATGATTTACAGAAGGTGTAGCCTATTGTTAGTCCTCGAAGTAATCGCAATCGGCATCCAGCACCTTCTGCCAACGTGTCTCCAGCTGTGCAATCCCCTTGCGGTAAAACTCGGGGGTTTTGGACTCAAAGAAGTCCGTAAGTGCTTGGCACAAGTCTGCTTCGTTGGTGAAAAATTTTCCACGAAGATGATTGTCCAGGGAGTGTAAGAGGTGGTAATCGGATGGCGCAAGGTCAGGCGAGTAAGGGGGATGGCATAAAGTCTCCTAACCAAGTCGCTGTTTGATATCCCTGACCATGCGGTCTGGCGTTGTCATGAAGTAAGAGTACACCTTTGCGATTCACCAGTGCTGGCTTCTTCTGTTGCAATGCCTGTTGCACACGTTCCAATTGCTGCGAGTACAGGTCCGCAGTGACCGTTTAGCCCGTTGCTAGTAGCTCATAGTAAACCTCTTGACGACCTGTCCACCAGACACAAAGCATAATTTTGCGTGAGTGCATAGGTGATCTTGCGCTATGAGGGACAGTATCCTGGCGTGAAACCAATGTTTGGAACGCTTGGGAGTGTTAAACAGGACCCACTTTCTGTCTCTGGTAAGCGCTCAATTGAATATGGTTGCGGCACGGTGGTGGCGAGAAAGCAACGACATACAGACTGCCACTCGTTGTCTCTTGTGGACTTCCTACAGCGTGTACGGAACCCACTTGCGCAGCCTTTAAGCCTTACCTAAGTGGTGCAGATAAAGTCTAACTGTTTCATCAGAAACGTTAAACTGTATTGCAAGTTTACCACACGTTAGACTACTGTCCTCCTTAATGGCCGCCTGCAGGGCTTTGTGATCCAAGGCCTGTGGTCGTCCACTGCGAGGTTCATCATAGAGAGACAAATCTTCCGACCTGAATTTTTGAAACCAATGCCTTGCAGTACGTTCATTCACAGCACTATCCCCAAACGCTTGACATATTCGGCGACCTCATGCAGCTGCTGATAAGCCCATTTTGAGGTCGTAAAGCAAACAACACCGAACGAGATCCTTGGACACTTCCACTTGTCTTCGCTACTATAAAGGTTACGATATATAATGATATTCCTACTTTCAACCGAGCGATTTTTAAACCACGTGATACACTAATTGCATATTTAGTCTCCCTTCATTCATCTCCACGGATAAAATTAAAATGACAAGAGGAGTAAAGCAAGGAGATGCGATCTCACCCAAGCTGTTTAACCTCGCAACGGAAGATGTTTTTAAAAATCTGCATTGGGATAATTGAGGAATTAACATAGACGGCAAAAGACTCGCCCATCTAAGATACGCGGACGATGTAGTTCTCATTGCAAATAATATAGAAGAACTACAGAATATGATAGAGGAATTGGTAGAGTAAACGCCTCGAAAACAAAGGTTATGAGCCCAGATCAAGAACAAATATTAATAAACGGAAAGCCGATAGAAAAGCTTACAGAGCATATATACCTAGGACATACAATTAAACTTGAAAAGGAAAATCAAGGTGAAGAAATAAACAGAAGAATAAAACTACGATGGGCAGCTTTCGGACGTCTTACATACGTACTCAAGTCAGATATCCCAAATGGTCTAAAACGTGAAGTATATAACAAATGTATCACTCCGGTATTAACTTATGGATTAGAAAGCATGACATTAACAAAAAAACTCGGCGAATAAATTGAGGGTAGCACAACGAAGCATGGAGCGCGCAATATTGAAGATAAGCCTCAGAGATAAAATTAGGAATAAGAAGAAATAAGAAGGAGAACTAGGATCGAAGATGTATTAAAGTTTTTTATTAAATTAGTCATAATGGAATTGGGCAGGGCACGTTGCCAGACAATCACATGACCACTGGGCGGACATTATAATTAACTGGAGACCCAGGGCTACAAAACGAAGTGTAGGAAGACCTCTAAAACGATGGACGGACTATATAGTGAAAGTGGCTGGAAAGACATGGCAGAGATTAGCAAAGCAAAAAGACAAATGGAAAATTAAAAGAGAGGCCTATATCCAGAGGTGGATTACATAAAATGCTGAAGAAGAAGAAGAAGAAGAAGTGCTAGATCAGTTGTTCAGAATTCGAAAAAACAAAAATCTCTTGGTAAAAGATCAAATAAATAAAGTGGCAGGGAAAACTTTGCAGCCCACCCCCACTATATTCGCAGTGTCGGTCGTGTTACACGGAGAATTATCGGCTTACCTCTATAGACCAAAGAGGATCGTTTTAAATGGAACTTGACGGTCAGTATTTCACTATTTTGCAAAAAGAAAGTAGGGATTACCTTCAGTCTTGTTACGTTTTGTCAATTGAAGCGAGACCTATTTATCTAGTCTTACCATTTCCAATATTATAAAAAGCCAATTTGTGCCCAAGAAGTCAAGACGCTATGTTTCGATCCTAGGTATGCTGTCAGAGTACATTTTTAATTAAAAAACATGGGGCCGGGGAAGAGATTGCTCTGTAAGCAATCCCAGAACGAACTTAAAAAAACCTTTCGATTTCTATTTCGAATTTCGGGAAAATTCGAAATCGAATATCTCGAAAACTATTCGACATAGAATTTTTTCGATTTCATTATTGAAATCAGCGTAAAATTTGCTTTAAGAATTACTCATAAAACCGCAATGTCAAAATTTTCCCGAAATTCGAAGTCGAATATCTCGAAAACTATTGGAGATAGAAACTTTTTGATTTCGATTTTGAAATCAGCGTAAAATTTCCTATAAGAATCCACTTTAAAATTTAAAAAAATCTATAATTTTGTGACAGCGACAGACAGACCGACAGACATATAGAATTCAGTAACGAACTTTTAAGTTCGGTGAATATACCGCAAATAGTCTAAAGTAATAAAATTGCCAAATGCTTACCCAGCTATGAAAACTCTTCTTCTTACAACAATGTCTCGAACTCGACATGTGAAACTATTTTTATATTATGGCAATTTAAGACTTTGAGTGTGTCCTTTGTGTAAATCTGTTTCTACATTTAAAGTTGTAAAAAGCTTTTTAAAATGTAGCAAAATTTATATTCACTGTGTACATACAAATTTTATGACATTAAAATCCTTTTCTTACCTCCATAATCAGCTTTCACGTTAACTACGGGACTGGAAGCTACAGCTGCGTACACTAGATGGGGATACTTGATGCGCAGCCATGTGGCTAAACCGCCGGCGTAGGACCCACTAAAGGCAATCCACTTGCAGTCACTTGACAGGTTATACTTTTCGTTCATGCTAACTATGAAAGTGGCCAGATCTGCTAGGGCTTGGTGGGTAGTCAAGTACTTCAAATTCGGCAAGCTCAGATCTCTGACAATAGAAACACAGGAGCATTATAATTATAAACGATAAATCTGCACTGCAAAGCCTTTAAGAAAGTTACATGCAACTTATTGTAATAAAATGTCTACGTCCACGATATCTGAAAACTTACACACAGCTGTGTAAGTCCAAAGATGCCCAGAAGAATTAAACATGGCATGTTTGCGGGATCATTGATCATTTTGTGCCAATACAATTGTATTTTGAATACTCACCTAACAGGTCGGCTCTTTCCGTAATACCGATGCTCTAACACAAAGCCCAACGCGCCAAACTGCTTCGCGTAATCGGTCCAAGCAAAAGCAGTCACTTCAGCCACTTTGACTCCCACTTCGCCTCCTATAAAAAGGAAAGCCGGCCCGCCGCTTTTGTGAAATTTGTCGTTAACAAAATACCGCTGCCAAAAGAAAAAATATAAAACGTAGCCCCGAATGCAAGTGCGAACATATCCGTACTTGACGCCATTTTTGAGCGTTTTGGGGGTCGAAGTGGTCCAACTTCTGCTCGAACCATAACTCCTGAACGTGGCCGCTTGAATTACTTTGCTGCCCAAAGACGCACACGGCGTGTGGTGCTAAAACCACTAAAAGGAAATTTAGATAAATCATTTTTGAGCAACTCATTTGGAAACGCTCTCTCTTTTATAGAAATGCATTACGTCGTGAATCATAAAAATTAGTTAGTAGTAAAAATCTTGATTTTACAAAACTCGTGCAGTCATGTTTGCACCAAATAAAGATAAAGTGCGACAGCACAATTTTTATGGAGGAATAATTCTCTTTGGTGCCGTTTTTCATGCTTTGACTTAGTGATATGTGGGGGAAGGAGTTCTGTTAGCAGCACTTCGTGTAAAGCGTGACGACCTACTCCGAAATGTCTAGAAAATAGCAGCTGCTCCACAATCACAGAATTGCCATTTCTGCAATAAACCTCCAGGACGAACTCACGATGGGCAATAAAATGGAATGCTTTATGAGGCTCAAAAATGTACAACTCGAACCCTGTCTACCAATAAGTTGAGCGCGGGTGTCAATTCAAAAAGGGGAGATCATAGGGTAAGCAGTCAAATGTTTGTCTCCTAATATAAGCTGCCAATGCCAATAGCAACACCTTCTTTTTCATTTTATTTTTTTTTTTCTTGAAAGTTGCTGATCAGCATGGCTATTTTGACCTTTGATTTTCAGCCATGTGATTATCTCGGGAAGCACCGCACCGCAGCATCCCAGCCGGTTGTAGTCGAAATGCGACCCTCGCCTGAGATTTATCCAACTGAGCCTTCAAGACAGTCAATCTTTAGTAGTCCCAAATTGGTAATGCCACAGCTGCAGCCCTATGTCATGCTAGTTTTGGTCTACCTCGAGTATTTCATTTCCTCGATGCACCCATATCTGGCAGGCAACAAATGCCACACCAACAGGTGCATGTACTGTTTCGGCAAATGCAAACAATGGGCCTTTATTTTTTTAACCACAATCTACAGTGTTTTTTTTTTCAAATCAAATTTGAAATTGTCAGTCTTAGTATTTTGCAGGAATGGTCAGTGATGGTAGGAATCGGATGGCAAACTGTAATAAATAAAAACCGGTTAGGGTGTCTAGAAGAGGCCGATAGCAAAAAAAATCAAAAATTTCGGGCTACTGGTAAAAGAACTACTCGAAACACAATAAATGAAAATGATTTCGGGCATATGGCCACCGCGGCTGTTCTGGACGTCCAATTTGGGCAACTTTTTCGAGCATTGCTGGCCGTATGCCACGAATAACACGAACAATGTTGGCCTCCAAGGCGTCAATTGTTGCTGGTTTATCGGTGACTTCACGTGGCCCCACAGGAAATAATCGAGAGGTGCCAAATCGCACGACCTTGGAGGCCAATTGACAGGTCCATTTCTCGAAATCAACTTATCGCCAAATTTTGATTTCAATAAGTCGATGGTTGCGGTCGCCGTATGGCACGTAGCGCAATCCTGTTGAAACCACATCTCGCCCGGATCAGTGCCATCCATATTTTCAAACAAAAAATCATTGATCATGGTGCGGTAACGATCTCCATTGGCCGTAACGCGAGCTCCGGCTTCATTTTTGAAGAGATAAGGTCCGATGACGCCACCAGCGTGTAAATCGCACCAGAAGGTGCATTTTTCTGGATGTAATGGAGTCTGTAGGGTCTGTTGTGGATTGGTTTCACTCCATGTGCGGCAATTTTGTTTATTGACAAACCCGTTAAGCCAAAAATGAGCCTCATCGCTGAACACAATTTTGCGATAAAACATCGGGTCAATTTCCAACTGCTCTAGAGCCCAATCGGCGAAATTCTTGCACCAGCTGGATCTTATACGGGTGTAGGCCAAGATATTTGCGCAAAATTTTCCACGTAGTGGACGGACAGAGCCCCCATTCCTGCGACCGACGACGAACCGATAAATTTGGATCTTCTTCCACACTTTCGTTTACAGCGGCGATATTCTCTTCAGTACGCACATTCCTTCGACGTGTTGGTGTTATTGCATCATTTAGAGAGTATGTGGTAAGAAATCTATCCACAGTTCGACGGATGGCTTGCTCAGATGGACGATTATGTGCGCCATAAAAATCACGCAGCACCTGGAATAGATCTCATGACTATGAAGATGCTGAGAGAATTACACAGAAAAGGTTTACATACCTATTCAATGCAAAATATTTGAAATACAATATTGGTCAGACAAAAAATAACAGAAATAATTTTAATTCACAAACCTGCAGAGGATCCTAAGGACCTCGTACTTTACTGATCCATTAGTCTGCTTTCATCAATTACTAAGCTTTTAGAAAAATTATTGCTTTATTAAACATTCAACGACTGGATTCTACATTATCAGTTTCGCTTTGGACTTTATACCTCAACAATGCCACCGTATTACACATTTCATTAATAAAGCCTTGAAAATATATACTGCTTACTAAAATTCTTAGAATTAAGTCAGGTCTTTGACAAGGTCTAGAATTGTATCTGACGATTCGTAAATTTCGTACAAGGGCAAATCACGAGTCGCCTTTAATTTAGAAGTCCAACATGACGTGTCTTAGGATCTTTGTTATGTTTGTTGTTCACTTCTGATCTTCTAACAACCGATAGTATCGTACTGGAAACGTTCAAATGTTTGGATCTGCGCCTAATAAACGAACTTAATTGGAAACAAATGAAGCAATAAGAAATTTATTGGTTATTTAGATTGAAGTCTCATTTGTCATTGGAAAATACGCTTCTGCTTTATAAAACCATAATTATTCCAACATGGACTTATAAAATTGAACTCAGAGGATGTGCCAGTAAGTCCAATATCGCAATAATTAAAAGATGCCAGTCAAAAATATTTAATTCCCCCTGGTATGTCACAAATGAGCGGATCCACACCGCTTTAAAAATCCATGAAAGGAACGTTGGTCACCACAAAAAGGTAGAACTTTCCTTAAATCCTCTGTTAGAAAATACCGTAATAATAAGCAGACTTAAACAAAAATGTAATTTTGGATTTCTTTTATTCAATATCTTTGATCTTTAACCCACTAATATCTCCACTAAATACCTTGCCATCGCTTGCTACACCAGCAGTATTAGGAATTTTAAATTAAAATTGATGCCGCCCTATCTTATAACGCCAATGCCGGCACCGTTTGGGCGTTCATAAAAAGTAGTCATGTAGTGTTTCGGTCAAAAGTTGACTATATCGTAATTTTAAAATTTTAAACAAAGGAACTCCAATCGAAAGCCAAAGCTGGAAAACTCACTTTTTGAACTCGGCTGCAGAAATCGACTTCCCGTGCTGTACTCTTGGGGAATCAAGGAAGAGAAAAAAAGGATGTGGGTGGAAAAAAGGACAAGTTACCCCAATCTTCGCTGCGGGCCGATCGGAAGCGCCTTTCCTAGTGTGGGTCCTTCAGCTGTGGTGCCCGAAGTTTGCGACTAGCTTTTTTTGGTTCCTTGCCGGGTCAGATACAAGGAAACCGAACCGAATAATTCCGCCGGCAAAATTTCAACTCCCGGAATGCAATCGGCCAACAAAACGACCCCCGAGAAGAGGAAAATCTGGTGGCAAAATATCAAATCCCGCAATAAAAATAACCTTTTACAACGACCACCGGGATGTGGAAACTCTTGCCGCCAAACAAAACATGCCGGCGAACTCTCGGTCAAAACGGTCTCGGACACGGAAAATTTAAAGCCGGTCGCACGCTTTCTAAACTATCACAACTAGAATTCAAAAAAACGAAACGAGCCAAAAATCAAAGGGCAAGCCTCTCCGCTATATACGAGTGTGAATCAAATATAAACGAGACTTATTTTTTAAAAAATATTTTATTTGAACTTGAAACAAAAGAATAGCAGATTTTCTACATAATCTCCTGATTTAGAAACACATCTTTCCCAGCGTGTAGCAAATTTTGAAATGCCTTCCTCGTAGAATGAAGTTGTCGTGTTTCCAGCCAATTGCACACATAGACCTCAACCTCCTCATCGCTGTCGAATCTATGCCCTCCCATGGCTTCCTTGAGAGGACCGAATAGGTGATAGTCGCAGGGCAATAGGTCAGGGCTGTAGGGAGGGTGTTCAACTGTGAACGATGCAATTTCTGCTCAGTTGTCAGAAGGCGAGGCACCCACCTTGCGCACACCTTACGAAACCTTAGCTCCTTTGTGATGTTCGAAAAAGTGCTGCCATAACTTATTCCAATCTCAGATGCAATCTCATCGATGGTCACCTGTCACCCTCAATAAATTGTTGAACGCGGACGATGTTTTCGTTGGTGATGCTGGTGCGAGGTCGGCGATGAACATTCTCACGACCCTCCACGAACTTTTTGTGCCATGCGAACACTCTAGCTCGTGACAGTGGCTCTTCCTTGAACTGCGCAGTCAACCTCCTTGGGATTTCAGCCGATTTTACACCTTCCGTGTATGATAATACGCTGCGCAATTGACGACGGCACCTTCTGCTCAGATATTGTCATGACGGGTACCGACAGGAACGAACAAAATCGCGCGCCAACTTCCCCCACTCCTGACATCCCTACCCAACACCTGACGAAGCGAGAACTCTCGCGCGTTAACATTGCGCGCCCGCGATCAAAAGTCTCGTTTACATTTAATTCACCCTCGTATATTGGCGCACCGCGCAAGCGGACAAATTGGCCGCCGCTATCTCAAATCAAAACTAAAGCGCGTATACAGAGGGAGTCAAAAGACGGCCGGCCCTAATTTAAAATCCAAATCAAAGTAATTGGAGATTGGCGCGAACATGCAGGAACAATCACAACCAATACGCTCAAAGAGTTTCTACGTAAGCTACCTTTGTCATACATGCAATATGTTAAAATGGAAAGGTAAAATGTAAGGATGCGCTTCTAGAGTGCTCTTCATATGCTTACGCAAAGCAATAAAAATAATAGAATAAAGAGTTCTGTAGCTCAAGTAGCATTAACACACATTTTGGGAACTTGTACTGCCCTGGAATGCTTCAACTGTTAAAGGTTATTGAAGGTCCTATGGTATTTACCTTATTTAAGCGTGTGAATAGCAAGGTTATTTAAACGCACTGTATTAGATGCAATTAGTGTGACTATTAAACGTAAAGAGTTTTATTGGGCATGTGTTGTATTGTGAAACCCTAAAATTTTAGAATTTAGAAATGCCTCGTCTATGGCTTTGGTCGTTTTTATAACTAACTGTTGCTTCTTAACTTTGATATGGTTTTCATTTAAGATGAAGACTAAGATATTTTGCTTAATTTTGCATTGACTGGATTAGCCACTTATTGTGACTTGAGAATACAAACTCTCTTGTAAATGTGATCAGATTAATTTCCATTTGGTTAGCCAGTCTTGCAGTAGATTTAGATAATTTTGAAAGTTAAGTTATGGTCTTTCTAGGGCTTGGTTAATGGTCAGATATAACGGATACTGAGGAAACAAAGTACTCACCATAAAGAAGAAAGGATGGTCTTCATTAAAGCTAATGGTAGCCAGTCAACGGCGACTATCACATATATAGTTCATTTAACCAGCTCTGATACTGATGACTGTTAGCTTATATCTACAAAATGGTTAAGGATATCAAAATGTGCATCACTCCCTAATTTTCTTCTGTTTTCTACCGTGGTGTATGTAGCCCATCGAATTCCCTTATTCCTAAATTACACGAACAACTCCAACTGTTCCTAGAGAAGCATCCTTAATTATCCCATGTGGCCAATCTAAAGGTAGAAAGTTCACTTGACCGACCAGTTTTGTTCATGACTGCAATTCATGTAGATACTACTTACTCCAACGCTTCTAAAAAATTACACATTTGATCAATGAACTAAAACCGAGTCAATCTATTTTATTTGTGACATAACATTAAAACTGCTCTGGATTCAGATTAGTTCGTATTTGAAAGACACAAAGGCTTAGAACTTATCTCTTTGCAGATTAATAGCTGATTACCCTTGTCTCCAGAGACTTTTAATATTTTATTCCTTGATCTCTTTAAAGTTTGGGGCATTTGGAAGAGAGAACCATTGCATAAGGCTTTTCTATAGTTTGAGTAAGAGAAATAAAGTCCAACTCAGCCTTGGTCTCTATAAAGTTTGTCCTACAATCAGAATAAATTGTCCTGTGATTGCCTCTCTGGGATAGAGACATTTGGGTAGAAAGTTCCTATATCAACTCTAACCGAATGGCTTCGATTCTCAAACATGCAAGTAGGAAGGTATAAGCCTTGCTGATGATTAGATTTTGATTATGACTAGTAGAGATTCGATAAGGACCGGCATACTCTACTCCAGTATGGACAAATTTCTTTCATTCATTCACCTCTACAAGCTGGTAAATCCAATTACAGGGAGGTAGGTTGCAGATGAGAAACAAGAACAAGTTAACAATCATTTTATTAATCCAATTTGTACCGGAATGTCACAATCTGGTAGACATTGTTCGTATTCAAATGCCAACCATGACAACCTTTCCGCCACAAGGACGTTGTCATTAGATCGCTCGGATTGAGCCGTTATTATTTTTTGGTGTACCTATATTTTTGATTTATAGCATACCGAAGAATGATTCTCTAGTTCAAATGTAATGATATTTTGTTCTAGCTTTGCTACATACAATAAAAAATAATTATTTTTTTTGAGTTTAAGATCTATAATATAAGATCTGTGGGACGTTCTATTTTAATATCTTAATGTTTCATTTTATAAATATTTGCCACTTTGTATCCTACTTCTTCCACACCCTGTACAATGTACTGTGGAGGGGTGTAGACTTCGTAGTACTATTCTAAATCTTTTTTTTTGTTTTAGATTTCTAGGTACGTCACGGAGTTTTCCTTTCTTCAAATATTTTGATGACTGCTGTTTGTAGTTGTATTTTTGCTAATTAAGAGTCAAGAATATCACCATGTATTTATTTATTAAGTGCTATTTTATGTTCAATATATTCCACATTGTAAACTGCTATTGGTGGTGTTTTGTATACTTAAATAGCATGTAATGTTTTCTTCTCTTGCGTAGTAAAACGCCCATCGAAATTTATAACCAATTGAATGACATGTGATAAAAGCATTATGGATGTTAAAAATGTGCGCTTGTGAGTGCGAAAGTTTAAAAAAGGTCGAGAGTTGAGTGCCATGAACCAGCCGGACCGAAACCATAATTGCGCGAGTGTAGTAAGATAGCAGAGTATAAAAAGATCGTAATAAACAAGCGCAAGCGGTCAAGAGAGGCGATAGGCCCTAGGTCGCCGGCGTTAACGGCGATTATCACAAGGGCGGGGCATCAGCCTAAGCTGAGATTAGATACTTTTAGTATTAATACGCCCAAAATAACAAAACAACGTAAACAGAAGAAAATAATTAAGTAAATATCAGAGGAGCGTAACAGAGCCAACAGTGTCGGTGAAATAGCGGAACTCCATAAAAGAAAAAAACAACAAAAAGAAAATCAGCCTGAAGCGAATGCCGAGTCATTTAAGAGTAGTAGAAAAATACTGAGTTTATCAAAAATAAAAATTACACCTTTTGGGGAGAAAGGAGAAGAGCAAAAGCCAATCATGGAAAAGCTGGAAAACTAATAATTGGGCTATCTTCCCAGATCCAGACAGACACTAGTAACACAGTGTCTGTGTTACCAGTTGGAAAAATACAGAGAAGAAATAAGAGCCATAAAAAGATGCCTTGAAGAAAGAAGTCGAGTGGGAGAAGCAAAAATCAGAACTCAAAGGCGAAATTGGAAAATTGAATAAGAAGATGGAAACCCAAAAAAGAAGCGAAAGGAGGAATAATATCATTATTAGGGGTGCAGATTTTAGCAAAGTAAATACCAAACAAAAAGTAAATGAATTTATAAGGAACGAAATAGGTGTATCCACTAACGCAGTGGAAGCATATCCAGTAGGAAAGTGGTGAGTTTTGAACAAAAATTGAGGTACTTAAACAAAAACGAAGACTCGAACTATAAGAAATTTACTAAGATTGTGAGCTAACTCAAGAAGAACAGAAGATCTAGGCAGTTGCCATAGACGAGAAGGGCAAAGGAAAAAGACTAAAGTGGGGTACAGAAAAATATAAGTTAACAATATTACATACAAATGGTCCGAAAAAGAGAAGGAAGCCTGATAAAGAAAGAAGTTGGAGCTCTAAAAAACTAGTACCAAAACTGAAGGAAAAACGGCAACGAATTTGCAACACACGACCAAAGCAAAGGAACGAGGAATGGACATTAAGTACATGAAATGTTGGAGAAATTTCCGGTAAGGAACTAGAATTGATTGAAGAATTTAATAACTGTCACTGTTAGCACTGACAGAAACGAAAAAGAAAGGTAAATGGTATGTGAAAATAGAAGGGGGGGGGGGGCATGCAAATTATTACAACGGTGTAGAACATGATTAGGCAAGAACAGGGGTAGCATGTATAATTAAAAAGGAATGGATAGACAACATCACAAACTGCAAATATATATTAGAAAGACTGCTGCGACTAGAAATAAATATCGAGGAAAAAGCGGAGTATACAGTTGTAATAGCGTATGTCCCAAACGAAAACGATCCCAAACAAATTAAGGAACACTTCTGGGATACAGTACAAGTAGAAATAAATAATAAAAGAGGCAAAGTAAAAGTGGTGGGAGATTTTAACGGACGAGTCGGTAACAACATTAAGGAATTAGAAAACGTAGTAGGTAAATTTGGGGAAGACAAACTGAACGCAAATGGACAAAGAAATATAGATTTCTGTATTCTTAATGAACTAATAGTAGCGAACACGTGATACGACCACAAATACATACACAAGTTCACACGAGAAGTTAAGAGTAGAGGTGAAAAATCAATCATTGATCTGGTGATGATAGAAAAAGAGAATAAGAAGACAATAACTGACGTAAGAGTTAAAAAAGGTGCAGAAATTGGTTCGACAATTTCCTGGTAGAAACCAAAGCGAAACTAGGACAAGAAAAAACAAGTAGAGAGTTAAATGAAAGAGAAGATATGAATCCATTAGGAGCTACAAACTGCAGCTAAAAGAAACAAGGAGAAAATACACAACAGCGATAAACAAAGAAATACTAAGAGTACAAGACTGACTAATCTCAGAAAATGTGGAAGAATTATGGACCGCCTTCAAAGAAATAATAATTAATGCAGCGAGACAGAGCTGCGGAGTATCCAAATTCACTAACAAAAGAAAAACATCAGCCTGGTGGAACGACGATATCAAGAGGGAGGTCAAGATGAAGAAACAACTCTGGCGGAACTGTTTGAGCTTATAACACCCTGAAAGTTATCGACTCTATGAAGATCAAAGAGACAAGGTTGAAACGGTGGTTAAGCAAGCAAAAGCCAAAGCGTAGGAGGACTTCGGTAATAAAATGGAAAAAATAGCTCGGGAAATGCCAAAATGCTCTATCGAGTCCTCAAAGGGTTACGGAAAAGAAAGAAAAATTCAGTTAGAGGCATAACAACAGGAACGGAAAATTGTTAATAGCAGAAAAAGAGATAAAGGAAAGATGGCAAAAATATTTCACCGAGTCGCGAGGCCACACGAGAAAGGCAGGGGTCAACAAGAAAATGAGGAATCAGAGCGTTAGGGAACAGAAGAGATACAGGCAACAGAAATAGAAGAAACATAAAAAACTTAAGATCGGAAAAGCAACAGGCAAATGCGGGATAAAGCCGGAAATGATAAAACACGTGGGGAAAAGGGCCTTACATTGCTGGATAAAGTAATCAACACAACATGGAAAACAAAGACAGTATCCAAAGACTGGCCGTCATTGTCCCAATATATAAAGAAGGTGACTGTTCCAATTGCAATAACTACCTGGGAATATGTGAATATATGAACCGATAAACATAGAAGACACAATAGGTGACAACCAGGCAAGATTCAGACCCGGACGAGGTACGCAGGATTGGACTTTCAGCCTGAGACAAATCCAGGAAAAAATATTGCAACATAATGGAAAAGTATACGTTTGCAAAATAGACTTGGCAAAGGCCTTTGGTAGCGTAGAGAGAGAGAGGGAGGGAGGGAGGGAGGGAGAGAGAGAGAGAGAGAGAGAGAGAGAGAGAGAGAGAGAGAGAGAATATAGAAAACGCTCAGAAAACGCGGAACTGACCTCAACCTTTTAGAGGCGATAAAAAGCATTTACGATAAACCAAGGAATCTAGTGCGAGTAAGTGGAATACATACAGAATGATTCATAATCGACAGAGGAGTTAGACAAGGAGGCATACTCAGCCCACTGCTGTTTATTACAAGATAACCTATAAAATTCGTGCCGTTTTTAATGACCAAAAAGAAAATGATTTACAAAAAGTGTAGCCTATTGTAAGTCCTCGAAGTAATCGCCATCGGCATCCAGCACCTTCTGCTGACGTGTCTCCAGTTGTGGTAAAACTTGGAGGTTTTGGACGCAAAGAAGTCCGTGAGTGCTTGGCGCAAGTCTGCTTTGTTGGTGAAGGCTTTTCCACAAAGATGATTGTCCAGGGAGTGGAAGAGGTGGTAATCGGATGGCGCAAGGTCAGGTGAGTAAGGAGGATGGCACAAAGTCTCCCAACCAAGTCGCAGTATAGTATCCCTGACCACCCGCGCGACATACGATTTTGGGTTGTCATGAAAGACGAGTACACCTTTGCGATTTACCAGTGCTGGCTTCTTCTATTGCAATGCCTGTTGCACACGTTCCAATTGCTGCGAGTACAAGTCCTCAGTGACCGTTTAGCCCGTTGGTAGCAGCTCACAGTCAATCACTTGCCGACCTGTCCACCAGACACAAAGCATAATCTTACGTGGGTGCATAGGTGGTCTTGCGCTGTGGGGGACAGTATCCTGGGGTGACAACCAATGTTTGGAACGCTTGGGAGTGTTATACAGGACCCACTTTCTGTCACTGGTAAGCACTCGATTGAATATGGTTGCGGCACGGTGGTGGCGAGAAAGCAGCGACATACAGGCTGCCACTCGTTATCTCTTGTGGACTTCCTACAACGTGTACGGAACCCACTTGCGCAGCCTTTAAGCCTTACCTAAGTGGTGCAGATAAAGTCTAACTGTATCATCAGAAACGTTAAACTATATTGCAAGTTTACCACACGTTAGACTACTGTCCTCCTTAATGGCCGCCTGCAGGGCTTTGTCATCCAAGGCCTGTGGTCGTCCACTGCGAGGTTCATCATAGAGGGACACATCTTCCGACCTGAATTTTTGAAACCAATGCCTTGCAGTACGTTCATTCACAGCACTATCCCCAAACGCTTGACATATTCGGCGACTTGATGCAGCTGCTGATAAGTACTTTGAAGTCGTAAAACAAACAACACCGAACGAGATCCTTGGACACTTCCATTTGTCTTCGCTACTGTACGAGTTACGAATGACAAAAGTGCGTGGTGGAACTGTTTTTATAACGACTGATATTCCTACTTTCGACCAACCGATTTTTAAATCACGTGATACACTAATTTCATATTTATTTTCCCTTCGTTCAATGGCAAAGTAAAAACGGCAAGAACTTTATTGGTTACGTTATATTATAATGGACGAAATTTCCAAACAAGTGGATGATAAAGTAAAAGGAACGACAGTGGGGGTTAGAAACCTAAAAGCAGTAAAAGTCAAGGAATTAATGTACGCAGACGACTTAATATTATTCACAAATAACAAAACAGACCCCCAGGAAAGCATCATAGCTTGGAAGGACGCCACTGAGAAATTTAAAGTGGCAATAAATACCAGCAAAACGAAAGTAATGGTAATAGCGAGAAAATCAGAGAAGATAGAGCGATTCAGACTGAAAATAAAAGACTAAAACAAAAGCTAAAATACTTGGGGCCAATAATAGAACAAGGAAGTTTGGAAACCGAAGTGAATAATAGAATAAGTGCGGCAACTAGACTTATTGGGGCTCTAACCCGTCCGTTCATAATAAAGAAGAAAGTATTTATGAAAACTAAAATTAAAGTGTTTAATACAGTGTTCGTATCTACACTAATTCACAGCTGCGAATCCTGGGTTCTAACTAATCGACAAAAGAGCAAGATTCAAGCCTGCGAAATGCAATTTCTAAGGAAAGTGGCTGAGTCAAGAGATTAGACAAAATACGAAACGACGAGATAAGAAACAGCTTAAAAGTAGAACATATACAATCAAAAATCGAAAAACAGCAACTCAAATGGTTCGGACACCTTGTACAAATGGCAACAGATAGGAAAGTAAAGGAACTCTGGAAAGTGGGATCGGATAAAAAGCGAACAAGAGGGAGGCCAAAGAAAACATGGAACGGAGTGATAGCAGAAATAGTGCAGAAAAAAGAAAGTGCAAGGAATCACGCTCTGGCATCAGCAAAGAACAGGAAGAGTTGGAAGATGTTCTGTAAGTAAGACCCATCCAACCCTCGAAACCCACCAGGTAAAAAAGGGAACCGATGAAGTAAGTAAATGTATACGTCTAGACGGAGATTACATTAAGAGACAACAGAACGTTCAACTTTCTTAGGCAAGTACTTTTTCAGGAAAAATTTGAAACCCTTAGAACTTAAACGCACCTGATAATGTCGTAATTATTTATCTGGTCTCCGTGCAGACATGACTGCACGAGTTATGTAAAATTAGCACTTTGTTGCTACTAACCATTTTTATGTATCACGACTTGGTCTTGTATCTCTATAAAAGAGAGAGCGTTTCCAAATGAGTAGCTCAAAAATGATTTATCTGAATTTCATTTTAGTGGTTTTAGCACCACACGCCTTGTGTGTATTTGGGCAGCAAAGTAATTTAAGCGGCCATGTTCAGGAGTTATGGTTCGAGCAGAAGTTGGACCACTTCGATCCGCAAAATACCCGAAAATGGCGCCAAGTACGGACATGTTCACGCTTGCAGACAGACGTACATTTTATATTTTTCCTTTTGGCAGCGGTATTTTACTAACGACAAATTTTACAAAAGCGGCGGGCCGGTTTTTCTGCATTTAGGAGGCGAAGGGGAAGTCGCAATGAATGAAGTGACTGATTTTGCTTGGACTGATTACGCGAAGGAGTTTGGCGCGTTGGGCTTTGTGTTAGAGCACCGGTATTACGGAAAAAGCCGACCTGTTGAGTGAGTATTCAAAATACAATTTTATTTGCACCTAATTTTCTTTGCAGTGCAAATTTGTTTTTTATAATTATAATGCTCCTGTCCTTCTACTGTCAGAGATCTGAGCTTACCGAATTTGAAGTACTTGACTACCCACCAAGCCCTAGCAGATCTGGCCACATTCATAGTTAGCATGAAGGAAAAATATAACCTGTCAAGCGACTCCAAGTGGATTGCCTTTGGTTCGTCCTACGCCGGCGGTTTAGCCACATGGCTGCGCATCAAGTATCCCCATCTGGTGTACGCAGCTGTAGCTTCTAGTCCCGTAATTAAAGTGAAAGCTGATTATGCAGGTAAGAAGAGATTTTACGTGATATTCTAAAACATTTTACAACTTTAAATGTATATACAAATTTATACAAAAACCACACGCAAAATCTTAAACTATCATAGTATACAAATACGCTGAAGAGTAAAACAATCGACTCAGCAACATGCTAGAGTTTTAAGAGATTGTGTATCCACTCCGACAACATTACAAATAAAGTTTAGTATACTCCATGAAAGCTTAAAAACTGTGATTTCAAATCATACCACATTGAATGGAATCGGACCTGTTCTGACAAAGTTATGGGCTTAAGAATATGAGTTGAAAGGGAAAAGGTGATTATGAAAGGATGTTTAGGTTCCACATAACCCAGATACAGTGAAAGTTAAAAATGGTTAATTAGAATTATTGTAAGGGTGAGATTTAGTTAAGGATTGAGTGAGCGCAGATCCAATCAATGAAACAAAGAATTACGCGAAAGCTACTACTTGCCTAGGCATAAAACCTCTCGCGGTTAGAGAGGAAAGCCGGGGCAAGAGTAGGATTTATTGGTAGTTGTAAACTTAAACTAAATACAAACTTATACTAAAAGAACAATAGTAAACGACAATACAAATCAACGGGGTTGCAACGCCGCTAGTGGCGCGAACGCAATTACGCAAGCCGCAAGATACCTTTTCGCACGCAACGAGAGCTCTCTACCTGGCCATGTGTATGCGCCGTACCATCCAGCCCCCACGGTCACCGCTCCCCTGTGAGAATGACCAGTTGGACGTGTCCTTGCCGCAGGGGGCTCCATGGAAGGGCCACGGCAGCTCCGTGCTACCTTCCCCTGGGTCACACACACAACCGCCCTTACAACACAAGAGGACGCATACACAACAAACGTACCGATTCTGCACCGAGCTGTGTCCTTGTTACGCAGTCCTCTTTCCTTTGAAAGCAGCATACTTGCGATGATGTCTGGAAGGCTCAACGGGCTCGAGTCAAGTCTCTGTGCTGAAATCGCGCGGGACCACACGCGAGCGCGTGCACCCCATTCTCGCTAAGGCCCAGCGTGAGAGGGGGCCAGCGCCTCTGATACGGTGGCGGCGCCAAGTTAAGTATCTTTTGTAAAGGCGCACGAGCGCCCGGTAGTAAAACGCCCGAACAAAGGAAAAACATAAAATCCTCATTTTAAATGAATTTAATGATTTTTTCAATACATGGTATTGCCATCTCAACTTCTAATTGCACTTTCCAAGCGATTACGCATGGGTCGGATGACTTTTCCTGTATTGTCTTGAGGGGATTGCTTCCAACTCTTCAATCAACGCCGCTCTCAGTTCCATCACGCATCCTGGGGCAAGATTCCTGATCTGGACTCTTCATTTAAGATCATCCCAAACAAGTTCAATTTGGTGTAAGTCTGGACTACACGGAGGCCAGTCCATTTTTGGTATACCGACGTCAGCCAGTTAGGTAACGGTCACTCGGGCGATGTGGCATCACGCATTATCGTGCATTAGCATGAAGTCCTCACCAAGAAATCCTGCAAACGAGACAACATGTTCTTCCAGAATGTCCCTGATGTAGCGATCCTCAACTAGACAAGAAAACCGACTCTGTTTTTCCGTGCATGGAAATGCCCGCTCAGAACATTCAAGAGCGACAATTTCTTCAATACAGCAATGAGCAAATTGCTCCCCTGGCCTTGTATAGACCCGATGTCTCCTGTCGTTGCCATGTAGGCACATTTTGGACTCGTCGATGAAGAATATCTGACTCCAGTGGCCGAGGTCCCAATCGAGATATTGGCTAGCAAACTCCAGTCGCCTTTGCTTTTGGATTACAATCAGCTTCGGACCCGTAGCTGTCTTTTTGGGGGTCAGGTTGGCTGCCTTTAATCTTCTCCTTATTATCCAAGCTCTGGCGACCACACCTCTGACCGCACTCAACTCTTGTTTGAGGTCAACGTCAGTCATATGTCGATTTCTGGGGATATTGAGACGAGACCCTCTCTTAACATTGCAAGTGCTTCGGCAGTTGTGGTATTCATTTTCTTGCAACTCACTCGGGTACTTACGTCACTTGTTTACTACGTCAACTGTAGATCAATCACACTCATCGCGCACGCGCGTTCCAATTAGCAAGGTTCGTAAAACTCCGTTCGTGATGCATGCATTTCTTTGAATGCGTCATCCGATTAATGCAGTTGCAACAACGTTTTAAAGTTCAATAATAAAGATACTCATTGTACGTTAATGTTTTTGTTCTCATTTTCCTTAGACTGAAATAGGAGACGAAAAATGTACGTGCAGCTAGTGAGTCGATTGTTTTTCTCTCAAGTGTACTTTCACACTGTCTGACTTATGACATTATTGCAAATAGAAAAGATTTCATAGCTGGTAGTATTTGATCGTTTTCTTTATAATGGATTATTCGCGGTGTCCCTCTTAATTAAAAAATAAATCAAATATTTGGCGATACTAAACACGACAAGCGAATTAGTATTAAAATTTCAGAAAAGAAAAATTTGCGTTAAGAGGTAAAGTCTGTGAACGACCGTCTACTGGTAGTGATAAAGAAATCACTGCAAATTATCGACATAATATTAATAATAATGAAAGGAGTATGCGCTTTCTGCTCGATCATTATGCATCGTCTAATAGATAACTCTTTAATGTAAAGACTTATTATTTTTAGTGATCGAGTGAGCTACTCGACAGGTATCTGGTCCCACCGATATCAAAATAAAGCGTCTTAACAGCTTGACCACGAACTGATTTTGTGATACTGAAAAAGTTAAAGAACTAAATGAACGGGTTTCGCCTCAATTTGCAGAGCGTAACACCACTGAAGGCGGTTTCTATTTTTTTGCTAACTGGTGAAACAATGATCAATGATTTGCGTTTGAAATTATTCTCTTTAGTCTGTAGAGGCGGGTCGATAATTCTCCAGCACGACCGACGCTGCGAATTTTTCTTTCGCCCACTTTATTTATCTGGCCCACGAGATTTTTGTTTGTCCCCTTTATGGACAACTGATCTAGTATCATGCTAACCGAAAGTCTGCTATTTTAACCTTCGAAGACCACTTCGGATTTCTATAAAAATAAAATTTTTGCTTGACCTGGGCCTTGGTAACGGACGATCCAGGTCATTATTTTGAAGAGTAAATGCGTTGATGTTGAAAATTCTGCCCAAAGAAACGAATTTATCTACTGTAATCTAAGCTGCAGTCTCTGTCTCTTTAGTCTTTAATTATCAAGAATTTGCATCTTGCACCAGCACTAATTTGCCCAACCCCCGTATCCCTTACAAGTTCGCATCTACACGTACTCACGCGCACCACTTCATGAATAGCACAAACACCTGTCTACCACTCGCGCACTTCCAAAAGTTCACGTTGCAGATCAGAAGGGCGTGCATCTGATTTAGCCCTTCGTCGTCTTCCAGATTCTCACCACATAGGATCGGAGGTTGCCATGTCCAGTAATAAGTCAGGCGGTGTGTTAAAGCACTCTACAGCTTGTCACGTCGTCTCGACTATGAGGATTACTTTTGAAAAGATGGAGAATAATACGAATATTCGCCTCGGTCATCCTGGTCATTTTCAACTGCTTCTTGCCTTCTCAAAAATTGTTTGTGCCGCTCATACACCCGAGTCTTCTTAAGAGTGTCGTCCCCAAACAATGTCTCAAGTCTTTTCAAACTTCCGAGCAGTGTATCCCTTCTACTATACCTACCTATTGTGGTTAGAAGTGGCGCTTCTCCCCGTTTACCTCACGGTGCGCAAAAGAAGTTGTTTTTGGAACATAAACATAAATTAAATATAAGTCTTTTTCTTCTTCTTCTTTCTCCCCTTCCATATTACCCTCTCGGGTGTCAGATTCGGGCTAGTTTTCTGTAATTTCTTTTAACCATTTTTTTCATCCCTTCCTTGATGGCGCTAATTGCTTCATTTCGTCTATATTTTTCCCCTTTCTTTTCCCGCTTCTTCTATTTGAGTTATCCAAGGTCTTCCTCTTGTTTTCTTCCTGTGATTTCTTGTCCCCCATATCTTCTTCACTAGTTTGTTTGTATCCATCGTATCCATGTGGCCATACCGGTATGTCTTTTCTTTATTTTATTCATTATCGGTTCTTGTTTAATCTGGTCTTATTTCTTTCTTTTCAACTTTATCCCATTTCGTCTTCCCTGCTATTTTTCTTAACAGTTTCATCTCCATTGCATTTCACTTTCCGATGTATTTTTTTTTTGTATTGTCCAATTTTCGCTTATGTATATTAATGTCGATAATATAATGATGTTATGTATTTTTAATTTTGTTTCCTTTTTTATTTCTTTTTTCTCTAGTATTGATTTTAGAGCATAGTATAATTTATTTGATCTAGTCATCCTACTTGCTAGTTCTATATCTGTTTCCATCGTTTATGTTTTTTTATGTTTATATTATTTCATTTTATTTGTGTGTTGTCCGGTTCTTTCTCATTTATGATCATTATTTTGGTCTTTTATGTGTTTATTTCTATTTTTAGCTTCTCTATCTCTTTCATCCATATGTCTGTTAACCTTTGCATCTTCTTCTTGGAGTCTGCTATCAATACTTTGTCATCTGCATATATTAAAGTGTCGATTTTAACTGGTTCCAGTTTTTGATATCCGATTATTGTTTGTATTCGTTTCCTTCTTTCTCTAGTATTTCTAAGCAGTATGACTAGTATGAACAGCAGAGGGTTGAGACTGTCCCCCTGTTTTATTTCTTTCTTCCATTTAAAAACCTTTGGTCTTTTCCCCGCTATCTGTATTTTTTCTTTCATTCTTTTGTATGTACTGCGTATAATTTGGATGGGATGTTTCGAAATGTTTATGTCTTCTAGACTTTTCCGTATTACTTATGTCTCTGTTGAGTCGAAAGCTGCTCTGAGATCAATAAATGCCAGTGTAAATTCCTCTTCGGTCTCTAAGCTTCGGTCTGTAAGGTCCCTTATAAATATATTGTCATTTGTTTGTTTTCCTGGTATAAATGCGGCTTGCTCTTCTTCTACCTCATTTTCTATTGTTTGTCTTACTCTTTTTATTTTTGTGTAAATTTTGAAGCTGGTGGGTGCTAGCCATATACCTCTGTAATTCTCGCACTTTACTTGTTCTCCTTTTTTGTGTATTGGTGCCACCAAGTTGTTTTTCCAATCCGACGGAATTTTCTGTTTCCCAAGCTGTCTTACATATTTTCCAAAACCCCAAGTATTTCAGGGTCTATTTTATCTTTCCCCAGCTTTTCCTGTTTTTACATTGCTTATTGCTTCTTCTACTTCTTTCCCTCTTATGTTTTCTATCTTTGGTGAATCTTCTACTTGTTCCTCTTGTTGATCTTTGTTTTGTTCTTCTCTATCTATTGTACAGTTAAATTTGTCTTCGTAATATTCTTTCCGTACCCTTTCTTTCCTTTAATTCCTCTAATTTCTTTTCTCTTCTCTCCTTTCATTGCTCTTATTTTGTCCCAGAACCCTTTGTTACTTGTAGTACAGTCCACCTTTCCTCTAGGGACCATTTTTCCTTCAGGGTCTCCAAACTTTTCAATTTCTGCACAGTTTATCTTCTGTACTTCTCTTTGATGTTTTCCTCTTTTAATCTTTTTATATTTACTGTGTAGTATTTTTGTCTCTCCTCCGTCCTTGCTTTCTTTTATTCTTGCTTCGACCATCCATTGTCAATAGTTCTGGTTCTATTTCTGTCTATGTTTTTTATTTCTTGTTCGAGGTTTTTGGTGTATACTATATAGTCGATGAGGCTTTTTGCATATCTCTCTTCTGCCACAAAAGTGTATTTTTCTTCATCTTTCTGTTCCCAAAACGTATTTCCAATTAGCAGATCGTTTGATTGGCAGAAGTTTAGCATCTTCTCGCCATTTCTATTTAATGTCTCCTTTCCATATCTTCCTAAGCTTCCTTGCCCTCTTCACACTCTTGCATTCCAGTCTCCAATTATTATAATTTTCTGATATTGTCCTCTTATTATATCTATTTCATATTGTAGTTCTGTGTAAAAAATTTTTTCTTCCACTGTTCTTTCTATTAGCCCAAATATTTGTGTTATCACTATCGTTTCTTTTAGTTCTATATATATTATTATAATTCGGGATGATACTGCTTCGTATTTAATTACTCTTTTTTCCAGTTGTGTTTACGATTATTCCTATCCCTCTCTTTGCTCTTTGGTCTTGTGGTTCTCCTGAATAGTAGAGGCTATATCTTTCAGTTATTTGATTGTGTCCTCTTCCTTGTTTTTTGTTTTACTTATTCCTATTAAGTCTATTTTTCTGTCTTCCATTTTCTACTATTAATTCTAGTTCTTTCCCAGTTAATGACGTTATATTTCATGTAGCAATTATTATTTCTTTTTTATTCTTTCATTTCCTTTAGTTTGTCAGGGTTTTCGTCCTTATTTCCGTCCTTTTCTTTGTTCTGCTTGTTTTTGTTATCTTTCTTAATTGATCCTCTAAGGAACGTGATTCCGGGGACCTTACGCTTGTCTTCCTTTTGTTTTTTCTGTTGCTATCTGTTTCTTCCTCTGGTAATTCTTTTTCAGTTTCCTCTGGCGTCTGTTTCATCCAATACTTGATTCATATATTTCGTCATTTACTATTAATTCGTTGTATGATTTTTGGCCTCTTACTCTCGCCTCCTTCAGTTTCGGTATTAATTGTTTCGTTCTCCTAGTATCTCTTTTGAATAGTCTTTGTCGATCCACACATTTGTTCCTTTTAGTTTCTTTGTATTTCTTATTATTTCGTATTTCTTGTTGGTTTACATTTGCTTTCGTAATATTGGCCTTGATTTTTCCTTGTTACATCTACCGATTCTCCTAATTTCTTCCACATCGTTCTCCATATCTACTTTTATGCCCATTTTATCCAATACCGTTTCTACTTTTCCTATGGTTATTATCTCTTCCTCGTTTTCTTCGTCGGAGGTTCCTTTAATTATCAAATTTTTCATTTTGTTTTTCCAACCATTCAGTTTTGTAGTCTTGTTTTGATATTTTTTCTTTTAGATGCTTGTTTTCTGTTTTTACTTTTCTGTTTTCTGAGGTTACTTCCTCTATTTTGTTACTCATTTTTAATAGTTTATTTTCAGTTCGTGCAAGTACATTCTTTTGCTTCCCACTGCTTCTCGCTATATGTTTGTCACTAATTTTCCGCTTTATTTACTTTACTGGAGCACATATCGCTTATGTTTTCACCTTAATTCAGGATCGGCCCATTCTACATAAGTCAAAATTTGTTATTAGGAATAAAGCAGCGTAAACAAAGGTAAAATTAAATGTACAAAAGGATAAGCATAATCGTTTTTTCTAAAAATTAGTAATATAAAATCCGGATTTTCAAATTGAGTTTTCTTATATTTTATAAGTGTGGTTGGCAACCCTCTTATCTACCATTATCCGTTTCAGATTACATATCCATAGGTTTGAGAAGATATAAATTGCACAAAATGTGCATGGCTAAATTGCAAGAAGGGCTTTTTGAGCTGGACAAGCGTCTGGAAACGGCAGAAGGACAACGCACGGTCGATGAAAAGTTTAACTTGTGCAGTCCCTTAGAGAAGTCTGTGAAGAATTCGAGAGATATGGCTACATTGTACCTCAACATAGTATCTGCATTTCCTGGAGTAACGCAGAGTGATGTTAGCTATGGTCATAATTTCACCGTTAAAAAAGTTTGTGATCATATAACTGCAGCTGATAACGCATTTGACGGTCTCGCTGCCGGTTTCGGATATATAAATAACGTACTGGGCGAGGGATGTTTGGACTACCTCTTTGATAACAAGGTCAATGCGTTGAGAAATACGAGTTGGTCTGTTAAATCACCAATTTCTATCTACCGTACGTATATGATAAATTTCCTTTTTTCCCCTAAAAAAGTTTTCTTAAAAAGTGTCAGTATAGTTCGGCTTTGACGTCCTGTGATCTCACAAAATTGGAGAAAACCTTAAGCAGCACACCTTCTCCGTGCATTAAGCGAAATGATGAAACTTAACACCAGGTTAAACAATAGTGGCTAACATACTCTTTTTGTTATATTTTTAAGCTCGTACCTGGCAGTATCAAATGTGCAACGAACTCGGTATCTTCAGAACCTCTTCGTCTCTCCCCGGCATTTTAAAAACTAAATTCCCGTTAGAACATCGTCTTCTAGAGTGTCAATATGCGTTTGGAGAACAATACAATGTCTCTTTTGTATCTAATACAGTCAAAACCACAAACCTGATGTACGGTGGCACAGATATGGTGGTAAGCAACGTCTTGTTCGTACAAGGAACTGACGATCCGTGGTTGAACACTCAGTACTCGGAAGAATTCAAGGCAAACATGCCCCTAATAACAATCAAGGGTAAGTTGCGATAGATACAGTTTTTGGTTGTTACTCGTCGTTTCCAGGTGCTACTCATGCGGAAGACACATTACCAATAACAGACAGAGATCCACCTCAACTGAAACTGGCTAGATCTAAAATTGTATCTGTAATTAACTCTTGGCTGAATTATAAATAGTGATGATGCTTAAAATAAAATTATTCAAACATATTTTTGATACATTGTAATGACTATAACGATAATAGAAAAATTCTTTAATAAATCCAAGAGAACTGGTACAACAACAGTCGTGGTGCAGCTTTTCTTGATGTTTATCACCACCACAAATAGTTCAGTAATAGGTAGCGGAGTGTCTGCGTCAGAACTGAACGTTACTTCCCTAACCAGAAATATTCTAAGTTGTAAAAAGTAGTATGCTCTAGATGATAAATCTGTGAAAGAGTCCAATGAATTGCATATGCAAATAATGAATTATAATCCAAGCTTTTTTGTGAGGATTTTAAGTATTTTGATTTTTTTTTGGATTATCCTTTAAATAAAACAAAAATATAATTAATAAAATTATCTTTCGTTCAAACGTTTCTTGCTATTGATAGTTGCGTTTGCAAGATCAATAAATAAGAATGACCGGTGTTGTTCTACGTATTTATTGTCTGTACTAAAAGATAGTAAAACAACGTCTCCAATGATACGATAAGCAATTTACGCTAAAAGTGGACATAGTTGTTAATTGGAAGACTTTGAAGTGTCCCATGCTTGTTGACACTCACCCTTAACTTTACTTTCAGTTTCAAAAGGGAAATTTTAGTTTGAAAAAGTGGGGCCCATGCACAGACAAAAGAAATTTTAAAATTCCCTGCACTGAAAATGCAGGATCGCTTTCAAGTTTCCCTTTATATACTTACCTTGTGCCTTAATCTAAGTTTGAAAGATGGAAATTAAAGGTGTATTGCAAAATTATTTTAGGACCCTACGTGTGATCATCTATCCTTAAGATATCTGGTGCAAAAAAAAATTTTTATTTCAATAATTGGTATTTTGTTTTACTTTCTTTGTATGCAGTTGTATTATCATCTCAAATTTCATTTTGTTGATCATTTGGTACGTGGTTCAAAGGATAGATTATTAGCTCCGATAAATCTTTCTGTGCTTACATCATGGCCTATTTGCTCTTTAGTTTGTCAACAATTTCCATCTACGACTAAACCCAATTACAAAGTCCAAATACGTGTTGTAAGTTAAATTGATCCGCCCTTCTAAAAATAAATTGTTGGCAGTTAGCAATAAGTTCTCATCTGTTGTTCAAATTGTATGGGTGATTACAAACGCAGTTTGCAAAAATTTTAGGACCAAGCTGAAGAAACTATAGCTCCTAGTATTGACTTACTACTGCTACTGCTGATCACATTTCTAATGTTCGACCTTCATAAAGATTGTAAAAAGTAACAACACCGATATGCAACATAACAGACTTTCCAGATTAAATTAACAAAGCTAAGAAGTTTGCTGGCAGTCTACATTCTGTAGTACACTGACGCCAATCTTAAACATCGGATTTGATTGAGCGACTAGACGCCTACCGGGGCAAAAATGTCCCGTTTATCCAGACTCTTAAACTATGCAAAGCTCCTGAACCTAATAACAATCCAAACTGCGTTTCTCGAGCTCTCCTTAACAACGCAGTTGCCTGAGTTGCCACTATTGCCATCGTTGGATAAGCTCAACAGAAATGCCCACCGTTTCTGTTGACCTTGGAAAAACTAGTAAAACGGGTGATTTACTAGCTCCCAAGAACAGCCATAGAAGACGCCTAGCTGATTCCTAAACATCAGTTTGGATTTTGCTCCAGCTACTCTACCATCTACCAGCTTTCTAAATAGTTAAAAAATCACAGAGAGCTTCACGGAGAAACAGACCATCGCTACAGTCTTCCTTGATGACAAGACTCTTGACAATATTTGGCATAACGGCGTCGTCTACGAGATTTTACATAGAAACTCCACAGAGAACAGGAGAGCCTGGCAGATTATATGCCCCCTCCCCTCACTAGAAGTAAAATTTACAATAGTCCGGATTTTGTTGAAATATCTTCTCTCCTCTAAAAGCGTCCCCTGGGAGAAGAGATCAAGAATGCCAACAGAGAATCTACGAAACCCATTCGCATCATCATTTTGAGTAAAGATATAAGTAAAGTTAGTAATTAAGCGTACAACCTTCATCTAGGATCTCGTCTGCGCCCGATATAAAGAAAGGGTTTTCAAGAAAAAACTGTCGTTATGGTGCTTAGTCTAGTAACTTGTAGACCATGAAAATTAGCAGATATGCAGAAAAACTGCCACCGAGGCCAACGCCATCATATAAAATCAAGTACATTGGGGCCACCGTTGAAAATTGGGAGCGCCAGGAAAATTTTAGTTACAAAGATGCCGAACTTGATCACTTTGGTTCTGCAAAAACTACAGAAAGAGCAAATACTCAAAACCATGTGCTCAAAGCTTTTTTGTAAAAATAATTGGTTGTCTCCTGATACTACAAATGCTCCCTTCTGTCTCCATCTCTTTCTAAACGTTTAATAAAATATTCCTCATTTTATTATAGTTTGCAAACCTAGATCAGATATTTTTTCCAGACTACCGACTTCTCAGTCTGCTACCGGATGATCTATTGGGCTTCTGCTTTGGCCATTTCACCACCGTCCTCAATCAATTTGCATTAGAAAAGTTGTGTGAAGATAAAAATAATAGTCGTTGGAGAGCAACGTTCTTTAAATTCTAAAAGGAGACAACTGAGTTGCATTGATATAACCATGATGGAAATCAATAAAATCGTAGCATCAATGAATTCAAATCGACAAAGAATAAGCGGCGGATAAACAACTTTTAAACAGAGGTAGGATCCGCTTTTGAATTCATGATGAAAGATCCAAGCGTTTCAGAAAAGAAAAAGTATAGAAGTACCCTTCAAATTGATAGCAGTAGCATCAAAACCCACGTACGGATAGTAGCGGTAGAAAGTTGGTTACAAAATCCCAAGAAATAGATCAATTTTAAAACCAAAGGATAATAGTGTTATACAGAAACCAAAACCACCAAACAGAACTTTAGCGGCACCAAATGAAAGCAAAATATTATTAACAAAAGAAGGAAAAACAAAAATTAAAAAGAACATAGGTGTTAAGGGTTTAAAGAATGTTGCTTTGTGAAAATCTTCCACCTCTTCCTGTCTTTTGCAATCTCTTTCCACTCTCTAACACCTTTTTCTTTCAGGTCTTCCCAAACAGCTTCCCTCCACGTTTTCCTCGGCCGACCTTTTCTTCTATTCCCGCCAGGTATTTCCCAAGCAACATTTTTCACAATTCTGTTATTGTCCAACCTCTCCATATGCCTCAGCCACTACAGTCTTCTAGTCTTTATTACTGGGGGCTTCTTTGTACAGCTCATACACTTCCGTATTCGTTCGTCTCGCCCACCAAAAATCTTTCGTAGGACTTTCCTCTCCCACCTTTCTATTTTCTACCGATTTTTCTCTCTCAGGATCCATGTCTCACAGCCGTACGTTAGTGTCGGTCTGATTATGCTTTTCTATGACCGTATCTTTGTTTTACGTAAAATGTTCTTGGATCTGAGCAAAGTGTTCAGACCTTTTACGCTTCTATTACTTTTAGCAATTCTTAGATTAATTTCTGTTTCTTTATCGCACCTGTTATCTATCAGCTCCCCCAGGTACATATATTCTTCCACTTCAAAGACTACTTCTCCTCCACTTTCTGTTTCAATCGTTAAGTTCTCTATTCTTTCTGATCCTTGTTGGTTTTTAAGTTCCATATATTCGCTTTTGTTTTCATTAATTTGGAGGCCTACTTGGTTTGCTTGCACTGATCAACCGTTCTGCCATTTCTTTTAATTCTTTTTTATTTCTAGCTATTAACAAAATGTCGTCGGCATACGCCAGGCATTGGTGGCTTTTGGTAAAAATCATCCCTGTGTTATTTACTCTGCTTTCTCTTATTACTTTCTCCAATATTAGATTAAATAAAACTGTAGACAGCGGGTCTCCTTGGCGAACTCCTCTTTTCACTGTGAACTCTTCCGACATACGGTCATTTATAATATACATAATTATTTTTTGTGGTAGCTCGAGTACTCTTAGAGCTTCTGCCAGTTTTTCCCTGTTTATCGAATCATAGGCCGCTTTGAAATCTATAAATAACATATGAGTTGGAATTTCGTATTCGTAGCATCCTGTAAGTATCTGTTTCAGCAGGAATGTCTGATCAGTTGTTGATCTGTTTTGTCGGAAACCCGGTTGGTATTCATTTCTGCATATTATTCTAGTTCTTTCTTTATTAGCGTTGCCAGGACTTTGCAAACAGTGTCTAATGAAGCAATGCCTCTATAGTTACAACATTTGGTTCTGTCACCTTTTTTAAATATAGATACTACCAGGGTTATTTTTTTTTCAAGGTCCGATTGGTCGCTAAATGAAAATCACAGTCATAATCAAGAAAATTTTATATGGAACAATGTGATACAACATTAAGCTACTTTTCGACGTAATCGATTCATACATTTGTGGTAGCGTGGTACCAATTTTCCAATACCTTCATCATAGAGAGCAGCCGCCTGTGTTTTCACCCAATTCTGTACGCTGGTCTGCAGCTGGCCGTGGAATTTCCGGAAACAAATCACTCAACCCAGAAATTGTGAACCGAAGATTTCCGCGAATCGCCTGATCCACGCGCTGAACAAGATCATCGACTGACACTGACTCCCTTCCCTGGCCGCCTGCACCATGAACATCTGTGCGCCCGGCATCAAAGTTCCTGCACCATTTCCACACTTTGCTGTCACTCATGAACGTTTCTCCGTACACTTTTCTCATTCGTCTATGAATTTCAGCTGCATTGCTTCCTTCAGCATGCAGAAATCGAATGACCGAACACAATTCACATTTGGCGGGTGACTCTATTTTTCGACGCATGTTTATGTGCTCCCTGCGTACTCAGAAACGACAACCGCGAATCGACGCGTTCCCCGAGACAACTACAGACACAGCTCAAGACGTCTGCGCATAGACCTAGCGGATTTTCATCGAAGCTTTCCTTTAGCGACCAATCGGACCTTGAAAAAAATAGCCCTCGTATTATCGCTTTTTTCCATTCGTGGCGCATTGGTTCCGCTTTCCAAATTTCTTTTATGAGCTCACACACCTCCTTTCTTAAGCATTTCCCACCGTATTTTAGGTATTCTGTCATAATACCACTTTCTCCTGGGCTCTTGTTATTTTTCATTTTAATTATGATTTCCTCTATTTCCTGCGTTGGTGGTTCTTTAATGCTACCTTTGTTTCCTGCCACTTCTTGATAATGCAGCTTCTTTACTGATTTCTGTGAATCTTTGTTTAGTAACCCGTTAAAATATTTTTTCCATACTTGACTACTTTCCTCTTGGTCCCCCACCAAATTTCCATTTTCATTTTTGATATAAATAGTTCTTTCTTGGTTTCTTTTTCTGGTATGCTTCACATCCTTGTAAACATTTTTGACCTCCTTCCTATTGAACTTGTCTTTTATTTCTTTTATATTTTTCTCTAACGCTTTTCGTTTTCGGGTTCTGCACATTTGTTTTACTTTTTTCTCTTGCTCTTATTATTTATCGATGTCTTCTTTCCTTTGTGCCCGACCTTACTTATATTCAGGTCTGACGCAACTCAATGGAGGTAAAGATGTTGTCTAGATTCATTTTCTGCCATACAATGCTAGCATTAAAGGTCAATACTATAGCTCTTTGCTGGTAAATGTGAATAACAATTTGCAAACAGAAACTTGGAAAAGTTATCAAAAGTGCCTAATTTGGTTATGAATTAATAATAGAAATATCTTCACATTGAAAATGGTTTATAGTTTTGATATGGTTCAATGACTCTTGCATAATCAGTTTTTTAAGGAAACGGTTTGAGTGTAAGCTAAAATGCTAACATTAACAATTTTTCCAAATGCTGTACGCGGGAAGACAAAGAGATTTGAAGATTGATTTGCTTCAGATGCTTTAATTTTAAACAAATCCAAGTTAATTCCAAAACGCAATACATCTTACAGTAACGTGGAAATAATTAAAAAAAAACAAAAAATAGTCAGGAAAAGAGAACTATTTTGAATTCAAAAATAAAGTTAACAAACAATCGATAGACTAAAAGGAATAAACAGCAAAGCACCAGAAAGTGATGGTGGTATGAAGAAAAAGGGGGGAAATTGTCAAGGACTCTCACAACGTGACAAGCATCTGGAAAACATAAGAAATCCCAAACAAAAAACGAAATAACTTATCAAAGCACCAAAAAATTTGGCAAAGTAATCTACAGCTTTATGAGAGCATTGTCCTGTTGTAAATAACAAGATTTGTACTGACATGTATGCATTGCAGATAAAACAATTTATGAAAATATAGAACGATCATAGATCAAACGCCCCAAATTATCCGTAGATGGGGCCATATTTTTAATTTTTTTTTTTACCAATTCCTCTTTGATGACAAGTAAGTCGTCAGTTAAATTAAAGAGATAAAGTGTAGGCAAAGAAAGTCTTCCTAACAGATATTGCTGGTGAAAGCACTACAGATTCTTTTTTTATGTGAGTCCATGTTCTATTATATGATATAAAAGTTAAACTTTAAAAACTGAAGGTGAGTGTTAACACAAAATTTGTTTTCTTCCTATTCACTTGCTCTATTTGTCATCCTCATATGCAACAAGAATAATGCATTAAAACTCAATATCTTATAAAGTGACTTATAGAGTGATAAAGTACAAATTATATTGTGGAGTGCTTGGGTGCTGTGAGTGCCGCGGAGACGAGTTTTCCTACTTATGACGCTTTATTTACAATGATGTGTGCACAATTATAATGGCGTTATTGAGGCGGTTGAGTGCGCCTATGCGACCGTCGCACGGCGAATCTCCTGGGTCTGCGAGAGCGACTCGGAGCGGGTCGATGCCGATGTAGGTGCCACGGATGCTGCTGACTTCTATCGGGCGAGACCGGACCCGGAAGCATGGACGCTGCTTCTTCGGTGTTCTCTGCTACGGGGATCTGGTGGTAAGCTCTGACCAGGTCGACTGTTGAAAATATTTTGCTGCCATGGAGATGCTGTGAGAAGTCCTCCACGTGTGGAACCGGATATTTATCTGGCACGAGCGTCTCCACTCTGTGTTCTTCTTAGGTACCATATGGAGCGGTGATGACCACGGGCTCTTGGAAGGTCGTGCGACGCCTTGCTGCATCATCAGGCGGAACTCTTCCTTGGCTATCTTGAGTTTGTCTGGGGCAAGACGCCTGGGTCGGCAACTAACCGGCTGCCCTTCCGTCGTTAGGATGTGGTGCAGGGTGTTGTGTCGGGAAGCTGTTGGAACTCCGGCTGGTCGAGTGATATCTGAGAATTCCCTGAGTATGATGCCGTAAACGGATGGCTCGTTGATTGTGCTGATCTGGCCGGCGACGTCCGCTTGACGTCCCGTCGTCGTCAAAGTAGTGCATTTGTCGAGTATCCGTTGGCTGCGCATGTCCACCAATAGTCCATAAAATGATAAGAAATCGGCTCCGATGATTGGTTTTTGAACATCGGCGATTATGAGTCTCCAAGGGAAGCTTCGTCTGAGATCGAGATCGAGGTCCAGGTTCATCGTCCCGTACGTTTCGATTGCTGATCCGTTAGCTGCGTATAGCTTGTAGGCAGACAGCGTCTGTCTTCCATGACATAAGGTTCTTGGGAAGACGCATACGTCGGCGCCGGTATCCACGAGGAATTCAGTCTTTGATTTCTTATTGGTTATTTATAGGCGACGAGTGCTTCGCAGCGTGTCGGTTGCCGCGCTCGTCTCGTTTCCCTGGTTCTTAGCTGCCCTAGCTGCAATGAGCATCTTTGTGCTTTGTCGCCCCAGCGATAATGGTACCAACAAATGTCGTGTTTGGAGTTTCTGAATGGCGAATGGTTGCGTCTCTGCGGTCTATCCCGTGTTTTTTCGCGAGAATTGTTGTTAATTTGGGCTTACAGCTCTGCTACCTCGTTGATTAGCGTCTTGACGGCTTGTGCTACGTACCTCGTGTACTGTTGATGGTACGGTTACCATGATGGCGCCTGCCAAGTCTGCTAGCACATCCAAGGTCACACCGGTTTGAGTGGCAAGAATGGCTTGTACATTGGCCGGCAAGCGTCCCATCCAGATTAAGCGTAGGAGGTTTTCTTGTACAGCGGTTCCTGCGAGGTATCGTAGATGCCTTAGGAATTGTGACGGCTTTTTGTCTCTCAATTGTTCTCGTTCCAGGAGTTGCTTAGTCCTTTGCTCCTGGGTGATGCTGAGCCTTTTGATGAGTTCTGTTTTTAATTGTAGATACTTTCCATTTGCAGGGGGGTTCATGAGGATGTCCCTAATTTCTTTGACGTATCGTGCTTCCAGGTTCCCAGCTACGTAACTGTATTTGGTTTCGTCACTGGTGATGCCACTGAGTAGAAATTGGCTTTCTACCTGGGCGAACCACATCTCTGCGTCGTCGTGGTGGGATCCGCATCTGGACTCGGTGGATCTGTCGTGTTGCTTCCTCTACCATCTCGTCTACGGACAGCGTCTCCACGTTGCTTGCCATGATCACGTCGGGTGGTCACCAATGGCGAAACCAAATACAGTTACGTAGCTGGGAACCTGGAAGCACGATACGCCAAAGAAATCAGGGACATCCTCACGAACCCCCTGCAAATGGCAAATATCAAAAATTAAAAACAGAACTCATCAAAAGGCTCAGGATCACCCAGGAGCAAAGGAAATCGGAGCACCTTTCGGGGGACCTTGTCTTCGTCTGCGGGCGTCTTCGGAATCATCACCTCCACCTAAGACTCTCCGGAACGCGCTGAGGAAAGCTCTCCGCCACTCACCACTTCCGAAGCCCGCATCACCGCTTCCGCCGTCGCCCGAGAAGAGGCTCACCAGAAGACGCCCGCAGACGAAGACAGGGTTCCCCCGGAAGGCGCTCCCATTTCCTTCGCCAAGAAGCAGCGTCCGTTCATCCTTCCAGGTCCGGTCTCGCCCGATAGAAGTCAGCAGCATCCGTGGCACCTACATCGGCATCGACCCGCTCCGAGTCGCTCTAGCAGACCCAGGAGATTCGCCGTGCGACGGTCGCATAGGCGCACTCAACCGCCTCAATAACGCCATTATAATTGTACACACATAGTTGTAAATAAAGCGTCATACGCAGGAAACCTCGTCTCTGCGGCACTCACAGCACCCAGAGCTCCCCACAATATTAATCTTCTTCTTCTTCTTCTCTAATCATTCATGCCCTTTTGAGCGACTTGATTATATTAATCTAAATTTCAAATACAAAAAGGAGAAAAAGAAAACTTTAAAAAATAAATTACAGGTCTGCTGACCATTTTCGTTTGCCTTATTATTACGGTATTTTCTAACGGAGGTTGTAATAGAAGATTTGTATGAGTTTTAAGCTTTTTGTGGTGACTAACGCTTCCTTCATGGATCACATCCCTTATAGTGTGGATCCGCTCATTTGTAACATTAGTAATGGCTGCTAATATTTGAAATCAACATCTTTGGCTGGTTGCAGTACTGGACTTACATTCCATTTGCAGTTGCGTAAATCAGAAACTAATTTTCCCATGACACGTGAAGCTTCCGTTCTAATACATTTATTGCTGCTTCATATCTGTTTTTTCTTTCGTTGGTTTTCAATTTGCGAGGGTTACTTTTTTCAACCTTCAATAGCGCTGTTAAGTGATCAGCCGAGTGATACGAGACAGATATCCGCACTGCGTTACTGCGCACCTTTCCCACCACAACATCTGTGACTACCGAGTCCAAAACGTCAGTTGGAACTGAGCTGCAGGCATGATTGATTCTCTGGCCAAGTGCGTATTTCGCAGCGAAATTCGTTTCTTACAGGCAGAAGCGAATCGTGCAACAGGAACTCATCGGACAATGAGCTGCGTTTGCGATACAAACTTTATGAGTGATGGTGTTATGCGGGAATGGTGTAGGTAATTTAATTATGGCCGAACTGATGTTTATGATGAAGGCCTGAAAAGAGCTGAAGAGAGGTATGGGGGAACAGCGCTCCCACACCAAAGAAGAGCTATCTCAACACGCTAGCGGCAACCTTCTACAAACTTGTCCACCGGCATGATAAATGTCTCAATGTTCACAGTGGCTGTGCGGAAAAGTAACATTGATTGAACTTGACTCTTGGTAATAAAACCATTTTGTTATTTATATTTGTCCTTACTTAATTTCCTATCGGAGATTAAAAAAAACCTTCGTAATCATATAGGGGTAGACCCAAATATTTGACCTAGACTGGAGGAATTTCTGTGTTGTTTATATAATTCGATGGGCATGGTTCTTACCGTTACTTAGCGTAAAAGTCGTATGGGACAACTTTTGTTTCATTTTATGAATTCTCCATTTCTGAAGCCATTCTTGGAGCGTATCCAGATATTGTTGAAGGGGTGATGAGGCCTGGTTGGTATTTGTGTGTGAAGTAAAGTTCATCATATCATCTGCTATAAAGTATCGGTCGTTAGAAGATCAGAAGTGGACAACGAATATACCAGTAGTCCTAAGACTAAATTAATGAGATGTATAAGTCAGACATTATAATTTACCTTTGTATGGAATTTGAAATTGGTCCATTCCACGTGCTATTCTAACATTTAGGTATTGTAAAATCCAAGGAAAAAATAAATGCAATGAAAATAACACAGCTGAGGAGAATCATGGGGATAACCAAATGGGATCATGCGAAGAACGGGCTCATAAGGAAAACTACCCAACAACCACCAGTAATGGATAAAATAAAGGAAAACGTTTAATCAGGTATGGCCATATCATAAGAATGGACAGTGAAGGAACAATTGAAATGGGAAAACCGATAAGAGGCAGAAAAGGTAGACCAAGAAGAAGATGGACATAGGAAGATTAGGAAAAATTAGTAATAGAGATAAATATTCTAGCGGGAGACAGAAGAAAGGACGGGGCCCACAATCCGGGGCCTGAAGGGACAGAACGAACCGTGAAAGAAGAAGAAAAAGAAGGTATTGTAAGTCTTTCTCCAGTTTCTTAGAAATAACTGCTGCTGGTTTAGTTTCTAGCATTAAAGTAAATAGTCGAGAATTTCTTTGCCTGGAACATTAGTGTAGTTATAAATTTTTTTAACAAGATAATTAGAACTTTAGGATTTGATATTGAGTTTCCTTTTCATTAAATATTTTGATGACGGCTAAACAATATTCTGCTTCTGTAGTTATATTTTTAAGAATAATTTGTTTAAAATGTTGTGAGTGTCTTCAATATAATGCACATTATAAACTGTTATTGGTAGTGATTCGGGTAGTGTTTTAATGAATGTCAGGGTAATTTTTTTGTTTTTGCTATCAGCCTCTTTTGGATACCCTAACCGGTTTTTATTTGTTAGTTTGCCACCCATATTCTGCTACCATTGAGCATTCCAGCTACGTACTACAGAAATATGAATCGATGCTTACGCCTGTTGATGTGGCATTTGTTGGTTTTGATAATAACACATTGATTGCGGTGCTGCTATTCCCATGAGGGATTGCTGGTCTCCCATCGGGCGCATCCCCGGCTGGCGGTTAGAGGAATGCCTCCCAAATATGGGTGATATGGGGTAAACCAAAACTAGCATAAGACAGGGCATCAGTTGTGGCATTACCAATTTGGGGTTACTGAGGATTGATTTCCTTAAAGGCTCAATTGAATAAATCTCAACCAGAGGTCACATTTTGACTTCAACCGGTCAAAATAACCATGCTGATCAGCAACCTTCAGGGGAGTAACTCAGCAAGCAATGCGGATCTTTAAGGTGAGGCTGCAGAACCGGATCGTTCGTGGGTGCAAACATTTGGACGATTTTATAATCAAAACTGGTTGATGATTAAATAGCAAACATTGTGCTATGTGATGGCATAATAAAATACTAATAAAAGCTTTGTGCGAATGTCTATCATACGTTCACCAGATTTTCGATTCAAATTTCTAAAAGGTAAAAAATTCCGTGACTGCTGATTACGCTTCTCAATGGATTAGAGTACCAGAACCCTTTCCCCCAGAAAATTATTGCTTCATAAAGATTGAACTGTCGCACTTTATCTTTATTTGGTCTCCGTGCAAACACGACGGCACGAGTTATGCAAAATCAACGCGTTTTTACAACTAACCATTTTTATGTACCACGACTTGGTAATGTATTTCTATAAAAGGGACGCCGTTTCCAAATGAGTAGTTCAAAAATGATTTATCTGAATTTCATTTTAGCGGTTTTAGCACCCCACGCCGTGTGTGTCTTTGGGCAGCAAACTAATTCAAGCGACCACGTTCACGAGTTATGGTTCGAGCAGAAATTGGACCACTTCGACCCCCAAAACACTCAAAAATGGCGTCAAGTACGGATATGTTCGCACTTACATTCGGGCCTACATTTTAAATTTTTTCTTTTGGCAGCGGTATTTTGTTAACGACAAATTTTACAAAAGCGGGGGGCCGGCTTTTCTTCATTTGGGAGGCGAAGTGGAAGTCGCAATGAATGAAGTGACTGATTATGCGTGGACCAATTACGCGAAGCAGTTTGGCGCGTTGGGTTTTGTGTTAGAGCATCGGTATTACGGAAAGAGCCGACCTGTTGAGTGAGTATTCAGAATACTATTTTATTCGTTTGATCTACACAGCTGGCGTAAGCGTCTTCCGATATGGTAGGCGTAAACACTTAATCTTCTTAGAGGTTTTGCAGCACAAATTTATTTTTTATAATTATAATGATTTTGTCAGAGATCTGAGCTTGCCGAATTTGAAGTACTTGACTACCCACCAAGCTCTAGCAGACCTGGCCACATTCATAGTTAGCATGAACGGAAAGTATAACCTGTCAAGCGACTGCAAGTGGATTGCCTTTGGTGGCTCCTACCCTGGCGGTTTGGCTACATGGTTGCGCATCAAGTACCCCCATCTAGTGTACGCAGCTGTAGCTTCTAGTCCCGTAATTAACGTGAAAGCTGATTATGGCGGTAAGAGGTTTTAATGTTAAAAAATTTACGTGTTGTTTTAAAAACCTTTTACAATTTTATTGCCATCTTCAGCGGCTTTGGCTCTATCCTCCTTCTTCTCGGTGCATGCCAGCATTGACTTTCCCACATGCGCATCTGATTTGCTCCCCTCTGTTAGCATCCAGATCCGTGATAAGAATTATGTTAAAATACTCTATAGTCTATTGCGCAATGTCAACCGTGAGAATTATTCTTGGAAAGGCGGGAAATAACGCAAATATTCTGCTCAGCCACCCTGGTCATTTTCATTTGCTTCTTGTCCTCCAAAAATTGCTAGTGTCACTCGCACATATGTCTCCTTAAGGGTGTTATCTCGAAACAGTGTTTCCAGTCTTTTCAAACTCTCGAGCAGTTTCATCCCTCTGTGATCTGTACCTGCTGTGCTTAGAAATTGTACTTTTTTCCGTTTACCTAACGTTGCGAAAAAAGTTATTTTTGGACCATAAATCTGTTAAATATAAGTAAAAATTTGTGATTAAATAATAAGCAGTGTCAATGGAAAAGTAGTATGGTTAACAACAATTATAAGAGTAAAAATAAAAAGTAAAAAGCGTTTAATGAAAAATTCTGGATTCTCAAATTTAGTATCGCTTACAATTTTGTAAGTGGTGATAACAGTCTTATCCATCATTGTCTGTTTCAGATTACCTATCCATAGGATTGAAAAGGTATGAATTACACAAAATGTGCATGCCTAAATTGCAAGAAGGGCTTTTTGAGCTGGACAGGCATCTAGAAACGGCAGAAGGACGACGCAAAATTGATGAACGGTTTAACTTGTGCAGTCCCTTAGAGCAGTCGGTGAAGAATTCCAGAGACATGGCGACGTTTTATTACAACATAGTAACTTCATTTTCTGGGACAACGCAGGGTGACTGTAGCTATGATAACAGCATTACCGTTAAAAAAGTTTGTGATCATATAACTGCAGCTGATAACGCATTTGATGGCCTTGCTGCCGGTCTCGGATATATAAATAAGGAACTGGGATGTTTGGACTACCTATTTGATAACAAGGTCAATGCGTTGAGAAATACGAGCTGGTCTGTTACATCTCCACCTTTCATCTACCGTACGTATATAACTATAAAATTTCTTTTTTCTTCTTATCTTAAAAACTTCCGCGCAGTGGACAATGCATTTCCTCGTATTGTCCCAAAAGATCTTCTTAAAAAGTGTCAATCAAATCAAAGCATCACACCTCCTCTAGCCATTAACCGAAGTCACAAAACTTAACAGCCGATAAACAATAGGTGGCTGATACATCAGCTTTGCTTTATTTTTAAGCTCGCACCTGGCAGTATCAAATATGCAACGAAGTTGGTATCTTCTTAACATCGTCATCCCTCCCCGGCATTTTTAAAACAAAATTTCCGTTGGACTATCGCCTTCTAGAGTGTCAGTATGCGTTTGGAGAACAATACAACGCATCTTTTGTGTCGAATGCAGTCAAAACGACAAACCTGATGTACGGTGGCACAGATACGGTAGCAAGCAACGTCTTGTTCGTACAAGGAACTGACGATCCGTGGTTGAATACTCAGTACTCGAAAGAATTCAAGGCCAAGATGCCCCTAATAACAATCAAGGGTAAGTTGCGATAGATACAGTATCTGGTACTTACTTTTTGTTTTCAGGTACTACACATATAGAAGATGCGTTACCAATAACAGATAGAGATCCACCCCAACTAAAACTGGCTAGATCCAAGATTGCATCTGTAATTAACTCTTGGCTGAATTATAAATAGTGATAATACCTAAAACAAAATAAACTTGTCACCTTGTAAATGTATCATGTTGCAGACTTAATCATATCCAAAAGAACTACTGTAACAATAGTTTTGATGCAGCATTTCTTGATGTTTATCACCACCATAAATAGTTCAGTAGTATATTGGAATGGCTGTGGCTGTGGCAAAATTGAACATTACCTTCACAACTCGAAATATTTCATGTACTTCAAATATTGGCTATATCCAGTTGTGTAAATTAGCTAGACGATTTTCTTGTAGTTAGCTGGACCAAAATATTTTTTACTTCCGTCTTTGGTGATTGTTTTCTCTTTGAAATAAACTTAAATTTCAAACTCATTTGATGAAACATGAAATGTTTATTGATTGCTTAATATTAGATTACGGATTTTTTTAACTGCGCAACTCGATTGACTGTATCCAAGTCCAAATTTTCTTATCAGTTAAAGAATTGAACTATACTGTAAGTAGAATAAAGAAATTAAAACAGATATACAAGGTGCATTTAAGTAACACTTCCGATTTTTTCTCTCAAGTTAATCACATGAAAACTGTGCAACTTATGTTACTTTTCGACGTATTCTCCCTGCAGCCGTACACGTTTTTCACAACATCGATGCCATGAATTCATGGCCGCTGCGAATGCTTCTTTAGTAGTCTTCTTTGACCACTGGAAAGTCGCTGATGCAATAGCGGCACGACTAGTGAATTGGCGACCATGGACGGCGTCTTTCATAATTGAAAACAGCCAAAAGTCACTAGGAGTCAGGTCAGGTGAGTAGAGAGCATGAGAAATCACTTCAAAGTTGTTGTCACCAAGAAACTCCTTGTGATCGTCCGTGAGCATTTGTTACACCCACCTGGAAGACACTTTTCGTATTTTCAGGTCTTCATGCAAGATTATGTGCACAGATCCCAGGAAAAAGCCGATTTTGGAGGCGATATGTATCATATTCATTCGACGATCCTCCAAACCAAGTTTCTCCACTCGCTTAATCATGTCGTCAGGCCGTCTGGTAGGAGGCCGAGATTGTCTTGGTTTATTGTCATACAATATTCTGCCTTCTTTGAACTGTCGCACCCACAAACGCACATTAGACACATCCATAATACCATCATCACTCAACGGGCGATGAATTTCAATCGGTGTCACACCACGCAAATGGAGAAAACGAATGATTACACGCTGTTCTTGTAATGAAAACGTTGCCATTTTAAATATCAAAAACAGTCCTCACTCTCGCCGTGTGTGTACTGCCATCTCTGTCCCGCATTTAAAAAGAGTGCGCGCGTATTTTGAAACAATTCGCATGTTTTTATCTGTTCCCAGTCCTGAGAAAAACATTCGGAGGTGTTATAACTTGAATGCACCTCATACCATCATCCTTGTTCTTTCAAAAGATACATCTTTATATGAAAAGTGAGACTATCAAAGTCTCCTTTTTATATCTAAAGCTGCTCTTACTAAACTTATGGGCAACTATTTAGCTGTGACTGATATGGTCTTAGCCTGAAGGGATACTGCAATATTTTCGACAAAAGTTGTAGTTCTTTAAAATCAAAAACTGATGGTGCTTTCTTTATGCTGCGTGGTATGTAGAAAACATTGCTTGAATCGTTAAGGCAGTGTGCTAGCCGCTGACTTTGTTCTTCAGTTCTTCAATATTTCAAGTTGTAATCATTTAGTTATCTAGGATGGATTGCTTCATAAGGTTGTGCAAAGGTGGCCATCCTGCGTTAGTCCATTATTAAAAAGACTAGATCTAGTTAATCATAAAGTAATCGCTCATTCCCAAACTTATTACTGGAGTTAATTCCAAAGACGTTATACATCGACATCTTGTTATGACTCTTGCGCTACCTTTTACGTTATTCTGTTTAAATAATTTAAAGATCGTCCTGCGAAGCTCTAACTGTTTCTGGGGGTTAAAAATAAATGTAAAATAATTTTTGCCCAAAGGCCAACATAAGAGTGCCTTGCACATCATGGCAAATAAGGCTTTGTAGATAATTAGAATCACAACAAATATATTCAATTGGATTGAGCACCAATGAAGCAGAGCAAATTTATCTTATTAACTTGTCAGAAAAGAAGAAGTAGAAAAATGGAGTGTAATTTTATAATAATTTTTCTATTTTCCAGATACTTGTCAGGTTGTGATAACCGCTGACCATTTTGCTCCTTTCTTCATCAAATTCCTGGTGCTTTACTTCCTTTTAGTCTGGCATTTGTTTATCCTATTTTCGAATTCTAAACATTATTCTTCTTCTTGGCTCTTCTTATGTAAGAGTTTTTTAACTATTGTAAGATACGTGGGTGATTTATAACTGACTTGGTTTTTTTTTGAAATACAAACATCAGAAGCACATCACACAATCTTTCGTGAAATCTCTTCGTCTTCCCTCGCCCAAAATAGAAAAATGGAGGACCTTAGCATTTTATCCTGCACCCAAGACAGTTCAGAATGAGATTCTTAACTCAGGACTTAAGTGAAGGCTAAACCAAAACTATAATTCTATTATTGTTAGATAACCAAATCATACAACTTTGATGAACTTCCTGAGTTTCAGTTTGCTAATTATGTTATCCACATTTACTACTATAGAGCTATGGTGTTGGCCTTTGATATTAACATTTCTACGGCGGAAAATAGATCAAGATAACATCTTTACCTTCCTTAAGTTGTATTAGAAATAAACTTGAGTAAGACCGTCTCTCAGTCTTTAGAAAAGCCATTATATTAATTAAAAAACAATTTACCCTACTGTGCGTTTGGAATTTGTCATCTAGCAATAGAATTATTATTTTGTCTTCCTTTTTGTTCCAAATTTTTATTCATCAAATCATACAACCAGGTCAGAAAAAATTAATCTTTTAAGCTCTAATCAACTTTCTCAATTGATCGCTACATATTAATACGTGGTTGCCATCTCTCTTTAGACCCATAACAGGTATGTTTATTAATATTCTTTTAGACTTATTCAAGGTAACCAATAAAGTTCTTGCCGTTTTTGCTTTGCCATTGAATGAAGGGAGAATAGGTATGCAATTAGTGTATCATATGGTTTAAAAACCTGTCGGTCGTGAGTAGAAATATCAGTCGTAACTCGTACAGTACCGAAGACAAATGGAAGGGTCCAAGGATCTCGTTCGGTGTTATTTGCTTTACGACTTCAAAGTGGGCTTATCAGCAGCTGCATCAAGTCGCCGAATATGTCAAGCGTTTGGGGATAGTGCTGTGAATGCACGTACTGCAAGGCATTGGTTTCAAAAATTCAGGTCGAAAGATTTGTCCCTCTATGATGAGCCTCGCAGTGGACGACCACAGGACTTGGGTAACGAAGCCCTGCAGGCGGCCATTAAGGAGGACAGTAGTCTAACGTGTGGTGAACTTGCAAGACAGTTTAACGTTTCTGATGAAACTGTTAGACTTCATCTGCACTACTTAGGTAAGACGTAAAGGCTGAGCAAGCCTGTATGTCGTTGCTTTCTCTCCACCGTATCGCATCCATATTCAATCGAGTGCTTACCAGTAACGAAAAGTGGGTCCTACATGACACTCCCAAACGTTCTACACATTGGTTGTCATTCCAGGATACTGTCCCTCACAGCGCAAGGCCACCTATGCACCCTCGCAAGATTATGCTTTGTGTCTGGTGGACAGTAGTTCACTATGAGCTGCTACCAACGGGCCAAACCGCTACTGCAGACCTGTACTCGCAGCAATTGGAAAGTGTGCATCAGGCATTGCAATAAAAGAATGTGTCAAACTATACTTGGCACTAAAGAAACATCTTAAATTACTGAATGACGGGAGTAGTTAAAAATGAAAAGGAAATAACCCCCAATTAACAGTCAGTACTAACGATCGTGGTTTTCTAAAAGTCTACCCAAGATGGATCTCTCCGAAGATCAGAAACAACAGACTGAATACCGGAACATCCTCCCTGCAGTTTATTTTCCAGACGATTGTCAAGTTATGAGAGTCCTTGACAATTTGCTCTCTGTTTCCTCATAACTCCTTATTCTTTTCTTTTGCCAATTTTTTGTTAACTTTATTTTTGGCTTATTAAAAAATTGCTCTTTTTCTTAGCTCTTTATGTAAGAATTAATTTGAGCTATTCCTACCACTACTGTGAGCTGGCCTGCTGATTTGAGATTGACGGGTTTTTTTAATTCAAACATTTGAAGAACATCAAACTTCTTCAAATTCTTTCGTCTTTCTTCGCACAGCATTTAGAAAGATTGTTCTGAACTTAAGACGGTTTACCATGAGGCGTTTCTTTAAAAAACCAAGCACGTAACATTCATTGAAGATCAAACAAAATGTGAAAAAATTTCTATTTTTATTTTGTTTTTCCAAGTTTCTGTATGCAAATTATCCACATTTATCAGCTGATGCTAATATACCATGGCAGAAAATAGATCTAAAAACATCCTTACCTCCTTTGAACTGTGTTAGACACGAACCTGAGTGTAATCTCTGCCAGTAATAAACTTTCTCAATTTATCGGTGCATATTAATGCGCGGCTGCCATCTTTCTTCCGACTCTTAACACATATGTTTATTAATCTTTTTTTCTGTTAATAATCTCTTTTTCTTTGGTTTGATGCCGCTAAAGTCTTGTTTAGTGGCTTTGGCTGCTGTATAGCACTGCCATCCTTTGATATTACAGTTGACCTAACGCCATTTTTGTGTTGTTGAGCTCTTGGTAACCAAGTTTCTACAACTGTTGCCCATATAGCGGTTTTGATCGTACCTCGATCAATTTTAAGGTCACCTCTAAACTTTTTAAAACATTTAATTGGTGGTGAAATGGCCAAAGTAGAAGCCTAACTAATGATCCGGTAGCAAACTGATAAGTCAGAAGTCCTAGAGGAAAATATTGCACCTTCTAGACGTTTAAAGTGTAATGACATTAAAAATACCGTATTAAACACTTGGAATGTGACGGAAACAGAGAAGAGCATTCATAATATTCAAAAGGCAATCAACTATCAAGCCTTGATCACGTGATTTTGGATATTGGCGAGCCCTGCAGCTTACGCAAAATCAAAGTGTATCTAAGATTACACCGGCGCTCCCAATCTTCAACGAAGGCCTTAGTATACTTGATCTTACATGACGGCGTTGGCCTCGATGCCAATTTTTCTCCATATTTGCAAATTTTTACTTGACTATGAACCATAGCGACTGTTTTTTCTTGAAAACGTTCTCTTTATTAGTAGCAAAGATAAATATGTCCTAGATGAAGGTAGTACGCTAATTACTAGCTCTACCTATGTATCTGATAGAATGTAATTAATGTGTTTTCAGGATTGTCACTCAGGAATCCTGAAGTAAACTGCCAAATTTTTTATTGGGACGCATTTAGAAAAAAAATTTAATAATATCTGTTCAGTAAGTGAGATCATAATGTGTGTATCCACCTCAAAAGGTATTATTTGTTCATATACAGGGTACTTTAAGAAGCTCTGGACAAAAACCAATGTAAATTCCTCTCTACATTTGATATTAGCAGTATCACATGTATGAGATATGCCTAACCTCAAAATAGCCAAGACAGTGGTGTTAAATGTATGACGTTATACAGAAGTATGCGACCTCAGAGAAGACCAAGGAGGTTTCTACTAAACCGGCGAGAAAAAGACCAGAAAAGAAATTTTTTCCAAATGAAACTCTGGGCTACTACTGGGTTTTTTTTGGCGAGAAGATTTTTATTGTCTCGACCAGGGCCTTGGAGATGCTCCCCTAAGAACCGGGATGAATTTTTTGTACAAGCCCTAAGTTTCTGTAAGTGTGACGCCATATCTCCGCTTTTCTTTAAAGGAAGAAACAAAAGAAACAATCACAAAATAGATCTGCTTACAGATTCTTAGGATTAAAGTGACACTCTAGATTGAAAGCGCACAGAAGTCTAGAAGTCGCGCATATTTTAACATTTAGTATAAAACTGCTCTTCCAACATCGTGGACGTGTTTTGGTGACAGAAGTTCTGGTATCTATTAGCCTAGACTTAAACACTAAAATCTATTGCGATGGCCGAATTTTCTAGAAAAACTCTTTGGTGTAGTCACTTATCTCTTATGGAAACGTATGGCATTAATCTCCAACGAGACTTGTCAGTGCTTTGAGTCTGAACTAACGACTATGGCAGTTTCCCTTCTGAGTGTCAAACAAGTTCATTGGCAGATATAACTAATTTGAAGGTTTGACCACATCTTTATTTAAAAAATTTTGGGCAACAATTGCATCAAATTCATACTTGACCTTTAGCGCTCTACAGGACTCTGCTAAATGGTTTAAATAGAACAAGTTAGCCCTAAAGATAGCGCGGGAGTTCCATCAAGATGTAGATGTTGGTCTGTCAAAAACTATTACGCTTAATAATGAAAGATAACTTTGTGATTCGCTGGATCTAGTCTTTGTAGTAACCTTAGTGATGAACTAATGCAGGTATGAGGTAATTTAAATTTCGGGGCCCTTGTGATGGTTTCTTTATCCGCCTTGGTATCCAGCTTGGTATGTTGCAGAACTTAAGAACAAAGTGAATGGCTAACACGTTTCCTTAATGATCCAAGCAATGTTTTGTACATACCACGCAACACCAAGAAATTAAGTTTCAGTAGCTAAGACACTGCAACATCCGTCCATGCAAAGGTCATTTTGAAATCAATCTAGAATCTTAGCAGACAGGAAGAATTCAATCGGCTGTACAACAGAATAAACACTAGGACCATCTAGAAAATTAGCCCATTGTCATGAAGGTCTCACTACATAAAAAATATTTTAGTAGTTTCTTTAATACGGAATTACGTTTAATTCCACACACATTCTATTTGAAGCAACTTATGCCTAAGTTGATGGAAGCCATAGACCAGACGTGTTATTATATTTTGGAAATTTCTACAGCTTCCTACACATCTGTACGTATTTTTGAGTTGCTTGTTTCCATGAAAGTTCGAAATAGCTTCAACCTGATCAAAATGGTTAAAATCAACGCCACACTTGCCACATCAGTCTTAACTTCAGCACCAATTATTTTGAATTTTTTTAAATCTTCTCACAAACTTGATGCTTCAGTTCCCAAAACACAAGATCTCTAAAGCAGATAAAGATATGTCACGGATTTCTTCAAATAAAAATTTCAAGATTACTCCCACTATCATGGGGTGTTCTTGAAATCTGCAAGAAACAGAAAACTACCACGACGAAGTCATTGGTGCATCTTATTGTCGTATATACACACGACTATGTTCCTTGGCATTTACACTCTTCCAAAATAGTTCAATCTTCAAAAATAGCGCCTAAATGTTCAAAGGAATAGACTCACTGATTGTTCTGAATTATGGACGATGAATAATGTGATGATTTTCTGATAGCTTATGTAGAAGAACAGAAACCGGAGAGTTCGGTCACCTTCAATACCCGAGAGTTTGTGGCCTACATTCCCCAAATGAGCTGCTGTATTTTCTATTTCTCATACAATTGCGTTTGTCACTCGATACTTGAACATAACAGTGATCTCATATGGAAAATAACTTTGTACACGATTGAAGTCATAATAGGATGCGTAAAAAGGGTCAAACTATACTTGGCACCAAAGAATCATCTCAGATTGCCGAAGGATGAGACTGACGTCACCCGAGGTCACATTGTTTGCCACTTTTAAAGGATGACCCCCCTCCCCCCAATTAGCGATCACGGACAGTCAATACTAACGATCTTGGTTTTCTAAAAGTCTAACCAAAATAGATCCCTCATCTTCTCTCGCAATAACACCGGAACATCCTCCCTGTATACTAAACTTACTACTCGTTGATTTACTTACGTGTAATGAAACATATGGCGCCTTATAAAAGTCATTAGGAACCTAAATGTTTGGCCCATGGTCGATTATATTTCCATAAATTATTTAATCTTCAATGCACTCAAGTCGGTCCAAATCTTGTTGTCTACGTTCTTTTTTGTATGCAATATTCAGTTGTCTTGGATTTCTTCTATTTTCCAGATGTTTGTTAAGTTATGAGAGTCCTTGCCAATTTGCTCTCTTGTTTCCTTATATCTCCACCTCGCACTGATGCTTTGGTGTTCATTCTTTTCAGTCTACTAAATTTTTGTTGACTTCCGTTTTTGTCCCAAATGTCTCTACAACCAGCTCAAAAAAATTAGTCATATTTTTCACCTCTAATCAACCTTTTCAATTTATCGGTGCAGAATAATGCGTGGTTGCCATTTCTCTTTAGACCCTTAACACCCACGTTTTTTTCTGTCAATAATCTTTTTTCTTTTGTTTGCTGCCGTTGGAGTTTGGTTTGGTGGCTTTGGTTCCTATATAGTACTATAATCCTTTGGTTTTACAACTAACCTCACACAATTTGCTTTTTTTGGTTTCGTTGTAACCACGGCTGTACTACTTTTGTCCTTATAGCGATTTCAATTCTACCCCAATAATTTTTAGTCACCTTTAAATTTTTTGTTTTCTGAAACATGTGGATCTTTAATCCTACCTCTTTTTGAAAAGTTAATTATTCGCCGCTTATTCTTCGTTGATTTGAATTCATTATTGGTTTGATAGACCCAATGTAAAAGTTAACGACGTTTTCATATATCAGTTGATTATCACTGTTAACCACCAATGTTGTAAGGCCGCTTTAACTGTTGGTGTTTGAGTCTCTTCACAATATTATCGCCTGCAATAATAAAATAATCAGCCAGAAATACATGTCAGGTAATCAATAGTGGCCATTTGTTTCCATCATTATTAAATCAAAGCTGTGTAATTTTATTTTCGCAATTTTAAGAACTGTGTTATGCTTTCAAAAAAGCATTACATCCTTTTTTGAAAATTGACTGAGAACGGAACTTAGAAAATTAATTGGTGATGAAACGGCCGGAGCAGAAGCTTAACTAATGATCCGGTAGCGGACTGACAGGCCGAAAGTCCTAAGGGCCTTCTAGGCATCTAAAGTATAACGACTTGGGAAGCACTGAAAACAGAGAATAGCATTTATGATATCAGAGAGGCGAGTCCTGCAGTTTACGCAGAACCAAAGCGATTAAGTTTGCCATCTTTATAACTAAAATTCCACTGGCGCTCTCAATTTACAACGAAGGCCCCAATATACTTGATCTTACATGATGATGTTGACTTCAGTCTGTAATTTACTAGACTATGCGCCATAACGACCGTTTTTCTTAAAAACCTCAGACAAGGTCAGTAGCAAAAATAAATCGTGGATTCTCACTCAGGAATCCTTAGGTAACTATCGAATCTGTTGGCATTTTCAATCTCTTCCCTCTGTGAACGTTTTTAGAGAAGATCTCAATAATATCTAGTCAATCAGTAAAATAGCGCATGGATTTGAGTCTTACCACAAGATATGAGAAAATCCGCACAAAGGTCATTGTAAATTTCATTCTATGACGTCATATCGTGGCTTTTTCTTTAAATGAACAGAAACAGTCACAAAAGAGATCTGCTTAGATCTTTAAGTTGAAAATCATTCCCTATATTGAAAGAGGACATATATTCTAACGTTTAGTATATAATAGTCCTCAAACAACGTGGACATGTTTTGGATCAAGGAATTCTGGTGACTATTTAGTCTAGATTTAAACTTCTCGGGCTCTTACACATGTGGAGGGTGGGAGGAGGGTAAGATGGTATAGAATGCATTACTATTCGGCAATTAACAAATGGCATTGAAATCTACTACAATGTCCAGATTTTCTAGAAAGACTCGATGTTGTAGTCATTCACTATGTCCCTTCTAGAAACAGAGGGTGGTAACCTCCAATTGGAAACAAGGCTGGTTAATGTTTCAAGCCCTAATTAACGAATATGACAGTTTTCCTTTTTTATACAGCTTCATGTGCAGGTGTATTTGACTTTTCTGTCTTCATAGGCGTTCACTGTAGCGCCAGTTCGATCAAAATGACCAAGATCAGCAGACGCGTAGCTAAGATTTTTCTGGTACTCCAGAAAGTCGGAAAAATGATTCTGAGTAATTATAACAACGTCGTTTTATGAATAAATGAGGTTTAGGATTAACGATTTTGATGACCTTTTTCAAGCGGCTTCACTTGCTCCACCTATTCAACTTTAGCACTAATAGTGCATCGTGTGGTTGGTTCTCGGGCTATAAGGCCGTGGTCGGAGTTCAAACTCTTGACGTTTCGTCCACAACTGCGACGGACATCTTCAGAAGAAAATCTTCTAAAAATTAAGTGACTGTCCCGTGCGTTTTCGCTTTTATACTCGTGCGAGTATGGTAGGGATGGTGTTGGGAGGGGCATGGTTGACGTCACCGGTATGGTAGATGACGTGATCGGGCTAGCTGCTGACGTCAATCGGGACGTTGCAGGTAATATTTCTGACGTCACTCGCTCTTTCGCCGTATCGCGGTCTGTTTTTTGCCCCTTGAGAGCGGTAAACCAAGACCTAGGTAGATTGAATCCGTCGTCCCTGTTAAAATTATTTTTATATTTATAAATTTCCACCGCCTCTCTGTATAATCTCGGGTAGTAATTCCTACAGTGGGGTAAAACTTGTGTTTGCCCGAATTCCATCTCGTGGTTAGGATTTTCCAAAGCATGTTCAGCAACTGCTGATTAAGACGTAGATGACGTTTATGTTCCTTTATCCTGGTAGTAATCGTTCGGTCCCTAGTCCCAATGTAGACTTGCTTACATGAGCAAGGTATCTAATATACCCCTGGTATCGTGTGGGTTTTGTGTTTTGGGCTGGTCTAAGCAAATCCCGTATCTTGGTGGTAGTAGTATAGATAATTTCCACCTTGTGTTTATTGCGAATTTTTCCTATCCGATCCGTAACCCTGTTGATGTAAGGTAAAAAAGCTTTACCTACCGTAGCCTATTTTGGTTGTGCTCTTCCTGCACATTTGCTAGGCTTGATTGCTCTGTTTATCTCCGTCCTCGAGTAGCCATTCCCTTGTAAAGCTTGTTCTAAATGTTTGAGTTCTTTGTCCAAAAACTATGGTTGGATTATGCGTCGTGCTCGATCTAAAAATGCTTTCACAACCGTCCTTTTTTGACTTGGGTGGTGATTCGACTGCTTATGAAGGTATCTGTTCGTATGCGTGGGTTTTCTATACACTGTGTGTTGTAAATGTCCATTCTCCGATTTCAACACCTATACGTCTAAGAAAGCAATCCTATCTTCCGATTCCAGTTCCATGGTAAACTATATGCTTGGGTGTATGGAATTCAAGTGCATAAGAAATTGTGGTAGGGTCTCCTTTCCGTGTCTTCATATTACAAAGGTGTCATCGACGTATCTTAGCCACATCGTGGGTTTTAAAGGTATTGTATTGATGGCGATCTCTTCGAATTTCTCCATGCAGTAATTAGCGATTACAGGGCTAAGTGGGCTACCCATTGCTACCCCGTCTTTTTGTTCGTAATATACGCCCTGCCAAACAAAGTAACTGGACGTAAGGCACTGCTGAAATAGCTGTAAGATATCGTTGGGAAAAATTTTCTTCAGGTGATCCAGGGCATCTTGAATCGATACTTTGGTAAATAGGGAAGTTACATCGAAGCTAACCATTAGATCTCCTCCCTCCAGCTGGATGTCTTAAAGTTGGTTGACGAAATGTGCGGAGTCCTTGATGTAACTGCTGGTATGTCCAATGTACGGTTGTAACAGACTGGAGAAGTATTTGGCCAACTTGTAGGTGGAACCCACGATGGCACTGACAATGGGTCGCAGCGGTACATCGTCTTTGTGTATTTTGATGAGCCCGTATATTCTTGGGGGCAGCGCCTCTGATGTTATTAGTCTCTTTTGGTGGCGCCATCCAGAGAGGAAATCTTTATCAGTTTGCTCGTGTCGCGTAGAATCCGCGATGTGGGATCACGTTTGAGCACGGTGTAAGTGTTTGCATCGAGCAGTTCGGTCATCTTCGTACTTCCTCTGCTTCGTCTATTGGAAGGTTCCGTATGGCTTCTTCTACGTTAGCTATAATGTCCTCTACCATTGGATGTGAGTGTTACGGCAAACTTTTCACCTTTGCTAAGAGCGCTGATGACTTTCTGGTTAAGCTCGTGTTTAGAAAGGTTTATAACAGTTTACTTATAATCCAGTTGTGTGGGAGCGCCTTTCTTCTGTAAACGCTGAAACTTAGAAGATTGTCTAACGGTGGCGGCCGCTACGTGCTTATCTGCAGAATGGAAAGTGATGCGGTCTACAGTATCCCAGTCATCTTTATGGATTCTGCTGGCCACGCTGACTACTCGAGGACGGAGATAAACAGAGCAATCAAGCCTAGCAAATGTGCAGGAAGAGGACAACCAAAATCGGCTACTGTAGGCAAAGCTTTTTTACCTTACATCAACAGAGTTACGGATCGGATAGGAAAAATTCTCAATAAACACAAGGTGTAAAACATCTATACTACTACCATCAAGATACGGGATTTGCTTAGACCAACGAAAGATAAAAGAAACCCACAGGATACACCAGGGGTATACCCCATACCTTGCTCATGTGAGCAAGTCTACATTGGGACTACGGGCCGAACGATTACCACCAGGATAAAGGAACATAAACGTCATCTGATAAATCAGCAGTTGCGGAACATGCTTTGGAAAATCCTAACCACGAGATGGAATTTGGGCAAACCCAAGTTTTATCCAACTGTAGGAATTACCACCCGAGATTATACAGAGAGGCGGTGGAAATTTATAAATATAAAAATAATTTTAACAGGGACTACGGATTTAATCTACCTAAATCTTGGTTTATAGCTCTCAAGGGGCAAAAAACAGACCGCGATACGGCGAAAGAGCGAGTGACGTCAGAAATATTACCTGCAACGTCCCGATTGACGTCAGCAGCTAGCCCGATCACGTCATCTACCATCCTGGTGACGTCAACCACGCCCCCCCCAACACCATCCCTACCATACTCTCACGAGTATAAAAGCGAAAACGCACGGGATAGTCACTTAATTTTTAGAAGATTTTCTTCTGAAGATGTCCGCTGCAGTTGTGGACGAAACGTCAAGACCACGGCCTTATAACCCGAGAACCAACCACACGATGCACCATAACACCGATCGTAAAAGCCTTCGCATCTATTTAGCACTAATACTTTTATATTTCTTTTTTTTTTAGTTTTCGAAACAGAAGATCGTCTTCAGCGTAGATGAAGTTGGTGAAAAGTGCATGGTGCCTTGAGTGGAGGGCGCCAAATGCGTACCGCTTTCTGTCTTCTCCAAACTAGATAAATATATCTCACAGATTTCTTCAAGTGAAGACTGTAAAGTCACTTACTACTATCGTATACTACGTTCTTGAAGATGATTATATCAAGAATGTGCTTTTAATACAAACCCACTAGGATGAAGTTGCGGGACTATAATATTAGAGTATCTTATCAATGTTATATAAGCATGACTGTTCCCTTAGTGATGCTTGGCGTTTTTATCCTTGCCCGAGATGGTTCTAATCTTCGCCTAAATATTCAGAAATGAGCGCTTATTAATTATCCTGAAATTGTAGACGACGAACGACTTCTGATAGCTTATCTAGAATGCGGTCACGTCCAATACCCCAACCTTTTTGGCCTGCGTTCCGCAAATGAGCTGGCGTACGTGATGTGATTAGCTTTCCGCAGCACATATTATCGCCTAACGATCAAAACGTTATGATGTAATGGCTGCTTTTGTTTTTTATACAACTGCATTTATCGCATGATACTTAAGCGTAACAGCGGTTTGTTGTGCATTGTGATTACCTATGACGTGCGTGTCTGGTCGTCTCGAGTCAAAATAAACGCTAGGCGCGATTTATTACAGTAGTGCAGCGATAACGAAAGCTACTGACGCAGAATACCTGAAAGTCTGTCGAGAATTAAAACCAACGAGGAAGCATTTTTTAATATTGATCTTGGAAACACCACTCCGACTCTTATCCTCCAACAATCCTGAAGACTCGCACGTGCAAGTAAATCTGGCGTTGTCGCATCCTCTTTAGTCATTGAAAAAAAAGGACAACTTAATAAGGTCAAACACCAACAAATCAGCCTGCCCTATCCATACTTACCTCATAAGCAGAGAAGGTCTCACCTGTTGTACTTCTGAAGAACCACGTTAAGTTCTTTAAAGCGACCAGGGTGACAGGTAATACTTTGATGGAAAACTCACTACCTCACTACTTGCATCTCCTAAAGATAAATCAAATCTCTGGGGTTGTCATTCGGGGAATACTCAAATTTTATACGGAAAACCAAGCCCGGAGAATAAAAGGGGGATTTGAGCTAAAACTTCTGCTACTAATACTCACAAAACTCAACAAACGGTTTAATCTTTGACTTTTGTTTCGCAGTTGAATCAAAATCAATCACAGTATAGGTTGATGCCGAACCAGTACTAACTGTTGGTGCTTCCACATTTCCAAAGGTTCATTGTGACGTGTTTCTATCACCTATAAGTTTCTACTAGAAAAAATATTATATATATAATATATCTTTCAGTACTAGGACTTTCCTAGAAAGAAAGTCTCAGAAAAAACGGTGATGGGTCCTCTTTACATTCTCAACTAAGAGTAAGTACAACAAGAATAAAGGTCTTGAGTTAGACTTCCACTTAATGATGACAGTTGAAAATCAATATATTAATTGAATTTAGAGAGCTTATATTAATTATCAGTACAATAATGGTATTCATAATTTACTAACTTTTTGGGCATCCTTCTTGAAGGTATCGGCAGCTGCGGTGCCCCGATTCGATGACTCATCACATTACGAGTCTGAGCTTTTATTGCTGCTGTTCTTAGTCACCACAGATGCGTTACCGCCTCCTGTTTTCGCAACTGGCAAGGCGAGCATTGCAGGGCTTCAGGAAGTATGGATCGATCAGATGCTCTTGGTTCACTCCGCGGAAAACAGATGGTTTCTCTGAAACAAGAAAATTACTGCCCAACCTCGACTCGCAACTTCCTATAGTCCAAATCTAAGAACCCGGTGTTCTCCTCGCCGTTGCTGACTATCGGGTTAGACACTGAACTGTTGTCAAAACCGAAAGGATTTGCTAGTAACTTGGGGTAGCTCATACCAAACTCACTTTACCCTACTCGTAGACTATCCTATTATATTCCAAATATGTTCAATAGGAGATAATTCTAGAAGCAATATGATCTGCTCCTCAAGGAAAAGCTAGCAATATGTGAACAAGCATCTTACTGAAGAACAAGAACCTTCTCTGCAAAGGGATGCACTTCCACCTTTGGAAGTACAGTGGGTTGTACTAATATACCTAAGTTGGAAGAGAATTCCTTAGAAAGCGGCACCAAGAGTCATTCTTGGAACCAAAACTTACATTTACAGTACCATACCAAGTGGGCTTCGTAGTGTTGCGTTAAGGATAAAAAAAGCGCAGGGCGGCGCGCTACTGGCCTAAACCTAAAGATGACAAACGGAATTAGAGCAGATAACCTACAAAGAGAAAAAGACCATTTGACCACTTGCATATTGAGGGACTAATTGAAAAATTTCTTTATCAAATTATAAAGCAGAAACCTTCAAAAAAAATTACCTTAATCATGTTTTCGGCAGCATTCAGTCCAAAATAAACCACTCGCAGGTGTTCAAGTGTCGGCTGGTTCTATAACCATTATTTAAGGAGACCAGCAGTCAGACGATATGATATTTGTACTTTCACCGACTAACAGCGCCCACTTCAGCAGTTGGATATGTCTTTTTCGGCTCCTCAAAGCCAATTGACAGGAAGTTCTTCACTATAAATAGAATTATAGAGACCGTATTCCAAAAAGTAAATTTTTTGGCCCTCAAAAAAATAATCACTAGGATGGAAGAAGCGGATAAAAGTCCAAGGGAGAAGTTTCGTGCAACGAGCATGCACCTCTTCAATCTTGAAGATTGATCTTCAAAATTGAAGATCACGGTAAGATACATTTGTCCGTTACTGAAGGAATCTTGACTTGGGCCACCTATTTCAACTCTAAAGACTGCGTGTCAAGCCAGGCCAAACAGTGGCTGCTTACAGTTACCAGCACGTTAGAATTGATTGATTGTGAAGATCAAAATTGAAAATCAATTTAACCAAACAAAGTGGTGAACTCTAACTGAAAATCTTTCTAACCCGCCGATGAGTGATAGACACATCAAAACATTTGCTAGGATAATTGTATATAACGCAATCGTTCTAAACATAAAACACAGAAACATAACAAATTCAAAAAATCGTAAATTATAGTTTCTAAGTAGAATCTGAACAAGTAGTGGAATTACAGTTACATGGACATAGAACACCAAAGAATCATTACACCGATCTCCATCTGAACACAAAGCAACTAAAGCACTACAAAACAGTAAGCATCCGTACCATGGTACCAGGGCATAAATGCCTAGTACTTGGCATCTCAAATTACAGCACTGATCATCGGTGCCTCACCTGGCTAGGTGCCCTTCAAAATTATATTATTCGGCATGTGATACTTTAAGTCTAAAATTCGGTCCTGAAAAAGAAAAAGGAAAGAAAATGAGTGTGAAGGGTTTTTTATACCCTGACGCGCTCGTTTGACCGATATAGTGCCTGTCAAGGCAAACCTTCCAGATAGTTCCACTCTGGCGCTTCCAGCTGTTTTGCGACCCTTCTGGCAGATCACAAATAGGCATAAATATCGCGTAGCGGAGCGGAAAAACGGAAAAATTCATAGTGGCGACAGCAAAATTCGGGTGCGTAAGCTGCGAACAGGATGAATAGTGTCGCAGATACGTGCAATATGATTTTTCGTGATTAATTATGTGTTGTGTACGTAAATAGTGTTGAGCAATTCTGATCGCCTGTAAATAAAATAAATATGTAGTTTAGTAAATTTGCACGAATGATTCACCACTGTAAAGAGCCGGCGTTACAATACGCTGAAAAAGTGGAAAATACGCTAGGCATGAAAGAACTAAAAATCTTATTTCGTAAAACAAGTGTAGAGATAAACCAAGTAAAACCTTATAACAGTTAGTCGGACATCAGCGAGAATTGCAGAATACTTCGACAAGCAGGATTCACCGCCATTCACAGAAAAAAAAATTCAAAAAGAAAGTCAAAAGATCAAGGATAGGTTTCATCTCACAAAGAGAAAAACAGCCATAAGGGCGCGATTCAAACACTTCTTACTCTAAAACTGAAGCAGAGCCAAGAACATCTAAATCTTTTTCTCCTCAGAATCTGGGTCAAAACAATCACAAACTGAACAAGAATCATCTTGCAGATGACTGTAAAGAGCTACTTCCGTTGTCGAAAACATCATTAAAGTTTATTTCGCACCTTTGGCATCATTAGTGTGACACTGGCTCATTTGAAGTTTTCTTAAGAGTCCGGTAGATAACAGATTTTTTGGATAAATAAAATACCGTTGGGTATCTGAATAGATGGGGCTAACTGTATTAATACTCCCACCAGTACGATCCTTACACTAATAAAGACAAGTGCCAGCATATTTTTTTTAAAGTGGTATAACTTTGTAACCCTTTATTTCATGCAACTCGATTTGTCAGGCTACCAAAGATGGGTCGGGTACCAATTTTATTATCAGGGTTTTCCAGAACTCAACCGGTCCAAAAATTAAAAGGATGAGGACGACATACGATTAGATTAAATTAAATTATGGATCTTAAGTTTGATTATATTTAAGTTAATAGGGATTGGTTAGATATCTCAAGCTCCCGTTAATTGAAATTTATAACAAGAACGGTGTAATACCGTAAAGGAAACTTTTTACAGCGGTGCGAAATCGTAACGGTTACTTCGGGTTGCCATTAACCGATTTGGCTGAAAATCAATCCCATGAAAGGTACTGACCTAAGATGTGTGCATGCCAAGTTTAAAGTGAATACGTTGAATAGAACGGAAGTTATAGTGTCTCCAGACACACAGACAGACAGACAGGATGATAATCTCATTAACTTTCTACTATAAGCTCCGCTGTAGAAAGTTAATAATTTCTAGCTTAGGAGCAATAACAGTTTTCTTAACATCGTCCTTGAATCTTCCGCTTCTAATGAGCCAAATGTTTGAACGTGTGTGGCGTGCCTTAACACAGCCTGGATAACTGACCCTACTAAACCCCTCTCCAGCAGCGATGACGCACTGCAAATTCCCTCAACGTGCATAAATTGCACAAGTTGCGTGCCGCCGAAAACGTTCTCGGACATTTCGCACAACCGATTCCTCCTTCGCGAAGCGATGCACAACGCTGTCCTGGTGGTGTCCATGCTCTTCGGTGCCGCAATTTGCGCGCCAGGTAGTTGCGGTGGCGGGGCCTAACCTCACTTTCGTGTTATTGTTGACCTCGCTGATTGTGCCATTCCGTAGCCCCCTCGCACTTGAGAATCTTCAGGAGCTTCAACGACTCGCAGATTTCCGTCCCGGCCGTGCTGGATGCGCTCATCGGAGAGGACCTCACATTAACCTGCGGGACGTTTGATGCGAAGAATCGACCTCTTGCTGAGCAAGTTTGTTGGAGGAGGAAACGAAGGAGACCTAAGTAAGCAGCCGTTTGTACCTGAATGGTTCAGCCGTAACTGCGGTAAATTGAAATTGTCACTTTGTGTAGTCTCAGCTTGTCGCAACCGTACTTTCATTTGTAACGTCACTTCTTTGAGCTAATGAACGGCAACTTAATTTCAAAAAGACTGCGGTAATTGTTTCGTACCCTTATCACGCCTGTAAAATTTTTGTAGTAATTTTTTTGTAATGAAAATGGTGAATATCGCTTACAAAAGCATAGATGCACCTGCGGAAAAGTGTCGCAGTCGGAAAAACGGGGAAAATTAAAGAAAATTTTCGACGGCTTATTATTTGTTTCGGAGCTTACCTCAGTGTTCCAAAATGCTAAGGCAGCCACAAGCGAGCAGTCCGTTTGCGGCGCACACAAAATATTGGAGCTACAATAGCAAAAAAGTGCATAAACAATGCGGGTAAAAGTGAGGTTACCAAACACACGATCCCACCATTTGGACAATTGTTTCTTGCTCAATATTTTTTTCTAAATTTGCTGCTAATATTAAATTGGGCCGGTAACATAATGTAAAGCTTTGTTAGTCTTTTCCATTGGATTTGTTAGAAGTAGACAAGAAAACCGGCTATGAAACTTCAATAGTTCTTTGCACCATCAAATCATGAGTTGTATAGCTGAACTTGTGCGGAGCACCCGTTTGGATTGCAAATCTTCATCGAGAATGCTTATTATATTCTTAGAGACAAGGTTCATCGACAGTAGACTAGTAAATGGTGCCCTAATCTTGACAATGCTATGTTGTTGTTTTTTTTAACTTCTACTACAATTATAATTTATGTGGTTATCACTTCTAGATTAGTTGTGGTCATATTTTAAGATGAATGAAATCGCTACTAGGTAATCACTAAAATTGTGACGGAGATGAAACTTAAATCAATTTGGTTACTAAGTGCCTGGTAACTGAATTGGATCTAAGCCGTGATTTTCTTCTCTTAGTAGCTCTTCTTGGCAAAGGAATTCTCTAGACTTTAAATATTTCAGAGATGGTGGTGACAAGGATTGAATTTTTGCGACCCATGACCAGCAAGATTTTAGTGCATTCCTCCTAAATTGATATTCTGCATTTGATAAGTTGGTGTAAAAGCGTCCCAAAGCATGGTCTACCTTGCTCAATTCAGTCGCAGTTGGATTGTTCGGTTGTTTTAGACTTAAGGTGGTGTATCTGATAACTTAAGTATATGTAAGAATACCATGGTCTTTATTGATCACTGAATTGGTGCTCCATACCAGTTGTTTGTCAAACCAACAATTATGAGATATGGAAATAAATATTTTAAAATGAGGGTCCTTTTTGCTTTCTCTATCCAAATTTGAAAACAATAGGGGTATTGGCAGATATTTTTTGCTCTTTAACCAATTCTGCACAGAACTGGTCAGCAAGATGCATGTTCTACATTTTATAAGTTGATGTAACAACATCCCATTAATCACGTGTCTAGCTCAATTCAGTTACAGATACATTTTTTGGTTGTTTTAGGCTTAGAGTGGTGTATTTGAAAGCTTAAACATAAATAGGAACACCACAGTCTTCTATCATCACTGGACTGATGCTCTATACCATATGTGATGGTGGCCACGACACTTGCAAAAGTGAAGACCTTGCTTTCTCTGCCCAACTTGCTAAACCATAGGTGTACTGGCAGATGTTTTTGCTTTTTGACACTGGCGCCAAAATACCAATGTGGTTGAAGATCTTCACCTTTCATGTCTAACATGATAAAGAGCAGCGGCATTGCTAGGTGTAATTTTTTTCGCCAAATAGATTGAATCATAATTTCATGACTGTAAGACTTTTTGGGCATCCGTCCAAATGAGTGATATGAAAGAGCCAATTTTATTTTAGGGGCTTAAAATGATAGACAATTCTTTTTGCACACCAGCGAATCAATTTTTAAGAAGTCATGACGTCGTTGAGGATTTCTTCATAAAGAATCAATCAAGACTTCCTTCACTTAGGAGGGATGGACAAATCTCACTTTTCAATTTATATAAATCATTACTGTCTAGCAACATTTATGTATAGTTCTACTCTAGCATTGTAATTCTCACATGCTGTCTTTGAACAGGGTACGCCCACTCGGCAACTCAAACACTTTGAGTTTCACCCCCGTGACCATGGAGGACCAAGGAACATACCTGTGCTTCAACTACGATCGTCAACTCTTAGCTAAAGTGTATGTGCGCGTTAAGCTTCCGATGTTCTACGACGTAATTGTACCAGAAAAGACGCATTTCAGCAGAAGGAAGCGCGATGATGACTATTGGAGTAAGTATCTTACAGATTTTACGAAAGATCCACTAAAGTGTTCTTTTTCAGATAAATTTGAAATCCCCAAATTTTCACCCGGTAAGTATGATCGTCTTTCTAACTTTTAACATAATCAATCTTTTTATTTATGACGTCTTTCTTGCCCTCTATTTAGTTCTTTAATTTAATGTGTACAATAATAAGTGCCACTACTTGTCTTCTAGTGTTAATAATACTCTCACCAAACCTTATAGTTCTTTCGTTTGATTTCTTGAAGTTTCTAATTTGTTTTAATTTCGTGTGAACATATTCGCTTAGGCTCTTTACGTTTTTGTTTATTCCATCTCTTAATGTTCTTCATTCTGTTTACTAGAGGTATAAATATGAAATGCAGGATATTTTGGTAAAATTAAACGCAATGTTTGAAATTGAAAAATTAATTCATTTTATTCAAAGTATGTGCCGGTTGAATCTATACATCTTTGCCATCTTTCTGACAATTGGTGAATGCCGTCGCGATAAAATTGTTCTGGCTTTGAGACAAAGAAATCGACCACCTATTTTTCGACGGTTTTGAAAGTAGCGAAGTACTGGTTAGCCAATCCATGCGCCATCGACCGGAAGAAGTGGTAGTCGGAAGGGGCCAAATCTGGAGAGCATGGCAGGTGAGGTAACACGTCCCACTTCAACGCAGGCAAGGTGTCTTTGACCCGCTTCACGGCATGTGACGGTGCGTTGCCATGGAGCAAAATCACCTTGCCATGTTGTCTTGCCCAATCTGGCCGTTTTTCAATGAGAGCATGGTTTAAATTAATTAATTGTTGGCGGTAGCGTTCTCCATTAACCGTTTTTCCAGGTTTTAGCAGCTCATAATACACCACACCCTTGTTATCCCACCAAACACAAAGCATTGTCTTCCGGCCGAAACGATAGGCCTATGACGTCGATGGAACTGCTTCACCTGGACTAACCCATGATTTCTTGCGTTTGGGATTGTCGAAAAAGATCCATTTTTCATCCCCTGTTACGATGCGATGCAAAAAGCTCTTTCTTTCATGTCGTTGAAGCAGCATTTCACACTTGATTTTTCGGTTCTCCTGCTGCCTCTCGTTCAGTTCATGTGGAACCCATCTTTCTTCCTTCTGAATTTTCCCCATGGCTTGCAAATGCATGTTGACGATTGCTTGGGGTCACACCTAACCCTTCTGCGAGCTATTGCTGCGTTTGAGTGGGATCATTGTTTAATAATGCCTGCAATTCTGCATCTTCAAACTTTTTCAATTACCGTCCCTTGGCCTTATCGTGTACGTCCATATTGCCACTTTTGTACCGACCAAACCACCTTTCCATGCTTGGAGCATGAGTGCCATAAGCCTCCACAAGCAATCGATGGCAACCAGCAGCCAATTTCTTCAAAATGAAGTAATGCAAAATAATTTCCCGTAAACGGTCCTTTGTCGGAACGAAATTCGACATATTCAAAGCGCTTTTAATGAGTTGACACATCTAGTTTTAAAGTTTATTAAAAGCTTAAGTTATCGCAACAAACTGAAATTGTTTATATAACAAAACGTACAAGTGGCGTCATCTATTAACAAATCTCGCAGTTCATATTTATACACCTAGTACATTTGTAATTTTACAGTCTCTGTCAAACCCATTTTTTATTCTGCTAGGTAGTAATTCATTTGCTTTATTTCCTACAACCATTTAACCACCTACTAACTCCATTTCAACTACCGCATTTCTTCCATATTACATAATTTCATCTTCTCTTTTACTTTAATCTTGCTTTAAGATGATGTAATGCATTTTATTTTTTTCAGATCAGTTTCAACTCCCTGAGATACCAAAAAGTGAGTAGAATTGTCTTTACAAGTTCTAACAATTGAATTTTTTTGCAATCAATATTTATGTATGGTGGCGTTGCTCGTTTTCTAGTTTCAATTATTTTTTGGGTGCTGTATAGCACAAGTTCAAAGATCGTATTCTTTTGACAGCTGTTGTCAAAGTTGCATGAACGCGAAGGAAATTTGGACTAACTGAGTCAATCACGGCTTGCTTAAGCACTTGGGAATAACCTAAGTAATATCAATTTGCTTACAAAAGTAAGGAAAAATTCAAAAGGCAAACCATTGGATTCTTTATGTTATTATATATATAATATATGTAACAAAGTATATAATGAATATATATATATATATATATATATATATATATATATATATATATATATATGTACCTTTCTTTCATATATATATAATATATGTAACAAAGTGCTATATAAAAGTCATCAGAGGGCAGCACTAGTAACGATTGCTACAGAAAGTAATGCTTAAGGCTCTTATTAAAGAAGCAGTAGGATTACTGGCATATGAGCTAGTTATGTTTTAGTTACTCGAACCAACTGAATCTACTACTGTCGAATGTTATCAGTGACAACTGTGTTATATAAGTTTACTAGTCGAGGAATAGGACAAATTATATCGTTGCATAAGTCAAGCCAAATGTGTGTATCCAAGACACCTACGTGTTAGTTTGACAAATTCTTCCACACACAGTGTATTTCCCAGATCTAGCCTCTTTGGATTACTATTTGTTCCAGTTCCTACAACACCACTTGATTCACACTGCAAAACAGCTGAAGATGTGAAATTTATCACTTTAAAACCATTGCGTTTTTACCAAGCTGAGATTCAAAAGCTGCCCTGTTGATGGTAAATTTGATATAATTATCATGAAACAAGTTTTTTTGGAAAATTGAAAATTTATGCACCCAAACCTTGTGCAACCTTTCTACTTACTCAAACAAAGCATATGACTAGCGAGTTTTAGTTGAGCACCTCTATGATAAGGTTGTTTTATATAAACAGCGATATAGAGCATGATAAATAGGTCACAAAGTTGCCAATAACTTAATAAAAGACATACAAAAGGGGACTCTAAAATTACACTGATGAATTTTTGTGAACATAAAATTTCAAAGAAACTTTTCTAATAGATGTCTGACAATTTTTTTAAATTGTGTCACAAGATGAGCAAAAAAGGAGTAACGCCATCTCTGCTTCTCTAGTAAATTAAAAGTTTAGCCTTTTCTTTATTGTAAAATTATGTTGCAGTTGACTTCGGCGAGCTCGACAGGTATCATCAAGGATTATTAGATGAAGTAAATGAGGAGAATGATAGAAAACGTAAGTAATATTACTTGAAGTTAAGCAGATATGAATACCACTATATTGCATGTTTCTAGCTCTTTAAACCCATAGTAAGTCTGACTTGGATGAAACAATCAAAACATGTTTAGTACTCATTGTAACAACGAATAAAAAACCTTCTGTGTATTTGCCTGAATACTTAAAAACTAAGTCGCCTATCTACTGCACATTAGTTATAATGTTGCATCACATATTTTAATACGTCCTATAAACTATTTTCCCTTATTTCAAAATTGATTGCAGATTCGTATTCTATGGGAAAAAATACTTATCTTTTGTAAGAAACATTTTTCTTAAAAATACTTTCTTCTCTCGCTAGAGGGCATACTTTGATTAATTTAACTTTGATTTTTTAAATGGAAACCCATATTTTTTATTGCAGTCGTATTCTACTCAATGTGCACCACGTGGAGGTTGCCGATAGGATTTTGAACATCATTAGCCCCTGAAAAGGGCTGATTAACTTTGCTACTACCGGAAATTTAGGGCCTCAAATGCTCTATCAATTGCTCATTCTGTTGAATACACAATTGCACTCTCTGGCGAAAACTCGTCTGAACATCTCTCAATATTTGGAAAGTGATATCCTGGAATGCTGCCACAATTCTTTCTCTCTGGTTTTCTAAGGTGGTCGGGCGTTCGGAATAGACCTTCTGCTTCACAGCTCCCCATAAGAAAAATCTAGTTGAGTCAGGTCTGGCGATCTCGGCGGAAATTCCTGAACTGGACTTCCGATCCCAATCCATCGGTGCAGATATGTAATATTCAGAAACCTCCTCACTTGTAAGCTCCGATGTGCAATTGGCACCATCCTGTTGGAACCACATACGCTGTCTTATGATCAATGGGATATTTTCTAATAGAGGTGGGACTCTATTTTCAAGAATATCTCGAAAGCGCAGGGCATTCAAATTTTCATCATAAAAAATGGGCCCTATCACATGTTCTCCAACTATGCCCTCCCAGACATCGATTGACCAGCGTCTTTGTGTCCGGTAATCTCGTTGCTAATGAGGATTTTCTTTCGCATAGTAGTGTGCATTATGGAGATTGACACTTCCCATATTGTCAAATTTTGCTTCGTCTGTGAAGAGATTGTGATCGAAGAAAAATGGGTCTCGACGTATTTGTGTATTCGCCCATCTTCAGAAAACTAGGCGTCTCTCAGGATCCCCAGGCTCAATTTCTTGCGTTAACTATACGTGGTATGGGTGGAATTTAAAGTATTTTATCATACAAGACACCATTGATTTAGGCACACCATGCCTTCGCTGAATCTGACGCACAGAAACATGAGGATCTTCAGCTATGAGAACTAGGATGCCCAGAGCGATATGCTCTCTCGGACCCTTCTTCCTTCTTTGCCGTTCTAAGTGCCCTCTTTCAGCTCGTCTTACTACAGATTGAATAGCATCCTTAGTGGGATGACGAGCATTACGATACCTTTCAGCATACAACCTTGCCGCATCTGAATAATTATTGTGACACTCGCCAACAAGTTTTATCATGTTCACTATTTCCAACGGTGTGTAATTAGCCATTGAAGTTGAGTTACAAGAAAATAATACTAGCAAAATAATTTGACAACTTTTTGGAAATGTCAAGATATGCACAAGAAATTTTTCTAATTCGGTAGGTATGTTTCAGCAAAACTGTGTTTAAAAATGTTTATTATTTATTATTTCCTGAACAATAAGCAGTAAACAATAGGCATTAATTCAGCATTCCTAAACAACAGGGCGCATTAAACTCTATTCGGTATATTCTATTGTTTATTACCTATTGTTTTGTTATTATTGAATGCAAAAAAATCTCTTGTACATATTTTTTATTTTTTGTTTGAAATATTTTTCACGAAAATGTCACTGTGGAAAGATATTGGCCCGGATAGATTAAAATGGGACACCCTGTATAAGTTATTAATAAACAAAATGTTTAGCTGCTTGATGTAACGAAATAACTGTTGATGTCAAATTAATTGAGAAACGGGGTCAATCCACAGGGCTCTGTGGTCCTGCTTTTGCAGTTTATTATCAATGATATAAGCAACTTTAGTAAGCTTTCTTCAGTTATGATAATTCTAGGAAGTTATGAACAAAACCATAATACCTACAAAACATTTTGTTGAAGTAGTCAAAATGTTTTACCTATTTTTATTGACAGATTTCTGTGATGACCTTACCTGTCATTGATATTTGTGATTCCAATATCTAGGAAAGGCGCCATCTATCGGTGACCGTTGCTTACTGAACTCACTAGTGAATACTCTTACTAATGGATGATGCCGGTGGCATGCATATATGCTTTTTGTAACTGTTGACACTTAAAACTCTGAGTGTACCCAGGAACAACCATTGACTTAGAGAATACAAATATCCACAGCCTTTGGCAGCTATGTAGTGGACATTATTTCTGAAGTGGAGAAGATCTATTGGAATTTATAAATCACGATCTCGTTCAAAAATCTTAAAATCAGTTAGATATGTATACATCCACCCCCTAAAGAATGTATTTATTTTTGTTATTACTGAATGGCAATGCAACCCTTACAGCTATATATGTGTGTATCGTATAAAATGTCGCATTTTGTAGAGTAAAAATGAAGTCTGTAATTTCCAACTGAAAAGGAAGTTTTCAAAGGCCTAAATGACAATCTTTTGCTTAACAAATGGTTACCTACACTGCAGAAAAGATGAAATTTGTTGGCGAAAGGTCAGCTGGGTGGCGAAAATTGTCTTCACTAGACCACCATACAGTCATCGTAACTTTTACGAGATGAAGAATCGTTCTTGCATGTTGTCTGGGGGCTTTGTTATGATTGTTGTATAAAATTCACTTTTCATGGAAGGCGAAAAAACAGTAAGTGGATTCTGCATGAACTGACAAAACTCAATAAGATGCACAGACTAGAGATGACTTCTCCTTAATACTTGGGCACTATTTTTTTAACCAGATTATCATCTACAATGAGAAGTGGATTCTGTATATTAATCATAAGCAAAATAGGCAATAGTTGCATCAGCGAGTTTTCATCCCATGAAGGTCATTATGATGATTGTATGGTGGTCTAGTGAAAGCATCATTTACTATTCCTTCCTGTAATCTACATTATGCTGTTCCTTCTTGCACCCTGGTGAAACAATCACAACAAATTCCTACTCCAGAGGAATTGCGTTTAAAACATCTATCTCTGATCAATCACAGCAAAGCGAGACTTCATGTAGCACAGTCGGTGTGCCTGATCTTTCACCAACATATTTTTATATTTTCCAAGTCCTAGGCAACCTAGCAAAACCAGCCCTGTGCTAATCAAAAGCTCTCATTTCAGCCTTTGAAAACTTGCTTCAGAATGAAAAATCTACCTGAGCGCTGGCAACAAAAAATAAATGTTTTTAGTTCAAAATTACAGGCGTTTACTTTGACTACAAAATCAGATATTTCATTTGGAACTATGCGATATTATTCTTCTTCAAGTTTTGTCTCAGACTACTCGAGATTACATGTACTTTCAAGCAAGAGATCAAAAATCTGAACATCTTTGGGTAAAACACTGTGTAGTAGGCGATCTCATAGGTATTTTATGGCAAAGGATGGAGTCTTGTCTAGCACGTTCAATTCTTTTTTGGGGCTCAAATCATTACTACTATCTGCCCCTCTAAATGGAATCAAATCTGACTAGGGTTTTTAAGAAAGATCACACAGAGGGGTCTCAACATCTAATGTCTGTCATGAAATAGTCTTAACCTTTTTTCTCAACAACTACTCACTGGTGGGTCGTTTTCCGCATTTAGATGAATGATTACATAGGACCAAGTGATTTTAACTTTAAATATTCTTTAGGAGCATTTTCAAAAATTTCAAATTGTCAAAGTCTGTTGGGAAGCTGATTTGATCATAAACGAGTTTATATTTGAATGCAAAACCTCACTGATCCGTAAAGATATCTCTGGATTAGTAGTGAAAGTGACAATTCATCGGCCCAAGAATAGTTGAGCTATTCTCTCTCAACAGCTGTAAAGTTCATGGTGAAAACAAGAGCATCTTTTGACTTTTTCCAAAAATCTGAATAGTGAAGTTGAAGTTTCGCACGCAAGAATTTTGGGCTTTTGAACTTTACTTACAAATGTAATTTAGGCACCTCCCTGGTCAACAAGATTCATCTCATGGTGAGGCTTATAAACCGTTTGTATTGCCGCAGCAATTATAATAACGCCAATAGAGAATAGTCCACATCAACTTGGGAAGAACAATGCTTTATCATTTTGGAAGATATTGACAACATTCAGAAGCTCTTATTGTCAACATCTTAGGCTGTGCTGTGAGATCAATTTGGCGCTTGTTTTGACGCAAATTAAACTATTGGTTATTGAAAATGGTAAAAAGCTCCATACCATAATGAGTTTAATTTAAGATGGCTTTTGTTTTGATTACCAAAGATCTAATTAATTGTGGCTTTTTTTACCAAGCTTAGCAGTATAAAATTACCTAAAAGGTGTGTATGTTCATAAATACCAGCATTTTGCTCTACAATGCTAGTGCAATATGTCCTTATTAGTATCTATGGTACTCTTGATTTACATGGCTGCTACTTCTCCCCATACTCACTTAAACCAACTTTACCTAATTACTCTTAACAATAGCTAAGTATAATTATGAGACTTCTCTATTGTACTTTTAAAATAAGGTATGCTATGCTAAACAACATGAGTTCTATGCTAACTTGAAAGGGGCAAATCAGTGAATGTTTATTAGTATCAAAACAGCAAAGATCGACTGTCTAAAACCCCAATAGTACTTCCAATCAATGTAGGGGCATCAAAGTTTAGTAATACCAGACTACTATTATTTGGTAAGGTCTTTGATTGATACCATTCCTTGAAATATACTTAAAACCAAGTCACCCAATCAGGGATTATCTAGAACTTGGAGAAAACCAAGATCTGAATTAACGCCAAAAGGGTGTTATTGGAAAATACAGCAGCAGTACAAACCGTATGAGGGAAAATTATTAGAAGAGACTAAAAAACACCTCTTTTACTTTTTTTTGACTCTGGCGTTACATCTATCACACACAAGGTTTCTGGATGTGGCAAAAGGTTAATTAATGTCTTTCAGACCTCTAAAGTATCACAGGTCAGGTAAAATGAAGATGTCTATGTTAAATGCAAGAGCATCCCCACGTTTCAGTTACCTGAAGTAGACTGGTGAAGGTGATGATATTTGTCAGATGAGGCCCGAGTTTTGCTAAGAATTGATTGGTAATCGACACACGGCAGATGAGCTTTGATTGAGTCACGAATGGTTTTTTAACATTCCTGAGGCTCGTGTAGTCAAGATATTAGTACCAATAGTTCATCAAAGTCTGATTATGTGAACATTCAAGGGTTATGTCTTTCTGGTACTCTCCGAATAACTATTTGGAGAAACTTTTCAGAATTAATAAGATGAAAATGATACGAAATATCTTTGTTGCTTCTCTGGAAGATTAACGGTGATGTCTATATCCCAGTAGTTAAGGTGACATAACTGACTAAAAATTTTGGGCTATTTCCTAGCGTTGTTCCTGCACTGAAGAAATCAATGATAGATGGTATGAGGTTGTATGCTGACTTAAATGTGCTGTATTGATTGGAGAGGTAATGATGGTAGACTGATAATTGACCATTCTTGCTGAGGGGTGGCGTTTATCAATTAATTATTCAAGTGCAAGCAAGAAATTGCGCTCGAATCACATGTCAACGCCCACCCAGATTGGATATCTACTTTCTGCACTACACACTTGTCTTTAAAATTTTGCGCAATTTAAACATTCGTTTCTGTGAGAAGCACTGTACTAAGATTTAATCGGTAGATACCCTAGGTCGGTATCTTCGTCGATATTGAATTTCAGACCTGTAGCACTCATTTGACCCAACATATGGGTGTTGCAAGGTCACATGCATGAATATCTACTTTCTGCACTACACACTTGTCTTTAAAATTTTGCGCAATTTAAACATTCGTTTCTGTGAGAAGCACTGTACTAAGATTTAATCGGTAAATACCCTAGGTCGGTATCTTCGTCGATATTGAATTTCAGACCTGTAGCACTCATTTGACCCAACATATGGGTGTTGCAAGGTCACATGCATGACTTACTTTGCTTTTGAAAGTTGTTTTTCCAGGCATTACATCCGTCTTATTAGGCACTGGTGTTGGGGATCAAAGATTATACACACACAACACTTGTAAAGATGTTTTGGTAGTCACCTGATTATATCGTAATACATTATAATTAATGGTTTTGCATGTATCTAATCACATAACTTAATCAATTAATCTTACATTCTTTTATTTGCAGGCGCTTTAAAGCGTTCAATCAAACCCCAAGTTTTGTACATGCTTTTAGGTAAGAAAACACTTGCTGTGAGATTAAGATATTAAGCAATCTGTTCAAGGTGTGGTTGCCCTATTTTCGGGCGTGTACGTGCTGATGAAGTGCTGCCACATGAACAGGACGTGGTGCTCCAGAATCGATCGGGCGTCAAGTAGTCACCAGCCAGGATACCAGCAGATGATCGATCAGATTCCTAATATCAGTATCGTACACCACGACCGTTGCTTCAACAGAGGAAACTACTTCTTAGAGCAGTTTGTTAGAAACGAACCGGACGCTACCAGCCACACCGTGTCCACTGTGGCGCCCAGTGAAGAACCGGCGCAAGCAGAACAGTCCCCGGAGGACCAAGTAGAACAGGCGCGCCAGCTTGAAAATTATGAGGGACTCTTGCTGGAGGCTTTCCTTCTCACTGTAATGAGAGCAGCTCTCGAGGAAGAAACCGCTGAAGCACAAGCGAATCAAGGCCATGCAGACTTGCCCCCGACATATGCCGACTCTGTGGCCAACTCGACAACCACCTCCATGCACAACGTGCAGGGGGCAGACCACACCCTGCCGCCCTCTTATGAAGAAGCCACTAGAGCTTCAGCTGGCCAAACAGTTCCCGAGAATAATTGCAGCGGCGACACACACGGCGGCTGCTCAGGTGGGGGGTGCGACTAGTACATGTTACTGCAAGCTTTCTGTGATATCTATGATGCTGTGCAAATTTTAGCATTCTTGTTTATAGTTCGTTGTGTTTTCATGGTTTTGACGACTTGCACAATGTTGCCTTAAGACATGTTACCGTGTCTTTTACCATTTGTTACAGCCTAAACTTGTGGTAATTTCCACCCGTAATCACAACAAATAGTTCTGTCGTTTCGTACTCTGAGTTCTACAGTTACCTATGGTCTTTGACACACCTTACATCTACATATAGAGTTGATTGTTTGTAAAGCTTATAAAGCTTGCAAAAACTTAATTTGAATGCCAAAGTAAATTGTTATGGTTTAGAGAAACTTTGACAGTAGATGACGAAAGTGATGTATTTTACACCATAGTAAATTGTCATTTGTTTTAATGGAATTTTGTTTGGTATGAAACTTTCCCATTTGTTAATTTTATAGAATTTTCTAAAGCAACATTAATGATGCAAGACTACGAATAGAAATGCCACTTATCTCCTTCCTTCTTTCTACTGTTATCTATAGACTACAAAATCCTAGTTCCCCTTTTAGTATTTTAGTAGAAGTAATTTTGGACTGACAGAGTTAAATCTGTCAATTTTGAACTACTCAACCATGTCTTATTGCATGTATGATATTTTTTGAGATTTTTTCTGAGTATTACCAACATTGCAATATGACATATAAAAACGAAGGTCTGCGCCATTCTACAAAAAATTGTTCATCTTGGGTCGATGTGCCTCTTCCTCATAGTGTATTTGAGTAAAGAGTGAATAGAAAATTTTCCTGCTTGAAACTCTTCTAAATTACAAAAATACTCCAGTGACTTGCAGCCTACCACATGCATTGCATATAGTCGTCTTTATTAGTATGTATGGTATTCCTGATTCCCATTGCTGCTAAAACTGTTCCCAGTATTCAATTTGAGTTGATAATGTAAAATGCTGTACTAATTGCACGTTTAAGCATAAATGTCTTAATGTTTCCATAAGTGGTTTCTTTAAAGCAATAACATTGGTCAAAACCTTGTTTAGAGGAATATTTTGCATTGATACCATAATGAGTATTTCTATATTTTTTTTTGGTAATTCCTTTATCTTTCTTTTGTGCTTTGCTTCCTGTGTTGTTTTTTGTTGGAGCTTCCAAAAGTAGTTTCTCTTCTTAACTGCTCTTATTTAGTAGTTCTTTGAACTGACTCTTCCGCTATTGTAAGATATGGATGATTGAGGATTTTGTTTTGTATCTATAATGGTCCAAGATTTGAATCTCGTCCCACTTAAGTGTTGAAAAGGCTGTTAATCGGCGTTAGGTTGCAATACAGTCTCTATCTCTTTACTCAGATGCTCAAATTGCTATGTATTGGTTTGACAATGCATAATGGCTCTAATAGTTCGTCTATGTTGATATATAGATACATACACGCAAATGAATGTTAAATATCAGAATGCACAATGTGTTCTTGGCACTGTAATTTGTACTTAATAGTTGTCCTATGTTTCTTACAGATGAGAAATTATTTCTCAAATCTGGTGGAGCCAATGCTATTGCAGCAGTTGTTTTTTATTTTTGAAATACTAAAGCTTAGTAGAGGCTGAGGAGGTTCCTCAACATTGTGCACTCATTACTACTTGATATCAGTCTCATTCTTGTCAGCTTTTTCATAATCATCTCTACATATCTGTCTTTTTTAGTTTCTCAAGTAGCCATTGTTCAATTGACTTTGCTAGATTTAGTTGTTATTTCTAAGAGTTTGGTCCAATTCCTTCAAGGCTTTATCTTGGTTTGTTTCTGTCTATTACAGATTTCCTGTTCCTTAGTTGAATAATGACATCTTTTTCTTTCATACATAGTTCTACTTATTTACTTCTCTGGTAATCTTTCCTTCGGACTCCCTTGACAGTTCTAAAAGTCCGTTGACATCAGTTTTTATGTTTTCTTACAGTCTTGAAATTCCTTAAAGCGTTATCTTCATGAGAAGATAATTTTGCCGTTCCTGCGCAATATTTTGAACTTCTTGGTCCATGGTGGTAGGACATTCAGCATTTTGATCCTCCCCTGAGTTTGTCCACGTTTCACGTCAAGATAAAATGGTGAGAATATCAGATTGTTTTTTTTTTCTTTTCATAGTTATGATTGCAGACTGAAAGTGGCTAGCAGCGGTCTGGCTAAAGCCTAGTTGATCTGATTTTAATGTTTCATTTGGGCTACTTCATTCTGATAGTCATAGTACTAACAATTTCGCTTTCGAGAGCGATTCCCACTCTCCAGGGTGGCCTCTCCAACCATATTGGTTGCTGTACAACACTTGAAGAGGACACAATCGCAGAACATTTTTCCTCTTCGTTAACTTCGTTTATGTAACATGTGACATAGAACTGATTAAAATTTATTTCAACTGATAAGCACTACAGTGAAACATCACTTAATGATTCAATTTTTTGTTTTAAACCCCTATATTTAAAACACAAGATTTTAAATAATCTTTCATTATAAAACTCTGATTTTTATATCATCAAACTAATGCAAGTGCCATTAATATAAATGTAAAGGTACAAACTAGTGTTCTTTACTTAATACTTACATTTCTAGGTCTTCATCAAACTTGTACTTTAAGACTGGAAAACCGCTAACTATTTAAACATTAATAAAAGTGTTATTACCAAATACCAAAGAAAGGGAAACTTTTGATACTTAAAATTTGCGGATTTTTATAACTTAGAACATTTTTGATAGCCAAAAGCCATGGCACTTTTAGTGAAACTTCGATACTTCCAATGGTACAACTACACAACTTTGTTGCTTAAAGACTAAATGTAATTCAGATTTACATTACCTTATTTAAATCTGTACGTATATTTGTGCTTTAGCAATTTTATTTATTCAACAAAATGACTAAAAATCGTAAAAATTGCTGGGCCCATGCTACTCCGCCCCACGTTTACGAGAGGCAGCTTTAAACGAATCTTACTTCAGGAACACATCTTGTACGTGTATTGTATCGCTCTCTTGTTAACTGACTTTAATTCCATGTTTGCATAGATCAGAGTTGTGGTTTTAATATATTTTTTGTAAGAACGTGTTATAGTTATATACAGTTCATAATGTGTATGTTGAAGTTTGTGATCTGAACACATTAAAATTATTTAATCACATGTGCATCGTTTCACTTCAGTTAGCGTGAAGCACAGAGTTGTTTAAAAAAAGGAACTTTAAATGATTGAATGTGTCTACTAATAATAAGAGATAATGACTATTTATCTTTTGTCTTCTTCGTTACGCTATCGGATGATGCCTTCAGATATGGTGTTTAAGTACCTCAGCGACTTGTTGACTAACTGCTGAATTGAGATATGCTGCAGCTCTCAATAGGATCTTTTAATTTCAATCACATTCTGTAGTTTTACTTTTCATAACCTGTTCGTTGTAACTTCAATGTATATACAACCCCCAAGAATAAAGTATGGTAGAAAGGTATGAAACTGGAAAGCATTGCTGTAATTTTCCATTTTATCACCCTTCAGTTAAGTATGTGAACGAGTGTGTGAGTTTCGAGTGCTTTTCAGCTTATACGGTGCTGAATATCAGGAAAAAAAAAGACCAGGACAAAAGTATATGCACCATCTATAATAGATGAAAGAAATTTACTCCAGAATAGGAGAAAGCCGACATGAGACAAATTAGTTTTTTGTCGTTAATAAAACAAGCTTTAGATGCGTTTTCGACCTTTTGTTGGGCTCTAGGATTGCACAGAGTCCTTCAGCCTGCTTAAGGGTTCAAAGCCTTGTTAAAGTTACTTGTATGTGCCTAAAAATTGGCAGACGTAATTTGACTCGAAGTCTGAAAAATCAAAACCTTTTGCTCTACCTACATTAACAGCTCATCAACCTTCTGTTGAGCACCTAAAGCTCGACAGGCAAACAAAGAACAGTTCAGATTTAATCTTGGCGAATCTATCATTTAATTTTTGGATGAAAGAATACTAAAATAGACTCATCTTCAAGATAGTCATTTTGTTCGTGATACTCTTCACTCATTACGTTCATGTTGTCCAATTTTTAAACATTACGACGTTATTCCAAGCTCCATGTAGTCATATCTGACAGAACTGATGTGAATGATAGAGAATGAATGTGCAGTCACAGATGATGTGCCAACAGTCTCCAACACTCTTTAAGTTCTATGTCCAGGTCACACCAAGGATGTTTTTCATGACGATTACTCAATTTACAAGCATTAAAATGGCAGCTTTACTTAGCCCAATCTACTAGCTTGATGATCTGCCGACGACTCCCAACGATTGATTCTGTACTGCTATTCACAGGGATATCTCATGTGTAAACTTGTAAAACTCCACTAGAAAACAGATCACATTCACAACTGGTGTGAGTGATAGATAATAAACATCAAATCACAGATTTTTTTCTAAATGTTCTATCCCATCCTCGATTATCTTTGTCCTTTAGTCCAGAAGATGTCGGGAATACTTTCCTTGGCGATTTTTCAGTTTGCAAGCATCATGGCAATGTTGTCATGCTCTATGTGACTATTTGAAAGCGCAACAGCTAAGAAAGACTAGGCATAAACTTGCAAATTACGCTCTATACTAGTGCATATGACACCAATCTGAGTCTGTGGCGCCAAAAACAATTTTCAGCGCTCTATGAGCCAAGCTTGCCCAAAGAGTAATTAAGAGAAGGGGGGATAATTATGAATTTGCCACTCAGACTCTTATACTGCTCCACGTGTCACAGGGCAACAATCTGCCATTTTCATATAATTGAAGCAAATTACAGCAATTCCTCACCAGTATTACTATTTCTGCTTTCTAATAGGCGAAAAAGAGGGATTTTAGTACTTTATATGGACTTTTATTCCTGAGTGACTTTGATGACTTAAGATAACCACTTGCATTAATTCTTGTTCTGTGCCATTGAACAACTCCACGGTCCTAATACAGTACTTAGACCTTAGATGTCTTGTAGCAGCATCTCCAAATGCTTAGGTTATGGATCTTGCATCTATAAATTATACGATCAGAATCTTTTAACTTCACATTAATTTAGTGTAGTTATTACAACGACGATCGTCTGAATGATAGTTGTTCAGGTGACCAGTTATACTTGAGATGTAACAGATCCACAACAATTTAAGATCTGCGATTTGATTCCAAAGAATGGATTCGGATTTCGGGTTAACCATTCTACCGTTCAACTCTTTTATGTGGATAAAAAATTACGGCGATTTTTATAAAGGAAAAGTAAGTGAATAACCCTCGTTCGTTCAAACTTTAATGAGACGTAGTGTTCAAACAGATCTTTATCATCCATTCAGTCGTCAGTGATGCTCTTTATCTAGTTCTTGTCTGATCGGCGTCATTAAAGAGCCGCGTACACATATTTACAGATTTAATTCACACCAACAATAATGAATAACACCACACTCTCTTTAAATAAAAGAAAATTACAATAAAACTATATCAAGTGTTGAAGATTATCTAGCGTGCCATCGACACCTGCATTAGCCAAAAGATAAACGTATTTCGACAAAAATGCCAATTTTTGAACGAAGATCGACTAGAAACACCAACCTGCAACACAGAACAACAGAAAAACTAAAAGTTGCACATTACGTTCTTCAATTTGAAGATTTGAAGACTTGTCAATATCATTCATTTGATGAATTTAATGCCAAGTGTGACCTGACCTAATTTTACAGTTATCACATTTCGAAAGATAGTGACTCACTGTTTTGGTAATTCGATCACATATAAAGCGAAACGATTTTTTGGTAACCTGAAAACCTTGAAATGACTGAAAAGTGCGCAAAAGCCATTTTCAATAGAAAAAAGCACCTATGAAAGTTATCGTTTACATAAAACGACAGAAGAGGCGACCGTTAGGAAGATTTTGAATGAACAAGCCACTGTTTGGACAGTAGATTTTACTGTAAGAGCACCCTAAAGAAGAATCATCTATTAATATATTAAAATTTAGATGCTTTAGTATAAAAAATTTATACCTGTCTTATCAGCTCAACACGACATCCCATAGTCGATGAATTTTTCCCAAATTTGGTATAAAAGTTTTTTAGGCCAAGAAGAATCACCTTATTGACCTTCAGATTCCATAGTCAACTGAGATCAAAATTATGAAGAGTAAAATTAAAAGTTGACAAATTTAGACCAAAACGAGTTATAAAATTAATGTGATGTTCAAAGCTCTAGGTCGATTAGATTCAAAATTGTCATCTATATTAGAAGCTTGCTTAAACCAAGCTGACATATTAACTTCCAAATACCAACACCAATTATGGTCAGAAGTAAAGATCACACATCAAATTTAATAGAAAGGTTTCTCAAACCAAAATAAAAATCGATGTTGATGTCAGACTCGATGGTTCACTCTGATCTGATTTATGAGAGGTAAAATACTACTAACTACATCATTGTCAACCTTACAGTCATAAAACCATCCACTCGGATTTGCCGCCATCACTTAAATCGATATGGTGATGCTGAGCGTGTTCCACAAGCCGTTTTTACAGGAAACGTGAAATGTTGGTGGATGTAGTGATGTTACACAAATCAGCAAGGACAGATATCTTCCCCCCTCCTCTTCTCTAACTTACCAGCTTGTTGCCGATTTCAAAAAAGGTAGTAGGAAAGGTCGTCCAACACCATCTGAAAATGTTGGGCAAAGATGTCACATTGATTTGGATTCTATCCAGGTCACTCCACCGCCTTTCAGAATCTGCAAATAATGGAATGCTGATGATGATAATCGAACTGATACAATCTTTCCTGGCAGGCAAAATATTTTAGATTAAAATCAATGGCTGGATCTATACTGTCCTGGACCCTCTGTAACAACTGTAACATATATGAAGCATACTAATCACGCTCTCCATGACACTATCCTAGTCACAGGTGCAAGAGACGTCAGGCAATCTGAAAAATTGGTTTGGTCACTGGTGGATCAAAAACAATCCTCAGAGCAATGTTTAACAAGATCAATAAGAGGGAAGACCTAGTTCCAGTCTTCATCTCTTGTAGCAACAAGACAGAGTACCTCTTTGCTACCATAAAGCAATACAGAAGACTAAAAGATCGAGAATGTCCTTGGAAACAAGTTGTCCCCAGAAAATAAACTGACTGTCTATAAGACAATACTATGCCCGATGACGACTCATTTGACGTCCATTTAGAGATCCAGGATAGGTCACAGAGATGTTGAACTTCCAACGATTAAGGAGTTAAGTGCGTCTTCTCACAGCAAATCCAATAGGTGAGAGAAAAAGTTAGGGATCAAGACTTAGATATGTTGTAAAAACGGTGAATGTTTGTATGCCATCCTAGCCCGCTTTACATGACTGTTGTACCTAACAGCAAAATTACTAATCTATTGAAATAGAGACAAATATCACCCTGATTATGTAATTAGAGCCTTACATAAATACTCAATATGTGGCACAAATTCTAGATTGTACAAATATTAACCATGCTGGAAGGAATGTCACATATCCATCTGTCACGCAATTGCATTTTATGAACCAACGTTCAGTTTATAGTTTAGACTAGTTATATCAGTTACAGGCACTACAATCCAACTAACTGTGTAATCGAGTTCTACAAAATTCCTAACTCTAATGATAAAAACAGCACTTTGAACATCAAAAAATCAATACTTATGTCTTATTTGTATAGATCATAGTAGTGACACCACTACTAAATGGTTTTCGCTACCCACCACCTGAATAGACTTCTGTCACTACTAATAGACCATGCGTCATTTCCATGAACTTTTGATATAATCAAGGATAGATACGTCTTGAGGTAGTGCAGCACCACAACTATCCACTATAGTCACTAACAGTGGCATTGCTCATAAATTACGAAAATAGATAAAAATTTCGAATATGGTGTTCAGAATACCTCTATATTAAACATTTCAAAATTTTGCCCCATAAGTGAAAGTGACAAGATCCACCAAGATTGCACACTGGTGCCTGAGAACATCTAAAAGAAGTGTAGGAAAACCACAAAAAAATATAGCTGAACAATATAAAGAAGATTGGTTTCGAAAAGCAATGGACAGAGAGACATGGAAGAATCTGAGAGAGGCCTACATTCAGGAGCGGATGGATACAGGCTGATGAAGAAGAAGATGTGAAAAGAAGAGCAACCTGCCGAGTAATTGATTCAAGATAGGAAAAGTCGGGTTGTGATGGCTCTTAAGTTTATTGATGAATGCACAAAAGTATTTACAAAAATTCCAAATTATGGTTGTCCAAAAAGTCACGAGAAAGTTTACCACCTCCGACACCAAGCAGAAATAATTTAACGAGGTCCCAGCCCCTAATTTCGTTTGATGAAGAAGCACTACTTGAACAAGTGTGATCAAATTTTAATCAAGTAAAATTGTGCTTTTTCAAGCCACTCGTTACGACATTAAATACTCTTAACTGCTATCATCACTCCAATAAACATCACAGATCTCAAAAACCAGGAACAAACAATTTCCCTACAATCTAACGTTTAAATAATCCAGACATTCAGATCAAGTAGTGTGTATATTAAATTTTATATTAGCATCATATAGAATCAACACATAAATACACATATACCAATTACTCCTTGCTAAAGCAAATCCTGGACAAAGTAGTTGTACATTGCTGATTTTGGCACGCAAATAGAATATTCCATTTGCTAAAAAATGATACAAAACTCAAAGAAACAAGAAAAAATAGTACAATAAAACTGGAATCTGAAACCAAAATGAGGTAGACATTTTGATACGTCACTCTAACACGTCCAATGTCTTTTGATAAGATCTTGATGTAACATTAATTAATAAAATAAATTAAAAACTAAGAAAGGGCACTTGGTCTAAATATATATAGTAAATACGTTTGTTTTGGTTTAAAACTACAACCAACCATTACAAAAGTTTAAATTAGCACCTTAATAATTTCTTGGTTAATGCCTTAACTGTAATAAATGGTGAAAGCACATCACTTCAAAGGCACACCTTTAGGCAGTAGCTTTCACGGATTATAAGATATAGAAGTACTTACTAATCATCGCATCCCTCACCCCCGCCATCCCCTCCGTTATCGCAACTGTAAGAGGTGGTACCACCTCCGCCATCCCCTCCACTATCGCAACTGTAAGAGGTGGTACTACCTCTGACATCCCCTCCACTATCGCAACTATAAGAGGAAATACCACCTCCACCAGAATCATGCGAGGCATCTCCACCTGACTCATAATCGTGGTTCCCGCCATAAGAGTACATCGTAGGAGCCTCCCACGGAGTTGACTTCCTAGCGCTCATAGCTTCGTTATATGAAGGCGGCAAGATGTAAGCGTCCGTGTTGTCCGAAGTGGCTTTGTGCAGGTTGTGCATAGAACCGGCGGGGGAGTTGGCGATGGAATGAGCATACGTGGGGGGCGAATCCAAATACTCTCTCTCCCCTATAGTCCCATTAGATCGCTCCCACTGCTCTCTCGCCCTCAATATAGAGAGATTAATGGCCCCCGAGTCTGAGTTTGAGGTGGCTGTGGAATGAGCGTACGTAGGGAACAAATTCAGACACCCTCCCTCTTCTAAAGCCCCGTTGGCGCTCTCCTGATGCTCTCTTGTGCTCACTATGGGAAGATTGATGGCCACTGAGTCTTGTACGTTGTAGTCTTCGAATCGGCAGAGGGCTCTGGGGTTGACCAAGCGGGTCCGCTCACAGCTGATGTGGGAGCACTGCGTGGCCGGCCTGGGGCGCACGAAGACTATTGATGGGGCACTAGGCGGCGTCTCGGCCCTAACTGGGAGACCGCTCTGAGTTTGATTGCGTTCGAAGCGCACCGCACGGGAGTTGCCTTTCTTCCCGCAAACCTTCACCAGCACGCAAGCTGCAAATATTACGATGGGAGCTCCTTAAAAAACAGTAACTTTATGCTTTATTTGATTTTTCCAGCGTTCGCGTATTACCTGCAAACAGAAGAACGTTTTCCAACACAGATGGGCGAGAAGTGCCTGTTAACAAATGCAGTGTTAGTTCACTATCTCATTTCTGCACAAGTTTCCAATGACAATCATTGCTATCCTTGGTTCCTCAGGATATCATACTCTCTTCTATCGCAAAATAGTATGTTGACTTTTAGATGTTCCTTCTATTATATCTTTCCAGATCAAAATATGAAATATCATCCGTATGAAATTGACAGTTATGCTTTTATGACTCGAGAAGTCCAGGAGTCATCATTAGACAACCCTTGTCAAGAATGGCTAATTTTAAGCAAGAGCTAAGCTAGTCCTACAATTTGTTGTATTTCTATATAGATGACTGTCTTCTACTGTCTCTTCTACCTCCAATTTGACGAACATTTAAGGAAACTAATCAAGGTCTCTTCAGAGTGTTTTTATTCTCTATTTAACAGATGACAATGTTTTCTCTTGAATCTAGAAGACTATGATTGATTTGCTTTAATCTATAAATGGATAACGCTGAAATTTGCATCAAATACGGTCAAAGTATAAGATTAAAATGGGATTTTCTTCATCATACAGGAGCGAAATGCAATATATCTAACATCCCTGAATAGTTTAATAATAACAATAAGTATTGCAGCAACACAAACATGGGTGGTATTCTTTAGACTTGTACTTAAAGACATTACAGACCTTTGTTAAGTTGACCTGTATCCATCAGAAAGTCAGTCAAGACACTATTAGCATTTCATTTTAAAGAAAAGTAGTTAAATGTAGATGGACTATGATACCTCATTCAGCTGTTACACCCAATATGAAAAGGGTGTTCTTTTTTCAGTCAATTGATGGACAGCTGAATTAGCTAATTAGTGCTCCTGTTCAATAATATAACACCTTTTTATCCAAATAAATCACTGGGGATTAATTGAGTTGAGCCACAGCTTACATGTGACGTCATGTAATATCTTTGGCATTGAAGATCCTTGGGATTAAGTCACCCCTCTTCCTTCTTCCGGAAGCCCTGATAGTGAAAAGATGATATTCCATTTAGACACTTCCAGCATGTTAAAGGTTTAAAATATCCCAAGTGCTCAGTGGTTTCTGAACATGCCAAGTCACTAGTCCTAGAACGATTTCTAGAATCTTTATGATGTTCTTTGTGGCTGGCACTAAGTTGTGGAAGGCAAGAATGCGGGGACGTCCACATTCTTGAACCAACCTGCAATGGCAGATTAGGTGAAACTGCGGTAAAGGGTGCTGCGGCACATGCCAAGAAGCTGACTGGAGAGGCTGGGATAGTTTCTGAGTGGTTGTTGTGGATAGGGGTAAGGTACCAGTTTGTGAATCGCATGGCATCTCTTTATGAGGATTCTAGTCCTGTTTCAGTCACTAGAATGATTGGCCCCGCCGTACAGCCAGAATAGGGATAGCGTGTTACAAAAGTTGGTTCTTTAGTTCTTCCTCTGGGACGTACTTCGGCACGCTATAGATGACGGTGCGCCTTCAGCAAATAAAAATGATGCTGGATCTTCATCTCTAATAAGAGAGTCAAACACCCATAACCTTGAGACGTAGCGAGGTAGATAGACACCATCCGTTATGCTTTTTGCTTTCAGGAAACCGATGTTCTCAAGGGCCTTTCACACTATCATGGAGCAGGACTCCAGGTTGGAGATCTTCTGAGTGGGCAGTACTTCTCTGTTTCTGTGGATGTCGGTGTCGAAGGTGAAGATAAAAGTGCTATGGTTGACACTATTGTTTGGCGACAGGCGTGGCATGTCTGCTTGCAAGTTTGAGATCCTACTGTTAACTGGTACTGCCGCGAGTTGGCGGCTTTTGGCATTCAGAGTCTCGCTCTGACAAGAATGGTGGAGGCGAGCGCTGAGCGCAAGCACTAGGTGGGTTGGCTACGAGAATAAGAGATTTTACATAACACAACGTTGCACATGCTTCTTCACAAAAACTCCAAGAGCTAATAGTTCAAGATCTCCACTTTTACTCGGTACTGTTGAGGTCCTAAATGAGCAGTAGTCAAATCCAACTATTTTGTATCGAAAAGCAAGTACTAGAAGCTCAAAAAACTAAGAGATTTGAAATTGGAAAGTACTTAGGCTCTCAGACTCATCTCCACATTACACTTTGAGTTCTCTACGTAGAAACCTAAGTAGGTCACAATTACCTCTCTCTATACTTAACCAGGAAATCTTCATTCCTGAGAAAGGGAAATGGGAAGGTTTGATGTAGGGAGTCCAAAGTAACATATGGTACTGACGGTTCGAAGGCTATAAAATACTTTGAAGATCAATACCTCCCAGTATGAGAAATTTTGATAAGAAGATTCAGATAAAGATGCTAAAGTCTCTTCATAAAAGTGATGGGATTACAATAAAGACCTTGTTAAAAAATCTATTAAGAGTACAGTAGAAAGATCTGCAGTGAACTCCTTGTAGTAAGAAAGATACATTTTATTCACTATAGAGTGCTCTTTCTTTGATAAAGAACCAGAGCATCATGCAGCTGGTATATTAGTTCAAGTTGAGCAAAGTTGTCCATATATGTTGCATTAGGATAATGAAAGAGCGAAAAAGACTCTCTAGTAGATAACGTCAGCAACTGGTTCAAGTTGCAATAGGCAAAGCCCACACAAGAACTTGAGGAAACAAAAGAGAAAACAAGGTTACTAAAAGGCAGCAACGAAATTGTTTTGAAACTTTTCAAGAGTCTTCCAACAAGGAATAAGAGCAACAAAACAGCATACAAAATATAGCACCACAAAAAGCATCTGAACGCATTAATCAACGCACTGCAGATTATTACGAAATGGTGGTCACTAGTAGCACAGCGACTTCGACAGGAGCTACACTAAATAGAAGCATTCAGCCTGAGGAAGATTAACAACAAAAAAAATTTTTGTTGGCACGACAATTTGGCTCAATCTTTCTAAAATGCTCGATGAGAAGATAAACAAAGGCAACAAACGAAAGACCTGAAGTAAACTTTAAATATCACTATCATCTACTCTATGAAGACGTATGGCTATCCAGTTCCAAATAGCCTCACCATTTATGTTCTAAAGCGTTTACATGGAAATTCATCATACAGAGTGGCTTACTGCAAGTGTCCAAAGATTCTGATCTCTACATAAAGTAAAGTAGCCAAACCCAAACACCCCCAATGTCAATAAAATCAAAATTAGTCTTTAGATAATTACCTGCAGCTAGTGATCTGATAAGAAAGAACTTTCACTTCCTTAAGTCACAGCAATAATCATAAATCAAGTCTTTTGTACATTCAGTCACCTAGAGAGTCTTTGCCATTAGCAACTACAAACACTAGTTAATTAAGAATGTGTACTCACGTTTTGGAGGTTGGGTTTTCTCATCAGTGTTCCTGTTGTCTGAAGAATAATAATCTGCAAACAAATCACAGCATCAAAAAGTCTACAAAATGCATTAGTTGTTGATGTAAGCAGTTGAATATTATTTTTCACTCGCCTATAAGAAGAATCAGTGAATCTACTTTGCTTAACTGAAAGTTGGTATAAAATTGAGCTGAAAACACTATTTATTAAAAACTTCTTGAAATTAATATCTTTCAAAGAATTACAAGGTAGTGTGGAAATTAAAAATAATAAAACTTCTTAAACCGACTAAACACTAAATATACTTACATTCTTCATTTTTTAATTGTACACTTTCTTTGGGGGATTCAGTTGTTGCTGCATCCAAATGTAATTATGAAAAAATAATAGAATAACTTAAAAGCTACTCCATTTCAGTTGAATCAATTAAATGCTAAATATACTCACATTCTTTAGATCTTGATTCCTCATACAGACGGAAAATTGCTAGAACCAAATTTCATCATGAGTAAGCTGTTCTTTTTCCACGAAAGAAATTTTCTCTTAATAAGCACTTTTAGGCCACACAATAAGCAGGGTAAGGCATAAAGTTCATTTAAGCAAAAAATTGCAATTCTACAGTAAGCCACCAAAGATTTAAGACAATAATTTGGATGCTAACATTCAATAGCAAACCCTCACGCTCTTTTTTAAAGAGCCCTGGTGTTGAAAGATGATGCTTCACAAAATGTTCCTTTCTGTTTGCAACTTAGTGGCAGCCTTGACCTGTTCAGGCATAACTAAATATACCAAGAGTGCTTTGGATGTCATCAACGACAGAAGCTGCCATTAATGTCAGAATCTTCAGGCGCCTCTACTTATTTGGTAGCTGTTGCAAATTAATGAATTTTGAAGACCTTGATCTTATGAACAATCACAACGTGTTTAAGAACATCAGGTGGGGGATTGCGTGTCGGAAAAACTGGTGTTCAGAGTCCAGTTCACGAACCATTTTGTCGTGCAGTTTCATAGTGAAGAAGTGTACATCATCATAGGTAGGACGGATGATATATACAGCTCTCCAAGTGAACTTCTCATGAAGGTTATGCCAAGTTGCCAACATGTGATTTTTTGTTGCTGAATAAGGCTACCACACTCTTTTCAAGGTTGATGCCTATTCTTCACCTGTCATAATTATTGATTTAGATGTCGGTTCATAGACATTACAAAAACATTTGACCGAATAGAAACTACTGGATATACTATAAACTATCAGCAGTAAAGTATATCCAAAAACCATCTTGAAGATGAACTCATTATGCGACACCTAATCAAAACCCTGGTCGTATCTAGCATCTAAAAAAGTTATTTGGTGGTGTAGTAACGAAGAGAAGTGCCAATTGAAAAGCTAGAGGTCTTTGACTGCTGTCGTCAGACGTTTGTTTGCAGCACAGCAAACTAACTTTCATGGAAGAACCTTGAGCAACACAGAGGGATGTTAGAGCTCTGAACAGTTTCGTTACTTAAACAAGTTGAATGATTTCACAAAAGTGTGACAAAAAGACTAGCCTTATCCATGGTGGCGTGAACGGCATCTTTCTCCTTATGGACGATTAAAGTTAATGGAGAGAAGGTTTCTTAACTTTCAACTGCTTTTCTCAAGTGGATTCTCTCAAGGAGGTTCTTATTTATGTTGAGGTCTTGCTGCTGAATAAGACTACCTGCCGTACCACTTTTTTATCCTATTATTTCTTCCCTCCCTGAACTATCAGAGACAGCTATGACAACATGACCATATCGTCTTGCAGACATAAATGTTAAATATCAGAGCGTTAGAGGATGCTGGAAATTAAAAAAAAGGTTACAATCACAATTGTAGCCAATTTCTGATACACCGATTTTTCAGTTCCAGAAGCAGAAGATCTCGTCTATTGGCGTGTATGATGAGGGAAAAGCGAGTGAAGTCGTAGACGAAAATGGTGCGATGTCTTCTCCAAAACGCATGATAGATAGGTGTTATCTATTCCCATATGATGTCGCAAGTAGCAAAGACGAATTATAAGACAGGGGAGCGAAAGAAGGCGTTATCCATTGCCTCAGTCTCAAGTTGAAAAGATTGACGTGTAATCACTGTCGAGCTGTACTGCATGGGAATGTCAAAACAATTATATTCCTGATGGCGATCTTCAGAGAAAAAAATTCATTGGCGAATGAGGATTAACATAATATTAAACTCACCAGTTCCGCATTTCTAAACAAACAACAATGATATCCAAATAGTTGTTGGGTAGAAGAGTGAATATTTCTTCAAATAGATCTCAGCAAAGACGGTAATTTCCCATTCAACTGATTGATTTAGTAGCATAGCCACTTTATAGAGTGATTCCAATCACTTACCTTTACTATTAAAGAGAGATAGTAAATAGTCATTAACTTCAAAAAAAAAGCGCAAAAATCTAATCTCCACCAAAAAAGACACCGAAGTAACAACCTGACATAAACCAGAATCTTTGATTGAATTATGCAATGGAAAACATTTGTATTGTTTCACTAAATAAACCTGGAAACCTAATGCAGAGAAGGTAATACATAAAGCGAAGACAACCAGATAGACTCCAAGTTCCATCTGATTGTTCGTCTATCGTAACGTATATCTATTCACAATGGGTTATGGAGCAAAAATATATGCAAATAGGGTCTAAGTAGTTCAAAATGAGTGTCTAAGGTCCACTTAGTGATGATCATCCATGAGTTTATCTCCAAGAACGCCCTAGATTACTGTACATTAGTGTTCAGCTACAAAAATCCATCATCCATAACTTTTTAAACCAAGAAGCAGGCAGATGCGTCCATATTAAAAGGTCAAAAGTTTTGAGGAGGTAAGGGAGGTCAAACAAATTTTATGAACTGGGCCCTAGAACCCCCAATTACGCCAACAAATTCAACGGTGATGTTACGTTTATTTGATCTTCCAAAATTCCTGCTCCAGTTTAATCTTCAACTACCTTCTTCAAAAACAACATAATCTATACAAATCAAGATCTTTACATATTTGTAATGGTTAATCATTCTAAAACCCAGTTTTACAAAAACTTCTCGAGATAATTTTAGATCGTTCGACGTTTATTAATGTAGCCCCTGGCTATTCCAACTATAAACAATGAACATCAGTAACAAGATGGAGCGTTAAGAATGAAAAGTCTATTTTGAAAATAAATTTGCAGCACTTCTCACTGATCCTTTTAGTTTTCAATAGAGAAATGAACAATAACATTCACTCATAGGTCAGAATAATGAAAGACCTTATCCCCATTATCCAGTAGGTTCACTAAAAACAAACTCTCCAATACATACATGTATTTTCCAAATTGTAATACCAATTAACTAATTATAATCTTACTGAGACACCTCATGTTAAGGATGTAAGCCTTCAATAGGTGAGATTCCCAGATCCCAAAACAGACCCAACTTGTATCGAATTAATACTTCCTTCTCTCTTCTTCTGTTCGTTAGTTACAAAAAGCTTCAATGAGCTACCTTCTCACTGTAGTATCTTTACAACAACTAGTTTTTGAATATACTGGATCATAAAGGGTAAAATGTTCCAAAAGAAGTAAGGCCCGGAGTTCTAATGAGAGGGGTAAATTATGAGGCCACTAGATGCTTAAAAGTGATAGTAGGATCACTATTTTATTTCTTTGACTTTTTCATGTATTTAAGCACCACAAACGGTTAAATTGGGGGCATGCATTACATCTAAGTATAAAAGTTGTTCAATCATATCAGCTTACCATTACTTTCACGCATTATTTCTTCCATAATTTGATCTGAAAACAAAGCAACACTGCAACGCGGTTTCTGCAGGCCCCACAACACTTACCCATCGATCTATCCGTTTGTTCATCGCGCTTTTTTCTGCGACTGGAATATTTTGCTTTCGGCTGAAGTCCATCGTCCAAATTTTCGGTTTCGACGCGGATACGAATCTCTGCAGATAGTCCTCGGCCGTGGTCGACACAAGTGTAGGTTCCTTGGTCTTCCCTGGTCAGCGGAGTGAAGCTCAGAAAATTCGTACGTCTAGGTAAAAAGAGTGACATTCCAGGTATTCTATCATATTTTCAATGCACAAAACAAACCTCTAATTGAGGTAACGTTTCACTTGAGTCAGAAACCACATCAAGTTTGCCTTTGTGCATCATCTTTCAAATCCCCCAAATTTATTATAACCTAGTTGAACATGCAGCCAAGATTGGCTAGTATTTCCCCTAAGCTTAGAACAGACCAACGTTTACTCAATCAACAAAAGGTATCTTTGTTCATCCCCCCTTGGCGTCAAAATAATTACTAGCCTTTTTTAAACGACATCAAAAACGACCTACTAATAAACCTAGCTGGTACCTTCATACTATAACTATAAATTTTCCTTAAAGAGCAGGAAGCTCATCTATAGTTAGTTCTATCTAAAATATCATAGCTATGTTAACTACATGAACATTCAAAGCATTTCAGTCATAGCAAACGTTAAAAACTTGAACATCACTTTTAATTAACAAGGTCTGACTAGCAACAGTCTAATTGTAGCATCATATAGCAGATGTGACTAGAACAACTTTCAGTACAAAGAGCATGTTACCTCAAAATTTCTCTCAGATCAAAGAACAATAGAACACTACATTGAACTGCATTGAACTAGATTGGACATAGATATTTACGTCAAAACTCCGCCGAGCAGTGCCGTGATTGAAACAACATTAAATGGAAGTCATAAACTTCAACTCAAACACCATAGAACCTTTGGACAAAAATGAAACCATAACTATTAAAGAAGGAAGCGGATAGATTCTGGAAGCTAAAACAAATGTATGCTTCCAAGATGTTTTCCGTTCCTATAAATAGAAAGCCAATATAAGAACGTTCTTCCTCATTTTCCACCCAATGCTTAACCAGACCTTCTCCCCCTCTCCGCTAGAAACAGTGACACCTATCCTGCATTCTTCCTGATTTTCAAGCTTCACTACTACAGAGAGTCCAATCTTAAAAATCTCCCTACTCTAGCTTATTTGCAAGGGCCGAGATCCAGGAAAGTCCGTTATTCTTCACATCTCCACATTTTTGAGATGCAAACTGCTGAGAAATTCCAAAATTCAACTATTTTTACGACACTCGCGTCTAAATGGTAGTGCAACAAGGATTTGCCTCTATTTGGCTTTACCAATGCTTTGAAAGAAAGTCACCCAACTTAGTTTGCACCTCCTCCTCTCGCTGATGCACATACTAACGTCACATTAGTCAACTCCTACTACCAGATCTAAATTACCCTTCTGTGAAAGTTTTTGTAATATAATTCGCCCAAGCATCAAAAATAAACAAATCATACAAAAATAAAAGAGATAACAACTAATGTAGGGTCCATGAGAAATCACTACCTTCAATGAGAACAGTGGTACGACCTCCATAAAGGCTGTCCTTAACTTGAATAATTCATGGTCAAATTATATTATAAGATATCGCAAAAATAAGGTGCCTATAAACCTACAGCTGAAACAGTTGAGACCAAATTGAGAAAACATCAATGGAAATCGGCTATCCCAAGGAATTGAAATAGACTTAGGGTTTAAAAATATAGAAATAAACAAGTAGTCACAAGAATGTCATACAGATGAATTCGGAACGCTAGCTAAAGGAACCAACGTCAATTCCAATTTACAATTTTAATCATCTGCACCAATTTAGCACTTCATATTCAGCCATGTCTGCAATAGAGATGGAAGAGATACAAAAGGAATTGGAATTTGGGTTTCTAAGATAGAAAACTTACTGTCAAAGTCAACATTGACTAAGGAGGTTCCTAACATAGGCCTTAGAGCAAAGATGCCCAACTGTACCCAAAATTAGTACTCTTTTGGAAGAGTTAGAGAAGAGTCTACAGTAACCGCACACTTGTTGAATAAGCTTGTCAATCAATTGAGAGACTTTTCAATTGAATCAACAGAGTTGTAGCATGTGGCTCTTTCAAGAACCTCAGTTGGTGAAACTCGCAAAAAATACTCTTTCCTGGCAGATTACGACAGGCAGAACGGCATCATCTGCACAAGAAACTTGTAGACGTTGCTAATAACGAAGAAGGCCAATGTAGTCAGCTACAATAGCCAGTCACTCCATCATATACAAACTACTTTAAGTAGTAGAAACTTCATAAAGGAAAACATTAACATGATCAGCGTCTTAGACAACCTTCATTTGTTGTTGATTCAACTTTTGATCCTTTCTGTCTGTTAGAAAAGTTCCACATCAATTACAGCATAGAACAGCGACATCAAGTCTACAAAATCTTATCCCAGCATTATGGATGATGAACTATAGAGAAAATGAAATGGCACTAATGTAAGTAGCTGAGAATAAGAGCAATCGAAAGAAAAGCGCCTTATTTCTATCCTTTGATATGAAACGATTTTGTTGTAATCATCTAACACCATCCAAGAAATACAGGACCCCAAATTCTTTGACAATTTACACATTCATAATGTATATAAGGGAGTAGGCCTGAAACATTAATACACAGAGTTTTAAAGTTGTCCAGAGGCAATCCCAAAGAACATCATAATGTAAACTTATCCATCTACAAGTTACAAATTTTATAATAGCATTTAAAGTACAACTCGTGGTCTTAATGACTGAAGCATGCACCACTAATGGTTGATGATTTCATCATAGAGGTAAAGAATATGAGAATATTAAGGCTTAACTCATGAATCTCCAATTAAACCAACAAAAACGATAACCAAATTCACGATATAAACGCATCTTGAGCTTTAGCTATATCATAAAAAATATTTTGATATCCTTGAGCCTTCTGTATTTCTTCGATTTCCAGAGAAGTAGCAAAATAATCAAGATCCGTTTGAAGCCTTTAACTTCAAATGTCTCAGATGTACAACACAATTAAAAAAGTTCTTCATTATATATAGACAGAACACTGATGCAGCAATAAATTGTCATAATTACAATTACTGAACACTTTCATCTGTCAACAAAAATCTTGTTGTTATCAGTATCACTTGAACAATTCCGCAATTACACGCAAAGGCTAACATGTAACAAAAATATTCTGAAAGTGGCAGAAGGAATTGAATTGTGTGAATTTCATTTAAGATCTCCTTACTAGTAAAATCAAAATATAAAACATAATAAAATGGATATCTACTTTTTGTGCTGCATATAAGCATAAAGGTGCACCATATAAATTTCCCATCAATTCATAGAGCAAAATTAAGCAAAGAACCAAGCAAAACAAGTTAAAAGATCTTTGTTTTATCTATGCTTATTGTGTACGAGATATTAGTAGTAGCGACATACCTCGTCATGTTGTCGGGCAAACTCCATGTATGTTGCATGAACCCTTAAAGTGTTTTTACCATCTTGGTCAAAAGAAAAACTTGCCCCAAGTCACCACATTCCAGTTCTAACCACCTAGATAGTTGAAGCAAAGTTAATTACATAAAGATTTCAATTAGTAGTATGCGGATGCATCATTTATTAAAGTTGGTGATGAGGAAAAAACAAAATTTCCTATTCTTCCCGATTCAAAAGAGAGGACAAAACCTCAAGGAGCAAGACCGAGTAAGCAGATTTTGCCTTCTACCGATTAAATATCGTTAAGTACATCCCAACCACCATGCAACCATGCAAACTCGAGCATGAAATTTATTTTAAACAGCTTATAGAGACAAACAAAGCAGTGTGTTATCGTCTCAGTTCAATGACATCTTAAAAAATTAAAGTAAGTCGCCGAAATACAACACAGAAATTGAACACAAAAAATTGTTAAACCTCAAAACAAAACCATAAGCATCTTTATAGAGCTATTAGAGTAACCCAATACACCAAATTATTAAAGACGCAACTAATAAAAGACACTAATTTAAATTAAAAACAAATGACTGAGGCATGGATCACAAATATTACTCATGGTACGAGTCATCCCATAATAACAAAAGAAAAACAAAACAAAATACAGTTTCAATAGTAGTCATTTTGAGTCTGTTTAGACGAATGCTTACAACAAAACTGTAATTACAAGCTTACAACTCCTTTTTCCGCTTGTTCTTCCAAAACACCGCTTTGTCAGCCAGCTGACTCCCAGCATCGACAATGTAGCAAATTAAAGTAAGGTACTGGCCAATAGGTACATCTAGTGTGGACGGTGAGGAAGTTTTCGAGCCATCGGCATTCGCAAATATTACTAAGCGAGGAGTGCCTGCAAAGCAACCATCAGCACGCAGTTCGTTCAAATAGGCCTCCGGCAACAAGAAAGTGGGGTTATGTAGCGCATATTTAACTTACTTGGAAGACACTGGGCGGCACCGAAGAGGAATGGTATCGTCAAAAGCGTGCTGTACATCGTTTTTGTGTAAAACGGCGCGTAAGAAGTCTTCAAAGTTTACATGGGCGCATTGGTGGCCAGTCCAACGCCCTCTTTCGAGGGCGAGGTCAGTATTTAAATGGGTCAAGGTTGCGCAAGGTTGCTCAATAGTCACCTTTTGTGTTGCATAGATATATTTTGATACTCTCTTTTGTTTTATCTCCTTTAACATCTAAGTAAGTTACTGGCAGATCTGATTAGTTACTAATCTTGGCCCCGATTAGCAATATTTCATTAATAAAAGCAACTAGTACGTTATGAATTTCAGAGATTATTTCAAAGCATACTGATATCTAAATCATTTCCATTATACTTTTAAAAACGCAACAGCTTCAAGCTCTAAGGTGACGAAAATCCATTTCGTCATGGCTTACATAGCCATAGAGTTAATAAAGACACCAACGCAAAAGCTAAAGATTGTTTCACTACTACTCAAAGACCTCCAATTGATTCTATTGGATCAGTTCAGCCACACCGTCATCTACAAAATACTTCAAGTAGCAGAAAATTCCATACAAAAGTCATGAAGACAAAAACTTAACTTCCCTTGGTCCAAACTACAAATTGGACCATCGCCCTGAGAAGATGTTGAACAATATTTGGGATAAAGCTATGAAGTTTTGACGTTGTCGCTCCACACTGCCTGATTGTTTTTGAACCTTCTGACAAACAGAAAAGGCTAGAAGTTGTATCATCAACAGCAAGAGGGATGCTAAAACTACACAAAAAATTACGTGATAAAACAGCGGTTAGACACAGAAATGTCCCTATCTGCCCTATCTTTTGAAATTTGAAGAGTGGACAACATGCTAGTGAGGTATGGTGTGACTTATGCTGGTGATGTAGAAATGGCTGATTTGTCTCCACACAAATTTCAGTTGATTGATATAGCGATAGGTGTAACTCCTCTCTCTCTTTCCTATAGTGTAAACTTATGAGTACTATGTTACGGTTAGTATAAGACTATGCACCCTATTAAAAAGCTCAGGACAGCAGTATTCTTGTAGACTTCATGACATTGTAGTGTAGTGTATTTTGTTGGTCTCTGTGTTGCTTAAACGAATTTCATTTACATAAACTAGTCGTAACATTGCTTCTAAAAAAAATCGGAAGAAAGAGTAGCATCCACCCGTTCCCACACTCTTGCCCTTAATCAATAGTCATTCAACTGTTGAAAAAAGTGCGGACGTTATAATCATTAGCTATATCACTCATTGTTGTTGGAACTGGTTTGCACTTTTTTAACGCAAACAACTTTCAAAAGGAGTGGGAAGGAGTTAATTTTGTAAGGGGTCAGTCCATGCCTACATTACAACCAGACGTTGTTTTATCACTTACTTCTACTTCTGTGTAGGCGTCTTTATCGACTTGATTGTGTGACCTTGGGGGTTGTTGAAACTATTGAGAGCTTTTCAAGATAAACTCGTGACTAAATGGAATATAAAGAATGTCGTGAAGAACATGGCTTCTCATGCACCATGCAGGTTAACACCCGTTTTTGAATGACCTGGAGCTTGTCCGTGTGAATTTTTACAGTCTGGTCTCAAATAAAAGCCTTCATAGAAATTGTGATAGGATGGATGATGATATTGTATAAGGCAAGTTTATTCTTGGGGAGAAATTGCCTTCTAAAATAGAGTGGAGAGCTGAGATGTCTCTGAGGTTCGTAAACGCTTTGGTTGCTTCTGTATTTGGAATGTTACTGCTTGGCCCAATCTCCAGACTTATGCTAAAGACGCTACCGCTGATTACAAGAGAACAATACATAAGCTTTCATTAGGAAAATTTGGAGATCACGACTCCAATTATCGGGAGCAATTAAGCAACCTCTGGTTCATGTCAACAAAAGTGTAGTTAGTTTAGATCAGTTATCTTGACCAGCTTCACAATTCTAAAATGGCGCTTTTACATTACTATAGAATTCTTAGACACTGTGATAACTTGAAAAAACACTTTCAAAAGATTTGTATTGTTAATCTTCTCTAACTTCTTCTTTGTCCTATAGCTCCATAGGAGCAAAGAACATCCATAGGTGTTTCTAGAAGTATGTTCTTGATGATAGGATAGGTAATTCTGTGCACTTCTGTAACTTGAGGTTGATTTAATTATGTTCAAATTGTGGTACTTACATAATTGTGATGTATTATAAGCGAGTACGTTTTCATCAAATTACACTAGGATATTCAATAAAGTTTTCAAACATATAGTTGGAAAATGTATTGGCCAAAAAGAAGCAGAAAGTAAATTAAGACATTGAGCGGTGGTGAAAAATCAGCAAGATAAGGCAAAAGTGCAATTAAATTAAGTGTTTGGATTTAAATCTTGATTGTTTGGGTTGCGTTGGGAATAGTATTATCCTGTTATAACAAAATTCACTTTCTGCTTATAAGGACACTGTAGCAATGAGTTGAAGAGACGCGCATGTGCTCCAGTTAAATAAAGATCTACAATGACATCATGGCCATTTAGAAATTCACATTCTTTAAAGTTCTAATGCTTGGGAAAAGATTTTGGTGTTAGACCAGCTTTAACAATTGTATGAAAGATTAGCACAATAGGTAGGATGAGGCAAAAGTGCAATTAGATCAAGTTTTTAGATTTTGGTCTTTGCTCTTTGGGATAATGGAAAAGAACGTTATCCTGTTGTAACAATACTCGTTTTCTATTTATAAGAACAGGGTAGCGATGGGACAAAGAGATGCTTCATTTAAGTAGGGTATAGTTCTACAATGATCATTTAGAAATTCAAAGGGTACAGGTCCTTTGAAGTCCCACCAAATACATGGTGCCTATAATGCGTGGGAAAGAATTTTGGTGTTTGACCGGATTTAATCAAAACTTGCCATTATAATTAGGACTTTCAGTACAAATTTACGTTTCTTCTTTTTGTTTCCAAAAGTAGTGATACGGTGGCTAAAGATCAGGGCTATGGACAGAATAAGACAAAAGTGCAGTTAGATCAAGCTTTTAGATTTAGATCTTTGTTCTTTGGGCTACATTGGGAGGAACAGTAGCCTGTTGTAACGATTTCAGTAAAGTTCTATAATGACCATGACCATACAGACATTCAAAGCGCACGGCTCATGTGAAGTTATACCAAATTACATCTGTAATGATGGAGAAAAGATTTTGGTGTTTGAGCGGATTTAACTAATGCTTGCGCATGTTTGGATTTTGAAAGAATATTTTCGTCATAATGATTTGTTTGATGAAGCGATCACTATGAGGATTTGCACTACAATTATACAACTCTTCTTTAGCTTTTCAAAAACAGACAAGAAAAGGAAAAAGTACAATTGAATCACGTTTTTAGATTTTGGTCTCTGCTCTTTGGGGTATATGGGGAAAATGTCATCCCGTTGTAACAATACTCGCTTCTTGCTTATAAAGACAAACGATCTAGTTAAGTAAAGTTCTACAATAACACTATGACCATGACCAAAAGGTCCTTTGAGGTTTCTCGTATGATGGGGAAAGAATTTTAATGTAACCAATGCTTGCGCATATTTCAATTTTAAAAGAGTCTTCGTTACATTCGTTTGATGAAGCAATCACCACGAGGATTTACACTACAACTCTACAATTCTTCTTTACCTTTTCAAAAGCAGTAATATGAGATGTGAAAGGTCAGATCTATAAGCGGAATAAGACTAAAGTCAGTTAGATCAAGTTTTTAGAATTTTTAGCTATGTTCTTTGGGGTACTTGGGGAGGAACATTATCCTATTGTATAATCGTCATTTTCTGTTTCTAAGGACAGAATAGCGATGGATCAAAGGGACGTGCATATCCTCCAGTTAAAGTTCTATAATGACATCAAGACCCTTGAAGTTTCTTAAACTTACAGCATCTGTAATGCGTGGAAATAATTTTGATGTTTGACCAGATCAGCATGAGGGTTTGCTCCAGAACTCCACTGAAAGATCAATTCTATAAGTAGTGCAATTAAATAAAGTTTTTGGTCTGCCTGGGAAGGAACTTTATCCAACACACAATGACTTTCAAATCCCAAATTTACTCAATAATTTAGGTGTTCTTGTGATTGAATTGGCTTAAGATATGGCACTGTATTAAGTTTTCCCGAGGAAAACTGATCTTAAAGATTGTATTCGTCACTTTTAAATTCCTTCACCTCGACTACCAAACGACCAATCAGACACAAGCAGCTAGGTAGATCTACCAATGGCGTACTTGGAGAGTATGAAAATAGAAGACTCAAAACTAAAAGGGACCATTAAAACAGATTTCTTGTAAAGCTAAAGTGATCGCGACACGTTGAGCAAGCTCGCGCAATCTCTAACCGATTGACCGACCTCGCCCTCAAAAGAGAGTGCGTCGCGTCGTTAAGCGCCCCACATGGTTTGAAGAGTCTGCCAACGCAGTTCAGTAACAAAACAATGCACGGCACCATCCTGATAGCCCCGTTGCTCTTCGGAGGCGCGCTGTGCTTTCCAAGTAGGTCGATCCGCGCGGCATAACCTCACTTTCTTGGCGGAAGCCTATCTGAACGAACTGTGTGTTGCAGGCACTTTAGGCTTAGAGATATTTGCGAACGTGAACGGCTCAGAAGCTCCTGCGCCCCCCGTGTTAGAAGTGTCTGTCGGCCAGAGGTTTACGTTGATTTGTCGTATTGTCGATGCGAGGAATCGGCTGGGACACAACGCGGTGTTTTGGGAAAAGCAGAGAAGCTTGGAAGTAGTTCAGTCGTAAGCACACGTCTAGACAAGCTCAATAGGACTAGTCATGATAGTCTTTTGTTATCACAGGATTATTGTTTGTAGTTTAGTCATTTGTTTTTAATTTAGGTAAGCATGCTGAAATGATGCTTCACTGATAATTCTGGTTATAGAGATCGTTGCTTAGAGGTTAATGTGTATCTTACTAGAGCTTCATTGAATTATCATATGGATTATTGTAGCACAAATAGCTTTGAAGATGATTGCCCAGTTGTTTAGTAATTCTCCTTCTAGAAATCTTTTGTTTGAAGCACTGTTTTGGTATTCTTACAATTTGGTGTGGTACTTGATACTCTTATATTCCGTTGAGTTTTTTTAATGAAAATGAATTTATCTGTAAGATTTGTGTAAGTTTTAAACACCCAAGCGAGTTTCCTTTTTATATACAACTTTGGATAGTGGAGCTGCTGCTCAAAAAATAGAATTCATTAATGGATTCTTTTACATAAACATGCTAGTTGTAATAGTCCTGTAAGTAGCTGAAGTTAATTGAAGAGCCAGCTTTTTCTTTTAAGTGAGGTGGTGAAAACACAGTGCTCATAAAATTGTCTGATTATATCAAAAAATGTGTCGTTAACGCTTGGGTAAGGTGTAAGTTTATATTTTATTCCACGCGTTGACACGATCAATATGACATCCTCGCCCGACATCCATCACCAATGCATAGGGTACAAGGAAAGTTTTGTAAATGGCGTCTGCATTGGTCGCAGTTTGTGGCAGGTTCAAACCTGTGTGTTAGTTGCTCCCTAAACTGGGACAATGAAAACAGCTCCCAAAAAGTAAATTCCAAAGAATTTTGCTCTACAACTTTGAGTGTTTTGAAAAAAAAATGGTTCCTGTGCTGAAAGGTGATTGTCCTCATAGGAGCAACCTCGGAGAGGGAATTTGAATTTGAAAGACTTTCCGAGATCCGGCCCAACCTCATTTGTCATAGAGAAGCAGATTGGCGCTATCAGGAAGATACCCATGTGAGACAGACACCAAATACTGGAGTATTGGGACATTTCTTAATGGCCATATTTAAAGTGAGAGGAGCCTCTTCTTTTTGGGTACCTCCTACCATGACTAATGTGTTTCATGATACCGCCAGATATTTAACATGGAACACGCCAACAACATCGCAACTTTATGACGTCCCCACTAAAGTCAAAAACAAAGTTTTTCTTCTACATGCGAAAAACTTGGAAGAATTGGTTCGACAAGTAGTGTTAAAGGATGTAGAAGTGCACAGCATGAGGTAGAGAGCATTTGAAGGTATATGAAAATTAAGAGTGTATTGGAAAACTTTTCTGGTTTCCGACCTAGAAATCCAATGTGTTAAGATTGAAAGCTTCTTGCTTATTAAGCTATTGGGTGATCTCGTTGGAGTTATTGTGGTGGCAGGTAAGTTTGAAGAAATTTTAAGGCTTAATTAACCAAAAACCCTCTAATCAAAATTGAAGGAAAAACGTTATGGAAAAGAAACGGATTAGAGTTCAAGTTAATCCCCTCTCCACGCTTGGAAGTTCTAATCTGATTCCAATAGGTGTAAGTGCAAATTTTTATGTCTGGAGATAAATCGAATAGCATTCTTCTCGAGGTGTTCTCTTATGGCCTAGGTTACTTTGAGTTTTATTGACTCAAGAGTGCGATTAGTTATAGCAAGAGCGTTCCGTCACTTTCCCACCAAATATCTTCTTCGTATCATTTTCGTATCATTCAGATGGTTTTTGTGTTTCCATCTCAACTACTTTGTTATTCGCTTACTTCTTCGGAAAGCTTGCGGAGGTAGAAATCTTTCTCTAAATTTTGAGCAAAGCCTTTAACGGGCTTTTGTTATTACTGCTGGCTCAACAAATTTGTGTCCATTAATGACTACCAACAGCACCCAATTCATAAAAGACGGGGAAGATTCTCTCGAGATGTACTGGTGCTAAGAAGAACCAGAACAGATCACTGTGATTGTCGAAGAGTGACTGTTAACTCGCAGAGAGCGTCGTATTTTCCCCAAAACATAATTTTGTTGGCACTAAGCTAATTACGAAAGGCAACAAATGAAAGTAGCGCTCCATGTTCTACTCTTGTAGTTGGTTCTTTTTTGAATAACCGCTCAATTAGAACCCATATGACTTTGGGGGACATTTAGGTTAATTTCTTTGGTGTGATTAGTGCTGCGGTGGAAGCGGAATCTTTAGTCTTTTATATCAGTCAAAGACTGTAAATAGGTGATACTACACTCTTTGTAAGCTTTTGTAAATTTTGAAAGTGCTTTAGGATCGTAGAAGCATAAAAATGAAAAACTTCAAACTTCTGTGAGTAAATATGTCAACCATATTCTGCCACAAAGTGGTTCTTTAAATGTTTAATTTATTATAAAAAAATTAGACATGGAATTTGGCTTTAGGTATTTTTTTCTATCGGCCAACAATCATATGATTATGTCCACGAAATATTTGTGATCAATTAATAGGACCATCATACTCTTTGGATGTGGATTTTAGAGTTATGTATCCCCCCCCCCCCAATATTTAGTGACGCTGGGGACAAGATATGGTTTCACAGACTACTTCCTGTACTTGAGGGAAAGAGTTTTGCTGATTTTATCTTCTCTATGTTTTTTACTACCCCAAATAGTTCTTTGGGGATCATTTAGAGATCTTCGTTCACTGTTACCGCGCGCTTGTGAATAATATGTTCTAGAAAGGCCCTTGGGAGGCTGACCAAAAAGTAGTTTTGAAGAAACTTTCTGGCCTTGGGAAGTAAACGAATCAAACGATGGTGTTGGTGATTGACAACCGCTTTTCGTAACTTCATCCAGTTTTGTTACTTAAACAAGTTAAAGGAATTTTTTGTAGGACCCTAGTGCGAAAGGATTTGCAGAACTTTAACAAATCTCTACTGCAGAGGTGTCCTATACATCTCTTCCGCTAGCTCAGTAAGAAAGTCTTGCAGCTGAGCAGTGCCTCAACCTATAATCTCATTTTTGATTTCAGTCGCTACTGCCACAAATGATTAGTGTTTCGACCGTTGAAAAAACCTTAATTAGACGTTTCTACTCTGGAGCCTTCTTATTTTCTCTAATATGTGTTGACTTTATCAAAGAGATATCTGTATGTGATTGACCTTGTTCACCCTGATCCTTCTCATATTTCTTCCATTTCTGCTGCAAAATGGTGGGTTGTTAAACTGAATGGATTATCGGTTGGAGGCTTCCTCTAGATCTTTGCAAAGCAGAAGGTGACAAGTTCCATGGACTTTCTTAGGTGAATAGCGAAAGAAGACATTTCCCTCAAGTGACCTCAAGTTTAAGAAAAGTGGATTGTGGTCTTGTGATGATGGTCTTAATTAACTATTTGAGAAGTTATTATAGAAGAAGATAATTAGACGCGAATCTAGTGACTTGCAACATCACTATTGTAGTGAGTCGACGGTTTTAGGTCTATGTACGCAATATTTTTGTGTCTGCTTGTACATCATCGTCGTTCTCAATATTTTTCAGCACAAATTCTATGGATGGTGAACTGTTCAAGACAAGGGAACCCTCGGTTTAGGTTGCAACAAGATATCCGTATGTTTGCTGGTCTTGAGAAGCCTAGAAGCCACTGTGTTGTTCTTCCTGATTCTTTCCATGTTTCTTCCATTTCTGCTGCAAAACAGGTGAGTTAGCGAGATAGATGGATTACTAGATGGATGTTTTCTCTTGACCTTTTCAAGAAAGTGAATTGCTAAGTGGATAATTCCTGTAACGAATGCCAAGTTTGAATAAGTCGGTGTTAATTAACTATTTAAGAACCATGCCACGTTAGCATGGATTTAGCGACTTGCAATATTACCAATGAAGTTAAATTCAATGTTACTTCTAGAACGACGGTTTTGAATCCATGCATGGTGGTACTTCTGTCCCATAGGATTTTCAATTTCCTCTTAGTTGATGCCTTCTCAGTTTCGGCTTCGGACCCAACTCTTGGTTATGTTTGTGATATTTTACAATATAAAACTTATAGACAGTGAACTGTTCAGGACAAGAGAAACCTCGGTCGAGATTGCTGTCGCCCAGAAGAGATGAAATCAAGGGAACAGTCGCTCAACGAATAGCGGCCAAATGTTTTAAGTGCTTTAAAGGATATTTTGATTATGAAGACAAATCTCGTTGTGGTCGACCATCAAAGTTGAATAAAGGAGATTTGTTAATAGCGTTGGAAGACCGTGATCTTTTGGAATTTCGGCTCATCAAACTGTGCTCAACTATTTGCAAACGATCTCTTTGGAATTGTGATGTTGGATGAGAACTGGATCTATCTGGTCAAGCTTAGTCAGACCAGTTTCGGCAAGAAGGAACCTGTGACAAATGGTCGTGCCATCAATGACGTACTCTATTGTCAGCAGTTTGACCATATCCACGACAAACTGAAGGAGAAGTAATCAACTCTGGTCCAACAAAAACACGCTTTGCATCAACAAGACAATTGCAAACTGCACAAAAAGGCTAAGGCACCCAGCCTATAGTCTAGATGCTGCTACATTTGACAACGCTATGTTCATCAATGGACTACTTCTTACGTAGTCGCTGATTTGAGTCTTTCGATGAAGTTGAAGTGTGTCAAGAACTCTTCGATTTGAAGGATCCAGAATGGTAACAGGCAAAAGATCACCAAGAATGATGGCCCTTATTTTGATAGCCAGTTATTGTTTTTGAATAAATTGCCTCTAATATTTTAATGTGTACAGGTCTCTGACTTATTCAAATGGAGATTATTTTTCGTGAATGGTGTTTCGATGTGTTACACTTTTTTTGATTATTGCACGTAGTGCCTCGGAAATATTTGTTGCAACTTTGGATTCAAAGTTAGTTTTAATTTTCTAGCCTTGTAATTTCGATGGGCTTGTGCTCTACCCAGAGTTGTTGCTATTCTTGTTATTTGCCCCTTTCCTGTTTCATTTGCTTATTGATATAACTTCAGATTGTTTTTGTTGTGCTGATATCTACTCCGGGTTTTCGATTTTCTATAAACTGAAACTACGAACTAAATTCACTGGCTGATAAAACAACACAAATTATCACTCATAGTTTTGTGGTAATTTAATACTTTAAATGGGTCAATAGGAAACTAGTAACTAGCGATTTTCGAGTCAAGATACTGAAGGCGTTGGGAAGAATCAATTTGGAGTTGAAAAAGCCCTTCCTCTTCTAGAAAGACGGCACTGTATTTATCTTCAAAGTGGAGAACCACCTGGCTTCTACAGATCTCTGGGCTGACCATGAAAAGTTTGAGATTTTTGAAATTATTAGTCTCTTTTCATATGAGCCTAAAACTGGATAACGAGCTCTCCATCATCATAACGTAGAAGAGTCCCGTTCGCGTGGGATAAATAGACCGAATGACTTTTGTGCAGAAGACCAGTTGAAGGCATTTCCGGAATCCTTCTTTAAGTCAACCAAATGGTGGTTGAAATCACTGTTAGCCTAGCAGGACCGTATTGATGTTGTCCGTTTTGATAATGGCTACAGCTTTGTTGAGTGTCGCGGGGAAGATGTCGTTCTTCCTGTAGATGGCGTGTATTTGAAAAGATGGGGCTTCGGAGAAAGCCACGCATCGTTGCGGCCTTGCTGATTCAACCGAAAGGTCTTACAGCCGAGCAGTGGGTTCAATCAGCAACACAACGCCTCAACTATTTGGAACAGCTCGAGTCTTTAGTACTGGTGTGGCGGCCTTTTCGCCCTTGAACCGCTTGTATATCGCGGCGGCATGCTGGTGGCTTTGATATCTGCCGCTACGTTTTGCTATCGCACACAAAACGGCATATGGGCTTTTGCTCAGCCGGCAAGTCTGCATACGCCGGCGGCGGCACCCTTTGAGATGAAAAGTGCTGTCGAGTTAAAAATTTCCCGCAAAGACCTACCGCTAAGCCAGGCGCGAAGCCCGGCAACATACCTGCACCGCATCGCGGCCAATTCGGTCGTGTTTTAACATCCCGCAACATACTCGATCCGCAGCGCATCTCGGCCAGTGCGGTCGTGTTCACGGCACGAAGACATCGCAACAAGGTGGCCAGTGTGATACCATCGCCGACGAAGCCGAAGCCGATTCAGGTGAGCGATTTGACTTTACTTATCGGTTGATATCGGTAACCGCCCCCATCCGCTTTCGCGCAGGCCGTTTAAGGGACGATTTGGGCCTTAGCGTTTTACATTTCAAAACGGGCCGTACTTAGTTTCCCACACCACACCACGAGGGCACGGCTATTTACACGCCTGCCTCTTCAAGTACCAAAAGAGCCTTAGTTGGACACATCTGCTCTAAGGGTCATATAAAAGCCGTCTGACTTACTTGGTTTTGAATCTTTTATACAACTGTCGGTGCTGAGATTTTAAAGGTTGATGGACTGTCGCCGTTAGTTCTTTTTCTATCCCTTCCATTATAAGGAATCAGACCTAAGAGTTTGCAATAACGACAACAACATTTATGTTACAGTCATCTCTACATTTGTTATGAATTAGTCAGTTATACACGGAACAATAATACTATTCGTAGAAGTCGGCTATCTTGACCTTGATATGTATCTATATGTTTCAAAATTGCAGAATATTACAAAGAACGGTTTTGGCGCTATTTTCTAATTCTCAATTTTTTTCTCAATTGGATTATCATTTACAGATTTTGCTTGTTATTATTAGTTTCTTCTTTTTCTTTCGTGTTCTCCTAAAAGGTAGAATTAATTCGTCTTGTTCCATTTTTAACTCATGTACTGCCATTATAAGGCAAATGTCGTGGTTTATCGCAAAAGAGCAGGTTTTCCTCGTTTCAGAAGGTATTACGATTGAGGAAATAAAAGATGAGTTAAAATACTTCGCGCAGGGTTGCCAATTCCCCATCGAGCGCCTCACTAGAGGGGGGGGGGCGGTTAAGGAAATGCTTACTAGAGGAAATAAAATGCCCAAGACGGATCAAACTAGCAACAACATCTGACTTAAAGTGGGCAACTGCAAACAGCATTTGCTCTATAATGTATAGATGTACTGGAAAGTTTCTCAGGGGGGGGGGGGGTATAGCATCAGACTATAGCAACCTGTCACACAGAACACAAAAGAGTTCGAGAAATTTTTATCAAGATGAGAAACTTAAAAGAAATAACTATTCCCGGGTGAAAATCCATACCTTTCAAAGAGGGTATGGTGAAAGGGTGGAGTGGTAATTCTAACTAAAATTACAAATACAAGATTAGGATGAAACTAGCAGCAACGCCTGACGTAGAGTGAGCGGCAGTAAACAACGTCTGCTGTGTACTGGATAGATGTACTGGAAGGTCCTTCATAAGAGGGTTGTGGCATTAGGCGGCAGTAACCTACCATGCGAAAAAGAAAAGGGCTGAAGAAATTTATATCAGGATGAAAAACCTCAACGGATATGGGATGGAGAAGGGCATTCTGTGCAGAATCTTAACCAAAACCAAATCAAACTTGGAAGAGGCCGAACACCAAGAAAAGAGAATAGAATAGGACTCTAAGAGTAGGCACATGGAACGTAAAAGGGCTAGCAACAAAACAGGAATAGAACTGTCAATCTATATATAGTAAGATTAATTAAAACGAAAATAAAAGAAGCGAATTTAAAATACATTCATTTATAGAGAAGTGTAATAAAAGGAAAGCGCGAAAAGTGGAGCTTCAATTTTAATTGCAAAGAAATGGATAAAATTGACTGAAAATTAAATTGGAAATACGTAAAATATGGAAATTTTGGGGGTGTATGCAATAAATAAAATGACGACGTACAAACAGATGAAAAAAAAAATACTTTCGTATGCTGGACGAACAAATAGAGAACAACGAGTAGAGTAAACTTATTATACAGGAGACCTAAATAATAATATAGTGGGGCGTAAAGAGAGATCAAACGTGAAAAGATTTGGAAAAGAGATACTCAATAATTAAGGGAGAAAACTTCACTTGGACACAACCAGCATGATGATTATTAAAAGAAACTAAAAACTGTAAAAGCAACCAGAGTGCGGATCAGAACATCACTTACTAATAAGAACAACTATCTGCAGCGAAATAAGGGAGATTAAAAAGCAGGAAGAAGAAATGCAAATGGAAAAATCAGCAGAAGACATTTATAAAGTTCAACTACTGTTGCAAGACAGTATTAGAAAACTATACCAAAATAGGCTAGAAATAGAAATAGACGAGAATATAGCAAAAAGGCGCCAAATAAAATATGTAATCATCTAGCATACATATAGCCAGACGTAGAAGAAAAATAGAAACTGGAAAAATTATATTTTTATTAAATTAGACAATTAAATAAAACCTAAAAGAGAACAATATAAAGTATGGTAAGAAATAAGATATTAGCTTTCAGAAATCCATACGAAAATACACAGGCAAGTAAAAACACAAGTGAAGAACCATCGACAACAATAGAATTCAATAAATCTGTAGAAGCATGAAGGGGAATTTATAACTTATGACAAGATATAAAAGACAAAAATAGCATAGCGAAATTCAAGAGGTTGTAGAGGAGATAAAAATAAGACAAAACGATGTAATAGAGGCACCAAAACTTAATGATAATAATTTGACTTATAGAAACAATAACGAAAATATACCAACAGATTGAAGCAAATTCTACATCCTATCAATGCATAAGAAAGAAGATAAAGGACCATATCAGAACTAACGCGAAATCGGTATATTACTGCTTTTGAATAATAAAAGTCAGATGTAGAAAAATATGGCGGATTTAAGTGAGAAGCAGTGTGGCTTTAAATAGGAAAAATATAGAAGAGGGAGGAAAGCTGCAGAAAAAATAAGGCAAAAATATTTTCCACACACTACTTTTGTGGATTTAGAAGAGACTTACGACAATGTAGCAGGATGTGAGGTATGGAATACAATGAGAAAAATGGGGGAGGTAAAAGTGAGTGGATTCAAGCAACAAGAGAGTGTGCCTTTGTTTTATATTTGCCAACGACCAACTCATTGTGGCACTGAATGAAGAAACGACTTATATGTTAAGGAAATCTAAAGAGAGGTATGACAAGTGAGGACGATACATTTTAAGAAGACTGAATATATGTGTATTGGAAGATTAACATATAACTTACATACAAGAGAAGAAGAAAGGCATACACAAAATACCAAGTATAGAGAGAATTGAGGAAGACGTAGAAGATAAAATAATGAAAGTGAAAACAACTAATAAAGCACTTCGCGGAACAAAATGGAATCAAAGTCCTATCAAGGAAAACAAATGAAAGAATAAGAATAAGAATAGAATAAGAACTGTAGAACTAGACCTCACGAGGCAAGGCCTACACGTTATACGCATGGGTAGAATAAGAATGGAACAAATCTGGAGGAAGATAGAAGTAGAAACATCAATTATAAATTCAAACACTAAAAAATAGAACACCAAGATGGTAGGTACAAGTCCAGAGAATAGAGGAGAGATAGCCCAAAGCAATTACGAATTGGTCACCTAAGAGAACGTATAGTTAAAGAGAGGGATGCAACGGTACATCTGGAGTGTAATGCAAAGTTGATGACCACAAGCTCGCTAAATGATGCAAAAAGGGACCACTCATCCACATCAAGATGCGTAGTACGCACGGTGTTGCATAAGAAATTGAATTTTCACCCCATTCTATGCAGAAGCTAAAACATGGAGACTGTGACCATAGAATGGAATTATGGGGAGTTAATGCTGGATTGGGAAGATTGGCCTGAGTTGTTTGAAAGTATCCTCTGGGGTATTCCATGTCAGCGGCAAGATTGCCATTATTGGGCGTCATGCAATTGCTATCTCGAAATGGCGGTTGGGAGTGTGGTGACCATGTGGTGCGGGATGACGGTAACAAGATGAATGTAGATCACTATATTCAGATGTTTGGAGTTTACATACAACCCACAATATCTGGCTGGGATAATTTGGCGATTTTGCTCTTAATGTGCCTGCGTGGTTAGACCAGCATTAGCCATAACGTCGGCTGGGACGACGTGGGCTTCATGAATGGTTTCCAAGAAACTCAGATCTCGCTTCAGGTGATTTTCACCTGTGGCGCTACACAAAGGAGATGTGCAGAATAAAGCCTCACAAACTAAACATCTTAGAAGCATGAGTTTGCGAGGTTTTCAGCAATATCCCAAACGATCTTCTTCAGAAAACCGTCCATTCCATCTCTGGCCGTTTGGGAAAGCTCATTGATTTGAAGATTTATTTATTTTTATAAAGGAAATCTAAAATTATAGAAAACTCTACATTTTCTTCAGATGGATGAAAAAAATGTTTGTCGCACAGAACGAGCTCGGCAATGACTTTTTTAAACTCTTGTTAGTTGCTTGGACAGTTGGTGACCGCTTCAATAATTAAAGATAGTTAGCTATAGATGAGCTTTCTTCTATGAAAGGAATTTGTGGGCATAGTGTGAAAGTCGATTTTTACTTTGATCACTTTTTCTCTTGGATATTTCTTAGAAAGAGGTCTATGATGGAATGAAGAGATACTCCTTTTTTGATTAAGTAGAAAAGTACTGGTCAGACTTTATTTCAAATGGCTACTTCTACTATATTTCATTTGGGAATTATTGGTTTAAGGTTTTCTTAGTGTATATTCACTTGATGCATAGAGGCAAATATTTGTTATTCGAAAACTTAACTTAACTCTTCTAATTGAAATGAGATGTAGCCTTAATAATATTTTACTTTGACCATTTTATATATCGGCGTCTCGAATTAGAACCATAATTTGTCTGGTGTGACGAAACACTTAGGATCCTCCTCAAGTCCACGTTATAGTGCCGCAGTACCTGTTACTTTATTTCCATACGTTCCTGTTGCTACTTTTGCTAAATGGTAACTACATGGGGGAACCTTTGTGCATAGAACTTTGCCGTCTTCAGGTCCTCATGGATGATGGAACGCAAAGTTCCGCAAAACAGATCTGCTGCATCCATCAAAAATGTATCTGTGTAGAGTTCTTGCCTCTTTTGACCTACGATATCCAGCAAAATACAGTTCTCTGTTTTCACACACGGCTACTAACCTTGTATGGATATCCAAACCAGTCACTCCTTCGACCAAAGACACCACAACATCCATTGCTACCTATTTCCATAGTTTTCCGCCTTGTTCACAAATGTACTCACAGTACTGCACGAATGACTCACTACTCTTTTTGTGTACTTTTAACCAACGCCATCTGGTAACATTATGTGATACTCTAGTCAGACTAGGCACAACTGGAGTTTATACCAACCATTTTTCAACGCGTTTATTGAAACTAAATATAATATGATAGAATATTGGAATGTTTTCCTACAGGCGAGAGGTCTTTCGAGGTACGAATTTCCTGAACTTCACTTCGGTGGCTATGGAAGACGAAGGAATTTACATTTGCGTCGATTACGGCCGAGAACATTCTGCAAAGATTCGCATACGCGTTGGTGTCAAAAGTTTGGACGGCAGATTGCAGCTCACAGCAGAATATTCCAACCAAAGGAAAAGGCTCGATGACCATGGAAAGATGAGTAAGTGGCGCGATGTTTGGAAAGCCGCGTTAAGTGTTGTTCTGTTTTTAGGCGTAATTCTGGGCAAACAAACTCACAAAACTAATGGTAAGTTGATATCGCTAAGAATTTTCGTATTGAAAGCCAATGCATGCTTGAAACTTTAAATTTCTTCGTAAGTTCGCCCTGAAGTGATTACTATATATCTGTGTGTTCACTTTAAATATGTGGCGTTTAAATACGTGAAAGTCCGTATTGTAAGTTTAACAGCACAAGAAGACTTCAGCCGAACACGTAAAAATTATACAAAAGCAAGAATAACAACTGCGAAAATCTACAAGCATAAAGGTCCGCAATGTGCGCTAAATTATCATCACATTATGTTTTGATGCTCCAAAGACGATCCTTCAGACACATTATAGGTATACCAAGCTCCTTCTGACAGCCAAACTGAGAACGACTGCCTATGAAATTTCTTCAAAAGCCTTCAGGACGATTTGCCATCATTATCTCATGAGATGAGAACTCAAAATCAATAACAGAATGCTATATGGTGAAAGCTTAAGAGTCTGCGACCTTGTTTTTTCTCATTCTGTACCAAAAGGAAGACTTTTTGGAAAGAAGATCATTTTTGGTGTATTTTTCCAACTCATCATCTTCCATAATATCGACGTACCATTTATATTATAAAACGCTCTATAATCGTACATTAACTTCTAAAGCCATGAAGATTATGAAGTTGGTAAAAGTTAAAATTGTGTTACATATTTGCTACACTTGAGATGTTGAGAGAGAGCGCCTTACGTGCAGTGCAGCAGAAAAAATTGGAGACTTTAATGCTAACGTCCAAAGCATCAGACTTGGCACAAGTCATACCATCTTTCTGGTAGCTCAAGAGTAAAGAGTTTGATGTCTCTCTACATTGGGTTCTTGGAAATGAAGAACTTGGTGAATGCGTTCTTACTTCTGATGTTCCTTGCAGTCGATAAAGAAAGAAAGCAGGCTGCACTTCAAGTGTTTACAAGAGGTCTGTACTGAACTGTCGCTAGCTGGAGAGGATGCCCAACTTTTTCCAATGTAGGTCATATCTGCTGAACTTTCCCCCTCCTCTTTTTGAACAAACCTACACTACAGTAACCCATTGAGGTTCTCCGTTGACCTGCCGCAAGCCTTCTAACTCCGCCCAATCCGACATTCGACGTGTAGTAAAAACTTCAGCTTCTTAGGGAGCCTATTAAACTTCTTTGGATGATCACATCATTTTTTTCACTTTTTTGGCAGATTTACACGCCTCTGAACAGTTTGAGAATACGGGAAGAAAAATTTTCCCAAAACTCTATATTTGAATGTCAGGGCTCATTAGAGGAGAAGGGTGGAGGTTACTCCCGAAAACATCATCCTCTTAATCCTTTTATGAGTGGTAGCCTAAGATAAGATGTAAACTGCGGTACTGTTATGTAACTTTAATTTAAAATACTCGTTAAGGGAAATTGCCGTTTGTAAAAGACCAAGAACAGCTTCCTGATAATTATATTTCTTTCTAGGAATTATGACGAGCTTCAACGCATCTAACTTGCTACTAAGTCATAGATACCGTGAGTATATTTAGAATTTTATCGGACTAACTGCAATTGTCTCGTGATAATGAAGCGTTTTATGTTTTACTGATTTTTTAATGATGACGTCTGTCTGCTGCAGTAACTAAGACTCAGTTGGGAATTGGAGAATGTGAGTATATTTAGTGTTTAATCGATTTGACTTTAGTTTTATCCTCCCTTTTTTAAATTTCAATTCTACAGTGTGATTCGTTGTGAAATGCTAATGTCCAGTTAGTTTGCTTTATTAAAATAGCCGAAATCCGAAGGTCAGTTGCATTACAATAGATTCACTGACGTTTTCTATAGAAGAACGAGGAGGTTTGGAACTTGTCCTGCGAAGTTTCAGCAGTCTTCTTTTTCACCAACTGAATGTTAAATAAGAGTTCTGATAACCTTTCTTCAACCTTCCTGCAAACTTGAAGTTCATTCTTCTTCTTCGGTCTCTAACTCTTCCTCATTTCTCCTCATTCTACCTCTTACTTATTGTCCTGTTACCTTCTTTCTGATCCACTGCTATGCCAAATGTTCCCTAGCTGCAACCATCTTAACAATCGCTAGCCACAGAAGTAAAAAGCTCTATATCATCCACTGATGAGTCTAGCGTTTCTGGGTTCTAATATCGTACCCCTAGTTTTCTTTCTAAGGGCTGAATTTTGAGAACCCAACAAGTCCAAGTGTTTCAGTATTTAAGAAGGGTTCAAATCCCAACCATGAATGTCCTGGGCTTTTTGGTATTCAGTGGTTTGGGCCGGCCGATGTTAAATCACTCGGTCAGTGAGTCAGGACGCTGGGATTTATATATTTATGTTAACTTAATTGTTGAACATCAACAACTTTTTGATGCTGTAATTTTTTGCAGACTATTATTCGTCTTACGACCACACTTACAAGAAAACAACAACTCCGATACGTAAGTACGCAACTTTAACTAACTGGTACTTGAGATCCGTAACGGCAAGGTTACTATAGATTACGCTCTTTGACTATATGCTCTTAATGGAGTTAATTTACAGTTATTTTTGTTTTTCGTTTTTTTAAGATTAAAATCTGCAAGTTTTCTATGTTACTTTACCGTCTTATACCAAATACATTTTTGCTTTTCAATTCTTAATTACCATACTACATCCGCATCCCATTGCTTTCCAATTTTATACTACTCTTTTATCTCATACTGAATTCAATGTTGCTTCCGCATCCCACACCGAGTTCCATATTACTTTTTTATCCCTACACCAAATCCCTCTTTGCTTTTCAATTCTATACTAAATCCCGTGTTACTTCCCAATTCCATACTAAATTTCCTGTTAGTTTTTAATCCTACATTGATTACTGCACTTGATCTTATAGTTTATAATTCCATACTGCTCTTCCATCCCATACTGAAACTCACATTGCTTTTTAATTCCACAGTTAGCCCTATATTACTTTTCCATCCTATACCAGATTCCTTAACGCTTTACAATTGTATACTGAATCTCATGTTGCTTTCTAACCCCATATTGCATTTTATGTTAATTTTCAATTCTGTATTGATTACCATACTACTCCTCCATCCCATACTGAATCTCATATTACTTTCCAATTCTATATTGCTAACCATAGTAGTCCGCCATCTTGTATATTACTTTTCAAGTTCATACTACTCTTCTGTCCCATACTGAATCTCACATTGCTTTTCCATTCCACAATTAGCCCTATATTGCTTTTCTATCCTATACAGACCTCATTATTACATTCCAATTCTATACGGAATGCTATTTTGCTTCCCAAGCCCATACTGAATTTTATGTTAATTTTGAATTCTGCATTGATTACCATACTACTCCTCCATCCTATACTGAATGTTATATTATTTGCCAATATTATATTGATTACCATACTATTCATCCATTCCATACTGAGTCTTACATTACTTTCCAATTACACACTACTCTTCTGTCACATATTTAATCCCATATTGCTTTCCTGTCTCACACTAAGTTCCATATTACTTTTACATCCTATACCAAATCACTTATTGCTTTATAATCGTATACTGATTCCCATGTTGCTTCATATTAGTTAGTTTCCCGTAGCAGGCCCGAAGGCCTATGGGGGTCGTAACAGGAGCAGCCTGAGTCGAGCTGGGCCGTAAAAATGCCAGTGGCCGAATTGGCGAGAGCTTCATATACATACACTAAATTTTACGTTACGTTCTATCCTGCACTGATTACTTATTTACTTCCACATCCCATAGTGAATCTCATATTGCTTCGCAATTCTATATTACTAACCTAGTAGTCCGCCATCTCATATTGTATCGTATATTACTTTTCTATTTACTACTCCTCGTCTGTCCCATATTCAATACCATATTATTTTGCTATTTCACATTGAGTCCCATATTATATTTCCATTTTATACTAAATCACTTTATGGTTTCAAATTCTATACTGTATCCCATTTTGCTTCCTAATCTCATACTATATTTCATATTACTTTTCAATCATATATTGGTTACCGTACTACTCCCCCATTCCATACTAAATATTTTATTACTTTCCAATTAGATACTACTCTTCTGCCCTGGGCTGAATCCTGTATTGCTTTCGTGTCCCACTCTTAGTCCCATATTACTTTCCATCTTATACCAAATCACTTAATGCTTTATAATTGTAAACTGAATCCCATGTTGCTTTCTAAACCCACACTAAATTTCATGTTACTTTTAATCCCGGAATTGATTCCGCATCTCATACTGAATCTTATATTACTTTCCAATTTCGTACTAATCTTCTGACTCGCACCAAATCCCACATTGCTTTCCTATCCTATACTAAGTCCTATATTACTTTTTTATCCTATACCAAGTAGCTTAATGCTTTATAATTGTATATTGAATCTCAAGTTGCTTCGTAAACCCACACTAAATTTTACGTTGTTTTTCTATCTTGTACTGATTACCACACTACTCCTCCATCCCATACTGAATCTCATCTTACTTTCCAATTCTATATTGCTAACGATAGTAGTCCGCCATCTCATATTGAATCGTATATTACTTTTCAGTTTTATACTACTCTTTTGTCCCATATTGAATCCTATAGTATTTTCCTATTCCACATTGAGTCCCATATTATATTTCCACTCCATACTAAATCACTTATTGGTTTCCAATTTTATACTGAATCCCATGTTGCTTCCCAATCTCATACTACATTTCATATTACTTTCCAATTAGACACTACTGTTCTGTCCTAGGCTGAATCCTATATTGGTTTCGTGTCCCACACTAAGTACCGTATTACTTTTCCATCCTACACCAAATCACTTAATGCTTTATAATTGTATACTGAATCCCATGTTGCTTTCCAAACCCATACAAAATTGTAGGTTATTTTTATCCCGCAATTGATTACTATAGTACTTCTCCATCTCATACTGAATCTTATATTACTTTCCAATTTTGTACTAATCTTCTGACACCAAATCCCACATTGCTTTTCTATCCCATACTAAACTTTTTCATTCTTTTATTGCTTTCCAATTCTATACTGAATCTTACGCTACTTTCCAAGCTCTTACTATATTTCATGTTACTTTCCAATCCTACAGTTATCAGTATATTACTTTTCCAGCCTATACTGATTCTCGTATTACTTTCTAATCGCATACTACTTTCCTATCCCATAACCAATTTAAATATCTTATTACTTCCCAATTCTATATTACTTTCTAATCTCGTATTATTTTCCTACCTTATACTGATTACCAATTACTCTGCTATCTCAAACATAATCTTATATTACTTTTCATTCATTTACTGCTTTCTAATCTCATATCGAACCTCTTACTACTTTTCGATTTCGTACTGAATCTCATATTGCTTTCTTTGCCTAAATTATATATCTTTTATGAAAATAGTTCATCAAACTTAATCCCATATTTATTCGAAATGATACCGAATTCCATACTACCTTACCATCCTACCGTGAATTCCACATTATGTAAATTTTAGGACAATATTCATCCAGTCGGATAGGACTCTCCCACCCCGAATCCTATATCGTGTGAGGTTATTTTAGATTCTCCGAGTTTATGATTGTGTTAACCACATACTTTTCAACCGGTCATTTGTCCACGCCTGATCTGTTCGTGGTTGTAATGAGTGGCAATTGATAAGGCGTGGAGAAATGTTTGGGTGAAGCGAAGTTTGGGGCGACTGACACTGGGAGTCAAACATAAGTTCAGTTGATATGTTCTTAGCGCACCAATTTCCACCCAATTTTCACTCTGAATCCTATTTTATTCGAAAAAATAAGTCTTTTTAAGTCATAGACTATAATATTGGAAAATAGTATTGAAATGAACTTGGAGGCAAATAGTAAGTCATTTAAATTAAAGGCATATAAGAAAGTGGAAGAAGTGTCAAAGATAGTAAGCCCGTGCTTCAGCTTTACTTCCTTCTTTATCTTCTTCATTTCCTCTCAAGAGGACTAATATCCCGCAAAGATGTGATAAGTCTTTGAAGAAATATGACGGGGCTGACTTTGGCACCGCAAAAGCCCCAGTTCGTCTGTGTTTATCCTAATTTTAAAATCTCCAGCTTCGTTTAAGTGCTAGACCGCCAATCTGGGGTTAATGCGACCCTAAACACAACGTCTTCAAGTTCTTCATGGGCGTTTTTGACTACTTCTGCCGAAGAAACTTTCCATCGTATGGAGTATAACCCTATTCTTAGACGATAAGCGGAATCGCCTTTTGGGTAACTAACAGTTCTGCATATCGTTGATGGGCTTTGGTTTGACATTTGATGAAGGAAGTGAGTCGATTATCGTACCGTAGATCTTAAAGATTATCAAATCCCCTGCTTTAATAAGCAGAAGATTGTTGCAGCTAGCTTTGAGCGCTTCAACAATCCAACGTAGCATTGTTAGACTTACTAGAAAATCGTTTCATTTCTTTGCCTTGCAGTACCTTTGAGGTTACAAAAGAGTCTTCTAAATGCTTTATGGCGCCTTGGAATCTTCTATCTAAGAGAAGAACTACTTTCCACATTGAGATTGGAGGTGAATCAAAAAGAGATCTTCCTTCATCGACACGACCTTAATAATGAAGTCTTCGAGATTCGTTAGATTTACTAGGAAATCGTTTCACTTCTTTGCCTTGCAGTAGCTTTGGAGTTACAACAAAGTCTTTTAAATACGTCATGGCACCTTGGAATCTTCTATCTAAGACAAGAACTACTTTCCATATTGAGGTTGGAAGTGAATCAAAAAGAGGTCTTCTTTCACACGACCTTAATAATGAAGTCTTTCGTCTCTGATGACACCCGTCAGGAAAGACACGCATCTTGGGTTTCCATAGATTTTCCTGTTCGTGCAACCAATGAGACTTTTTTCATTGACCATAATAAAACAAATATCCTCCTACATGACATCATCAGATAAATCCAGCATTTTCTAGAAGATGCTTCTACAATACTGTCCAGCTTTTTCGTTGTTTTCAATCTGATCTACACCCAAATATTTCCCCAAGAACAATTTTTCGAGTGCCAAATAAAAAGTGATACACTGATTGCGAAATTGCTTATTCTATTTTGACTCCTACTTATAACTGTAATGAGTATCTTTAGAATTGAAATTGGGTAGTTTCTATTAATATTAATAATATGGTGCAAAGGCAGTAGATCTTGCAAGCTAATGTTGTTGTTGCTTACTAACGGATCAATATTTTTGGGTTGCTTTCTAAAAATTGAATTAAGATGACCTTAAATGTTCATATGTAATTCTGTTATTGTTCTTTCCCTGTGTCAAACGGGGAGTACTAAAAAGAGGTTTTGAGACAGTTGTAAATCGCCTAAAACATATCTTCATATCTTGTTGCATCGTGGTTAAATGAGCTTTTTTTCTGAGGATTAACAAGAACACTTCCGTTTTTTGAAGTTTTTAATTCAAGATTACTAAATGAGGCTTGCTTCTTCCCCCCTTCGATAAGACAATATCTTGTTAGTTCTGATCATTCTGCCTCTTGGGACATAGACGTCCAGCTTCGGATGTCTTTGTGTTTTGGCCCACTTGCCAAACGTTTTGGGCCATTCCCTCTTTTTGGAAAAGTGTTCTTTCAAACTCTTTTCCATGCTAATTTCTATCCACTAGAGATCAAACCACAACTTGAGATTGACCTAGTAAGTGAGTTTGCAAATTTTAAATCGCTTAGTCACAGAAGTAGTAATGGTCATGTCTGTGATTTTTAGAACAATTCTGCGAGGAGTCTTCTCTAATAATCCCACACCCCCAACCTTGATCTTATACCAAAAATCATATATGCTATTACATTAGAAACGTTCTTTTTAAATTCGAACAATGGTGATGGCTTTGGTCCAAACTCATATTTCTGGTAGATTGATAGTTCCAAGTGCTCGCACATGTCATTCGGCTTACTGAAAGTATTGTCAACAAGAGATCGAGATAGATTTATTAAACTTTTTTACGCAATTTGGGATCACAGCTGAGATCCGGATCGAAGCACCATATCCTGAAAAAGAAAAAGTAAAACAAACAGTAAATCTATTGAAAAGCTTGTCTTCTTCAATGATAACCAAAAGAATTCATTCTGAGTCATGTGGAGTGCGGAATGGGGCTTTGTTATGTGAGTTCAAAACATCTTGAACATCACCTTTTATAATTAGTAGTAGTTAGGAGAGATTCTGGGCAACAGAGTTATTTTCCTCCATAAAGCCACAAATCTGTGTCTTTTAAAGAGACTTGGTCATATTTATTTAACCTATATAATCTTGAAATTCTATAACAGATTATTGCTTGAAAGTCATCTTGTGTACTGAGCATTAAATGTATTTCTTAGGCTTTAAGACACTAATTGCATGTATGGCTCTGAAGCAGACGCTTCTAAGCTTTCCATGAATTTTCTTTTAAAATGTAGAGTTACTCTACCACAGACCTTATCGCAATCCTTAATATACATTCTCAATTTAAACTCAATCTCAGAACTTTTAAGTAAAAGGCTTAAATTCTAGCCGGTTTGAGTTGCCCTTGGAGGTTTGTAGAAAAAAAACACATTACAGTTATGTATTAAAAGTTTTCATTTTGAAATAGGCTAAAATGGCCAAGTTTGATACCTATGGTCTATAGTGAGACGTCCTATCAGCCTCCTCAGAGTTTTCGAAAACGAGACAGAATTACATCAATTTGCAGAAACTAAATAAAGGGTTTAACTTTTATTAATGTTGTATTTGTTAACAGGTACCCCTGAGCCACTTTTTCTGAAGAAGCTTATTTTTGTAACAGGTAACAGTCATGTGTTCAAAAAAATCAAATACGAAGTTACTATTTTTTAAGTCGGCTCCATCGGCTGCTGTGTATTTTATATGCTGCTAATGATTATCGAGAACATGTGCCTTGATGCCGAGCAGCACAGCACACTACGTAGTAATGACGACTGTATCATCTACAACTGCGATACCGGTGGGGTCATTGGATGCGACGCAGGCGGAGGTGGAGCAGATGGGTGCGGGGGAGACGCAGGTGGGGGATGCGATTGTTAGCACCCTTCTTAAATCCCATACTGCCGCTACTTTTTTCGCTTACCACCGAAGCGCACAATGACTGCATCTACGATGTACCCAAAGAATTATTAAAAGTCACCTTGGTATTTTGTAGTTTAAGCTAAAGCAAGTTTATTGTTGAGAGAAAGGCGTCGAAATTATTTTTTTGTGTGGTTCTTTTGTATCCCTTTTTAAAAAAGTTATTCTGTCTGTGTGCCAAAATCAGCATTGTACAACTACTCTAACCAGAATTTGCTTTAGCTTAAGGAGTACAATTTTTATATAAGTATTTGCGAATTTGTCATGTTTATAATTATGATGCAATTTATATGCTAAATTTTAATAAACAATGTGTAACTTTTATTGGAGGTGTAGACTCACCTTATATAAACTAATTCAAAGTCACCTTTCAAGTTTATCTTTGAAAACAGATATTGAGACTCCAGCAAGCCGTTTTGATTTCTTGCTCTATGGTGGTAACTTTCTTAGCTCTCTGGTGTTCTTTCCTCTATTTTATTCATTGCGTCTGTCGTCTTAGAAAACCCTGTCTTGGTTCAAGGCTAATATTTCTACTCTGAACCTTCTTTACCACCTTATAGGTGGTTAGCCGAATGAAGGTGAGTTTCGTTACCTCTAATGAACTGGAAACAGACTATACCCTTCAATGCTGGGTCTCCAGACCTTCGTTAGTTATCCAACAGAGGGCAGTTTCATTTTGTGAAGTTCTTTGTTTGGTGTTTATCATCATTTTGCGCTTTCTTCAAATAGATCCTCGGCCAAAGTTTGTCCTAGTGCCAAACATGTGATGTGCCAATGATGTGATGACTAATTTGGTAAAGAAACTCTAGGAACTACTGGGTACTACTACTATAACTATAAACAAAAGCGATTGTAGGGACCGAAATTTGAGTTATTTTTGTGCACCTCCCCCCTTTAAGTAACCATCAACTATATTTTACTAGCCATAACATATACAAGGTCAAACTGGATAATCCTCAGGTGGAAATATACACATTTGGGTTCAAAAGGACTTCAAAAACTCTCAACATCAAGATGTACCACTAATTAGTAGAAGAGTCGTGTACATTCGTTCCCATCACTTGCAGAATTGTGAAGAAAATTGCTATCATTCTTATCCTAAGCCCGTTGCTTTAGTAATATTCCAAGTAGCTTCTCAAGCTTCATTCCCTAATGTTTTATCGGAGATGGCAAAGGCGAGTAACCCGAGCGATAAAAAAATCAAGAAACAAAATCTTGAGGAGTAATGAGATCATCAGAAACAATTTCTGGGTGGTGAAGCTGGTCACGATTTGAATCTCACCAAAAAGAAAATTGAATGTTTGGTATGATGACAGTTTTGATATCAAAACACTTATGTAAGGTTGAAGCCATAAGAAATAAGAAGATTAACATGTGTGATTAATCACCTCTCCTCTAATGATCTCGCCACAGCGAGACTACCAATACTAAACCGAAACTAAATTCTTTAGACATGTCATCGTCATCGATCTCCAAAGAATTAATTGGTGCGTCAAGAGAGGCATCTGGCAGACAATCTTGATGTTTACGAAGGTCGAGCTTTATGGATTATTTTGGCAGTGACATTGAGTGACAGAAACCTTATCTTTATAGAGATGGTATCATTATTATCATTTTTTATTAGCGGAGGAGCTTCAATTCGTTGAGTTCTTGAGATGGCACGACAAATCGTCGCGTAGTAAGAGCTAAAAGTAGAACAGATTGAATTGTCATTAATATTCTGACGGCCAAGAACTGAAAAAGGGGTGGTATTTTTGCAATTTTGACATGAGCATTAGAACGTTGTACTAGAGTATTACTGTTTAGGAATCTGTATAGGAATCTTTATGATTTTGTCATTCTTCTTTGGATTGCATCCATAGGCAAGTTTAGAATACCATAACGCTAGTAATCTTTTTGCTGGAGGTTTAGACTCTATTTCTGACATCACTACAGTTTTTGACGGTGGTGATGGCCATTTTTAATGAAACAGTCAAATGAAAAAAAACAGATAAATCCTCAGTGACCACAAACGGAGTTTCCTTACATATCCCAGTTTTATAGTTAAGTTAAATCTTTATTAGAGACCTTATAGAAATGTACACCACATTTATGCGTTTTGTCCTTTCCCCTTCAAATTCAAAATGAAATATACTTCTGCCTTTAAAATTTCAAAAATGTTAAAAGACTAAACGCGGTAGTGCATTCTGAGATGTCACATCTCCTAATAGAGCAAACCTGGAGGTTTTGAAATGGCCACAAGGTCGTTCAAAATCTGTCTGAATTTATTCAGTATTGACCATTTATGGGAAAAACGGTATCGTACACTCCATCCCAAATAAGGTTGAAGATTTTGTCGACAGCTTGAGTGTAGGAGCAATTGCAGCTACCAAGATGTTAGCTTTAAGTGAATTAATGAATCACACGTAAACCGAGATTATTTTTTTAGTTCAAATGTAGTCGAGAATAAACCCTCAATTTTTGCTGAGTTTGGGCAGATCTATGGGGCCGAACGTTGTCGTGAAGCAGCAGCTTACGATAACCTTAGAAGTTAACCTCCAGAAAACGGCAAACAATGCGAATATTCTCCTCACTCACGTTGTTTGTAACTGCTTTCCGTGTTCCCAAAAACGAGTAAGCCTTCCTAAGAGTGTTATCCCTAAACTGTGATTTAAGTCTGACATTCTGATCCTGACTAAGAAGTGATTGTGTGAGGGACCCTATGGTGGAATTTTCGTTAAAGATCCTACAAAGTTTAGAAGAAGAAATTTCGATACGTACACAAAAACTTTTACAGTCGCCATTGTTTAACTAATACTAGCAACAACGCAGTGCAAAGATTCTGGTTCACATCATCTACTGTAGCTGTATTGCAAAACGGCGTAAGTAAATTTTAAGTTTCCGCCTTCCTTTTCTGGCTCTTAGCAGAATTTTATACATTTCTCCAATACTTGTCAGTGACAATGACAAATGGGCAAAGCCAGTCAATAAACAAATCATTTAGTCTTAATGCGGTTGATTAGAGAGCTGAATATTCTACAGAACGACATAGTGTTGCTCATTTGCAGCGCACAGCGTGACTTAGGTAGGATCTTTATGTTTCCTACAAAGCACAAGAAAGCTAAGCTTGCTGTATATGTCAGCAATTCCAATACTGATTTGAAAAATGCGGCTGAAATACTTAAAGCTATTGTGTTTGATACTGTGGGGAACTCGGGGTGCTGTGAGTGCCGCGGAGACGAGATTTCCGGCGAACGGCGAATCTCCTGACATTCGCCGTTCGCCCCAGGAGGTCTGCGAGAGCGACTTGGAGCGGGTCGACGCCGATGTAGATGCCACGGATGCCGCTGACTTCTATCGGGCGAGGGCAGGCCTGGAAGGATGGACGCTGCTTCGTGGCGAAGGGAATGGGAGCACCTTCCGGAGGGAGCGTTCAAACCTTTACTCGAGCGATGGCGGAAACGGTGATGCGAGCTTCGGAAGTGGCGAGTGGCGGAGAGCTTTCCTCAGCGCGTTCCGCAGAGCCTTAGGTGGAGGTTATTCCCTGGTGGGATCTTTTGGCCGGGATGACGGCCCGTTTGACCGGGGAACTCAGCTGAGATACGCGCGAGCGTCCCCTGGTCGATTGCAGGGGTAACTTGGCTGTGGGTAGCACAAGTACACCCTGATTTGCCTTGAAGCACTCGGCTGTGGGTGAACGCGAGAGTTAGCTGACGGTGGAAGTTCGTTCTGGCTATGGGTACGCACAGAACGCCTTCCGTGCACCTGGGGGGCTGACTATGGATACGCACGAGCGCTCCTTAGAAGGAGGGGAGAGCTGTTCTGGCTATGGATACGCACAGAACGAGCTCTGATGCTTGATCATCATCATCATCATGTTGTCTGGCTAGCACGGTACCTGGGTCTAAGCCCCTAACTGTTTTGCTCTAGGAAGGCCTGGCGTTGGTATTAGGTTGCTATATAGGCGCTTCCTGGATGGCGGAAGCCTGGTACACCAGGTACGTTTTAGCGCTTGCCAAACATGCACAGGATGGTGGTGATGTCGGAGCAGCAGGACATTAGCGCAGTCACCACTTAGACGAAGTTTGTAGCTTTTTCTGTGGCCGTCATGATGTTATTGACGGCCTCCAGAAACGCTGAGGGGTCTACTTTTTCCAGTAGTGTCGCTAGGGTGGCCCAGCCTCGGTGTTCGGGCTGTTGTTCTGCGGCTTCTTTAATTGTATGTCCTGCTGCGGGTTGGGTCCGGGGGGCTTGTGGGGCTTCTCCTTTGGCTGCCTCGGCGTAGCTGCGTCCTTGGCTGGAGGGTGTTGAGCGGAGTACTGGCTTGGGGAATTTTGGGCATCCCCTGAAGCTGGCGGGATGGGGGCCCTGGCAATTAGCGCACACGGGGGGTTCACTCCGGGGTTTCTTGCACTCCCCGGAGTGGTGGTCCTGTCCACATTTGACACACTTTGGTGCGGCGCGACAGCAACGCTGGGCGTGGCCGAAGCGCTGGCACCTGTGGCACCGTAACGTCCACATCGAAGACATTTTTGATTTCAAAGATGGCCTTTCCCGCGTTACCCCGCTGCAGCTCCAATAACATGAGCGGCATGGGGTATGGGGTGAGGATCGGGATTTTGCGGGCTAGGAGCTCTTGCTTGAGATCCTCTTCCGTAATGTACTCCGAGACGCTTTGCAAGACGACCCGGAATGGCTTGTCTTGTTTGAGTAGGTGGAAGTGGTGCTCGATACGCGCCTCCTCCAAGTAGCGCGTCAAGCACCGGTAGTCGTTAGACGTGGCGGTGAAAATTGATATTCCATCCGCCACGTTCTTGGATTTGGTGAAGCCGATGTGTCGCTCTTGTATAGCTTTCCTGACTGACGGCCACGCCTCTTTGGCCCGCAGGATAATCGGAGGAATGCGCTCCTGGGAGGGAGCAGTCGTTGCAGGGCACACCGCCTCCGAACGGGCACTAGAGAGGGCTGGTGCCTCTGGCATCTCGGAATTGGAGTCTTCAACGGAGGTGGTTGACGCCACTGGCGCAGAGGGAGAAGGCGGTAGCATCATTACCTTTGCGCGGCGGTGTCGGACGCGACGGCGCTTGCGAGCGGGTTGGCAATCTCGCTCGTCGCTGGGGCTCACCTGGGTCGGGCTGCCGGGTTCGGCGCCGCTTCCCTGGCTCGACGGAGGGAGCGGCTGCGAGGCGGCGGCACTCGTCGATTGCTGGCTGGCTGGCACAACTGCGGTAGCTCGGGTCGCCGGGGCTTTCCGCGCTGAAGAGGCAGTTGCGCCAGGGTCGGCGGTCGGGGCGGCTGGGGCGCGCGGTACGTACGACGCGCCTCCCTTGTAATATCGGTGCATTAAGTCTTCAAGTAGGAGTGACACACCCCCGACATCGCACAGGTAGCACTCCTGCAACTTACGCCAAAGGGCACGTTGGTCAGGCTCCACAGCGAAAAGTTCCGCAAGCATCTCCTCCGGGCCCTCTGAGTCATCGTCGCTGAATAGCGGCATGATGAATCAGTCACCAGAACACTCACGGCAACCGAATTCCCACGCCACTTATCGCTATTAGTCACTGCCAGTCGGCGTCCGGCTGGCAAACACAGATAAGCGCACACGGAGAACACGTCCGTCCGTATGCACTGAACTCACTCTCTGATGCTTGAGCGGAATGCTCCACTATTTATATCCGCGCCGCACTCAATTCTGAGCATTGGTGGGGATAATTTTGGTGGGAGAGAAGCGCAGCATCTATCTTGCTTTCGCGGTCGTCTCACTCTGGCATGCATCTATAACTGCGGCCTGCGGGGCCGCGTTCACGGCGCTCGCTCGTGCTTTCGGGCGAGCGCCCTACAATACCCCCTTGCTAGTGACGGAGTCACCGTTGGAAATGTACCGGAAGACTTGCTTTTCTTCCGTATTTGACATGACGAGTATATCGTCGATGTACACATAACAAAATTCCATCCCTCTCAGGGTGTTGTCCATGAAATCTCTGGAAGTTCGGTATGTGCTTCTCTGCTACGGCGATCTGGTGGTAAGTTCGCACCAGGTCGACTGTTGAGAATATTTTGCTGCCATGGAGATGCTATGAGAAGTCCGCCACGTGCGGAACCGAGTTATAGGGGTTCCCCGAATGCTGTTTGCTTCTACGGAGACGAGGCCATAACTGAAGGGATTTGCATCTGGACTCGGTGGATCTGTCGTGTTGCTTCCTCTGCCATCTTGTGTACGGGCAGCGTCTCCTTGTTGCTTGTCATGATCACGTCAGGGTCACCAATTGTGGGGAGCTCGGGGTGCTGTGAATGCCGCGGAGACGAGATTTCTGGCGAACGGCGAATCTCCTGGGGTCTGCTAGAGCGACTTGGAGCGGGTCGACGCCGATGTAGATGCCATGAATGCCGCTGACTTCTATCGGGCGAGGGCAGGCCTGAAAGGATGGACGCTGCTTCTTGGCGAAGGGAATGGGAGCGCCTTCCGGGGGGACCTTGCCTTCGTCTGAGAGCGTTCTTCGGCAAACCTTTACTCGAGCGATGGCCAAAGCGGTGATGCGGGCTTTGAAAGTGGCGAGTGGCGGAGAGCTTTCCTCAGCGCGTTCCGGAGAGCCTTAGGTGGAGGTGATTCCCTGGTGGGATCTTCTGGCCGGGATGACGGCCCGTTTGACCGGGGAACTCGGCTGAGGTACTCTCGAGCGTCCCCTGGTCGATTGCAGGGGTAACTTGGCTGTGGGTAGCACAAGTACACCCTGATTTGCCTTGAAGCACTCGGCTGTGGGCGAACGCGAGAGTTAGCTGACGGCGGAAGTTTGTTCTGGCTATGTGTACGCACAGAACGCCTTCCGTGCACCTGTGGGGCCCGGCTATGGGTACGCACGGGCGCTCCTCAGGAGGAAGGGAGAGCTATTCTGGCTAATGGGTACGCACAAAACGAGCTCTGATGATCGAGCGGTATGCTCCACTATTTATACCCGCGCCGTGCTTCGTTCTGAGCGTTGGTGGGGATAATTCTGGCGGGAGCGAGGCGCAGCATATATCTTGCTTTCGTGATTGTCTCGCTCTGGCATGCATCTATAACGGCGGCCTGTTGGGCCGCGTTCACGGCGCTCGCTCATGCTTTCGGGCGGGCGCCCTACAATACGTTTTCGCTATAGATTGTTATGGCCCCAGGAGTTTGGTCGCCAACTTGAGCTCAATCTTGTGTTTGTTCTACTATAACGTCCATAGCTTGCAAGGCGCACTATAGTGCGGACTTTTCAATTCTTCCACGGAACGCAGGAAAAATGCATTGGGTGCAGACGCCAACATGACACTTATTTGAGGAGAAAATCTTCCATTGTGTTGTAAACCTTCAATGCTACTTAAATTTGTCTTCCAAAAGAAGTCTAACCACACAATAAAAACATACATCGCTTAAACCTTTATTATCTTACACAAATAACTCACATTTCCTAACCCTAAGCTCTTAATACGAATAGTCCACACAAGCGACTACGGCGGCTGCGCGTTTAGCACCGCCTCCTCGTAGGAGGGCGGCAGGTCAGCGCTCTGGAACCGCGACAGTGCTAGGTTGTTCTCCATGAAGGGCGTCGTGGCCGTGATCATGCCGAACACGGACTGCTTCTTCCTCCGCTTCAGGCAGTAGGGGATGCAGCAAACGATGACTAGGATCACCGGCCCGATGAGCATTCCGGGAATTGGCGTCCAGTCGAAGGCTGGAAGCATGTGAGCGCGTGAGTACGTGAGCGACGCGGCAGGCGCGCCCGTCGAGAGTACTTACAGTCCGCAATCCGCGTGTTCGCCCTAGATGTGTTGGACGAGGATATCTTGATGGTCTCCAGCAGTTTGTCCTTCGCTATCACGTAGAGCTTGATGGCGTCGACGTTTTCTTTGGCTGGAAATAAAGTGTGAGGTAGTCGCGTCTCCTAATTTGTTCGAAAATAGCGGTTTGGTCATTATACAGGTAACACGACGTCCTTGTTGCGTTCTACACTCAGCTGGTCCTTCAAAAGTTTGACTTAACATGAAGATAAACTTCTTTTGATTGAAAAGATAAAATAAGTTGAAAATTAGTATATAGTATTAAGTAGTTGGACTTTAACGATAGAAATTTGCTACAAATTTGCAAACTCTGCGAGGAAGAAGAAACTTGCATTAAATATTTAAGTATAATAATAATGGTAAGGCTCTAACGCCCCGCGTGGGAGCATGGCCTGTGAACAGAGAGGTTAAAGCTCTCATGTGCTCGCCACTGTAGCCGGTCGTCGCGCATCATCTCTGATGCGGGGCGATGTGGCAAGCACCGCACCTTACGACTGCCATTATTATCAACAAGACTATAGACGTAACTTCTCTTGAAATAATTTCAGCACCAATACTATATAAATCATAAAAAATATCAGAATGAGTAAAAAATTTAACTTAAAATACATATAAACTGCTGGCTGAAACCCATGGAAGGCAGTACATACAAACTTTCGAGAAGACTCCAGCAAGAAGGGACAATTAACTCAATAATTAATACAAATGGTGGCTAGGGTCTTGATGCTTCGTATTGGGACAAAGCCTGCGAACTGAGAGGTTAAGGCTCCTATATTTTCGTCCTCATGTTCGTTCGTCGCGCACCATTACCGCGCCTTAGCCGGGCACATTTTTACACTTATTTCAAAATGAACTCAGATGGTACTCGATTATTTTTACTGATTGAGTAGATAAGGTATCTAAACCCGGGATTGAACCTGGGTCCGGCCGCACCGCAGCCAAACGCCTCGACCGCTTGGCCGCACTGGCGCTAATTGACACAAATGCAGCTCAAAATTACAACTGTAAAAAAATAAATAATTTTTGATATACGCGATACGGAAACCATGAGCATAAACAACTATGAAAGTAGACAACAGAAGCGCAAAAAATCGTAAAAAGGTGTAGATCAGAAGATATAAAACCACAAAAAACTTATAGATGCTCCAATAAAGAACTCTAAGCAATCCATCAAAAAAAAAAGGACAAACCTCAACATATTGGTTGAATTACTTTCTGGTAAGAAGGTTGAAGGAAAGGCCCCATAGAAATAAAAATGATAAGAGATTTTCGAAGATGTTATAATTAGTTCTTGAGGAAGACCTTATCAATTAGTGACAAGAAGACTTAAAAGGCAGCAGAACATTTAGAGTAATGCTCATTAAGAATAATCAAGGTACTTCTCCCAAACCATGGGTACTTTGATAGGGTCTCAATTGAGAGCATAAGGAAGAATTGTAAGGAGGGAGGGGGAAATCGAAAAAAAGAGAAGCGAACGTGAAAACTATTTTTAACAAGGGTCTAAACAGAAACGATTTGTAGTTACGACCAAAACCAAACTGCTGGAAGAAGTGTTGTCATGTAAACCATTATCAACGTTAGAAATTCCTAAGATTGATATAGAGGAGAGACTTTAAATATTGTCTGTTCTTTTCATTTTTAATAAAAAAATGTTTGCTGTCTGATTTTGAATCTCCTGTACAGATGATTGGTTATATACTATCTTCTGGCAGTTATGTAAGACACTATAATGAGAGGAAATAGTAAACCTAAAAATCAAATAAAGAGCATATCAGGAATAAGAGTTAAAGCGGATCAATTCACTGATTAAAAGTAGGAAAATGGTTATACATGTAGTTAAACATTCCAGAGGAAGATAATAATGCAAAATGGTTGAAACCAAGAGGAAGAAAAAGTTATATTGTTGTATGTGAATAACTTCTACAAAATTTCTACAAGCTCAATAAACTTGAAGGAAAATTTTAGCAAAAGGCAAATGATAGTAAGTAATAGATTCCACCAGAAAAAAAGGTTCCACTGTGAGAAAAATCCAAAAGTAGCTAATAGTCATAAGGAACCATATAAGTCATTTCGTGTTTGGTCAAAAATGTAGATCTGGCGCGGGGATGGGATGAGGTATGTTTTAATATGGCTGGTAATTGTGCGATATCTAAAAATAAGCCATCATTTTGAGCTCCTACAGTAAAACAATAAAAAGATCACCATAATGTGCTTTTGCTCATTATCTTTTATATCCCTTGACTCAATAAAAATCGGAGAAGAAACACTGAGAATTTAGAAGTAAAAATAAAAGAGTTATTAGAGAAGACGGGACACTAGAAGGGCTCATCACATCATCAGAGACAAATCTGTTATAAGAAAATATAAGTGCAGGGTTCGCAATTCCTTCAGAAGTAAATATAACTCTTTTGGGACAAACTAAGAAGGTTGGTTTGTTCAGATAATGATGGATAGGCAGAAAAGTTGATAAAGGGTAAAATTGTTGGTGCAGATTAAACAATTAAATTTAAGGGACAACACCAACATAGAGAATCGAAAACTGAGCTATAACTTGACTGATTTGGTTAGACAACTTATAGCACAAGAAGTGGAAGAGCAACTACAAACTATGAGAGGCGGAAAAAGAAAATACCACAAATTATATTAAATCTTCTGTTACAACCTTAAATTATAAGCAAAAGTATTAGCACATAGCAAATACAAAAATATTTAAAGAAAGAAAGAAAAAACTTAGAAAAGATATATAATAAATAGATTATAGTAGACAAGAAGACACTAAAGAAGGGTAAGAAGAAAGGTGAAAATTATCATGGATTATGTAATCAAAAAAAAAGGATAGAAAAAACCGAATAGAAGAGAGATATAAAATGGATGTGTATATATATTAGTACTTAAACTCTTTAAAGACTTAGCCCCCCATTACGTTAATCCGGAATAGAAACTCTTTGTTCTTTTAGTTATTCAATAAGTCAGAACTTACTAGAAAGTAGTTTTCTCCCATCCAGTTAATTTGACCATTACCAAGTCATTTACTGATACAAATCTTCACAAGTGAATCTTAGTTACCTTATAAATGTGCAAGCACGTTCCATATAAAGAGTAACAGTCTTTTGATTGAGGATTCTAGGAGCATCTTTTAAGTTTAATCAAGAAAAATTGAAACTAAGGTATAAGGTCCAGATCCGTTTGATTTAAACTAAAAATTAATTGGGCTACTAGGACAATTAAAGAAAGTCTAATTAAATCATTCTAAAATTCGGACCAAAATATACCGGAGAGAATTTCAGTCGTTCGGAGAAGCATGAAAAATGTGAATCTGCTGAACAGATAAAATGGAGCGTTTTAGACCGGTTTGGCTACAGAAAAGATTTTAAAGAGGAACCTTTCATTGAATAAAATCAAAATGTGTATTCTTGGTTGTCCGAAGAAACTTCTTTCTTGGTACCAAGAGTTAACAAATGCTATCATCTAGAATGTATGTAAAGTTAAGTGGGGGGTTAAATGGTGGATCAAAACTTCGACCGGAATGTTTTAGAGGGTGTGGTAAAGTCTCTAAATCTCATGCTATTCCGAGGTGAGCCTCGGACCTTCCAACAATACTTCACATTAGCCTACAAGACAAAGTTAATCAAGACTTGACTGAGCAATAAAGATTAGTCTTCTGGTAGCCCAGACCTTAACCCTTTAGATTAAAATTATGGACACTATAAGAAGGTTCATCCAAGAAGACATACTAACACTATGGAGCAAATGTTAAGAGTTGTAGGCTACAGTTTTCCAATATAGTGCGTGTCACCGTAGCTGATTAACTCAAACGTCATACTGAACCAAGAAAAGCTACGCCTATGATTTTAGAATGAAACCTCGCCATAGATGTTCATCTTAGTATGGTTTCAATATAATTGTCGTATGACCAAGCTTTTGCCTTAAAAATACAGCGAATAGATGGTACGCTCTGACCAGTTTTCGCAATCATATGGTCTCCTCTTAGACCTAAATAATTTCAAAAATTAAAGAGAAAGAAGATATTTCCTGAAGAGGATTCTATTTAAAAAAAATTTAAAAACTATCTTTAATAATCGAAAATGGAAAAGGTAAGAATAAACTGATCGAAGATTATTTTCTTTTATATCCTATTCTCTTAATTCTCTCTATATACGATAAGGACTCTTCTTTTCTGTTTCCACATTAGATTTAATCATTATGTCGTCTCCATAGCAAGTACTTGGTCCAAAACCATTTTTTTCCAATTTAGGTCTCGATGAGTTGAATTGAATTTATTTTGAACTAAAAGACTCTTACTTTCTCAACGCTTATGTCCTTCAGGTTGTCAACTTTGTTTTCCCATTTTTTATTTCTAGGTTACATATTTTTCCTTCCATATCCCCGAATGTTTGACACGGAAGGCATATATCATCTGCAAAATCTTCTTACAACGCTATCAATTAAGACTATGAACAGAGTAGTTGATTTTCATTGGTTTAACCTTTCTCTCTATGCGAAATACCTAAAACAAAAGTCATCTGCGTGGTCTAGATGTTGAAGTCACTCATTAGATGCCTCGTACTTTCAGCAACAGCGAAAGAATCAACCTTCATTAAGTTTGGACTGAATGACTGCAGGGTTTGAGATTTTGCCTTCGTGTACAATTGTAGAATTGTGCCACAGATTGTTGGCAAAGAGAAGGTGTGAGGTCGGCTACCAATTATCTGTGATAGTAAGCCTTTTTGTCTCTAAACTCAATTTATTCTTTCTTTAGGGGTGCACCCGGTTAACTATTCCCCTATTTGAGAAAGCTTGTAAAAATTATTGATATCGGCATTTGTTAAAATTGTGAAATGTTGCAAGCAACTCCTTCTTTTAATTGCCTACTATATCAAATTTCAGTTTGCATGATCTTAAAGCAGATTATAGAACTTCTATTTTTGTTCTATTTAGAGCCCCCGAGAAGTTCTTGCAAGAGCATTCCTTCAGGATGTGGTTTCTCGGTAGTCTCTTCTAAGCCTGAAATTTTTAAAGTTCCACGGTTCTTTCAACTGTACCAAAACATTTCTCTATAGCCTATTGCTAGTGCCATCCTTTGTTTAGTCTGACAACATCCATGTCATCATCAATCACCAGGTCATTATTTCAAAAAAGACTTCATTATTAAGTCTAGGATTGCCAAAATCAACATGTTAATCATTATATTGTTTTAATCGTTTCTGGCTACTCTATAAGCTCTCAGCAAATTGAAGAAGGGTTAAATCATTGAACATTTCAAATAACAAAAACATAAAGTGGTGAAATTGGTACAAAGAATCTGAGAAGTGTCAAAGAGAGTGATGGAATTATGAGCCGAAATATTCTTTGTAGCTTCGCCCTGAGGAAAATTGTCTAACGATACCTGACAAGAATAAAATTCAGACTTTTAGGTTCCCTGGTAGAACCTTCTAGATAACTAACAAGGTTTTGGTGACCTAGCATTGGGGGTTGTAGTCCAACACCACTTGTTCCGGTGCTCACCTTCATTGGCATAACCACCCATAAGGTGGTAAAAGAGAATCAGACCAATGTGAGGCCCTACAAGACTACAATAAGAACATGGGATATCAAAAACTGACTGCCTGCATCTTCATCACCACGAACATGGTGTTTCCATTTTGTTAATAAAGGACCAACACATACTAAAAGCCTTTCAGCTGCTTAAAGTGAACAATCAGTGGTGGTCTTTTCTAAAGACTCGTCAAACCTTAAAGTTACAATCATCATAACCAATTTTACGTTTCAACTTCGCCATCTTTGGACTACTTGGCTCAGTGGTTCTTTTCAGACTATCCAGTCAATCAGGTCTATAATAAAATTCCTTAAAATCTAAGCAAAGATGTCAAGAACCACAAACTGATTCAAGAGACTACCTGTTGACTCTTTCAGGGGGGGGGGGGTATTAAAATTAGGAATGTGACCAAGGACCAAGCGTATTTAGACTTCTTGTCTAGCAAAAAGGACTGTCCAAGGTATGATGTCATCTAACACTGAGAGGCGTAATCCAAACTCTGACTTTATTTAAGAATTATCTTCGCGGCATTAGCTTAATATTTCGGTACCGCAAACCTCTTTAGAACTTTCCGTGATAGAACTCGCTCAAGTAGATAATCGTTGCAACAGTTGGAAGAACAGGTTAATCATCCAACTAGAGTTGACTGCTAACATTTTGACTACAAGAGATATATTTCTGAATGACTATAAGCAAGATGATGAACTAAAGATCTGATATAGGCAAAAGGTATGTTTATGAGCTTAACTTTTTATACTTCTAAAGCCTCGATTTTCTTCTCACCATATGTTAATCCATTTTTACTATAATTTCCATTCGCTCTTCGTTTATTTAACTGTTTTGGTCTGCTTCTTCTTTCTTTTCAAGACTTTGTACCATATGTAACAATACCCACTAAAAGATATAAGTTGAAAAACTATCTACCAAAGCATCTCCAAGAAACCCTTTGTATTTATAACATAACACGAATAAAAAGTTCAAACATTTTGGCTTTTTAAAGCAAACTTAAACGACTTCGTTTGGAAGTAAGATAAACAAAAACTGAACTAGGTCTAGTCGTCCAGAAGGAGTGAAGTTTAGTTTTTAAAGGCATATACTTTGGATTGAACTACACAAGAGCAGAGTTAAAAATCAAATAATGAGACAAATTGTCTAGTAATAACTAAGGTCGTAATTAATCAGTGGGAATATTAGATTTCTTAAGACTTAAGACTCTTTAATCTAAAAACTTTGAAATTCTTGAAATCATAAAATGATCAGAAGGGATCTCAAATCTTGAAGGCAGAGAGGATTATAAGTAATCTAAATCATTGCAGTAATTTCACAGATTTTTCCCTACTTTATTTAACTAAAACGACTGAAAGATAAACTGGTCTCCGATTGGTGACGGCATTGAGTTCGTATTGGCCATTTTCTTTACTATGCGCTAAGAAATTTATTCTTTGTCTTAATTACAGTTTTGCCTGTAGAATTAAATTTAGTTCTATTGAATCTTTCTTCCTTTGACACCACAAAAGTCTGAGATTATTATTCTTCTACTTGAATGAATAGCCGCTTTCTCTCGCCCTCTTTTATCTATATGACAAATCCATGGTCACAATTTATTGTTCACAATTTATCGGACAAGGTTAAAACTTCTGAAACGTCTTTTTTAATAGTTTTGACCATAAAAAAGATGTTTCATGAATTTTTAACCTCAAAAACTCTTCTGTCTGAAAATGTTACCCTTTCCTTATTTCCTTCTACCTGTGCTGCGTCTTTTTTAATTTCAGTTCAAGAATTTCTTGCAAAACTCTAGGCCAATGATTCACGGTTGCAGTACAAATTCATTTATAGATAGTAGTCGGTGAACGCTATTTTTCTAATCCGCCTCTTTCCTTATAGGAACTAAAGACAAATGGTACTACCATTAGGGATATTTTTAGTGACATTTTTGGACTTTTTTGACTTTTACTTTGTATTTTAAATAAAGCAAGTGTTTATAGAAACTTAGTGTCTGTTGATTACTTGGTTCAAAGTTGACCAAAGGGAACATCAAAAATTTTCAATTCAAAGCAGCAAACTGACCATATAATCAAAAGTGCCCTTTAGGGTGTTTTTTGGAATTCAACCAATTTTGAAGGTTTGAAGGCTTTTAAGATCTCTACATAATCTTGAACAACCCTCCCATATTTCTTCTAGATCAAAAAATCACAAGAGGGTTCATTAATTGGCAAAATCGCTAAAATTCCAAAATAAATTGTTAACATTGAAAGTCAGTTGTGTTAGGCATCATTTTTTTTATAGCGTCAACAAACTTACAACCAAGAGGTCTGAAATATTTTCACCCACTTTTTGGCTAACCAAACTGGTTAGCCCATCCCATCATATAACTATTTATAGTAGAGTCAAATTAGCAAGAAAAACGCTATAAGCTCAAAATTTTTAGCGAGTACACGTATCGAGACGTTCCAAGGCGCATTCGATTCGTAAGAGTATCAGAAAAAAATGTTACCACATATTTTTTTGTTAGAATGCAAAAAATGCATTTATTTGATGAGCTTTTTGCAGACCCAAAAGAATATTTTATTTCCCACTTAATATTGGTCAAAATAAGCTCATTCCCGTTACTCGGAGGTTTTTGGGGTCGCTGATCACGAATACGATGCTTAGAAAGTGCCTCGATGCACTTGGGGGTATAATTCTGGGGATGGGGGTGAGTTGAAAGAATTACCTCAAATTTGTTTGTTTTTCGAGTTTAAACCGTCTGAATAAAAGTTTTTGGGGTCGCTGATAACGAATATGATGTTCAAAAAGTGCCCCAATGCACTTAGAGGGGAGCATAGTCCAGGGGATGGGAAAAAATTTGGGAAAACCTCAAATATGTTTGTTTTTTGAATTTAAACTGTCTATATAAGGGTTTTTGGGTTTGCTGATCACGAATATCATGCTTAGAAAGGGTCCCGATGCACTTGGGGGCGTAATTCTAGAGATGGGGTTAATTTTAGAAAATTACTTCAAATTTGTTTGTTTTTCCAGTTTAAACTGTCTATATAAGAGTTTTTGGGGTTGCTGATTACGAATATGATGTTTAGGAAGTACTCCGATGCACTTGGAAGGGGGCATAATTCTGGGGATGGGGGTGATTTTAAGAAAGCCCACGCTAAGTGCACCGGGGCACTTTCTAAACATCATATTCGTTATCAGTGACCCCAACTTATCCAGACAGGTTAACCTTGAAAAACAACCAACTTTGAGCTGATTATGTCTTCCAAGTGCACCCTAGCACTTTCTAAGCATCATATTCGTGATCAGAAAACCCAAAAAACCTTATATAGACAGTTTAAACTCGAAAAACAAACAAATTTGAGGTAATTTGCTAAAATTGCCCCCCATCCCTAAAATTATGTCGCCTAAGTGCATCGGGCACTTCCTAAGCATCATATTCGTGGTCAGCAACCCCAGAAACTTTTATTCAGACGGTTTAAACTCGGAAAACAAACAAATTTGAGTTGTTTCCCAAATTTTCCCCCATCCCCTGGATTATGCTTCCCTCCAAGTGCATTGGGGCGCTTTTTAACATCATATTCGTTATCAGCGACCCCAAAAACTTTTATTCAGACAGTTTAAACTCGAAAAACCCCCATCCCCAGAATTATGCCCCAAGTGCATCGAGGCATTTTCTAAGCATCGTATTCGTGATCAGCGACCCTAAAAACGGACCCTTAACGGATTAAGCAAGAAATAAAATATTCTTTTGAGCCTCCAAAAAGTGCATCAAGTAAATGCATTTTTTGCGTGCACAAATGCACTTTTGCATTCTAACAAAAAAATATGCGGTAACATTTTTTTCTGATGCTGTTACGAATCGAATGCGCCTTGAAACGTCTCGATACGTGCACCCGCTAAAATTTTCGAGCTTTTTTACTAATTTTCCTCGACTACTAGCACCACTAGACTTAGCTATAAAGTATGCTGGAAGATCCCGGCTTCCATTTCATTCAAGACATCCCAGTTCTTACTTGTTTATAATGCAATTGAAGACAAGAATGTGACTTGCTAGATAGAATTTAGACGACCTTTAAAGCGTGCCGAAGGCGTTAGAATTGCTGTATCGTTCTTAAGCAGAAATTTCGAAAGTAGCGAAACCTCTCTCGAAACCTCGCATTAAGTTTCAATGGTAAACAAAGAACAAGAAGTCCAGCCACGAAAACAAGGCATTTAAATATTCTGAGAATACCGTCAACAACTTAAGCGAGGCGGGAAATCCCCAATGCGCACTGAATTCGGGTTGAGTGATCGATTTCATTCGAGTATTACCTGCCAAATTTGCGAGCGCTTATCTCAAATCGATAGCCAAATGGTAAGATCCAGCACTTGCAGCGATCGGCCGGTCGTCGACCTCGTCCAATCACTGCTTTCTACTTCCCGCAAATAAAAATAAACGGAGCCGCCGAGATAAGCATTAGGTACTCACACGAATGGTTCTCCAGGCCTCTTACGCCCCCGGCCTCTTCTCTTGGCTCCGCGCTTTTCGAGACGACGAACAACTCAACTGCAACCAACTCACTTAGCATACCGAGCACTCCAAGGAGGCGTTCTCACCCTCAAAAGCGGCCAGCAGCAGCAGCACCAGGGTGGCAAGCGCGCAAAACCAGCTCATGTCTCGATTTCGCCTCATTTGCGGCAGCACCAGAAAAGTCATGTTTTTCGACCGAGCTGCTGGTTATCGTTTGTTGTGCTCGTGCTTCGTTGCAAACATACCCAATAACCTTTGGCCCGCCATGTATCGAGCCTTCGATTGATATTTTCTTCTTGTGAAAGTTGTGCCTTGATTATATCGTATTTTAATACGAGCTGTCTATAACGCCCCTACGCTCAACATACCAGGACAAGATTTAAAAAGTCAACGGCATGGCGTTTAAAACTACCGAAATCGGGGGTTGACGCCAAAAAATCGCATTTCAAATTTTAAATAAACTTGAACCCCACGCAGGGCAAACAACAGATCATTATTTTGCCTAAAGGACACTCTTATCTCTGCACCACGTCTCATAGCAATAAATCAAATCAATGCTAAATTATTAACTGTACGGATAGACAAACAACAAAGTAATCGCGGAAAAATCATGCAACAAGCCCTAAAAGGTTGAATGCTCTACGTTACAAATAGCAGAAGGATTAAAAATAAAAAGAGTACAGTACTGCAAGAAGGCTCACTGTTATAGAAGAAGAAAAAACGAACCATCATTTTATAGTCGAACCAGATCAACCAGTACAAACGTTCAAAACCATTATCACCTAGAAGAAATTAGAAATAAAGGTTAAATGCTTAAGATAATATCTAAATAGCAAAAATAATAACAACCAAGAGCTTTATTGGATTGAGTAATGGTAGCAACAAAATTATGGCTTACCAAAATGATACTTCCTAAGAAAAACAGGTGTCAAAGCTAAGTACTACAGATGAAGAAATAGAAGACTCGAACCAAAATGCGAGTAAAATATGAGATATTTCAAAAATTGCAAGAAACCAAGAAAAACTCAATTAAGTCCTCGATCGTATCTCCTGTGGTGATCCCTAAACATTTACACAAGAAAATTTCCCAGCATCTTCTTTGAAAATCCGATCAACTTTGCTGTTTCTTCTCGTCCCTTCTTCGTCCAAAAAATACTAACCACTTGCCCATACATTCTTCAATCAATTTTCTAAACTGTCTCCTGAAGAATATTTGGAGAACACTAACCAAACTGAAAATTTTGTCGAATCATTGGTTTTGTGATCTTGGACTGAAAATGTATCAGAGCCCTCTATAAAACCTTTAGATCTTTTTCGCCCAACTTATCTTCGTCTTCAATACATCCTTCATCATTTCTTTGTCGTATTTCACAATCAATTGATTTGTAATACCTCAACAGTTGGTTTTATAAAGACCATCAAGTTTCCTCCTCATTTCATCCTGTAGCATAGAGTACCTTCTTTCATCTTCACTCGAAACCTTCCCGCCAGAATTGTTGAGGTTTTATTCATCAGTATCCGTGTCTCTTCTGCCATCCTGTAAGGTTTGTCGTTTATCATTTGTTTCTGATCTCTATTGACTCGATACTTTAAAATTTCCCATGGCGTTTTTCCTCATTTTTCATAAATTTTTCTCTAAAGTTTATAGCTGTTTTTGCTGGCCATTTTTCTATCCGCTTCAACACTTGTTTTTCAAAAAGTATGATGCTTTTCTTTGGAAAAATAATTTAAGTGATGAGCAAACGATATATGTGGCATTGCGGCTGCTTAGTTATTCATACCAATTTGGGTTTAGCCCATAGTATTATGAGTTCCTTTAAACTTAATAACATCCAAACTTCTTTATCAGCTTGAGGCTTGAATTTAGCCCATTAGTATGTTTGTAGGGAAAGTCATCTAGGTGATCAACTTCCGACTGTCAATGCACAAGTTGATATGGGAGTCTTAGATAATTCTTTTTAAATTATTTACATCACCGTGTCCTTTAAAGATTAAAAAAACAATTTTTTATGCCTTCTGTACTCTATCAGGGATGACTGTGCAACCTCTACTTTGCAATCCATTTTTTTGATCAGTCAGAAGTCAGTGATTAACAACATTGTTAATTTCAGTTATTTTCACATTCTCCTCTTGCTTTTTTTATTTAAAAACTTTCTACATATAGCTCCATAAAGAAAAAAAATCAATAACTCACAGTTCTACCATTAATTTATGAATAAGGTTTTTATGCTAACCAAAAACTAAGTTGGTAGCATCATTGGTGAATGCTACAGTTGCTTTAGTTTATAAATATTACCGATTGAAGAAGCTATTGGCTACGACTCACAGCTTTTTATCTCTTTTTAAAGCTCTGCGTCACCGCTCCATCCATACCTTCAGGGTTTCAGTGAAAAGATTTCGTACCACAATCATTTAAAAATATCTGTCGATTCGTTTAGCAATTTTTTCTACCTCTATGTTCGTCAATATAAAATCACCTATCACTCTCCCTTATTTTCTGAAATTGTCAGTTTTGGTTAAAACGGTTTAAGCAACTATATAATTAAGCGATTGTTCCTTTTTACTCATGATTAGTTTAATCAGCAGATTATACTTTTGTTTGGCTTTTCCCAAGAAGAACAGCACCGCAGGTATGGTTCTTTCTTCAGTTTTATTTAATCCCAATAAATCGGTACGTCAATCATTAGTCAATAATACCATAACAGTCACAAAGTAACAAATGGATAGATTAGAGAGTTAACCAAGACGGAAAAATTGATGACGTACGATCAACATCATTAACTAGAATATAATGAGTCTTAAGAAATCTATGAATGGAAGGTTTTTATTAAGTGAAAGCTAAGATTTATAAAACAGAAACAGTGCCTGTAAGGGTCTACCAAAGAAGTTAGCAAAAGCTAATATTCAATCTAAGTGAAGCTGATGAACGACTGACTAAAAATTAGTTCTTTCTTAAAGAAAACAGCAGAACTGTGATGTGTTAACAACTCTTTATGATTACAAGACAATTGCCGCTGCAATCGAGTAACCAATAAAGTCGAAGATATAAATATTGCAGTTTCAAGCCCCACCCCTAAACCAAAATCATTATTAAGAATATAATGTCGGTAACGAAAACAAAAAAAGAATCATCCCTAGTCTGTTCGATAAAAGGTGGAAATTTATCAGATGTCGTACTCGCTATAGAAATGGTGATCAAATTCTCCGAACGCTGTTTATATTTAGACTAACGTTATATGGAATTCAAGTGAAGCAATCGGTGATAAGCCGGCAACCTTGCCGTTTTTTGCTCAAAACTATATTTAAACACTAATTATGTTATTTTTACTATCAAACAGCAATATTGCATCAGCCCAAACTATTTCAATGAGATAGCGATGGGTTACTATCTCCACCTTAATGTAAAAGTGACGAAAGGCTGTAGGATTTTTAATCCATTGCCGTACGGATCCTTTTCGATAAAATCATGAAAATATGGCCAAGATGGACAGACTGATTAGTTGGTTTAGGTAACAGATCAAAAGTTGTAAATTGGTCAATTGTTCCCCATAGAAGAGAAACGCAACATTTTGTCAGATGAAGAAACCAAGAAAAACGTGGTCTTCATGGTAAAACCCACAATCACACCAACCAATCAGATTATTGCCAAAAAAATTATCAACTGATTTCGCAGTTTTCCACTACTTTGAGAATAGGCAAGATCTTGGGTAGAAAAAACGCAATTAGTTCTACAGTTTTTCAGACTTCTTGACTACAGCTGACAATATTAGAGAACAGCCTGTGAAGAATTATTTAGGACTTTACAAAGTCATTGACAGTCCCTTTCGAAGCTTCGGTTGTGCTGAAAGAAATAGTGAATCATTCGCACAGCGCTAATAGTGTTGTATAGTGAAAAAGTGGAAAACCATGCACGCAGACAACCATGGACAGCTGTGGACGATTTGGTTTCTTTGGAAAAACGTGGTGGGTGCTTCAATATCATAAGGGTTAGTAGCCGCATGTGGAAACGCAACAGCCAGTCGCAGAACTGTTTTTTCTGAATATTGGAGGCTCAAAGCGGTAAAGACTGTACTGATGCGACAAATCTGCCTCGCAAAACTTGAAATACTATCATCCATATGAACTTTTTTTATACTCTCAACGCTTAGCAAAAGCAAAAACAATATAGCACTAGCGTGGATTCGGAAAGGTTCTTCGAGTGTCTGATCACAGCAAATGAATCATGCTTTTGGCACGAGACATCTGAAAAAACACTACTCTGTGGTATGGCAGCACACTGGAAGCCAGGACTATAATTGTTTATTTAAAAACAAATGTATTCAACACCGTCACTACAGAAAATCAAAATTGCTGCAACTGTGCACACTCCACACTCCATATTCTAGAAACTTTCTTTGGCACCGGCGAGCTTCCATCGGCTGCCCTCAAGCGGTGCTGTGCTACATCCAAAGAATGGTTTGCAGCAGCTGCCGAAGCAATGACAAAAGTACATAGACATGAAGAAAAATGCCTCTAATAAAATGTGTACTCACTTTTTTCTAATAAAGGATTGGTGAAAAGGTAGTGAAATCGCCTGACGTTTCCATCTGTTTTGCTTTCAGAAACAGGAAAGAGATTTTCCCCTTGCTAATGTCCAATTCTTCCGACGTCAATCTTAAAGTCAGTCGCTGATCTCGTAACAGCATTCGTCGCACTCATTTGATCATGTATAAAATTCTGCTCAACCACGGCCAATCCTAAAGTCCTTCCCGTTGCAAAAGCGTTTGAACCAGTCGTAAACGCATTTTCTTCTCGCGGCTTTCATACCGCATACTTGCACCAACATTTCATGGATTTTTATTCATTGATTCATTGCTATCCTACTATTCATACTAGCTACATTCGACTGCCCGCGACAAATTTGCCCTTACATGTTCTCGTTAGATAGCTACAAAATAATGAAGAAGAGGTTGCAAAACTATGACAGACAAAAAACTACTTCATAAGTATAATAAATTATAATTAATTAAATTCTTAGAATCAAAGCTTATAAAGCTAAAGTGGTCCCGTGGTTTCGGGGTGGGCTACGCTGCTGATAGAGCCGGGTTCAGCTCTTTGATGCCTGGCGAGTGGCCTACTCAGTCACTAAAAATAATTGAGTACCTGGGTTCACTTCAAACAAGCCGCGGTGGTTGTCACATCGCTCCATATCAGAGATGGTGCGCACAATGGCAGATATATGAGAGCCTTAACCTCTCCCTTTTTGCAGGCCGTGCTCCCACGCCGGGCGTTAGAGCCATACCATTATTTTATTAAAGCTTTTAAAACCGCCAAATATTATGAAAGAAACTGCATTTGATAACAGTGAAAACTTCGAAGACCAGCCCTTTTTAAAGTCCTCTTGTTCTTAAGAAGTGACATGGTATTATTTTATATAAACTAAATTATAACAATAAAATTAATTATGGTCTGTAACGTGACTTACGCTGTTACCGTTCAAATTCCCAAAATCCTGAAAAACGATCAAACAAACTAGAGGAGAAGAACTAGAGGCTGAAGAATAGTCGAAAATGACCTTAAGGGTAATTACTAGGTGATATAGGGAAAAATTACAGGTGTATTATTTAAGTGAAGCAATCTAACCTCTAATATCCGCTAAGTGTTCATCAAAAACTACTCTGTACTTATCACTATCACACACACCACTTGCCTATCGATCTGCCCTTTTCCCAGACCATGAAACAGCTAAGTAAAAAATTCTACCCAAACTGAACAAAGACGATTATGGAGACCTAACATCATATACAGTCATTAAAATTGGCTATAGAACTTGCAGTACAACTGGAGTCATGGTGAAAAAGGTCGTTATACATATTTCATATTTTCCGCGTCAATTACTGATCAGGAGCGAGCTAATCTCGCAACACGTTGTGAAGTGTGGATTTTCAGTGTTCACATGCAGAGATGGTGGGGTACAGTGGCACAGAGGAATGTAACACTTCGTCCAGGGACAATAAATAAGTGTCATTTGAGCTGACCATAGGCGCAGTGAACGATACAAGAAGAAACAGCCGTCCACATCCCAGTCCAAGAAGAATGTAGCGAAGAAGCGTGAAGAAACTCATGAAAACGGACCGAAAAACTAAAACCCCCGCAGAATACGGAGATTAATGCTAGGTTGGTATAAAGATTAGGATAAATTGTTGAAAAACATACTCTGAAGTGACTCTGTTGGCGGTTACTGGGCGTCACGCGATTGCGAACCCAAAATGCGGATAAAAGGGTACAAATTCAACTAAAAGCGACCGAATGGTGCAGAATGACAGCAACAAGAGTGCGGGTGGCCTACTCAGTCACTATAAATAATTGAGTACCTGGGTTCACTTCAAACAAGGCGCGGTGCTTGCCACATCGCCTCGTAACAGAGATGGTGCGCGACGACTGGCACAGTGGTGGACATATGAAAGCCTTAACCTCTCTCTGTTTCTTCATTCATTAGTCAGGATGTTGGCTGGGATGACACTGGAGGCGTGAATTTAGGTGGTTCTTAATAATATCTAACTGAGAAAGTTGAAATTTAAATATTTGCTTCCATTGTCCTATATAATAAAGTACATGCGCCATTTGTCTCAATAAATTTGTATTTGTAACACAGACTTTATTAACTTCACAGATAAAATCAGACATATGGACTGACAATTCGGCTTCAGAGATAAATATCAACTAGTCAGGCACTGATAAGCAATTCATCAAAACGTCAGTTGATATACTCGTAAAAGCGCCTTTTCAACGTCTAGTAATCAGCGCTTTTTAAAGGGCTACGTCAAATCAATGTTCCATACAAGGTCTTTCGACTAATTCGAAGTTATATAAATCACAAAAATGTCGTCCTTAATTGCCAGGACGTCGACGCTTCAAGCACATAAGCCTCACTGCGATATAGAATTTAATCTTGGGTGAATTGTTACTCACGGCCTTACCAAAGGTTTGTCTCCTAGAAGCATTCACAGATGATGTATTATTGTTGTTTAAGGTCAGTACAACACATGACATCCAAGGACATCCTGGAGTAATACCTAAATAAATATTAAGCTCCAACGCCTACGTCGAAACTTTAAAAGTTTTAAGTTAGTCCAACTTACGTGGACCTTTCAGGCAAAGAACCATAACCACCATCACTTATGCAACCGACGTTTAGCCCCTAGACCATTCCAACGATTTTTTAAAGGTATGAGAAGTGCGAGAAGTAGAGCGAGTCAAATTTACTGCGACTCCATTGCAGAAGACATAACTTCAGAAGACGTGTAAGCCCCCAAGTAAAGTTCGCCCCTCAAAAGAGCAGACTGTACAGTTTCGAGAAATAAAAACGCCAACGGACCTCAACACCATATATATTTCCCTGATTTTGTTTCCGAAAGTAGTAAATTAGAATCCGAGACAGTGGGGGCACAAGTCATACCAATAGCTATGGCGCTGGGGATGGGGATGGGAAGTATTGGAGCACCTACCATATTCTCCAGATCTTTCTCCATGTAGTTTTGGCCTGATACGAAGAGTAAATAAACCATTACGTAGTCCGCGCACTTACAGAGCGTCTTGTCGTTGTCGGTCGCTGGTTGCTTTGCGTCTTTGCTGAAGCTTTGCTACCCACCTCGCAACTGTTTAGTGTGGAAGAGCATTGTTGACAGCTTCTACCACTCTTGACACTTGTGCAACAGAGACCGGCTATTTTGATATACGAACGCTGTTCTACTCGGGTCACACCCATCCTGACTGACGACTGTTTTAACATTGCCCTCTGCGGATTTACAGAACATCACAGAGCCATCATGTGTTGTCAACACACACTAAGCATTTTGTGGTACCATCCTTTACCTTTGAAAAAAATAATGCCATGACTTATACCTCAACCCGGATCTAAGGATCGGCAGTTGATAGAGTTTTTATTTACGTTTATCTGCATTTTTCTGTGTTTGTTCGCTGCATTATAGCGATATCATTTGCGCACAATATTTGCAGTAATATGAAAATATTGTAAAGTTTTTTCCCTGAAACCTAAAATCTATTTAACTTACAACAATTAAATTATTTAATAATAAAACTATCTATAACACAGTTTATGTCACATTAGAACATACTTTGCTTTTGGTAACTTGGCTAGACTTTGGTGCTCAGCTGCGTGATATTTATACTTTCAGCACCTATTCTGAAATCTTCTCATGACGCCGAAACCTTCGGGAGTATTCCGTTCCTTTCTAGGCCTCGCACTTGTACAAGCACCCCGGGGTCTGAACGACACCTGCCCCCACATTGAAGACATTACGTTCGCCGCTCGACCGTGACGACATGACGGCGTTACATTATGTTTGATTTCATCATTTTTTATAAAAGTCATTTAGTCCAGACTCTTATCACAAGACTATGACATCACAATTAACCCAGTAGTTAAGTGTTTTTTGATTTTAAAATTCTTCTAGGCCTTCAGTAAATCTCAATATTTAATTTTTGATAGAATGAGAAGTTGCTATTGGCGCAAGTTAGACACGAAGAACAATGGGTTAAACGAACAGTAATTAGCCAAATTTTCAGTTGATGAAAATTATGATTACTAGGCACTACTAGTTTCCGAGTGACAGAGAAAAGTATCGCAATTAGTTCCGAACTCCCCCCCCCCAAGCTCGACGGCTGACGCCATGCCTTCTAGGGATCCAACTACCGTCCGAATATTCCAGAAGGTTTTTTTCCGAATAGGAAATAAATATCGCACAGTGAGTTCGAAGTGACGCCGGCGAGATTTTGATGTTTCGGCATCATCTACGAGGTCTATGAGGTGACTACCACATTGAATGGTTCTATATATATAAAATTCTCTATGGCTCTTATTCTTCACTTCGTTATTTTTTAGTCTCCTGTTGACGATTCATTCATAACATTCCTTTCCTCTTTTTACTCTAAAAATGCTTTACTCACCCTTGTATAATTTCCCCTTTTCCTCCTATTAGGCTATTACCCCTGCCCTCACAGCATAGAATTTTTTCTTAATATGCTTTTTCCCTTCTTATTTCTGGTAAGACTATTGTATGTTTCTCTTTATATGTTTTTTCCGTCCTTTTCAGTTTCAGATTCATAAATTCTCTGTTTTTTCTGTACATTTCGTTTAATTATGTTTTGCTTTGTTTTTCTTTATGCTTGGTTTGATTTTGTTCTGTGGTAGCTCGTAACATCACTATTTCTTATGATTCTTTTTGCCTTTTTGCTCCTGTTCATGTTATTTCTTATAATTTTTGCTGTCTTCTTATATACTTCTTTCAATCATTCGCAATATTCATTATCTTCTTCTGCACTTTCTTCTCGGTGAATATTTGTATAAAAAGTTTTCTATACTTTGTTCTAATTTTTATGTAGCATATTCTATCTAATATTGTTTTAGTTCTTGTCTCTTCTTTTTTTACGTTTATTTTTTAATAGGAACCCTACTCCAAATCTCATTCAAAGTTCCTGTTATTTCCTTTGCATAAAGCCGTTTAATTTCTTTTTTAAATACTTTTAGGGTGGTTCTGGATTTAATTTAATTAAAACAATTTAAATTTTATTTAAATGTAAAAGGAAAGAAGATAATTATTTTGTCGTGATTGTGCGTGCGTTGAATTTAGACTTGGTGGGACGTTCAGCCGAAAATAGCAACATTGCGACATAAAGTAGCAAGGAGTCAAGAACGAACCTATTACCGTTGACCGCCCATTATCACCAAACACATCGGTAAAACCGCTACGCACGAGAACTAACCCCTGAAAGTAACCTTTCAAATCGTTCTCCACCGATAAGCCCCGCTCGTGCCGTTCTGGACGCACAGGATAGGATCCGCATTAGAATTCCACCGCCATGCGCCCGCAAGAGCTACAGCGAACACCGCAGCCGCCATGTGCCTTCTTGTAAAGTCACTGGCATTCTGACTATGGTAAATACAAACTCCCCTAATAAATATAAATTTTCTAATCACTAATTTAATGTCCCTTTCTTTTGCAGTCACTCAGAATATTTCCAAAATTTGAAACAAATAAATTTCCTCATTTATTTAATTAAATTCTGTCGGTAGGCCTTTTTCTCCTGCAACAATATATAAGTGTTCTGGACAATTCAATTAAAAGTCCATCAGCAATTACGTTACGGTCACCTCGTTCTCATCACAAACACTGCTAATAAAATACGTGTATGTCCCACTTTTTGTATTATAATTTTCTTTGTTTCTTCTACCTTTTGTGGTATTAGTTTTTTGACTTACATCATTTATAATTATCTTCCGGTACTTCATATTTACTTTTTTCCATTCTCTCTCTTTTCTTTCGTGATTTTCCGCGATTCCATTTGAATTTTCCTTTCTTCTGCGGCTTCAATAAAAACTTCTGCATTTTTTCGTACCATTCCTTTGTCTACAGCTTTTCTAACTTATTTTTCAATTTGGTTTTCTCTGATGACTTTCCTTTTATCATCACTAGATTTCTACGCTTTTCTTTTTCTTGGTTTTAAAGTCTACTGCTTTGTATTTGCCTTTCCTCCACTCTTCTGTTTTCCTCTCCCCTTCCACCTTTAACGTCTAGAATTCATTTTGGCCTAGTTCTGCTTTAGTATCAGTTTAACTCTTCCTGAACCCCGTTTTGCTTTTTTTAAGCAGTAGGCCATTTCTTCTAATTCTTCTTGGTTTATCTTTTTAATTGCTTCGTTTGTTTGCTGTTTTTGTAATCCCTCCTATTTATTAAACTCTTCTGGGTTCCTCAAATCAGTTTTACTTTTAATGGAGAGGATCTTATTAAATTGCCGTCTATCAAAATATGCTGCAGAAGGGTGGTAGTGTCTTTAATTATATTAATATCTGAAAACAGTTCTTAGTAAAATGAATAACCACTAGTACATCTAGCTGATGAATGATTATTAAGCCAGTTGGATTACTTTTTCTATGCTTTCTCTGAATATTTAATAACTTAATGTAGTGAATCTCTCGATTCTTGTTTTAATCTGTTGGCATTTCCGTTTTAAAATATTAACTTATGTAGGTAAAAATAAATATTAGCGCTACTTTAGTTAGTTTGCAATGACGAAGCAAGAGGTACTCTGGTTCGTTAGGCAACAGAACATTATCAGGTATTTTACCGTCCGAAATTCTGAAAAGATTCGCAGCACAGTTCGGGGATGACATCCTTAAGAAGACTCAAACGTAGGATGACAAACGATTTTTGAGCATGCAGGTACCGACGTTTCCGAGAACTAGCGTGATTGAGAACATTTGCATTGTTCGCCGCCTTGTCGAAGACGCTGACATTGTTTTGACGTCAGAATAAACTGTAGCAGTGCTTAGGATACCATTACTGTCCATCTTTGGTTTCAAAGAGTGTCCGCAAGATGGAACCCTTGTCTTCTCGCCGAAGATCAGACACGACAGTTTGCAAGTATGCAAATTACTATTAACAGTTAGGATTTATTGCCCATTTGTTTGGAGCGCTAAGAAGCACTTTAATTTATTTGAGGTATAGAGAAAAAAATTGAAATAAAAAATGTTGTGTCTGAAATGGATTACTTTATCAGGGCTACTTCGTTTTGAAGAGAAAGGACCTAGTTGGCAAAAATGGTGGCTTACTGTTGTATTGTTTTATATAAGAGCAACCCTTGTAATTGTCCATGTGTTTCCTTCCACAATTAACACATTTGATTAGTTGTTAATTTTATTACATTTTCATTGAGAATAGTGATGGTACCCTGTACATCCAACAAATCTTGAGGGGAGATAACAGTACTTTTAGTTAGTACAATTAGCTGGTGGTTAGTACATTATGGAGTGTCATACTGCATAGCGCCGCACTTTTAAATTAAAAATATCTGTGGCTTGGTTTATTTATTATTGTAATTAAAAGGTATTTTAATTTCAGCGACTAAGTTAGTTTCTTCCTCTTTATGAACATAAAAATATTACTGGCTTGGGGAGTCTGATAGATTCAATAATTTACTCGATCTTTATCACTCTCAAGCGTGCCGTTAAACAGTGCGGTCACATATCTCTGAGAGCATTAACCCACACAGGACCTTATCTGCGCAGCTCATAAAGACAGATAAATTAATTAAACTAACAAGTTGTCACAATGAGGGAAACACTCCTAACAATAAAAGGAATTCTACTTATTGGGGCTTGGGTTTAATTTTAAATAATTTTTGTGAAATTAAATGCTTAATTCAAAAAAAATTATAAAGCATAAGTTGCAATCCCTAATGATAGTTTTGCCCTGTTTCGGCAGCTCATAAAACACTACGCTCTTCTGCTCCCACCAAATACAGAGCCTTCCAACCATGGATGTATCGCTGTAATGCTTGGCCGGACATACCTCTCGTAATGAATTCATTTTCATCGCCAGTCACGATACGATCTAAAAACCCCTTCGTTTTGTGCCTTTGATGCAACTGTTCGCAGGTGCAAAACGTCTCTCGGCTTCAATTCATGGGGCACCCAATTTCCTTTCTTTTTAATCATTCCCATTGCCTTCAAATGTTCACGGATCGTTGATGAATCAACATTCAAGAAATCTACCAATTCTTCGAGTGTTTGACGTGGATCTTCATCGAGTAATGCCTCCAATCTTGCATATTCAAACTTTTTCGACTAGCCCGGGTACTCGTTGTTTTCCGTGTCAAAATTACCATTTTTGAATCGTCCAAATCAATACCCACAAGTTAAAATCGATGGAGCATCTTTACTCTAAGCTTTGAGCAGCAAACGAAGACTCTCAGCTGTCGATTTCTTCAAATGGAAACAAACAAGTAACGCTTCCCGCAAATTTATTGACAGGAAATGCAACATATTCAGAATTCAAAAAATATGCAGAATTACACACGCTCAAAATTCAAGTCTAATGATAGTACTTTGCCAGAAAATTGATTGCGGCAAAAAATACTAGTAACGCCATGTATTGTAAATCCTTTAAAATTAATTCAAACCCCCAACACTTAACCCTGCTAATTAGTGATGTAGTCAAAAGATATAGACTCAAACAACAAAGTGAAAATTCCTATATTCCTGCAAGAAGTATTTAAGTAAGAATTTATTGCAAAAATCTTCCCGTAACAAGAGTAAAATTTATACAAAACAAAGACAAGGACCGATCCCAGTATGTGTTGTAACATTCCCCGCAAGCGAATCTGACAAAAATATTTGCAAAGTTAAAAGGTCCTTTTATTTATGGAACAGTAAAAAGACAAAAAGGCAAGGTCAATGAATAATCACGTATTCTGCAAGGATAAATAATCGACAACCACAATAATAATAAAAGAACAAATCCAATTGAAAGCGCATATTATTCAAATATTATAGCCATAAATATGACTAAGCACAATAGTGCGACAGGAAAGAGTTGCGTTTTTGAAAACACCCTAGCAAACCTTAGCCTTCGGCTAGCCCCATAAGGAATAAGCGAGCAGCGAAAGATCTAGTGATCGAGAGGGTCACTATACATCCCCGCGCAATGAAATGAAGCGCCTTAAAGAAGCCATGGCTTTTGAGATATGGCAAGTAGCCCCATCCTGTTGAACCAAACCCTATCGAGAGCAATACAATGTCTTTCCAATTCAAGTACCCATCAAAAATTCTTGCATCATCGTAAGATAACGTTGTGTCTAATATTTCTCCATTCTAGAACTGACCAAACAGAAAAGTAGAATTTTGAGAAAATGCCAAAGAACAAAAGTGCCATCTTTAAGAAACCAATTAAACATTTTCAAATATTCGGAAAACACGTCGAAATATAGACAAATGCTAAATAAAAATGATAGCTGAGTAAACCAAAATAACCCAGGCTCTAACACTATAACTCGTCTTAGATCATCTTCAGAAGACTTTCACACCATCAGAACCAGACAATAACAGAACCTTCTCCCATACAGCAAATAACTATAATAAGACACACTTACCAATTACCACGTTAAATTTGGGAGCCGTTTGCTTTCCAGTCTTTAATTATGTGTTTGGTTCCTTTAATCAACAAGTTATTGGTACATAGATATCGCTTGTTGTGGTTATTATCTTTTATGAAAGCAGAGGTCATTTGCTTGGTAATTGTAAGCAGCTATTCTACATGGTTGTGATGCTCAAAATGTCCATTATTACATAGAAAACGCATTCCACTTCTCGCAGCTCGGGTATATTATAATTTTTTAAAAATGTGGGTTGAATGTTTTGGGGCCCTAAATATTTTGCCTTCTGCAACCCCTTGAAGCTGCATGTCTTGCAGCGTATTTTGACAGGCGATAATCGGACCTTTTGGTGGTGAAAAAATTAAAAAATTGTGTACAAACAAAAGAGATCATTTAGCATGGTTAAGACTTACAGTCCGGCAGTACTAGCACGAGTGAGCGCCGCCAACACGGCCCGACAGGCCGCCGTTATGGACGCATGCTGCGCCTTGCTCCCACCAGAATTATCCCCACCAACGTTCGATATGAAACGCGGCGCGGGTATAAATATCGCAGCATTCCGATAGAACGGCAGACCCAAGCCAGTTCCCCGCTCAACACCCGCCAGCCAAGGACGCAGCTACGCCGAGGCAGCCAAAGGTGAAGCCCCACAAGTCCCCCGGACCCAACCTGCAGCAGGACAAAAAATCCAAGCAGCCGCAGAGCAGCAGCCCGAACACCGAGGCTGGGCCACCCTAGCGACACTACTAGAAAAAGTAGACCCCTCAGCGTTTCTGGAGGCCGTCAACAACATCATGACGGCCACAGAAAAAGCTACCAACTTCGTCGAAGTGGTGACTGCGCTAATGTCCTGCCGCTCCGACATCACCACCATCCTGGGCATGTTTGGCAAGTGCTAAACGTACCTGGTGCACCAAGCTTCCGCCATCCAGGAAGCGCCTATAAGGCAACCTAATACCAACGCCAGGCCTTCCTAGAGCAAAACGGTTAAGGGCTTGGACCCAGGTACCGTGCTAGCCAGACAACATGATGATAGAACGGCAGAGCTTGTCCTGTGCGTACCCATAGCCAGAACAGCTTTCACCTCCTCCCTGAGGAGTGCCCGTGCGTACCCATAGCCGGCCCTTCCAGGTGCACGGAAGGCGTTCTGTGCGTACCCATAGCCAGAACGAACTTCCGCTGCCAGCGAATGCTCACGCTCACCCACAGCCGAGTGCTTCAAGGCAAATCAGGGTGTACTTATGGTACCCACAGCCAAATTACCCCTGCAACCGACCAGGGGACGCTCGCGCGTATCTCAGCCGAGTTCCCCGGTCAAACGGGCCGTCATCCCGGCCAGAAGATTCCACCAGGGAATCACCTCCACTTAAGGCCCTCCGGAACGCGCTGAGGAAAGCTCTCCGCCACTCGCCATTTCCGAAGCCCGCATCACCGCTTCCGCCGTCGTCCGAAGAAAGGCTCACCAGAAGACGCCCGCAGACGAAGGCGACGTCCCCCCGGAAGGCGTTCTGGGTCCCTTCGCCGAAGAAGCAGTGTCTATCCTTCCAGGCCTGGCCTCGCCTAATAGAAGTCAGCGGCATCTGTGACATCTACATCGGCGTCGGCCCGCTTCAAATCGCTCAAGCAGACCCCAGGAGATTTGCCGTGCGGCGGTCGTATAGGCACGCTCAAGCGCCCCCAACAACATAATTATTGTAATTGTACACATATCATTGTTGTAAATAAAGCATTAAAGGCAGGAAATCTCGTCTTCGCAGCCCCCCACAGCTTTTTGTAACATCTGTCAATCTGTCTGTTAGTGCTAGGGGACTAACATATCCACTAGAGAATATGATTTAAATCAAAGAACATCACTTAGAGTCTTTGCTCAAGAGGTATATAGGAAGGTAGAGAAAACACCATACTTCGAAGTGACTTCTTCTGCCATATGCACTACACAAGCAACAATCAACCCAGAGTTAAGTACCATATGGTCTATAATTTAGCCGCCAAATCTATTAGAAATTTACTTTTATATCCAGATCTACAAAAATAAATATAAAGTTAGTAGAAATGCCCCCGATAGGAGCTCTTCTTTCTCTCTCTCTCTCTCTCTCTCTCTATATATATATATATATATATATATATATATATCTATCTAATCTATCTATCTATCTATCTATCTATCTATCTATCTATCTCTATCTCTCCCCTTTCTCCTTAGTAGTTTCCGTATAAATAGCCATAATAAAGTGGACAGTCAATTAGATATACAACCATTTAAAGAAAAGGAAATAATTTTGCAATAAAAACCACCCAGGTTTTAACGTAACACAATTTATAATTCTAAAAAAAACCAAATGAATTACAGCAAGTGCTTAGCCACTCAGTCAAGTAAAGCACAGGTAAGTTTTTCCCCCTCAGTAAACTTTAATTAGGAAGAAGTAAATATCCAATTCATTAGAGATATTCCCCTTCAATGTCCCCACCATTTGTCGACAGCTGACTGAAGCTCGCTGTTAGAGAACAGCAATAGTATGGTGACTAACATATGGCCACGCATTGCCATGTTTAGCTAACGCGTTGTATCTCCATTTCTCATGGTGACGTTACTGAATACCTCACCAGAGTCGCTTCAGTGACTCTAGGTATCGCTTCCTAGTAATACTCTCATACACAAACAGCCAATCCATTAGCAGAATTACCCCCCCCCCCCTCAATCAAAAAGACAATCACCTTTTGTTTTGGAATAAACAACCCCAGCCATGACTTTTTGAGTCCAGAGCTTCCAATGTGCTGCCATTTCATAAAAACCTGGAATACATCTACACACTTCTGCTAGCGGTGATAAATATGGCGAATCCATTGTACAGAAACCTATATAATCTTGAAATCACCATGGATAATATGCAGTCCATTGAATATCATTTGTCTGTTTTCAATTATTAAGTCAGACATACGCTGAATAATTTTTGGCTTCTACTGACACTGCATTCGCGGCACTGTATTTCAGCAATGCCACCCGGTGCAAGCACTGCGAAATTTTGGAGTTTAGAAGGAAAGTGCTATCATTTTCGATCATCTGCAACGCAATACTATGTAAGTAGATAAAAAATAAACAGAAATACAATAAATCTGTTTTGCTAGTCCACTGATAGCACAAATATTCAGGCGGCGGAACTTTTAATTCTCCAAATCAAAACAAAGATAGCCTTTGACCCTCCGTTTTAACCCGCGATCATTGTTAGATTAATTAACTGTCTTTTATGTTAGTTATGCCTTTTTTCGAACCTATTAAATGGATAAAACTATAAAGATGAACAGAAAAAACCATCGCCCTAAATAGCTATTTACACAATTCTATGATTCTTACGTCTGTGTATTCTTTCCAGCTTTGTTAAGTGTCTATTTTGTCTGTCGGAAAAGAAAGCCAGTACTCTTTCTCATCCTTTCGCTCTTTTATCTTTTGTAAATTTTTGGAATGCCTGGTTTTCAGTTTTCACTTTCATCTCGCACTTCAGTTACTTTTATAGAAGAAGACCTACCTCTAGAGCCAAAAAACCCATGAAAGTGAACAATACTGAAGTTTGCAGATTAAAAATCCCATAATTTATTCAAAATTTAGTTCCATACATAATAAAGGCACTTGCTTGTGAAGCACACTCTTCGCTAATAGTGAACGCGCCCTACCGCGTAGTTTTCAACAAGATGGAGCTGCTGTCCATATTATGTACATCTACTGTATTACTCGAGAATGCTTTCCCCCATTTATTATACACCTTTCGCGATCCACCCATCACTGCAACACTTTGTCCTTCTCGTCGCTCACCACCTCGTCGTAAGCGGGCGGCAAGTCCACGTAGCGCGGCAGCTCGGCCTCGCCGTTGCAGGCCGCCTCCAAGGCCTTCGCGTCAGTCAGCGCGTTCACCGCCATCAGGGGCCTGTCCTTCCTTGCCCCTCTGCGGCCAGGGCGCTTGAGCGAGCGCCGCAGCTGCATGCAGAGCGTGACCATGGTTATGATTCCGAGGGCCGCGCAGGCAATCCCTGAAACGAAAGCGAGGGTAACCTGCACTTACTTCGCGGCCGACAGCTTACCCCAAATATTGAGCTCCTTGAGGTATACGAGATAATCCCAATAACCTTCCTTAGAACCCATGATTGTTGAAGATTGCTGCAATAGAAAAAACAGAGTAAAACGGATGTCTTAATAGTTACGTTAACTTTACTCCAAATTAAGAGAGTTCAAAAGAATTGAAAAAGTAAAACGGAAGAAGAAAAAGAAGATAATAAAATTTTCTCGCAAAACTTGTTAGTTATGGTGTTATGGCATCCTTCAAACTAACTCTTTGACTTGGATCTCCATTTGCAAACATTCATTTGTTTTTATCAGCAACTCTACTGTTTAAAAACATTTTGACTATTCTAGAACAACGTTGGAGATTTTGAGTAGAATTCGAACATTCTCTGGTATTAACCATAATCAGGTTTATCATCCATAAAGCTTGTCTTAAGGCTAAGCTTTTTAAAGGTGAGTTGCACAATCGCTGAATTCTTTAAACAACTTTAGAAACTAAGGAATTCTTATTAGTCCAAATTTGACAGAACAATATTCAACTCTTCTGGTGGTGATTGTTCTTTCAAAACAATTAAGTGTAAAAAAGTGTCATCTATAAAGAAGCATAAGTCCTCTATAGAGGAATTCATAAATCATGATTTCAAAAATTCAGTAGCACTCTAGACCATGTTATGCTACAGTTTAAGAATGAAAATATTGTTCTGAAAGTTTTTTGAAGGAAAAAATGCTTCAAATTGAAAATCCCGCCAATTTTTTACACATAGCTCTCAAATACCCGCGAAAGGAAGGCAAAGGTATTTCTTACTATTATAAGCCTAAGTTTTCTCAAAATTCGTCTTTTCTCTTGAACTTTACTTTGAGATAAATGATCTAAATGAGGAACCTTCATCATACCAATTCAGTATTTGAAACCTCTTTCTGGCTGTTCCACAAGAATTTTATTGATTACCACCACGATGTAAAATTTTCAAATATTTCAGGATTTTCATAGAAGTTATTCCATGTCAATTAAACTTTAAAGAGAATTAAGACACACTTTTACTGAGAGGTTAGCTTAATAAAAACTATAATAACAACAAAGGCATTTCCCCCTTTGGGTACTTCGAACTACCACTTCTTTAAATTATTATAATGTCAAAGCAAGTTTCTCATGATGGAAGGCATAAAGCCGCTCCCACAAATTCAGGGGCAAAATCCTTAAGAAGACTGAAGCGCATGAGTAGCACAAACGAATTTTGGAAGAAGGCGAAGCCAATGAAAATGAACATAACCAACGCCCCCCAAAGACCAGTGTGACTGAGGAGAATATTTGATTGTTCACAATCTTCTCAAGGGTGAGACATAACGGTTTTTCAGAGATCGGAATAAGTTGCAGCCATCATTACTGGCGATCTTGGGTTTCAAAAAATGTCCACAAGATGGGCCCCGCATCCAGCCCCATAGAGCTGCCAAAACTCGACAAAAAACGAATATCCGTTCGGGTCCATCCTCTCTGCCGGTCGGGTTTACCGCCCTGCGATTGTCATTTGATTGGACTATGAAAAGAAGAAGTTAGAGGACAGACGTCTTTTATGGGCGATTAGGTGGAGTCACAACCACCTACATTTTTTGGAAGATAACCCCGGTGAGTTTGAAACATTTGACGTAATTTGGATAATCATAGATGATGTTTCTAAAGTAATATGTCCAAATGTTTTCTCATGACAATGGTAGTTTGTTGTACCATACTCTACCCTTAAATTGGAATGTTTTAACTTGATCAAAACAAAGTTGGCATAAAAAGTTTCTTCTTTAAAAAAAGAGTCCTTATCATAAGCATCTAAGCTTCGAGATAGATAAATCAAAAGTAAAACATCTGGAAGCGACAGTAACATTAATCATCGACATGAAGATCAACTTATGGGCGCAGAGATGAATTTCAACTATTTCCACGACAAAGTTTGTTCTAGTGGGCTTAAAAGTTGTTAAGCTGTTTAGCCAAAGACTACTTTGGACTATAATGACTTGTTAGAAGTGGAAAGATGGATAAAATTCGATAACCTACACCCTATCGAATAGTTAGTAGTTAGCTTAGCGAATTAGAAATTGAATGCTTTAACGTTGTTAAAACGCCCAATTATCAAAGACCCGCAAATTTACAACCTAAACAATGAATCCAAACCCAGCATCGAAATTTCGAAACAACCCCCGTATCTACAAGTTGCCAATCAATTCCACCCGAAACTTTTCTGGGAATTCAGTTTGCGTCGGTGCATTGGGCCATAAAATTCCCCTCACTTAATACTATTCGCTCAAAGGAACAAGCATACGAGTTGTTTTTTGATTAAAAAAATAATAAAACTCATATGACTTGTAGTAATTGTGCCGCCCGGTTTTGCTTTCGATTTGAGGAGAAAATTAAGGTCAGCACGTGCAGTAATGAGAAAAATTCTGCCCGTCGCGCACTTAAAGTGGCGAGGAGTCAAACTAAATTCTTGTAAGTGATCAAGACAAAACACTTACAATTAGACGAGCACACGACTACAATATCGTAAGCAAACCAATCGCGTCAAACTGTCGAATTTGCTACAATTTCCTTTAACACCAATTCTTAAATAATAAAGTGTAGATACCTGTAAGTTTCAGGATTTATATTTGTTTGCCAAAATTCCCCATAGAGGGCGCTGTTGTTTTTATGTTCGTTAAACTTATTCGTCGAAGGATACATTTATCCTCATTTGGAGTACGTTTTGACTACAAAATAATTTCCCTAATACAATTCAGAAAAGGCCAGACTTGGCGCTAAGAATCTTCTGGATAGACAGTGGCTTTGCTACCCACCTCTACCTCTGCCTATAATTTTTTCAATAAATTTTATATTGAGGCTAATACAGCCCGCAAGGTATTGTCTTTTGAGGCGATCGCCCTATGGTTGCGTGCGACCGATTATTAATAGTCAACTAGAATTTTCTAGGGGTTGATCATGTGAGGTACAACAAACAATCTGAACCGCAATCATAAAATGTTAGGGATGATCGAGGAAACGAGAAAGCTGATCTCGAGTCAGCAAATTCTGTCAAATTAGTAGCCAGCGTATAATAAAAAATCGAAAACAAGATTGACTTTCGGTTAGTAAAGACATCGAAGAGGCGAAAAAAACTGCTAAGCTACACACACGCACAATGAAATTTGCGCACCTGTGAGATTCAACTGAAATTAAGTTATACAGATGACACATGATCGCAAAAACGGTTATTGGCCCAATATGGAGCCTAAAAACCATGCGTTCCAATTCCAAAACACTGCGGTACGGAAGCAGCCAGCATTTCAACTGGTCCCATATACTTTCGACAAGAGAAGCGTTCGAAGAGAGAGCACACCATAGCTGGACATGACGCAATCAGTCTTGGACCACTTAGGGAGTGTAAAGACAAACATTATCCTGATGGAATTTGTAACTGAAATCTCAATCAAGAATAAAAGCACGTTGTGGTATCACATCCACGTACCACAAGTCGTCAATATCAGAAATGATACAGATCAATGCAGTACTTTCATCTTTGATAGCGCTGTAATGCATCCAACAATGCGATCCAACATGGAATCAAACGTCAAGACGTCTGAAATGGTGTTATACATGGTCCCACACTTATTGGACCACATGTTCCAAATCCCAGATACTGAAGCACAGTAGCAACTGACTCCACATATAGATGTTTAATAAGAGACATGCCTAGAGAGCGGATAGGTCATAAAAGTGTCTGGACATGACCTAAGTAGTTCTAAAGAACCCAGGCCATCTGCAACCAAACATTGTCCTGCTGGAATATCACACTTGGTAACCCAGCCAAGAATGGGGTCTTACTATATCATTCACGTAATAGAGGGCTGCAAATGTGCTACCTAGCACAACAGCAATGACGCAGACAAATGACATACAAGCTGACCAATAGAACAATAAAAAAAATCTGTGGTCCACAGCTTTCCCTGCTAACTTCCACAAGTTTGTAGCGGGCAATTGGGCCTAAGGAGAGCTCCCTGGTAATAGAGTGGGGAGAACCCGTCAGAGATCAGCGAGCAGCGGGAGCGAAACGGTGTGGACCGTTTGTTTGAGTCTAGTCGTCTTGCCATAAATAGTCCTACACTTATTAGACTGTGTGCTCCAAATCCCAGACACTGCGACATGGTGACACCTGACCTTTTACACACATCAATAAGGACATATCCAGAGAGCGGACAGGCCTGCTAACTATCTGAACATGGTATAACTAGTCTTAGACAAGCAAGACTATGTGCAATCAGACATTATCCTGCTAGAATGTTACACTTGGAATCCCAGCCAAGAATTGAGGTATATGGGGTCATGGTATCTCATCCACGTACTGCTTGAATGCCAATGAAACTAGAGCGAATCTGATATCGTAGGCTATGGTTCCCCAGATCATATAGCATGCATTGGGGAGGTGTGTCATTTGATAGTGATCAAGAGACCTCCACACCTAAACACGATGATCATCTGTACCCGAAATGACGTAGCACTCGTCGTTAATCACTATACACCGCCCTGGACTTGCACCATTGCAAATGGAGCTACTAATATTGCGTTGTTACAACCAGCAGACGTAAGATGGGTACTAGAATTGCAGATTCGCTTTTGCAAAACGTTTGAAAATGGTTTGTAGGCACAGAAGTCGCTACAAGTACCTATAGTGTATCGGGTTGCGTAGGATCCATACATACTTATCGCTTTCGATTAGTGGTTCCTCTGGTTTACCTCAAGTCGGTTAGCTATGTGTAGGTGTTGTCATCTATTTACTGCTCCCAACATAATTGGATGATATGACCAAAATGATCCACGTTGTAGGCTACAAAGTGCGCCAAAAATTCTGCTGTTTTTCATTGAACAGTAAAACTTCTCCCAAAATCTGTAAGTTGCGTAAATCGACGTTTACTTGATTTTCGCATTCATAAAACATCGACTACACACCAGTTTATAATGCTACCAGTTCGTGCTTGTAGTGCCACTTCAGGTTATGTGCACTAAACTAGATCATTAGTATGCTGATACTCTAAGAAGGTGACACTCTCCTCAATATCGAAGACAAAATCAAAGTGGAATGGAACGCTTTAGAGATGAATCACCTCATACGGAAACTGTAGCAGAACCACACTTACAATGATGACACTGTCACCAGGTTGTGCGACCAATACGTTCATATATATTGAACAATGCCAAGACAATTCTGCTGCTCTAGATTTCTATAAACCCTACACAATCGAATCTATTCTGGCCTGATAAGATGTCCCATCATTATGCCCACTCAACAACACCATTTCTGGAAGATAACAAGATTTGGTAGTTGTAAATGTGGACAACGATCTCTTATAAGCTGGTGATGGAGAATGTCACCACAATAAATAGTTGCGATCCATACCACTTAATGAACTATGACTCAGAGATTGGATATATCAAAAAATCAAAACCTCCCCAAGATCATATTAGATAATGGTTTATGAAATCAAACAGAATACCTTCGAAACGTTTCGATATTTAGTTGATTTACTGGAGCACAGATCATTTTAAATTGAAAGAACTAAAGCAACGGCTAGAAAAGGTCTAAAATTACTAGACTTTCAAAAAACATGCTAGTGTGCTTCAATACTTCAAGGTCACGACAGTTGTGGCATAAAATCACAGTTTTCTGGGACATTCCGGATTGGTTTGATCGTTGTGTTTATATAGAATAAACTCTTCAACGACCGTGATGCTGCTTATTGTTAGATCATTTGTAATATTTTTATTGTACAACAGACAACAATAGCCAATTCTTATGGTCGTAACTCCTCCAAAACGAATTGAAAAGTTGTAGATCAAGAATCAGGATGAAGTATCGCGCTACTGTCGCTTCTGGCAAATTAAAAAACTCGCTACCTTTTTTGACATCGTATATGTAATATTTGATCGCTTTGTCGAGCTCTAACTCTGATTTCTTCATCGTAAACGTCCTCGACTTATTATGCATACGGATAGATAGATAGATAAATAACATTAGCAGAGGCTAATTTAGACTAAACCATTCTAAGCGAATTTTTGTTACCATGAGCTGATAGAAGAAAAGGCAGAAAAATTTTAATTGAAAGATTGGCGTTGAATTAATAAACATTGAATTTAAAAAAGCAAAACGCCCTTTACGCGCTTAAAATTATCGACTGCAATCATTAAGCTGCCCCGAAATTGAACCCATAGTTACACATTTTTGAGTTTAAACCTACAAATAAACAACCGTCATCCGTGTTCTTCCGTTTTTCGGGACTTGCAACGTACGCCAGCACCGTGAAACCGCAAAACCGCAAAATTTCCCGTTTCTTCAATTGCTTTATGGATTTCCCCAACCGGAATGGTTAGGCAGCAAACTATTTTCCGCGTGCAAATAATATTTAATCGAGCCAGTCAGCGATGTTTCTAATTTCGGGAAAAAATTATAAGTTGATGTTCTCTCAAAAAATCTAGAGGAGTGTTTAGGCGCTTAAAATGCTAGAAAACTGTACTACATTTTTTAAGATTCAAAACAAAACACTTACTGCTAAACAAACACGCCAATACAATATCACAAGCACGTCGAATGTGCTCTTTATCTGCTACAGTTTGCTTTTATACCAACACCAACATTATTTAATATACTATTCGATTTACAGTTATCTACAAATCTTAATATACTCACCTATACTGATTCTTCATTCTTCATTTTCATTTTTTTATATTAGAATCGCGCATTTATGCTCTGAAAGGTCTAATACCATATTCAATCTAATATATAGTGACTAGAAAAAAAACAGTATGCATTGCGTAACGCTTGATGTATGAAGCTTTAAATACGAATAAAAACGTTTAAAGTCAATGACCTTCAAATGTAACATATATTTTTTTTATTTTCCAAAAAACAGTGTGTGTGTGTGTGCGTGTACACTGTTTTTTGGAAAATAAAATTAAGTTTAGTAGTTAGCAAATGAGGCCTATTTACGTATGAGACTTATAGTGGAACCCTTGAGACCCCGACGGCTTTAATTGGCAGCAGAAGTTTTAATTTTCTGCCAGGCCTTTTGTTAAAGGCTAATTGTTCGGGGTTGAAATTTTGCCGGTAAAAACTCGGTCCATTTTCTTTCATCTGGCTCGACGAAAGAACTTTTTACACCAGGAAAAACGCTGCACTTTTGTTGGGTTCAAATTCGAAATTTGATCCGTCCCTCGCAGTAGTTGTTGGTGCTGAAGGCGGTGGCTTCAGGGGCGGGGAATGTTCGCGCCAATCTCAAAATTATCTTTAATTTAAATTAGGGCCGGCTATATTGTGGTTTCCTTTTATAGATATTTGAAATTTGTGATATCGGCCCAATTTGTCCGAGCACGCGTTGCGATATGGCCAGCGGCCTGGACCGTGGGCCGCGCACTTGCATTTCGAATTTCGTTCGCGGCACTACGCCTTTGCTTTTGTTCGTTTTGCATTTGGCCTTTTTTGGCTGTGTTCTCGCAGGCAAATTTTCCGTAAGACGAGAACATTTTTTTTAACCGAGAGTTCTCCGGCGGCTTTAATTGGCAGCAGAAGTTTTAATTTTCTGCCAGGCCTTTTGTTAAAGGCTCATTTTTCGGGGTTGAAATTTTGCCGGTAAAAAACTCGGTCCATTTTCTTTCAACTGGCTCGACGAAGGAACCTTTTACACCAGGAAAGACGCTGCCCTTCGTCTGCTGTGAAGATAGGGGTAACTTGTCCTATTTTTTTATCCATATCCTTAGCCCCAGGACCAACAGCAGGAGACCGATATCTGCGGGAAAGCGCCGTTTCCACAGGTTAGTGTTTTAACTTTAGATTTGTTTCATGTCCTTTATTCAAAATTCAAAGTTACCTATACAGTCCACTTGTTCCGGCCGCACTGTTTGGTGCGGTATAAGAGGGAACCAAAAAATATAGCCGGAATTTAAAATTCAGAATTAAAAATAATTTTGAGATTGGCGCGAACATTCCCCGCCCCTGAAGCCACCGCTTTCAGCACCAACAACTACTGCGAGGGACGGATCAAACTTCAAACTTGAACCCAACAAAAGTGCAATACAACAAACGTAATAGGCTTCTCCAAAATGAAACAAACAAACAAACCTGGATAACTATATACAAATGGCGATGAACCTCAAACAACCGCTTTAATTGGGAAGGAGTGGAAACAGCTTCACCGTCGGTCATAAGGTTCAAAACTCGAACTACCCGAACTACGGGGCAAACTTCCCATCAAAGGGTGACAAATTTTTGGACGAACTTGTTAGGCACTACTCAAGTAGGTTTGCATCAAGTTTTCTTAAGCCACACAATACAAGGAATTCGCTTACAACTTATCTAAAAAGGCAGTAGACTCCTTAACTATAACACATCGAACCTAAAAGTTAAAACAGCAACAAAATTATGAACAATGCAGAATAACTCAATAACAAGGGAACATCTTAAAGCTCACTTAGTTCTCAATATCTACTGGACAAAACTATGCAAGTGTCAATTAACATCTTAGCCAGAACTAGTCAGTAATGCAACATCACTAGGCACTACCAGCAAATGAAAAGTTGCTTTAATTTGGCGATTTGTAGCTGCACACCAAAAGAGCAGCAATGGGTGTTTTTGTCTCTGCAGAACCAATCTTTGACTACTGCTTTAATCCAAGCAATTTCAAAATCGTTTTGTTGTTTGAAGAACGTTCAAACACTTAAATCACCATCGATGTTTATTGAAGAATAAAAGTGTGAATACCTGTGGTGTGGCGGCCTTTTCGCCCTTGAACCGCTTTATATCGCGGCGGCATGCGGGCCTTTGATATCTGCACGTTTTGCCATCGCACAACAGACCGGCATGGGCTTTTGCTCAGCCGACACGAATTCACGCCCCGCAGCGCGGGCAGTTCGGTCGTGTCTTAACCCGCATAAATTCACGCATCGCAGCTCGGCCGATTTGGTCGTGTCTCAACATCCCGCAGATACCAGATCCGTAACGCAGATGTGGCCACCTTGGAATCGCCGACGAAGCCGAAGCCGAAGCCGATTCAGGTGAGCGATTTGGCAATTCATTGGTTGATATCGGTAGCCGCCCCCATCCGCTAACGCGACGGCCGTTTAAGGGACGATTTTGGCCTTATCGGCTGACCTTCCAATACGGGCCGTACTACGTTTCCACACCGCACCACGAGAGCGGCTATTTACACGCCTGCCTCTCCAACCTGTGAACAAATTTCAATTAGCTTATCGAATGTAGTTTAACAGAACTACTTTGAGATAGATAACCATAAACAGACAAAATTATGTACACAAAAAACATCAAACATTAGTGAGTTCAAAATATTTGCCTTTTTAGGGAAATAAAAAACTGAACAGAACAAGTAATGTTTCGCATGTGGTTCAAATGTTGGTAAGATCACGACTGCAAACTAATCACAAGGGTTCCACTATGAGACTCATACGTAAACAGGCCTAAAAAACAATCTCACAACCCAATCTGCAAAATTTGCAGAAACCTCATCTGCTAAATACTACACTAAATTTTATTTTCCAAAAAAACAGTGTATTATTTTACAATTTTATTTTGAAGCCTTTAAATGTCAAACCACGAATCAACCAGGGAGTTTTCCTGAACATCGGCTACCCGATTGACGACAAAGATCTGCCAACAATCGGCAGGGGCTCTCAACCAGCCCAAAACAATCCCCGTGTCGGAACACGTGATGACTGGACACTGTGATCCTGGATTGCAAAACCGGACAACCACTTTCAATAAACTCTAACAACGACGAAGCCGCGTGTATTTCAAGTCGCGGAACAGACAACACCCCTGTTGGCGAAACCTTGGAGTCGGCATACACGAGATGAGAAACTACCGCTCCACAACTGCCCCTCCCGGCATTGGAAATCCCAATCGGCGAGACGAACCATTCAGAGATTAACATTCCCGACAAAACGGGAACTCACCACTGGCACAACCCTCGATTCCCGATAGGTCTAAACAACCTCCGAGATAAGGAAACGTGGGTCGGCAGAAAAAAAACTACTGCCGCCACTCTAACATAACGGCAAACAAAATTGTCGGAGCTAAAACTCCAACTAAACAAATACACGCAACTGTAAACAACAAAACCGCCCGGTACATCTTCGATCTTCCGTTGCCATCCGAAATTCAAAACAATCCGATGAGAAAATGAAAAAACGACTATACGAAAGAAATATTCTAGTGACTAGAGGAAAGAAACTTAAAAAATGCTAAATTTGCCTTGCAGTGGAAACGTTAAGAAACACAACCTCTAATTATGAAATAAAATTTACGACTAGCCCTTGTACAGGAGAGTTACAAGTTCTACCACACCATCTCCCGGGAAACATCGGACTACCCCGTGATGCTCCACGACTCGTTTTTGTCCTTGCATCAGATACTACGCGAAACGGCGTAGAAACGCTCCGCAGTTTAGGAACGCCAAAATGGGGGATGAAACATCCATCGTAGGAGCTCCCTAGCTTTTGCGGATTCTCCCCGAAAGGCAAAGAAACGATGGGTTTTCGAGAACCCGATCTTTTCATGGTCAAAGAAAGCAATTCCTTACAAATCTTGTTTTCTTGATTTAGAAGTGTTGTTGAAGGGGCCTCCTAGCCTTCCCAGAATTTTTGAAGATTCGTCGCGACCGGTTTATTCATAGCAACCAAACTTATGGGATTAGTCTCCTTCGGCGCAATTGGAGCCCTACCCATGACAACAAACCCAAGGGGGCTTGAAATAGCAACCGGAATTTTGATGAACTTCTAATGGTCGTGTTTCCCAGAATCTGGCTGACAAACTCAGCACCTAAAATCCCGTCAATTCCCCCCGGAATGTGGAAAGATTCATCTGCCAAATCCAGATTTCGAAGATAAGCCAACTGGGAAATATCAACGTCCGCCGACGGCAGTTTGTCGACGATCTTTTTTACGATAAGGGGCTCAATCGTAAACGAAGCACTGAAATAAAAACGAGACGAAAAAGTCAAATTGGTTTTTCCATAGACTGTTTGTGGGACTTCTCCAAGACTTAAAACCGAAGACTTCAGGCGTTCGATTGGCAAGTTCAAACGCCGACACGCCTTGGAAGTTAGAAAATGTGACTGGCTTCCGGAATCTAACAAAAATCCCGAATTTTTAAAATGCCCCGACTTGTAAACCCTTCCGACAACCGGCCTGCAGGTTTACTCCCTTTCGAAAATATAAAATGCAAGAGGGGGTGGTGAGGCAAGTCACATTTGTTAGAGGAAATGCATTGTCTACATTCTGGAGCTCGGTGACCGGGTGAGAAACACCGGAAGCACCAATGGCGAGCTTTTATAAATTCAAATCTTTTCCACGGGGATAACTCTAAAAATTTACGACGATCGTTGAGAGAATGCCTTTTCCTTTGCAAATTCACAAATTTTCCCGTTCATACGAGAATTTGGATTCACTAGAAAATTGTGCGTGATACGTGGAATCTTCTCCTGGGTCTTGGGTCTTGGAGTTTCCGAGGTGTTAACGAACGGCATAGTTTTTATTTGCTTTTGTAAGAATCTTGATACGAGGGGATATCTTTGTTGCGATGTGCCTCTTCAAACGAACGTCTTGTTATCGGGTCTAAAATTTCTAACCCCCGATTCAAAAACACAAAATCTCCGATACCCTCCAAGCCTAATTGTTTAATTGCCGCGATGGGCGCACAAAAATTATTTAAAACCGCTGTTATACCTCCTCTGGATTCCGCACGTAAAGTTTTAAAATTAAATACCTGATTAACATAATTGTTTGCCAGCGACCTTTTATCGTTAAAACGATCAAATAAGACTTCCCAAATTACCTTATAATTACTGGCTGTCGCAGTAAGCCCCTGGCAAACCTTTAAGGCCGAACCTTGCAAATTTGACACCAAAAGTGTCACCTTAACCCAGCCAACCTGGATCCAAGAATGGACCCAGGCTCTGCCTGTCACAAGCCAGGATGAATGGGGAGTGATGGAGGAGTAACACCTCCTAGAAAAAAACAGGGTTCAGCTGGCCCGGCTGATAGCACCCTGAAAGGGCCCCGTTCAGGGATACGGATAAAGGTTGGTCCGAGACGTTGGACCAACCATCCTCTCTATATAACTTGCTAATAAAATTCAGAGAAATTCGACATGAGGGACTAAGAAATACGAGATGGATATGGATGGATTAGACGCGAAGATTTACCTCACAAATTAATAAAATGGATAATACAAATATGGAGGAGGTAAAAAGAATGGCAAGAGAGAGAAAACCCTATAGGGAATGGATAAGGGGCCCAACGCCGTGAGGCATAAATGGGAAATGAGAAAGAAGAAGAAGAAGAATTTAGCAGTACTTATAATAGTAATATCGTGCACTTCTACCACTTGCATTTATGCTATAGAGAATTTATAATATGCTTTTATATTACATTACAAGCCTTATAAAAAAACTTAGTAACTATGCGTCCAAAAGCATTTTAGTAGTGCACCACATAGTAATTAGTGTCTTTTTTAAAAATACTAATATAATACTATGTGACACTAGATTTACGTAATAAAACATCGAAACAATATCCAAGACTGTTAATAAAAACATTTAGCATTTATGCTCTAGGGGAGTTTGGCAGTTCCTCTAATAATAGCCATGTTCTATTATTTTAACATACCATGTGACTACTGATTCAATAGTAGAGTAAAGCAATTAAATGCCAAGACACCAAGCACATTAAATTGCAGCGTTATGTATTTATGCTATATGTTTTAAAATATCATGGTTATAGTATAGATACAACAGCAGTAATTTTATATTATTGCACTTTCGAAAGTAATAAGACAATTATGCATTTATGCTCTAAATAATTTCAGCAGTACATATAATAGTTTAGCGTGATTAAATCAATTAAAATGCAGTGGATGTCCAATATTTTCCATGGGAAATAACTTGTATAAATAAAGATGTTCTAATTTTAAACTTTTATCCTAGGCTTCCAAGTAGCACTTGTAGAATCTTTAAAATTTATGCTCTAGTAAATTGCAAATGTAAAATTTTTCTTAAGATAGTACCATATTACAAATATAGCAGCAGATTTATACAATAAAACTTCCAAACTCAATCCCAGAAAGACGTGGGGGCACTTAGCATTTATGCTCTGAATTTAACAGTTCCTCTAATAGTAGTCCCGCTCTACAATTTTAAAATGTGACTAACAGAGTACATCCAAAAGCAGGGTTCTGCATTTAAGCTCTGTAGCATATTTTATGTGTTTTTATGGCAAGGAAATAGATTTTGTTTTAAAATATAGTGAATATACCTATTTAACAGTAATTTTATATGATTGAAGTTCCAAAAAGCAGTGGTATCACCTTTAATAAAATTATTATGCATTTATGCTCTAAAGCAATTCATTATAACGTTAAAATCGTGCACTGCCTTCTCAAATTATAATTAAAGCGAAACGGTAAATCTTTAATACCTTCTACAGAATATATGCATTTGTGCTATAGAGGATTTGTAATAGTAGAAAAACTGATAATCTGATAAACTAGTAATTAGGCTAGCAAATCAGCACCTGCAGTATCTTTAATTAAAAAAGCATCAGTACATGTATGCTCTTGTAAAATGCAAACGTGTATTTTTTAATGCTACTATGGTATAAATATAGCAGCATATTTAGGTGATAAAACTTCCAAACGCATCCCAGAAAGACTGTCAATGGGAGCATTTAACTTTTATGCTACGAGTGATTTACAATAGTAAAAACATTTTTTTTAAATATCTTAGCAATACCAATTTAATGATTTTAGGCTCGCGAAGTAGAATTTGCAGTATCTTTCTTTAAAAAGTATTAGTACATTTATGCTCTAAAGAAACTTAGCAGTATAGCAATAGATTTAGGTAATAAAACTGCTAAACACAATCCCGGGACCGTTAATGGAAGTATTTGGCATTTATGCTCTAAGGAGGTTTGACAGTTCCTTTAACAGTAGCCACGCACTATTATTTTAAAATACCAGGTAACTACTGATCTAACAGTAGAGTAAAACAATTAAGTGCCAAGAATAGACGCTAAGTACATTCAATAATAAGGCTATGTAATTATGCTTCATAGTATGCTTTAGGAGAACTTTTATAGTCATGCAATTTGATTTTAAAATGTTGTAGTTTCACTTACCCAGAATTTCATATAATTAAACGCCAAAAAGGTAATAGTACAGCCTTTAATAAAACAAATACCCATTTATACTCTAACTAGAATACTAAAATTATACACTTCCGCCGGAGAATATTAAAATAATTAAACCATCAATAGTGGTACCTTCTATAAAAGGCATCCTTATATACAATAAAGCTATTGTAGTAGTAAGCATAAATTGATTAACGATACCAATCTGAAATTAAGGTTTCAAAGCAGCAGCTGCAATATCTAGTAAATTGTGGAGTGTAATTTTTCTTAAAACAGTATCGTGCTATGATGTAGCAGCAAATTTATGTGATACAACTTCTAAACGTAATTACAGAAAGACCTTTAATGGGAGTATCTAGCATATATGCTACAGTCGTGCACCATTATTTTAAAATAAAAGATGACTCATGATTCAATAGGAGACCAAAGTGATTAAATGAATGCTAAATACATTTGATAACGGGGTTACACATTTATGCTCTATAGCATACTTTAGGAGTGCAAGCATAAATGTTTGTTTTAAAATATCTTGTACCTGTTAAAGTAATAATTTAATGTGATTAAACCGTTACAATAATGAAATACGCATTTATGCTGCGAATAGTCTCAACAGCATTGGTCTTTAACAAAAAAATGCGTTTCTGTTTTTAGAAAACCATGTTGATAATTATCTAACACTGCAATTATGCTCTAAAAATAGTAGCTAAAATATAAAATATCGTGTATTTACGCTCATTAAACTCACGTAATACTCGTAGCAGTAAAATGATAGGCGCATCTTCAGTTATGCAAATAGTAGTAAAATCATGTACTGATTAAACTGCCAACAAAGAATACGCAGTAGTAAAAGCATGTTTTTTAAATGTTATCAATACCAATCTGATGATTTTAGGGTTGCAAACTGACACTAGGATTATGCATTTATGCTTCATAATATACTTTAGGACTATTTTAATGGTAAAGTTTCGTTTTAATCGAAAGTTATTTTATATGATTAAACTTTAACAAAAATATCATACATTTATGCTTCCAGTAATACTTATAATAGTAAAATCGTGCACCTTCTTAAAATATTATATTAAACGCTGTGTGTCCAGTACCTTTTATAGAAAACTTGCGTTTATGCTAAGATTTGTAATAATAATAAGTTTTTTATTTTAAAATATGTTGACAATACCAATTTGATGATTTTAAGCTTACAATATAGCATCTGCAGTATTTTTAATTAAAACGTGTATGCATTTATGCTCTAGCAAACTAAAAACGTGCAGTTGGTCCTAAAACATAACATACTGCGAATGTAACAGCAGATGTATGTAATAAAACGTCCACACGCAATTTAAAACAAACAGTCAATGGCTGATTTAGCATTTATGCTACAAGAGAGTTTGGCAGTTTTTTTTAATAGTACTTATTAGCTGTTTTTTTACATACCATGTGACTACTGATCCAAAAGTAGACTGAAGCGATTAAATACCAAAAATAACGCTCAATTCATTTCATAACAAAGTTATGCAGTTATATTCTGTACCATATTTATGGTAAATTCATTAGTTTTTATTTTAAGATAACGTGGTTATACATGTGCAGTAGTAATTTCATGTAATTAACTTTCGTAACAGTTTTAATAGTAAAATACGCATTTATGTTCTAAAAAGTTATGTTAACAATTGTCTAATAATACAATTCTGTTGTATGTTCCAGTGCATTTATGCTCTAGTGAATTGCAAACCTGCATTTTTCTTAAATAATGCCATACTATGTATGTAGCAGCAGATTTGTGTGATTAAACTTCCAAACGCAATCCCTTAGGGACTCTCAATGGGGGCATTTATGCTCTAAGAAAGTTTGACAATTTCTGTTATAGTAACCATGAACTATTATTTTAAAATGTCATATGACTATTGATCCATAATAGAGTAATGTAATTAAAAGCCAATAAACGCCAAGCTTTTATGCTATAAGCATGTGTTTTAAAATATCGTGGGTATGCTTATCCAGTAGTAATTTTATATTACGGCACTTCCAAAAGGTAATGGTATGACCATTAATAAAGTGATGTTCCATTTATGCTCTAAAGAATTTTAGTAGTATATATAATGGCTAAATTGTGCACTTCTTAAAGACGTTTAAATTACCTACAGTTGACGTTTAGTAAGTTTTATAAAAAAACTTGCAATTATGCTACAAAAAACTTGTAATAATAAAAATGTTAGCGATGCCAATCTAAAGATTTTAGGCTTCCAAAATAGCACCTATAGCATCTTTAAATAAAAAGTATGTACATTTATGCTCCAGTAAATTGCAAACGTGCAAAAAACAGTCCCACATTACAAATTTAGGTAATAAAACGCAATCCCAGAAAGACCATTTATGAAATCATTTAGCATTTATGCTCGAAGTTCGACTGTTCCTTTAACAGCAGCCATGTGCTGTTATTTTAAAATACCAAGCGACTACTGATCTAAAGTAGAATAAAGCGATTAAATCCAAGAATAGTCATTAAAAATATCCAAGAGCAGGGTTATGCATTCATTTATGTTCTACAGCATATCTTAAGAATAGTTTTATAGTAAAATATAGTCCTTTTGTTTTAAATTATTATTATACCTATGCAGTAGTAATTTCTTGTGATTAAACTTATATAGCAGTTTTAATAATAAAATACATATGCATTTATGCTCCAAAAAATCTTAACAAATTCATGCATTTGTATTTGAAGACCATGTCAATAGCTATCTAATATTGCAATTATGCTCTAGATTTTTATAGCATTTCTAATGGTAGGGTCACTTTTGCTACGAATATAATGGTAATATTAATCCACCAGCACATTAATATTATTAAACTAGCAATATCTTCAGTGAAAAAATAATGCATTCATGATCTGAAAAATCAACGTGACAAAACCATTAACAAAGAAATGAATTATTATAGTTGCACCTTTCGGTTTTGATTCTCAATGGTTAGATCAATTATGCCATCCATCGATTAAGCTGGCTTCACATTTCTTTTGTTTCTTATTGTTTTACGCCGTTTCATTGCTAGTATTGTCAAAATACCAAATCCTCTTCAAAGTTACACATTTGTCAGCTATTCTCCAATTGATATATTCATTCATTCCTTCATATCTGCCATGCCAAAATTAAACCCTTCACTGTGTAACTTGGTACACAATGATCACAATGTCCACCACGCTGACTTACCTGCTATGCTATTAGGCAAAGTAATACCATTCATAAATTTTTGACTGCAATTTTCAAATGACTAACATTTCGCCCTTGTACATTAAGTATCTAAATACAATCCCTATCTCCAGTTTTTTATTATCAGATATTTCACAAAAAAGACCTTTACATATACATAAACAATGCCTTAAATAATATATTATAGTTTAAATTTAACATAAAGACAACTTTATGAAGGTTATACAAATATAGGAACAAAATTAATAAATTTCTTAAAATACTTAAAAAAAGAAAGTCTTCTCTTAGCGTATACCACATATAATCTATTAAAAAATAAAACATAGTTCTTGCACAAGAAAACACAATTGAACCTTACATTAAACACACATAGAAACATCAGAACATTTGAAGAGACACTAACATGGTTATCATCACTAACATTAACACCTTAATAAAATTATGGCTGAAGGTTGTGCTAAAATAAACAAGAGATTATCGGAATGCTTTTGAAGAATGTGCACCATTCGGAATTTTCAAAAACCTTCCAACATAACGAAACATAATCAACATAAATATTTCTCCACAGCCACTCCAACGGCAGTTACTGCCAGCTGCTCAAAAGTGAAGCCTCGGACGGCACTTACATGCGAACTCATGCACTAGCCTACAGTGCGGATTGGACTGCATGAAGTTTCGCAACCCAGTGAGCGTGACAGCTGTACCTGTGACATCCAGCAAGTCAAGCTCAAGCTCCTTGAGCGTGTTCAGCGTTTTATCGGTGACATGGTAGCCCCGCAGCGAAAGCTCCTTTATGTTGGTTGGAATGCCTCGAGGCAGCTCCATTACCATAATATCGTTTCTAAACTGTCTCTGTACTATTCTCACTGGAGGTATAGGCTGCAACACTTCCAACCTATCATACTGGCTTCGCATTACCTGATAAATGCGAGAAGGAACTGCATTCATTCTCAGTGGCTCTATGAGTATTTCCATTGAATCATCATCCACAACAATATTCTTCTTCGGGGGTTCTTTAATTCCTTGTGGCTCTAAGCTAGAAAAAAACCTATTTTCATATGGCGCTGGCGGGTACTGCATTCTGCTGGGACCAGGCTGGCTGCCCCTCCTGCCCCTGAATGATGGTGTCTCCCTCCCTAGCACAGGCCCATTCAGCGGCATTCTGCTGTGATCCCGGTCCCCCTCGCTACACAGTAGGTTCATAAAAAACAACCTAATCGTGTACTTCTGCTTCGAAACTATCTTTCTTCGCAGTAGCTGCTTCAGCAACTCATGGAAGCAGTTGGTGTGGTACAGCAGTACCTGGTCCATGTCCTGCCGGATGATTCTGACCAGCTCCTGGAGCAGCTCCTCCAACTCACACGCAAACTCAGAATCCTCATGCGCGTTTGCTAAATCTGGCACCTCTACAAGTTCAGACAACGCCTCAACAATGCTCTTCACTGATAAGAAACCGCGGGTCGGCTCCTGTTTGAACTTGGTCAGGATAACGCTCATTTTCTTGACCAGCTCGCCAACCTCTGCGCTTGTGAAGTCATTGCACTGGGCTTCAGCTGTCTGTGGCTTTGGACCCAAGCCAATCTGGAATGGCTGATCCAGCCGGTCGCGGTTGATCACAATTATGTTCAGGTCATCCTCGAAGGAGTACTTGCAGTCACAGTCCCAGTACAACTTACAATAGCTGTAAAGAAAAGTTGAGAAAGTTCTTAGGCTGCTTCTCAGAAGAATAATTAACAAGACAAAAAATTAAAAATCATAAAAACCAGCTATTGTGAATAAAATAAATCATCTTCACTACAAGGTACAAAAGCTAAAGTTAGAACTGTGTTATATTCATCATTGTTCCGAGTTGACATTTTATGACCTCAGGCGTCAAGTGTCAGTGTCAAGATGGTATTCTTCTCATCATATCGAATCACTAAATATCATTAGGTGCCCTTTTGGACCTCTGATCTAGAACCTATAACTGATTTTTTTCACTTTCAAATACACGAGAACATCATATTAGACAATTTGAAGCACGTTATGCCATCATGTACAGATGCAGACGGATAGATGGACCAACTGACAGGACTAGTTTTTTTATGTAACGCAGTTTGAATTTCTTTATCCATCTCTTTTGCCGCCATCTTCTTTACTTCTCTCTAAAGCATCTTTAATAATTGTTACAACTGATGGTTCCCTAGAAACCATTTAAATCTTCAGTAGGGATTTTTTTCTATTATCCAAAGCTTTGCGATTTCCCACAATGGTTACCACTCACCCTTTTTTTCTATAGTATGTCATCTTAGTTTTTTGTAGATAAATTTCAAAAATTTAATTTTTTTAATTTTTTAGGCACAAATTCAAGATTTGTTCTATTATGCACTCATTTATTCATGTGAGCCTCATTCTTTCCTTTAGTTTAGGGTTGTCAATAGTACAAGATTATCTCAGAACATCATTATAAGTATTTCAATAGGATAGATCCCAATTTTGAACTTAGAGGAACTCTCTTTGTGATCTTCTAAGTAATTTTAGAGTATCTTTATCACATAAATCGTAAAGCTCCTTCCGATTGCATTCTTTTTTCATAGCTTCAATTTCTGCTGCTGTCAATGTTAATTCTCCCTAAGACGTTCTCATTTGGTCTTAATCTTCTACCATTCTAATTTTCCCCAACTCTAAAATCTGTTGTAAGCCTGAGTGGGAATTTTATGTGTCATCTGGAATAATCCACTGTGTTCCCCATTCATGTAGTTTTTGTATTCAAGTAGTCGAAGGAAGTGAGAGAATTTTGCCTTCTATCCTTTTCATGTCCTGGTAGTCTCTCAGTTCGTTCTGTTTTTTAAGCACTATGAGATTCTGTCCAATGAAGTCCCTTCCTTCTTTTGCGTAGCTTTTTCAGTTATTCTCTATATCGTTAGATAGCTGTCATCTGTTGGCTCAGCAGGAAGTTGCTTGGCAAAGTGACATAAAGAAAGCCATGAGTGCATGATTCTGCCCGCTTCAACCAATTTAAACAATCTTTTTTTGGCCATGCCCCACCTAAACATCTCCAAAATCCCAAATCTTTTTTCTGTAATACTCTGGTCATTTTAATTACTATATAATAAAATAAAGGCTCAGTGGAACCTCTCAAGTTAAACACCTTTATAAGTAAAATACCTCCCTAAAGTTGAACAATTTTAGTGACAAAACTTGGTTCTTATGGCAAAAACAAGCAATAAGTTGAACACCTCCCTAAGTTGAATGGTTAGTCCCCATTATGCATTAAAATATTTTGTCAATATTATATTTATTATGTAGGTCTATTGTTTGGGGGTTATCGGTAAGGCAAAAAACACCCAGATTTTCAAAAAAAATGGAAATGCCAATGAAAGATTTGCCTGCTGAGTGGCGGTCAACCTCGAAACCTTCGATGACTGCCACTACATTCACGGAGCAGTTTTTAAGCGTTAATGCTCAAATGAAGAAGGCTGTTAGATAACCCAACAAGAGCAAACTTGAGCAATGTAAATCTTTTGTTTGTTCTCTCATTACCACCAGTCACTACCAACCCTTAGATCAGGGTAGAGGTCATACTGAAAGCATTTAGTAAAAGAAGTGGTAGCGAGAATAGACCAAACTTACAATGCAAACGGACTACCAAGTAATGAAAAGATTGGTAACGAAAGGGAAATTTTGGAGTCTATAATGACAAGTACAGATGGTGACGACACAGGCAAGCTTTATGTTACCTAGATGTAATGATATCTAGAGATGGTATAAAGGAGTAAAAATAAGAATTTATAATATTCTAATAAAACAAATATTAATGTATGGAGAGGTTAGAACAATAGTTAAAAACAAAAAACTTTATTTTATTATTAAAAGAACAATTTTAAGACCAGTAAAAATATCAGAAAACGGATGCAGATTAAGAACAAACCAAGAATTAACACAAGAAACAGGAGAAGACATATTATTAAAAAAGCAGCTGAAGATGAAATGAGAACTAATCAACAAGGACAAATGTAATAATGAAATGTATACCAGCTGGAAAGAGAAAAAAAAGTAAACTAGAGGACTAGAAGTGAAAAATGAACTAAAAATGTAGGAATTGCAAATATAGAAGAAAAAATTAAAGACAGAAAAGGAAGTTATAGAATAATATAAGCAAAGAAGTTGGATAAAGACTGGATGGGGGCTGATCTAACCCAAAAGTTAATCTAGAAAGCTTGGAAAACTAGCAGTTTAACCCCTGATATGGGATATTAAGCCCATAGCTGGTAATTTTAAATACTAAGAGTGGGGGTGTTTGGAATGAAAGTTATCTCACTTTTCTGAGCTCATGCATTCTCTAATCAACTAATGCTTCTACTATTATTCTTTCTTAGTGGACTTTCCGCTTCTCCATTATCACTGGCTGATCGCCATGTACATTTTAATTTTAATTTTAGAAATGTTAATGTCACAAGATATATTTGTGTACCATATATAAATATATATAATATATAAATGCAAAAAATTCACTGTTAATAACTCATTCTCAAACTGCCACCCTTAAAAAACAAATTGTCCCATGTTTAGAACCACAGTCTTAGACCATATTATAAATCAAAGGAATCGAGAGAGCTTCAGTTAGATATCTCTGCCCAAGGTCATTCAGGTAGCTCTCAGCATCTTTACCCCATAGCCTTTGTTTCCCTTATGTGACATATTTACAGAGTAATCTACATTCATGCCAGTAGACCAATTTTTTTCTGAAAAGGTAATGCAACCAAACACCAAATCTGTACTTTCAACTACTAGTTAGGGACAGAAATAAATGAAAACGCGAGATAATAAAAGGAAAACGCTAAAGTCAACAAAATTAAAAGCAAGAAAGATGCTCCTTTAATTTATTAATCAATAAGACAACTAGCTCTTACAGTTAAGTTACCTATAAACAACACTTCATGACCGTCTATTCAAATCACTTGGCAAAATGTATGTCAAACTGTTCACCTTAGTGATCCAGTCGAAAAATAACCTTAGGGTCTTTAAAATAACCTGTAGTGAAGCTTTCATATCAAATAGATGTCTGACAAGAGCATCATAAAAAAGGACAAGATAATATAAGCAGTGAACAATACCAAAGTCCTGAAAACAGAAAAATCAAAGAAAATTAACCATTAATACTAACAGATCACACACTAGAACAAGTTTGATAGAATAAGAGTGAACGCTATAGTTTTCAGAGGACTTTAAGAAATTTTCACAAAAAAAAACAATGTACTAGATATCAATGATGACTATGAAAAAAGTATGTGAAAACTTAAGGAAGAGTGTGTGTAGTCAATACACAAAAAAATAATCAAAATCAAAATTATCAAAAGCGTAACTTTAATAATTCGTTTTTTAATTTTCTTTTTTCAATTGAAAACGTTTTTGTCTTTTGTCATGAATTTTAGAATTCCCAACAATTCTGCAATTTTCTCACTCACCCACTTTGTAGATTTTTCCAACTTTGGTTCAGTTTAATTTTGATTTCTCATTATCGTTCTCAAAATCTTCTTTTTTCTCTAATCTTTATGCTCTTGGGAGCGCTAGAATCATTGTCAAAATTTATTATAACTATGTTTGATACCAGTCAGTTATGAAGTGATACCAGATAAATTTCCAGTGACAAAGGCTCGTCTTTTGGATAGACCAGCTATCTGTACTTTTTTTTTTATTTATTTTTTTAATAGGGGGAGGATTAGGAATTACACCTGGATTTAGGTATTTAAGCAACCCGGGCTGCTGGGCATGGGCACATAATCCACCTACAAGCTAAAACCCATTTACCTCTCTCTCTTCACCCATGGATCCCACCCGGAACCACGTGAGCATTACTTCAGGTGGGGGGGTGGTATCTAATATTATATTATACTTGTATGTTGCTGTCTAGACTTTTTTTTTCCTGCAATATCTCGTGGCACATTTCACTTATCGTCTCCCATGTTCTCTCGTCTTCCATCATGTAGTTGCAGATGTTATCAGGATTGATAAGTCAGTATTCTATTGTTCACATTTTACCTATGCGCATCCCACTTCGTGCATCGAAATATCACATGTTCGGCGCAGTATGTATACCTATCGTCTTCTGCTCTATGAAAGTGGTGTAGGTACGCTCTAAAGTTGCCGTGGCCGCTTAGCATTTGTGTAGTGTAGTAGTTCAGCTGTCCAAAGGTCCGATTATACCATGGCTGGATTTGAGGTACAAGCCTCCTTGTCCAGCTGCCTACATTGCCCTTTGTCCAACGTTCTTGCCACGCTGTGATCACATGTTTTTCATTTCTCTTTTTTGTTTCATTGTTTGCCCCGCAATTCTGGGCTCTAAGAATGGCTATATAAGGTCTAGTGGCGGTATGGCAGTTATTACTTGTAAAGCGGCTGAGGATAACGTCTGCTATGCACAACATATCCTTATTAAAAGCGGCCTTTGTGCTTTTATTAGTGTGTTTGCATTTCTGCTGGTCCTTAGTCCTTCTGTCCATACCGGCGTGGCATATAAAATTATTGAAGTGGCCACAATATTTTCGTGGTGGCTATTTTGGGGCCTTTCATGCACGGCATTAACCTGGCTAGGCTGTTTGTAGTCGATTCGTAGCATGCCAGCAGTTTTTCAGACATATCATTGAGTGCAGTTCTTTACTCAGCAATTTCTCAATACTGTAGCTCGTTTTTGATAATAGATTGGGTAATCCCACTGCTAATTTGAAGTTCCTGGTAAACTTCCGGAACTCTCAAACAAAAAACGCCTTTGATCATGTCCTTTCTTTATATTTTTTGCGCAATCTGGATCCAATTCCACTGAAACCAACATTTTTACTAACAAGAAATTTGATCTTTTCAGAAATTAAGGAACATGCAGATCGTTTTCCATTTGACAGGTTTAGAAATCCACTGAGCAGCACTCTTAAGACAATATAGCTCGTTTTTATGATGGACTGGAATACTCTCATGCTAAATTTTAGCCTTTCTCAAGCAACACAACACGGAACGGTATCCTGTCCTCTATAAAAAAAATTTTATTTATGTCTTTAATAATGTTGATGTATTGAGAAATGTATTGTGCAGTGCAAAAATGAACTTTCCTGTCGCTCACCGTGAAGGCAATTAACTGAATGGAACTGGGTCTAGTGGTGATTCTGGTGGAGGACCCACAATTTATTCTGCCACTACTGAAAGTCATAGACAAATTGACAACATTCTTTCCATCGATAGCAAGAACAGTGATGTTTCTAGTTTTTGTCTTTATAAATGATATTGAATTCCCGGTAGACTTCATTACTAAACTTTTTTTTCAAACAAATAAAAATGCCTCGTACGATAAGCCTTTCCAACCAACAAGACTCGTTTATCCACCATGAAAATAATTTTCATTTAGACATTTGTATAGCATCAAAAAAGACATGATAGTTCTATTGCTACCACAAGTATTACTTCTATGATAGTGTCTAATCAGAGAACCTTATCTTTCCAAGGATCTTGCTATCCTTCTCAGTACTTCTAGTAGACAAATTTTCATCTTTTGCATTCTTAATTTAGATCTCTCCCATAATGGCTAGCTTGGATTATATTAATTATCTAGAAATAACTAAAATAATTGTTGGCCATTAACTGAAATTTCCTTAAAGAATTAATGTTCACATATAAATATATACCACAGCAGCAAGATAATGAATATAATACAAATTAAAATTTATCTTGTAAAGTAGCTTCACAGAAGAAGCTTAGCTCCATTGCAAATGCTGAGAAACACACCAAGTATTTTACTTATGTAATATTTATCGAGGAAAATAATGTAGGTCAATACGTCCACTAGCAGAACATTGCATACTGTGGTAAGCAATGAGAAAAATAATGCTTATTGAATCACTTGCAACAGTTTTTGCACAAATGAGCCTAACTGAAACCTGTGAATTTTGAAAAGCAATCATAACGTGTAGGAAATATGAAAATAATGAAGAATCAAGAGTAGCCTCAATTAAATGAGGAAGGACGCGTTAATTAAAGAATATTCAGTGTTTTGGGGCAAACCAACACCCCATACTAAACTAGCTGTGGTCTCTTCATCCATCTGCTAACAAAGTGCGTCAACTCTCCACCATCATTCGCTGAAAACACAAAACTGAAACTAAGACAGCTACAAAGAATCACAACTTCTCCATCAATTCATGAAAGCTGAAGTTCTAGAAAGTGGAAACCACATTTCTGACAGCGTTCTAAAGGCTTATTGTGGCAACATCTTGAATTATTTGCCGACTTCCTGATAAGTGTTGGCAATATCAAAATCTTTTTTTGTATATCCAGAAATAAACAGCCAGATATGTCCATTGATTTTCTACCACAACCATTAAGTGACAATATAAAGAGTTTTTGAATTATCAAAACTTCTTTAAATATTAATCTACTTCCCATCTAAATATTTCAATTGATCAAAATCATAACACTATAACAGTTAGACACAAATGTCTTAAAATGCATCGAAAAATTGTAATGGTAAAAATCCTTTTTGACACTACATTACAACTAATTGAAAAATGAGTGATAGTAGTGCAATATCAGTAGATTTAGGGTCATAACAAAATATAAGAAAAGTTAAAGCAAATAGAACATGAATTAATTGCTTACCGCGGAGGATTGCGAAATTTAAAATGCTTGTCGGTGTGCTCCAGCATGGATATTTCAAAATCATTTCTCGGCTCCCTGACATACAGCCACTCATGAAGCGGGTTTCCTGGCTGCGCCTGTTCCTGACACCATTCTGGTAATGTGCACGAATCATACTTGAGTTGGCGACACACGCGCGAGTTTTCTGGATGCATAAACAGCACCTCCTTCGGCCATGGCCACATCTTCTGTCTTTTTATCTCACGGCTCAGTTTATGCAGAAGCCTCTGTATATTCCAATCAACAGAAATGTCATGATCCTCATCTTCTGACGAACTGTCATCAGAATCTTGATCTTTGTGGGAACCCTTCCGGCTGCTGCCACTACCTTTCTGTTTCTTAGCCTCAGTCGTATTGGTCGTGTCTAAAACATACCTACTATATCCCATTAACAACACAATTTATTAATAAAATACCAAACACTTTCGACTTTCTCTCCTGAAATTCACAGTTGCAATCGCCATACGGGTATGTGTACAAATAACTTTGCGGCCTAGGGACGCTTTGGTTGTTAGATTTCAACGAACGGAACACTACCATCGTTTCATCACTTATGGGGTGGGTGATGGCAGGTATCACCACCTTCGCGTTGAAACGCTTTTTGAATGACCTCCGCGATGTGTCATTGCTGGTTTCATCGTCAGATATGTAGGAGCTCTTCAGAGGCGTTGCACCATTCAACAAGTCCAGTTTCCGCTGGATGCGTTCCAGGTAATAAGTTGAGGCGAAGCGTTGGAAGTAGATCACCTGCAGGCTCGGGTTTTTGTAAAATGTCTTGATGATTTGTTCGCCTAAGCCTGGAAGGGAGTGGGGTAAATCGTCTTTAGAAGTGAGGCTCAAGTAAATGCTCACCTGTAAAACGCAGATCGAACACCTTCATATTCTGGAATCCAAACTTGCCTGCCAGGCTCACGTCGCTGATGTCGCTGTCGTCCAGCTTTTTGCACATGTAAAGCGATAATATCTCCAGCTTAGGGTAGCGGCACAACGAAATTAGGCTGCTTGCTTCTAGCCACTGACAGTGATCCAGAATTAGAGTCTGAAATTAAGACGTTGTCAACTGATAGATACTTAAAAACAGCAAATCATGAAATGATTGGGCATAATAGTAGAGAAACGTAATCATACTAATTTATGAAGGCATTATACAATTGACAATTTTATATATGCGTCAAAAATCAGGCAAGGCCCTTGGTGACTTCTAACAATTCGTACTACACAGAAACAGCACTTGTATTGAGATTTTATATATTATATACGCCTACAAGAAGGATAGTCAAACATCACCTGTAATGGTCAAAGAAAAGGCAATACATGCATAGATAGAGTGGTGGTACTAGACAGTAATTTCTGCACTTGAATAATTCTGCACTCAGACAAAAAAGCAAATAGTCAAGTTACAATCTTTATCAGATTAAAGATGTGGTCAAACTGTCTAATTACGTTGTCTATTATTGCTTTAGGCAGAGCAGTCAAACATATGAGAGTCTCAACCTCTCAGTTAGAAGGCCATGCTCTCATGTGGTATGTTAGCGTCATACCATTATTATTATTGCTTTGATTTTATAATCCTAAGATTCTTAGATCTTCTACATCCTGCAGCTAAGATTTTTTTGATCTACCTCTGTGTCGTCCTCCTCCTGTATCTTTTAACAGCATCACATATCTTAGTCACTTTATTTTGTTTTGTTTCACTACATTTATTATTCCCGGTTCACTATGTCTGTCATTTAGCTTTTTATTTGTTCTTCTTCTCTAAGTTTCTTCTATCTGTATTCCTCCATATAGCCTTCTCAGTACCTTTCTCTCCCACTGTTCTAATTTTAAAATATCCTCTCTTTGAATAATCCATGCTTTACTTTGGTACATCACTAGGTCTGATTATTGTCTTATACAGTCTTATCTTCGCATTCCTAAATACGTTTTTTGCTCTTATTATATTGTTTGAAGCATCTAGACTTTTTGCTCCTTGTGTTATTCTTCATCCTCTCTTTAGCCGTTCCACTTTCCTGGCTTATTTCTGTTCCCAGGTATATTATTCCTTCTTCTGTTTGAAAGCTATATTTCTTGTCATTTACTGTTATTTCCAGTTTTGTTTCTGTTGTTTTGTTTTATTCCCAAATTATGTATTTGAGTTTGGACTAATTTATTGTAGCCAGTTTTTTTTTACTTTTTTCAGTCAGCACCCTCATTTTATCCTCGAGTCCTTCTTTTGTCCCCGCTACACAAAAGAAGACAAAGGAAAGATGAAAAAACAGAGAACAAGAAAAATTAAAGTTCATCAAGTTCGAGAAATACAAACTAATTGTTTATAACCTACAATAGACACTGATAAGAGGGCAAGGCTTTTGGAAGTGCTAAAAAAATTCAGATAGGTAACACATCGTACAGTAATGTAGTAATGTTGGCAAAAAATTATGATGAATTATAAAAATGTTACGCTATAATTAGCAGGAACTAGAGAGCTTCTCAGCTGAAGAGGGAAAAAAGGATACACAAAAGAGAAGCACTCGGAAGGACTAAAAAACAGCCAGATCACCAAGAACATCGGGCGAAAATATATATTAAGAATCATCAAAAAAATAAGAAAGAGGAAGGAAAGTTAGAAAAAGCCAAAAAAATCCAAAGAAAGTTAATAAAGAAGCAAATAAAGAAACTAATAAAAACAGTCGAAATACAAATGATAAAAGAAATTATGTTGGAAATTACAGAACTATATAAGAAGAAACATCAAGTAAAGAAATAAATGTTCTAAGAAATCAACAGTAAAAATACTTTATTCAAATAAGAGAACTACAGGAAGAAAACAAGTCTCAAAAAAAAAATTGGAAAGTTGGAGATCAAAATAGAAAGAATAGAGAGAAGTAAGAGGAAGAATAATATAATTATAATGAGAAAAACTTTAAATAAAAATTAATAAAAGAACTAGTAGAGAAATCCCTGAAACAAGAGATAGGGGAATGAGTAAAACCAACCACTGCATATAAAATAAATAACGACAAAGATAAAAGCATCATCATGATCAAATTAGAAAACTGGGAAGATAAAATAAAAATTTAAAAAAAACTAAAAGGTAAAAATATATAATAATTTATCAAAATAACAGAGAAATGTACAAAAATTCATAACCAGCCAGCCAAAGAAGAAGAAAGAAAGGACAGGAATGTGAAAATTCTGTATAAAAAGGCAACTACAGACGGACAAGTATAGCAGTGGGATTAATCCAAAAAAAAAGAAGAAACAAAACAACTGTATTACGTAAACCTAGAGAAACCACAGGAAGAGCTCCCAAAATGCAACATAAAATTAGCACCCGGAGATTTTAATGCCAAGGTAGAAGAGAAGAGAATAAACCAATAATAGGAGAAAATAACAAAAACGGTAAATTATTAATTAACTTTGAAAAGAAATTTTACTATCAGACTACATTCTCAAACCACAAAGAAATTCATAAAGCACCATAGACAAGCCCAGACAAAAAAAAACAGTAAACCAAATAAATCACATATTAATAGAGAAGATGCACGCAACGATAATAACAGATGTACATTCACACAGAAGAGCTGATATAGAAAGCAAGCGAGCCAAGATACAGCAGAAGATATCGGCAATAAAAGAAAAAACAAGGCGAAAACAATCGGAAACCCAGAAACAGTTCATACAGAATGTAGAAAAGCAGCTAGAAAAGAGAAACAAGCAAGCAAAGGTAGAGAAAGATTGGGATAAAATCAAAGAAGTAATAAACAAAGCAGGAAGTGCACAAGAAAACAAAAAGAAAAACTGGTATGATACAGAGTGCAAAGAAGTGATAAACAAAACAGGAGGACAAAAATGGAACTACTAACAAGAAACATAGAAAAAGGCGAATGAAGATATCAAGAAGCAAAAAGAGCAGTAAAGAAGATATGCAGAAAGAAAAAAAAGAGAGATATTAGAAAAAGAAATACAAGTCACAGAAGAATCTTTTAATAAATAAGAGACAAGAAAGTTTTATAGGAAAATAACCGAGATAAGCAAAAAACACCCTTTATACAAGGCCAAAATAATAGGAGAAAGGAGATGGGTAGAATACTACAAAGATATTATGACAGAGCAAGAACAAGAAGAAATAGACACACCAACAATGGAAGAACCTTAACAGATTCTGAACTTTACCAACACAATTACACTTCAGTGGACATCTGCAGGAATAAAGCCACAGAAACTCAGACACTTGTATCTCACAGATTTTTCAATTATTCCAGTAACCTAACAGTGAAACCTCTTCATACGGCTTCAAGAACCACATAAATAAAATTCTTCCACATAAAAGTCATCCAGTACTATCACTAACAATATTTTTCAACCCCACCCTTTCTTGAAGTCTTAAAAGTAGTAATTTTTACCCAGGGCTACCATCAATCCTGAAAAATGTCTATAAACTTATACAGTAGCCATTGAATAACTCAAGGTTGTCCTAAAAACCCCATTGCCTAAATTTATCTTCAAAATAATTTTAACATTCAATCAAAAATTCTAAGTATCACCTTCCCCAATTTTCATCGTTTGACCAAAAGTAAACGATAACGTTGATATTTTCGGCAACTATAACCACATCGGTTGTATCCTTACACATATATGAGGAAGTAGGATTTTCAAAAGACCCCATCTTCTACAACTTATTCAAGCAGTAAAACTGAATTCAATGGCATCACAAATGGCTAATTAAAGGTTCTTCTGCCTTACTACCGTCACCAACATTATCTTCTGGTTTCATCGCTTTTAGCGCTTTCAAAACGTATTCCATTTGTTTTATTTCAACGGCGTTTAATATCTATATTCTACAAGCGGCTCACCACGTACAAATCTTATCCTTCCATACAAACAATCGACATCATTAACTGAAGAACAAAGAAAACCTAACCTAGAAATTAATCGATCGAAACCCTTACCTTCAAGTTTACCATCCGGTTCTGGGCAAAGCGGAAGAACTCAGAGTGGTGCGGGATGAAAGAGTGACGGAAGCTCAGCTCCTGCAGGCTCTTCGGAAACTCGCTCAGCTTGCACTGCAAGAGCTGCGGTCAGAAATCGCCAACCGGAAATCCACACTTACGTATTTGATGCATTGATGCTCCAGCGCCAGCACGGTTAGGTTGGTCAGCTTGTCGCTAAGCAGCGCGTCCAGGCACAGCACCACCTTGCTGCGGCCGGTGGCGGCCATCTGCACGGAGCGTGTGCGCTTGTTGATGTTCCTCCAGCAGAACTCTGCCTTGTTCAGGTGGTTCGGCGGCTTGCGGCTGTCCACGTGCACCCACAGCGACTCGTCCTGCACCAGCTGGTCCAGGCGCACACACGTCCTGCAACACAGCCCAGTTAGTGCTTTGGGCGGCTTGGTGGCCACGCAGACCTTCCGAGCTGGTACAAACTGCTCACGTCCAGGTACTTCAGTATGTGCAGCAGCGCGCAGTCCGAAAGGTCCAGCATGTTGACGCCGGCCTCCTGGCGTTGGCGTTTCCAGCCTTTGGTCTGGGCGAGCGAGTTGCATTTCCGCTTGACCCCCGACGGGATGTCTGCAAGACGCAACCATTAAGGATTGTAGCCTGCACGCGCAAAACGCTCACCTGAATTCATTCTGTTGATTAAACGAAACGAAGAAGCCCACGAATACGGTTGGAGGCCTAGGTTAAATCGAAAGCGACTTTCGGCCACCAATAAACGTCTACAACAGCGAGAAACGTTCTACAGGGGTTTTGCACACTATTAGCCACAGGGATAACCCATCATTAATTATGAAAAATAACCGGAGAAAGTTGATTATTCTTGGTTAGTGCAAATACAAAATACAACTATAAATATAAACACTAATTAATTCATTTATTGTAAGAATCGAGTACTTATATAAAACTGTTACGTCGACTATCGAATCTTACATCTAATCTAACAAAAGTAGTTGTAAACGTGAAATGACAAGAAATTTATTTTAATAACCGTCTAATACACAATAATTTTTGAAAATAAAATAATGCATTACGCATTAACATTTGTAATAAGTAATAATATTAAAATAATAATAAAAAACATATTTAGAATTACAAAAATCTTAATTATCATTCTAACACTTTTATGCAATTTTATACAAGATGAGTATAGTTGGTTGCCTACCAGCTACACATATAAGCATAAGGATAAAAATATTTTATTAGTTTAAGTTTTAGCATTACAGAATGGAGCTATGCAAAGAGACAGCGCCAGTTTTTAATCTTATTATGCTCAACAAAAAGCTGTAACGGCGTGTGTGGGCTGCAGAAAACGGAGACACGTCTCATATTTGCAATTTAATGTAACGAGCTTAAGGAGCTAGCCGGATTTTCCACAATTATGTGCAGCGCAAGTTTTAATTGGACGCCGTCTTGCTCCTGCTGGAGTTTTTTGCGCGTTTAATAGCGTGTAAGCCGCCCTCCTGCGCAATAAGTTTTTATTTTGGGAAAATAATGAATAAGCGGGGTCATACCATTCAACAGCTGGAGTTTGCATTATTGGGCTGAAATATAGAAACGCGATGGAGGAATTACAGCTGCTGCAGCTTATAATACAGCACAATCGCTTAAAGATTTTCTTGCTAAAAAAGTAAGATTTTTTTTTAAATTCTTTTTCAATTTTTTTATTTCTATCTCAACTGGAACCACAGCACGGCATCACTTCATCCAATTGTTTTTGACTTGTTTTTTTTCAAGATATTAGTCTTCATTCCATCTATCAATTGTCTATTTTGCTTCTCAATCTTTTTTTAGAGTGAGGAGGAGGTAAAGGACGAGGTAATTGAACAATTGAGTCATTGCCTAGTTCTTCTTTTGTTTGAATTTAAGAGTTAAACTATTTTGATCGTTGACCCCAACGTGCAGTTAAAAGCTGAACTGGCAATCATCTACTTCTCCAGGTATTTTACTATATAGATGAATCCTCACACCATAACATACAACCCACTCGCCTTCGTTATCACGATGGGTTTTTTAGTAATGTCCAAGATGTAATGATAATAGTTTTTGATGTAACCGACAAGAAGAGTTTTTTTAAGTGAAGAAGCTTTTGTATCAACCAAGAAGAAGGACGTGATAATGCATTCCGACGTTTAGCTTCCTCAAGCACTTAAAAATGATGCCACCAATCTCCACAACTTAGGAAAAGATATTGTTGGGTTGAGGGCCCTTCCTTCTTTTCCTTATTCAATCTCTCATTTATCGTTTTTCCGTAAAACTACTCTTTTCGTCTTTAGGCCATATTATATTTACATTGTTTATCAGCTAGAGGTACTAACAATAAAGATTGTATAACTTTTTTATTTTACGTCAGGTTCTAGGTAATGCTTTCTGTAAAAGCCCCTCGAAAAAATGCGATGGTCATTCGGTTTCCTTCTTCATCAACTTTTGATATGGTTCATAGAATCCCAAGTCTGTGGTGGATCTGTAGTCACTTCTTCTAAAAGTTGGAATACTACTTCGGTTCGTTGCAAGGTTGGTTTTAAGGCCTTTTGTCTAGACTCAGACCTGTCAGACACTCAGTACTTTAATTTCTGCAGCTTGGGTTCTTTCTAACTTCGATAATCCTACTCAATGAAACCTAGCAGTCCACTTTGAAAAGTCGTTACCAGTCTCAAAGGTGTTATTAGCATTTCGCCTGTATTCTCCGCTTTATTGGGCATGTCTTTAAAGTCTTGGGTATGTAGCTTGGCTACTGATCATTTCCACAAAACCCTTTCATCTACATCATGGCTTATTTTAGCGTTTTGGTTATCTTGTGATTGTATTTGGTGGGAATCATTAAGTCATTGTCGTTTAATGCTTGGACCAAAGTGATTTTAACGTTCACGTTGTTGGATTTTGTTCTTCTTTTAGTATTCTTCTGCTTTTTACAACACTTTTGTTAGTTCTTTTTGTATCTTTCACTTCTGATGAACCGCCGTTCTTATTAATTTGTTTTTAGTGATGATGAAGGTTGATAGAAAAGAAATTTGGTTTTCTTTGATCTTGCTACTTTAGTAACATCTTTAACTTTTGTATTGTAAAGTCCAGATGATTTTTGACAACGCGTCTGATTTTTTCATACGCTGACACATCTGTGATCAACAGTAGCAAATTAGGTGTTTGAGGCTTTGTATGAACTTTTTAACTTTGAGTTTGGTATTGTTCGTCTTGATCGGTTTATGAAGTCCTCTGTTTTTTTTGCACAACCCGGATCTTTTGATCTATATTTCTCCTCTTCTTTGTGTTCTTTCATTTGTACAAAAAATCAAAAACGTCTATTTAGTCTTATAAAGAGATGGACCTTATCCAAAAGCTTATCTAGTTTCTAGATGTTCAATTGTTCAAAATAATGATTTATTAGGGTTATTAGCATCTCTATAACGTCAGAATAGTGACAGTTGTCTGTGTGATATCTTTATATAACAATTGCATCGTAGAAATTAACCTCTTTGTATTCTTTTGCATTAGCTTTTGTCCAGTTTTTTTGTGACTATCAATATTTCATATACTTCTTTCTATGTTAATTAAAGTAAGCGTATAAGACAGAGTCGTTTACCGCATATGAAAGGTGTGACGAAACTTTCAGGCAGTTTTTGTTGCTATCCTGGCAACTTTCAAAAAGATACGGACAGGTTCAAGGCTCTTCATTGTCTTTAATTTTTGTCAAAGTTTTCTCAGCTGCAGCTTTGTGAAGAATAGTACTTTAAAAGCTGCTATTTCTGTTTGAGGCGCAAGAAAATGTGATAAAAATAAAGAGACCGTCGCATCGTTAATAATGTCAGTAGAAATTTTGCTATGGTCTGACTTCTCATTTCCAATAATGGAAGTGTTACAATTTCTGTTATTTTGGGCATAACATGGAGCTGGGCTGGCCAGCCATTTTCCATTATATTTCACTCTATACGAAAGCATCCGTGCTTCCACTTCGACTAAAATGTTCGAGTGGGATCACCATGTTAGCTATCCGTAACTGACCATAGGTCTGATTGCAAAGTGTGAATGTTTTACACAAATTCGTTATAGTTGTTTATCAAAGAGATATGGTAGTGTTCATTTATACAATATCCTTCGTCTCACAAAAGTACCCTGAGGTCCTCTTCCGCACATCATCTTTCTACAACGCTCAGCCCCTTTGGATAAATTTGAAAACTGTTTTAGGAATCCAGCAAAGAACCTGCTCGCTACCAAACTATATGGTAATAGAAAACTTTCTTTGTCAGCAACTATCTTTATTATTTTACCAGGGGGAATTAATTATAATTTTTTGTCGTAAAACTTGTAGCAGACGTGGTCAGAAAAACTGCTATTTCCTAACAATTTACGGCATTTCGGTTCATTTCACAACCTGCCGAAGAACTGTTTCAGATGATTTTCTAGAATGACACACATATTGATGTAGATGAAAGAAGTTCTTTGAAGATTGTTCTAAATTATTCAAAGCGGCTCAAAAATGACCGAAACTTTTTTCCAAAAAACTAAATCGCCAAACACTTGCGCCCGTCAGTCTTCAAAGTACTCCCCATTTTTCCAACGTTTTGGAACCATCCTACTACCTTTTGGTTATCGATGTATCCACTCCCGGAGAGTCTAGATGACGGCGTCGTTGCAAGTCTGATTTGGGCCGTCCGAACAGGTAGAAATCACTTGGGGCCAAATTGGGGCCGTATGGTGGATGTGGCAGAAGGTTCCGTTTTGATTTCCGAAGGGTTTCTGTTGTTTTTTGGCCGTATGGGAGCGTACATTGTCTTGAAGGAAGACTACCCGCTTTCCACTTCAAAAATGCATTACCTTCGTCTTCAAAGAAGCCGTGCATTCACCTTGCGATAGTGCAGGTGGTTTTTCACAATGTCTTCTACACTACCAACACTGATGGCCAGCGTTGCTCCAAGTTCCTTGATAATGCGAATAAGCGCGTCTGCACGATCAATGCTTGGTTCGGTGACGGATGGTTGCGGCCGACGGTCACGCGGTTCATTCTCCACGCGCTCTCTGTTCTCCCTGGAGCACTTACATCACTCAAACGCGCGGGTCCGCAAGAGACACTTTTCTCGATACTATTGTTAAAGTCTCTGGTGAATTTTAGTAGACGAAGCGTTTTCTCCAACGAGTAATTTGATCACAGTGCGTTAGCCCTCGCTCGGCGGTACCTTCATGTTCGTTGATCACTCTAATAGCTTCCAAACAACACTGAATATATTCTAACCCGAGCAGCAGGGAGGGTGGAGGTTGTGGCTCCACTCTTTCAAGGTCCTACAGCTCATATTTAAAACGAAAAAAAATTGTTGGTTTTAAAGCACTGAAGATGACACAAGATTTAGCATTATCGATATTTCTGATGTGTATTAACTTATTTCTGACAGTTTTAAAACCAAATACTTTCCCCCTGTGTAGCCAAATCTCGTGAATCTTGACTACTATTTACACAAGTCAGAATTTGCCATTTTGCAGAAGATTTACTTGAACAACCTCTAGCATTATCTGGTTTATCAGATTTCTTTGAGGTCTTAAGGTTATTCGAGCTAAGGCTAAATAGGGTAAGATTTTCGGCGAAGACTTATTATTCCCAGTACTAGAGTAGTGACTTTTCGGTTCTCCAGTTGCCCGTAATCAAGGTTTCCTCACCTCCACCCATTTGGATGTTGTGTAGAGTTTTGGATAAAACTGTTCTATTCCTACATTAGGCAGTGTCGGTTAAAATATTTATAAAATAATCAAAATCAACTTTAGTTATTCTGGGGGAAATGATCATATCGGGACCAGCTTTTTGTAGTTGAACTCGCCTTGTACATCATAATATAAAATAAATACTTTATTATTTTTTAAGTAGAATCAGATATATATTTAAGGTTCTTTATATTAAATTTTGGAAATTTATTAATTATTTTATCATTATACGAGAGCTCATCGAAAAGTAAAAAATGTTGGACTGTTCCGCACAGCACCCTTCTATATAAACGCTTCCGTTCCCCACTACTTATTATAGAGTTGTAAGAAATATTGTAAGCAAAATTGGGAAAGCTCAAACCTATATACCACTTTTCTTATATACAAGGATTGAGCAAAAAGTTTTAAGAATCAAACTAAAGAATTAAGCACAGATTGTAAAGATTTCGCTTTAATTTGGCTGTTGTAAAGTGTAATGTAAATAGTAAAAACACAAACTAACACAGAATGTATACGAGAGGCTGTTAATAAATTAAAGTACACTATTAAAAAGATGCAATAATGCAGAATCAAACTTATTCCATTTTGTTTACGTTATGCCTCGTCTGAGATTACTAGAATGATCGCGTCCAAGCAACTTTAACCCCACAATGTTTTCTGCCGCCCACCGTACACCTTCAGCAACCCCGAAATGGCAGTATTAAAATTCATTTTTGAGTGCGTTCGCCGACTCACAACATAAAACGCCCGCAGACCCTCCGACAAACCGCCCAGCAATAAAATCAAATTTGAAATCCATTATGGGGTCCTAATTGGCCGCTTACGTAATATGGACGATGTATGACGCAATGCGCGTTACTTATCCGAGAAGTTTATCGATAAACGAAGAAAAACGCCAGAAGTTTTAACAGTGGAATAAAATTTTAATAAACCATTACGCGGGCGCTATTGCGCCTAACGGCCAATAGAGCAGCTGCCGCTTTTTTGCTGGAAGAGCCGGCGGGGTGGTTCCCCCGTTTTTGTTGCCATTCAGCGGAAGGTTATCTACTTAAACAATTTTTTTGCAAATTAAGGAATGTGCATGTAAGGAACGTTATATTAGATATTAAATATACATGGTCTTATCATTAATATTGTTACAAATTTGACTCTAGCTGTACTCCTGCGGCAAGGTCGACAACTTCTATTGGTTATAGAAGTATTCAGAGACTCTTTCTGTTTCGCTTCAATGATTGAATAAAGCGATTTTATTTTTGTAAAACAGAACCAGGGACAATAGTAACAACTTTAACACATCTCTTCTAGAGACTGGAGCAAATTTTTCTGCGGGGGAAGAGACGCATCTTCGAAGAGAAAGCAAATTTTATATCGCCACGCTTAATTCTGTTTCTCACTATTATTAAAGGCATGAATGCAGGAAGAAGAAAATACTGGAAGCTACTTCAAAGCTCCAAAGTGCTGCTTTGTTGTTTTCCTGCACCACAACCACCAACATTGTGGTTAATCTTTACCATCCTCTGGGTTTTGCCTCCCCAACTTTAAAAACTTCTGATGGTTCCACCCAATCAGTCTCCTGCAGCCAGAATTAATGTAAAACCAAAGATTTGGACAAGTTGAGGCTGATGTTTTTAATCCGGAGCCATTTTAAAGTTTTGTATCTATGCCTGAAACAAAACAGCAACTTTTTCCACAATACTATCTCAATATGTAAGCAATATTTTGCTGCTGCAAAGCTCATAGTTTTTAGTGGTATCGTGACCTGTTTACTAGATGGCCAGTGCAACTACTAGACATTTTTTTCTTGGTCAGTTGACAGTTGGAAATCACACTTTTCTATCTGTTACTGTGTTAATTAGCTCCCTTACAATTACTACAGTCGATTGTCTGATGTTTGCTGCCTCTGATACCTCTTTTCTTTCTATTTCTCCCTCTGCTGTAAGAGCTGGAAGATTATAAGAGTTGCATTTAATACCCAAAAGGTGTACTAGCAACACTTGGGCCAAAAATATCTTATGAAGATAAAGCAATTAATTTCTCAGTGACTACAGATAATAACTTGAACCTGAAATCTTAAGGAGGAAAGGCCGTCATCGAGGCAAAGGAAGTGAGCCAATTATTGATTTAGTCTGTCTTTTCATGATTTTCTTTCTTTTTCATCACTCGTTCATTCATTTATTCCACCTTTTCTGATTTTTCAGTTTCTCTACTTTTTTATTTGCCTTTTTCTTAGTCTATTCCTGTTACCTCAAAAAAAAAGTTAGGCTTTAGCCTACTTTAAACTTCTATTTCGTCACGAATGCAAAGATATCGAAAAACTAAAAAAATATATCATACGGTGTATGCTAGCGTATCCAAGGTTACAGTAACATATTTGTTTGATAATCATACAACCATAAGATAGACAGACCATAAGTGGACAACCTGTAAGGCTTTATTTAATAGTTCTTTGGCAGTCCAGTAAAAAACCTACGCATCTTCTAAACCGAATTGTTTAAAAGGATTAAGGTCTTTGAAAAAAACCATTTAGAAGTAGATTACTTAAAAAATCTTTGAAGTTTTATGATTAAGAGATTTTATGCCACCGTTTCCCCCTCCCTCATTAGCATCGTTCTACATCAGCTTGGGTGTGTGATTAGTCGATTAAAATGTGAAGACTGGAAAACATGGGGAACCAAGAATTTTTAATCCAAGTTTAAATAAAATCTTGCCGGCCTGTTCTTAATTCTTTAGTTTGATTTTTAAAACTTTCTGATGTAAATAATTATAGTAACTCAAAAAGTTATGCCGTATAGTTTGTTTTCGTGCTTCTAACTTTATACCCAAAAATTTAATTTGTGAGTGGTCTAAATGAGTTGTCTAACAGAATCCAGCAAAATAAAGTTGAGAAGTAAGCTGCCTAAAAGTATTGTGATAAACTTTCGAACGCCGCCGTGAAAGCACCGTAACTGCAAAGTTCGCAGCTTACACAGGAGCCGCAGTCGAGCGGTGAACGTAACGCGCAGCTTTTAATGTGCGAGCCGCTGCCGTTGAGACCCCCGTGCGAGTACTAGAATAATGTGGAGTACACCAGAAGCAATGGACACAAACTTCCAGCACTCCAAGAAAAATCTAGAACAAATGCTGGATGAATAAATAGCACGGGTCAAGTATCAGGAAGAGGAGTAAACTATTCTAGTGCAAAGTAAATTATGTTATAGATGAATACAGTTTAAAAAGGCGATTTTATATTAGCAAATGCATGTGTTATTGGATATAAATATGATTAAATAATTTTATGTGTTATTTCAGATCGCGGATCACTTCAGCAGATTTCTGAATCGTTTGTACCGTAATTTTATCTGTTCTAAAGACTTTTAAATCATCCAAATGGTTTTTAAGAACAAATGCTCCAGCTTTACACAAAATTTAATGTCGATTTGCTATTCTAGTCACATGCGGCGATCATACACTACACGTGCTTACTAACCGGCGTCTAACTTCCAGCTGATCCCGCCAGTATAATCATCCTCATTCACGCAGGCGCATTACAGTCCGCGCATACTATTGTTATTGTACTAACATTGCCTCGATACTTCAGAGACAAACCTCATGTATAGTACTATGTTTACGTTACGACCAACAAAAGTGGCTAAATTTGTTTTTTTCAGATCATTGTTGATGAAGTGCTCGCTAGTACTAAAATATGACATCTTTGATCTTGCAGAAATCTGCAACTTCTGTTAAGAATAAAGCATTATATCATAACAAGAGAAGTAACTAGAAGTCAGTAAAGCTACAATTTCCCTCGCTGTTCTGATTGGTCATGAGCGGTAACACGGTTACCGTTGGTTTAATTTAATTGGTCGCACTGCAATCTTTTTTCTCAAGTTGATCATGAGCAAGTTACAATCTAATTTTTACAGTTTTGACTTTTATGTTCGCTGTTGATTGAAATAGAGACGTGATATAGAGAAAATAATTTTACACATAAATTAATCAAAATCTATGCAGATTGCCACTTATATGTAATGTGTGAGGAGCGCTCACTTGTAGAGGATACCACGTACACTTCTCAAAGGAAGGAAAAAACGGATTAGGAAAAATAACGAGGGTAGAGATGTACGGTTGTCAAACTGTTCCAATATACTCTTAGACTCTCAGCAATAAAACGCAAATAACAGCAATACAAATATAGCAAAACTCCCCCTGTATTTGTATATGGAGTTGTAAAACTACCAGAGGTGAAAAGAACACTAAACGATTTTGCTGAAGGCGAACAATACACAAGAGCAACTATGGCAAATGATACCATTAAAGTAACATGCCAAAAAAAACTAATTCAAAGTGTTTTGCCATCCACGCTAAAGACTGAATCACATTGGGCATGTAGTGTCGCTATCGAAGCCTCTAAGATAACGGTCGACTTCCTAGAGTAGTTAGCCTTGCATCTGGGCAGCAACCTTTGCAAGTGTAAATCTTCTATTCCCTATATTCGTGAAAACAGTACGGATGAAGAAAAAAAACGTGTTGGTTAAAACATAATATCTGAGGAGGCTTCCGCCTCAGAAACAAAATTTCCTGCCTTGAAGCCTATTAGAGCTTAGGCCCGTAGCGGACCAAAACATGAAAATAACAAAAAAGAAAAAAGAACTCTAACAACAAGCCGCAGCTGGGAGAAAGACAGAAAAGGAGATATCTGGGGCCTACAGAAAAACTTATCAAATATAGGAAGATTGCGGCAGAAAGAGGAGAGAAAAAGGTCTAAAAGCACCCGATCGGACTCCAAAACTCCTCACAAATAGCACATACAATGAGGCGACAAGTGGACTTTTTTATGCACTTACAGGCACTGCAGCCTCAAGAGTTTATTTTGCCGACTAAAATGCACTTATTCTAGGACATTCACATACACCCATGGGTTGAGCGAGACTCGAACTCGCGCGTGCCGGCTAGAGGACAGAGCCAACTGGTTGAACCATCTGAGCCACCGCGTTCCCGACAAGTGGACTTAAGATAGGCAACTCTAAACCAGGAAAAAAGTCAACCTGGTTCAAAAAAAACTTATCGAGGCAATGGACGATACCTCTACTGGGAGCAACAGTCCGTTGCAATTTAATAAAACAACCTTTAACAGAGAAATCTTATGGATAACTTAGGAGGATGATTGGTGACCTGAGTCCACTCTGGGAGGGCGCTGATTTGACTGTAGTTGAGTTCAAAGACCTTTCGAAGAGACTCGGGATGCTGGCCTTCTTGCTTGGACTAAAGGTGCAGGAGGAGTAGATCAGTAAAGAGACAAAGCCCTAAAGTAAGAGTGGGAAGCAAGCTTCTTCTGAGTAGAAAGGTAGACAAGAGTGGACAACTCGCTGCATACTCTATTGACGAGGCGTCCTTTGTCGCCTTGAAGGCATTCCAGTTTAAGGCTTACTATAAATTGAGCAGGGTTACCTTCAGGCTCCTAAAAGATTTTGGTTGAAGAGATAGCGACCCGGGTGCTCCAAGTGAAACCACAACATAGCAAGGCAGCTTTTGCATTTCAAGGAATCTTCGACGTGTCCTCATTTAAGAAGCCTAGGTAAACAAGGTCTAGAGGAATTAGAAGAACTAATTTACAGTCGATCCTCAGAGGTCTCTAGGACCTGCATTATAATCGAAAAAGTTTTCTAAGCACTGCTTTCAAATTCCTTGTATTTCAAAAACCTAAAGGTAAGGATGGGTAACGAGGATGGACTAAGGGAGCTAATGCTTGGATCGGTATACCTTCCTTACAATAACCCTACTCTACCGCTAACCAGGAAAGTAGAGGAGCTGGTGATGCAAACTTATACCACATAACCTGGAGAAGTACTAATACTAACGAACAAAGTTTTTACTGCAGTTTATTACAGTAAATAATTTAGACGTACTAAATAGAGGTAATAAACTTACATTTATTAGCACATAACAATAGGTACTATGTTTACTGGTAGCTCTGTTACAAATTGGTATGTGTCTGATAAAGTAAGTTGTTCTGGTCACCAATTGTAACCTTCAAAATTGGAAAGCCTGCCAAGCAGACTTAAAACACAATCTCACAGGGGTGAATAGAACGATTAGGAGCTGGAGATTACAACAGTATAACGGCAGGATACTATGAAAATAATTGTCTTCCGGTGAAAAGAAATTCCAGTAGGAATGTGCCCTGATAGAACAAAGATCTTGCTCGAATGAGAAATGCAACGAAGAATTAGAAAGAATAGAACAATTATAAAAACGCCCTAACTGAATATAATAAAGCTTTAAGAAAATCTAAGAGATATGTGAGGGAGGCACTGTGAGGAGATGGAAACCACTCAACTCCACAAAATACTCTCAAAAGATTTTTAGAGCCCAAGGCCTACTCTGAAAACGGAGTCAGATGAATAGCCCACAACACTGAAAAGGAAACAATGAAACAATTACTCAGGGTGCGCTTTCCAGGATCGCAGTGGTTAATATATCACCAAGCGACTGGAAAAATTCACAAATTGAATTTCTTAAGTGGGCATCTAGGAAAAATTGACAGGAAGTCAAGAAACACAAAGCAAAGTGGACAATTAACCCAATCTAACCTTATAAATCGCCAGGACCTTGCGGCATTATCCTATTTTATTCTATACTACAAGATGTGCGATATACTTAGGGCAAGCCTTACTCTGGGGTATATACCGAAATCCTGAAGACTATCTGGGCTAGTTGCACTTCCAGTTTGACTTCAACAGTTATCATCGACTGGACTGAGCTGGCCACAAGTGGTGCGACGGAAACCGGAGAATGGGGAAAGGCTTCATTCAAAACTGCCTCAAAGTAGTTGCCAACGAGCGACCATTCGTTTCCGTTCTATAATCAGCTGGCCCCAGCTCTTGTTCACACATAGGTCTTTTGGTGGCAAGATCGGTTAAATGGATAGACCTCACGTGTGTCAATTTGTTCGATAGTTCTTTGAAATGCTCCGATTTTACCTCTTTTGGTAGGCCTACCAGTTTGGTGATGTTATTTTTGCTTTTTCGCGCGAAATTTTTCCTGGATGTTGTTTGCCCCAGCCAGAGAATTTTGTCGATTTGAGGGAGCCCGGGCTTTGTAACACCAAGAGTGCTGATGTTTGCGGTATATAAGGATTGTACTACTTAAAACTACGCATCATTTACCGCGGTGATTACAGAGTGACCCTCAAGATTATTCTTACTTCCTAAAGATCGCCACTTGATTCTATTTGAGGAGTTTTGCTCTGCTGATTGAGCAATTCTCAGCTTGCAGATGAGGAGGCGATGTTACGACGCCAAAGTTTCCTACGGTACTATTTTTGCATAGAGCACTGATTGGATATTGCGCTACCAGACAAAGAAGTAGTCTACTTGGTATGTTCATTCAGCTTTGCATTCGATGTGGCCACAACAATTTAATCAACTTGAGGAATGGTGGTGATTTTATCGACAGTAAGTCCCAGAATTGCGCCAGTCCAACTAAGTTGTGATGTATATGCCGAGAAGACGTAATTTCAGTGTGCTTCTGTGGTAAACAGTATAGTTGCGCGTAAATCGCACTCATTTTTAGCCGATACTTGTACCAGCTGGCTATGACCGTGCAGTTAACATTTAAAAATGGCGAAATTCAATAACGAAGGTAGTATAGAAGCTCTCTGCGGTGTGTTCGAAGTTTTGGAAACATTACCTGGCGTTTCTCGGCATGTGGCTCAAAGACCAGCGAGCCAGAATTGGTCACCGCATCAGCCTTTACAACAGCATGTCCAAGACTCCCTCCCCTGCAGAGCTTGCTCAGATGTCGCCTCCTGCCAGAGAACGACTCATATCGTATCAGCGTTCTCCAGGAAGTCCTGTAAGGAGCAGGAATTCAAACCAGACCGTAAGCGCCGGGATGCCTGCCGTTTCCAATTCGGCTAATGACGCAACAGCTTGCCCGGTAAACGCCCCCTCGGTAAAATAGACCTGACCTTCCGTACGTAAGGCAAAAGGTAGGCTTTATTGAGGCCAACAATTTAGCGGATGATTAGGCAGATAGGTCTCTCCTGTATTGAGAGGCGTCCCGGAGCACGTCACTGAAGAGGAGATGATGCAGGAACTCCTCGACAACGATATTTACTTTTCTACGGTGCGAAGAATGAGAAAGAGTCCCCAGAGTCGTCCAATGCCGCTTATGTTTATGGGACTTAAATGGAGAGACGGCGTCTTCGATGTGGCTATTATGGTAGAACAACCACTCAAGAAGAAACTTGTAAGCCAGTGCCACCACTGCCAGCGTTTCATACCTAACGCGCTAGCCCGAAGTGTATGAAGTGCGATGGGGATTATTACTCCGGAGAGTGCAAATACGCCTGGAACGAGCCACTTGTGACAACTGCCAAGGTTTCCACCCAGCCAGCTCCACCAGACGACGACCGCTCCTGGGCGTAGTTGCACCGCAGCGACCAAGAGGAAAGCTCCTGCTGCTCGACGATCGCAGCTACCCAGAATAACCTGTTTCAGCCAGAACATTAAGGCTGGGCCACCATCGCGGGACTCTTCCAGAGCGTGGACTTCTCCACGGTCTTGAATGCCTTTAACAACATCGTGGCGGCCACCCAGGACGTCAGCAACTTCGTTGCGGTGGTTGCAGGTCTAGCGTCCCGAAAAGCAAAATTACTGCTATCATCGGCATGTTCAGGGCTCCCTGAACACCTAGGTTACCCAAGCTTTTACTATTCTGAGTCAACGCAGATCCCTTATAAACCGCTTACGTGTTTAATCTGACTCAGTATGACAATTGCAACTAACCGCTACACGTAAACCGACAGCAACTTTTTCTCCTCTATTCTCTGTGGGCTAAAAGTGACAAGAAGCGCCTGAAATGGCATATCAATTTTCAACGGCAGGGTTTCCCAGAAAAAAAGGCTAGAGACTTAGACTCAGGTACTTCAAAGAATTTATTCTGATATTAGATCTCATGATTGGATACCCCGTCACCAGTTTGGTTTCCATCGTGCCTACTCCACCTAGTACTGCCATTATAAATCGCAAGCCATTCTCAATGCCCTTAAAAAAATATTGTACGTCAATATTTCTCGACATAAGTCAAGTCTTTGACATGGTTTGGCATGCAGGACTATTGTACAAAATCAAGGAAAAGTTGCCAAAACTGGTTCTACGCTAGGATGTTCGTGGATTCTGATACCATGCTATCAACAGCTTTGCTTATGGATTTTGAGAATCCCAGATGATAGGAAACCGAGGTGCTACCGGCATGTTCGCTGACGATCGACACGGATCCTGGAAGACCGACTCACTTTTTCATCGTTTCAAAATGCTCGAAACAGTCTTCTTGACAGTGTAGTATCAAAGATCTTACACTTTCTCGGATCTCCTCCACTGACAGACAATTCTTCTTTGGTTCTCCTTTTTTGGAAGCCGCTAGGTCCCTGGTAAGTGTTCTAATAGCTGCAGTGACACGAACTAGCTTTATCCAACAGCTCTATCTCGCGACGAATGAAGACAACGAGTTCTCTACGACGACTCCAAAAGCCTTCTTGACTTCTAGCTCTTCTTCATTAAATGCAAAACTTAAGTCTCTCTCCTGTGGCCGCTCCGGTCCAATAAAAAAAAAACTTGAATTTGGAGTAATGTCAGCTGTAACCGTATCCCGCGTTGCATCATCAAGTACATTTTTCTTTGTGGGTACTCATCTTTACATTCCCATAACTATCAAGTCGAGGATTTTTCCGATGCGGATAGGTCTGAAACAGTGAACTTACTGAGCCAAAAATACTACGACGTCCATTACGTAAATATTCGATGGTTTTTATCTATTCCTCTCCATAGTGGATTATTAAGGCTCACGCCAGATGAGTTTGTCTTGCAGTTAAATATGAGGCTTATCTTTCCAGGTTTGTTGGAGTTTGTCGTTCCAAAAAATGACAGGTAGCATACCCGTTCATTTTAAAACTCTCTTTCCTTCGGACTTAGCTTAAGACATAATCCTTTCATGAAATATTCTTTAATATTTTTACAAATAGCAGCAGCAAAAACTGCGCTTTTGTCTATCTGTGTTATCTTCTTTTGCTGCACCTCTACTGTATGGAAGGATCAAGTCATCATTTCTTCACAACATTCCAGTTTCTCTGCAGTTATCAACATCAGCTCCAAAGAGCTTTTATCTGCGGCAACTTCTTACAATATGCGATACTCAACTATTCTATGCAAAACTGATCCTAGAATAAGTTACGCAGTGCTTAGTCAGAGTCAACTTCAGTATTAATCATCGCTAACTCACGTTTTCTCAGTCCAGAAGGCCTCCCATTTGGTTCGTATGCTATCCAACCTAAATATGTCCAGCTTGTTGTTGGGGCATTTTCGGGGTCTTCGATAATAGTCCGCTCCAACAGTAGGTAATTATGAAGTAATCCAATAACGATTACTGGTCGGACTTTTAACTGTCTTGTAAATGGCACTACTTTTCAGCCATTTACAGTCAGACAGCAAACGAACAGGCAAGTCGAGGTTCTTCTTAGTTTGAACAAAATCCATCTCAAACTCTTCAGATTCATCTAGTCCCTAAATTTTCAATGATGCCGTTCTGGTGTTTTCATGGTTATCTTTCTTGTCTCCTTGCCAATTGAAGTGAAATTCCATAGAAACCATCATCATCATGATATCTCCAATCTTAATCTGACATTTACGTTGCTGTATCTTCTACCTTTGAAGTTCTCATCGTCACCATTTTGATAATGCATTTCTAGGATCCGCATTTGCATCTGAATTCGTTGTTCTTCTGCTTGTGCTCTTTACTCTGCCACATTTGACCTGTTCTGTTTCTGTGGCTCTCTCAGCGCTTTCACTTCGGAAGTTGACGCTCTGCTTGCCAAAGGTCTCCTTGAGGTTCCGCTTCTGACGCTATGAGCTAGAGAAACATTTCAAAGGCGATGGACACGGCAATTTATTCTCTATTGATTGGGCTCGCCTTCTTGATCCCTAAGGCGGTATCACTAACACCAAGTTTTCAACGTCCCTTAATCTAGCAGCAGCCATTCCTCTTATTAAAACTATTATTTCTTTTTTCAAAAATTACAAGCTGAACTTTCCAAAGATGCTACTTCTTTATATATTTATATTACCATGGGATTATTCCAACAAGTCCAACATAGTCACTGTATAAAGATGTCAATTTAAAATTCTATGAGGAATGGTTAATGCCTTCTGGCACACCACCAAGAAAATGATTCATAAAGAGCTCCATCTACCTACCGTACAAAAAATTATCCACGAAAGCATTGCCACCTATCCTAAATATTCCAACATAAATCCTCTCTTGTATTCCCTTCTAGAAGACACTCTAATGAGAAGACTTAAAAGACGGCATTGTCCATGAATCGACTTGCTTTTTGATTTATTCAAAAGAGTTAAAGCGCTGCTCAAGCGGCCATGCGTCATTGATCAAAACAAATGGTAATCAGAAGGGGCAACGTTTGGTGAATACGATGGGTAGGGTAAGATATCTCAAGTGTTTTCAAATAGTTTTTGACTTACTTTGCAACACGTAACCGAGCATTGTCGTGTCTTTTGACGTATCCCGGTCGTTTCCCTTGTAACGCTCGGTTCAATTGGACCAGTTGTTCTCGGTAACGATCCCCAATAATAATTTCGCCTTGTTTCTGATCCCACCAAATACAGAGCATTATCTTCGAACCATAGATATTTTGCTTTGGTGTCCACGATAGTGCTTAGCCGGGCATGCATTTGACTTTCTGCGCTTAGAGTTCTTGTAACGAATCCACTTTTTATCACCAGTTACGGCACGATGCAAGAACCCCTTCGTTTTGTGCCTTTGAAGCAGCTCTGCGCAGATGGAAAAACATCTTTTGACGTCTGTTGGCTTCAATTCGTGTGACACCCAATTTCCTTGCTCTTGAATCATTCCCATTGGCTTCAAACGTTTACCGATGGTCGATAAATCAGCATTCAAGAAATCTGCCAACTCTTCAAGCGTTGGACCTTTGTCGTGTAATGCCTCCCATTATGCATCTTCAAACTTTTTCGGCTGGTTTGTGTCAAAATCACAACTTTTGAATTGTCAAAACTAATACTCACAAGTCGAAGCCGATGCAGCATAGGCACCTTAAGCTTCGGATACCAAACGAAGACGTTCCCAGCTGTCGATTTCTCTAAATGAAACCACAAAAGTAACGCTTCCTGCAAATTGCGTTTTATTGGCACGAAACTCTCAACATTCAAGCCTAATGATGGTGCTTTGCTATAAAACCATATTCATAAATGTATAAACTGTTGACCTGAGATGGTGTAACAAAGTGCTACGTAAAAACTGTTAGAGGGCAGCAAGAAGTGCTACCGTCAAGGCGTCAGATGGCAGCAGTAGTAACGATTGCTACAGAAATTAATGCTTAAGGATCTTATTAAAGAAGTAGTAGGATCGCTGTCAGACAAGCTAGTTGATTGCAGTATGTAATGTTGACAAAATACTAGTAACGCCATCTGTTGTGAATTCTTTAAAATTAATCCCAAATCCCAATACTTGGGAAGATTTAGGCTTAAGTTGGGATCATAGCTCTTAAAAACTGTTTCGACTAAAAATATTCTTTTTTGGTTTTTTTAATTTTATAATTCTTATAATCCATTCAGAACACATCTCCGATGTTTTCATATAGTGCTTTATTGTATGAGCCGCCATTACTATGTATATTGGTAGACTATTTACAGTTCTACTGTCAGTTAATGTCTGAATAGTGCGATACATAGACTTTCTAAACTTTTAGGAAGAGAAATCTGCCCATTTTATCACGGAAATTAAAGACAAACTGGCAAGCGCTCAACTGTTTTAAGATATTCTTCATGACAGCTGGTGTACAGCTAGCATCAAAAGTTATGGCAGTACAGTTTTTACCGTTCTTTATTGGCTCTCTCTATATATAGTTTTTTTAAACAAAGCAAAACAGAATTTGCGCTCCAAACTTTTAACGATACAAATGAGCGCCAATTCAATATTTTCTATAACTTCCCGATAATTGGCGAGCTGTACACGAGCCAACTTTGAATAAACATTTCGGCCGATCGGGCTTCATGAGCGGAACTTTTCGGCTTTGCCAAAAACTTCGGCAGCGCTCATTAGATTTGTTATCGGCGCGGGGGCGCGTCTTTGTTTAATAATATACGGACGCCTTTGCGAAGTTCGTCAATTATAAAGTTCCCTTTGCAGCGCCTGCTTTTGTTTATTTATATCCGCTCTACATCTAACCGTCTGCCTTTTTTGGAGACGAGCTGAAAATTTCGCCGAAAGCGAAATGAAGTAAAAAGTTTATAAGTGCGTGGACGTGCTTTGCACAGATAATGAACTAAGGGCTTGTACACGAAGGAACAATTTACTTCCAAGACTGGAAGCCAAAAAAATTACTGTATTTTATCATATCCAAAAATAACCCAAAAGTTTTACACTTTACTATAATATGAAACTTAGGGCCGCCGCTGTAGTCGGCTGGTCACGAGCCGATACTCCGCTGTCCGAGACTCAGCGCGCGGGCGAGTTCGAGTTCCGCTAGAAACTCATGAGTATATATGACGTAATATTTAAAGTTTCATATTGGTAGGTACAATAAACCCTTGACGTTGCGACTAACAAAAAAATATGAAACTTTTGGTTGTCCATCTATTTGCATTATCTTGTTTTGTTGCTGTTATTTTTGTTATAATTGTTTACTGTTTAAATTATTTATATATTTTTTGCAGTATTATATAGGGTGGACCAGAAGTTTTTGTGCGTAATTTGTTCCTTCTCTTGGGATGAACTCTAATTTCCAACTCATTTGATGGAAAATGTAACATTTAATGATTACTTAACAATGGATTATGGTAAGTTGTTAGAAATACTTCCCTTTGTTTTTTAAAAAGTTCCCAATCGTGTTCAAGACCAGATTATCCCATTCGCGTTGCAAAACTACCATCAATATAAGCACACTTTCCAAAATTGATCAAACAGGGTAATGCAAAGGGTTCAAGTTGGTAGCTAATGATTTATATAACATTTTCTTTGTATAAGATTTGAGGTGTAACAAGTTGCTCCGTCCTTCATAAAGTGTAGTAAATCCTCGTCTCCAAAGTGTTCTCTTGCCCATGGTCTTTCTGACAACTTTACTGTAATTATATTCAGAATCGACTAAAGCAAGTAAAAGTTTCTGAAAAACGACTTACCATTTAATTTAGACGTCCCCATTGCATAAATTCGGTTATTTTGGCGGTTGTGAGTTTGTTCGATGCTGAAGATCTTTTTGCCGGGGGAAACTACTCATCGGTCACATCTATTTGCACCTCTTTATTGATATGAAAGAGGTGAATTAAAGCAATTAATTTATCTTCATCTCTTTGCACTGTTCGAGTCGCTCCTTGATATATTCTAGTTCCAACAGTTGACGATTATATATTTTGTACAGAAAGAACCAAAGACGCCTTTGTTGAGCCGAAATTCTTAAAATTGTGAGCTTTTTGCCATCTTTTGAACAGAATTGAACTTTGTTGGTGGATTCAGAGTGATCACCTTGGCGAAATTCTTCCCCATTTATTTCAGACACTATTAAGACGCAGTAAAACTTCTTGGGATTAGTTGGTCCTATAACAGTGAGCACAGCTCGCATTGTCATCTTGGTCAAAAATTGAGTAGCAGCAATTTTGTGTTACAATTTTGTGCATGGTTTGAGTGTTGATCAGTGTCTGGAGGAAATGACTCCTGTGTTAAAAAATTATTCTTTTCACCATACAATGGACGTTCTAGAAGAAAAGTCTTAGTTTGAAAAACGCTCGTGCAAGCGTCCGACAACGCGTGATGCCTGGGAATTATGCGCGAACTAGCCGAGAATTGTTTACGAAATCTACTCTTGCGAATAAAACATTATTTCACCGAGAAGACATCGCAGGTTAAAACGAGAGACCGATTTCAACGATACAAATAAGTAAACATTGCTCCCGGAGGCCGTGCTCTGGACCGGTATGTTAGAAGCTGATATATGAACATATATTTAAAGTTTAGTAGTCGCAAGCACTCTAAGCATTCAAAACATAAGCGAATAAAGCAAAATTAAAGTTCAGTGCAAATAAAAAAGGGACCATATTTATCTGGATAGCTTGGAGACATTAACGATCTCTTTCTTTTCTATTGAATTGGAGTAGGGCGAAAGTACCCGAGATATATCTACAGGCACAGAATAGCCTACCCAAAATGCTGTTAACATCGGACAACAAGTCAGAGCTACTTGCTTTCAGAACCATGAGGGCGTCGACGAATTTGTAAGTCAAGGTTTGGAGCTTCCCAGAGACGCCGTCGGTCGAGATTGAAATCCAATTTTATTGGATCAAAGCACACGTTAGCGCTATGGCAATTAAGCATGCGAACCAAAGCGATTGCGATAAGAACACGACTACTAATTTTTGGAACGGTTCAATGGAGCTCATAAAGAACCGGTTGCGAGTTAGGACAAGAGTAAAATTGGAGCAGAAATGGCAAGCAGCGTCAAGGTGACATTAAGTCTCATAAATGACGTGGTGTGCGACAAATTGTATGCCAGGAAAATATCCCAGTGCACCCTAACCTATACTGCAAAACGTAACCTATGTGATTGATTGAAAATTTTTAGTTTCAACTTTCTGCAGGGAGTTTTGGGTTGTTTTCTCATTATATGTTGTAAATATTTGAGTATTTTGATCAAATTTAAATATTCTTATTAGTCGCTTGGTTCTCTAGTTCGAGCAAAATCTTTTTTTTTAAGATACAGCCTTTAATAAGCAAAAGTAGATCATTTCTTGCGACTTTCTTCAACTATCTACGTTTTAATAATACTCTATTTAGCTAAAGCCTTTCCCGCACAGTCTTCTACTTTTACCATGTGTCTGGGCCATTTTATTAACAAAAAAAATCGATTAAATCTTGCTGCAACTTCTTAATCAAGAAATTTGCACTTTTCTGTTGATATAATTTTTAATTATAATTTTTCTCTCGCAAACTTTCTATATCTATTAACGTCCCTAATACGTAGTGGCTCTAAGAACAACGCAATTTAAACAGCTTGATATTTTATCGATTTATTTGAGAACTGTTTATTTAACAAAAATAATAACAAAATCAATGAGTGTTTATTCATATTATAAATTTGTCTATCTGTCAGCTTCGTGATGTACTATAAAATATACTTTAGTGGTAAGACCAATGTCGCCCGACAAGCAACATTTGGGACATTGTTTTCTTTACTTGTTTCAACTGAAAAAAATGCCGTTGAAGATAAGGAAACGATCTGTGTGGTTCTAAAGAGAAATACTGCTTGCTATATTATCTGTGCGTAAATAAGTACCTGGTGCATGCCATAAATTTCTAAACTCAATACATTTATTTTTGATAACAAAATCTGACTTATATTAGAGGCCATAAAAAGAAACTCCAATCTCTTATTTTTACCGATTATCAACTTACGAAAGAAATACTTATGAGCACCTGAATCTACCGGAACACATCTTGAACCATCATCCTCAAGTGAAACCGACAAGACCAAAGAACCAGCCGAAGTTAAGACACAACCCATCTTTCTGTACGGCTCATTCAATCGCAAAGAAGTAAACAACGATATTAAAACTCTCACCAAAGAAAATTCTGCACATTCCTTAATACTTCAACATTGAGAATTACTCTAACAAGTAAAGATGGTTATAAAAGCTTGGCCAAACATTACCTGGTAAACAAAATAATATTTTATACATAATAAAACCCCAACAGTGGACTTATCTTCTCAACAAGAACTCTCAGCTTACGATTACACTTAAACAAAAACAAAACTCTTATTACAGCAATTACCAAGGTAAAAAAAATATTTAACGTTAATACGAGGTGCGTTTAAGTTCTTTAGTCTCCAGTTTTTTCTCAGCAGTAAGAGTAAGTAGAAAGATGTGGTTAATTTTAAAAGACGCGGAAAATAGTTTTAAATTTGTAGTATAGATACAATGTACATAAGTCGAATTACCGCCATTGCAGTGAGTGTTGTTTTATATACTTCAAATAGCGACGTTTAATGTTCATCCGTTTTCTCCTCTTGCGTGGTGAAACGCCATCAAAATTTATCGCCAACTGAGTGAGACATGCGGTGAAGGCATTATGGATGTTAAAAATGTGCGTTCGTGGATGCGAAAGATTAAAGGTGTCCGAAGCTGACTCGATCATGAACCAGCCGGACCGTAACCATGATTGTGCGAGTGGAGCAAGTTGTTATGCAAGACCTTTGTTTAGGTGGGCGTGACATCGCCTCTAAACGTGGCATTTCTGTAGAATCTGTAGAGCCCATTTTGCATGATGGAAAAAGTGTCTTTAAGATGAGTCTCACGAATGCTGATCCACGAACACATGAACACGTGATGCCGACATGAATTTCCAATTATGAAGGCCACTGATTTTTTAATCAGGCCGGTGTTGTATCAGCGATTTTTAGTGGGCAAAACGTACCTCTAGAGAAGTGTTCTCAGCAGCCACGGAATCATGGCGAGGACGTTGCGAAAAATGGGCACATCTAGACGGAGATTCCGTTGAGAAGTAACAGAAGTTTCAACTTTCTTGAGTAAGTGCTTTTTCAGAAAAAAGATTAGGGATCTTAGAACTTGAATGCACCTCGAAAATCAGAGCTACAAAATACTAGTAGTGAAACTCCTGAATGTCGTAGATGCCAACGCATTGGGCACACAAATAATTATTTCAGACTGCAAGCAAGAGGCGTAAGATACACTTATACATGAAATGGGATAAGAGCCCTCAATATGTACCAACATTATGAAGGCTGCAAATCTTTTATAGAAATAAGGAATTATCAAAATAAATGACCACAGACCTAAAGTAACAGTAAGAACAAAAAAATCCCATACCCCTTTCTTGCCCTCAAACAATGTTCTCCAAACCAACTCACCCTGGCACCCAAAAACAGATTTGAAACCTCAACCTTATTCGAAACCTTACTATCACCTCTGTTAGACTTAATTCAACCTTTTATTAAACAAATCAAACAATTCTTGTTATGACATATTTTCCTTGTCTTCCCCTTTTAATGGACCATAGAATCATTATTTATAAAACATATTGACGTAGCATACGTTTCAAAAAAGCACTTGTCATTCAAAAAAACTTAAAATAGCTGTGTACCATATCTACGCATAGATAAATACGTAAAACGATATATAATTCATCATGAGTGATAACCAATTAAGACCCTAAACCTTGAGACACTACCCGTTTGAAAAATTTCACGAACCTTACGTACTAGACACCATAGCTCATAAGAACATTAATAAACTTCAATCTGTCATCTCTTCATCGTCATCTTCTTGGTTTTGTCTATCCGTGTATCAAAATATTCTCTCCAACGGTCCATCATTGCATCTTCGTTTGTTTATTATATTTCCGACCTTATCTTTTATGTTGAGCATATTATATTCCTTTTTTCCCCTGAGTTGTTTTAATGTACCGTAAAATAATTTTTGGTTCTCTCCAGGGTTTTCCGTCATTTTGTATTTAAATTCCTCCCATGATTTCTCTTTGGCCGCTTGGATTGATATTTCAACTTCTTTCCTTTTTTTCTTTGTATATCTCGTAGTCTTCAGCTTTTTTGGTGGTCAAATATTTTTTCCATGCCTCTTTTTTCTTCTTTACTATTTTCCGTATGTCTTCTGTCCACCATTTAGTGTTTCTCATGTTTTGTTATTTTTTTTTCGCAGCTTTTTTCCGCTGCTGTCAATATACTATTCTTAAAGTTTTCCCATTTTTCTTCTAGTCGTGTGTTTTGCTTATCTCTTTTCAGTTTTTCCTCTAGCAATTTTTCGTATTTCTTTTGATATTTTTCCTCTCTTAGTTTAAAACATTTTATTTTTTCAATTATTTTTCTTCTTCTTTTGTCTATATTTCCTTCCTTTATCCTTCTTTTTTTCATTATCACTAGATAGTGATCGCTTCCTATCTCTGCTTCTCTTTTAACTTTTACGTCCTTCACTTTTTTCCAGTTATTTTTGTTCACTAGAAAGTAGTCAATGATTGATTTCTCCCTTCTACTCTCCAATACTCTTGTGTACTTGTGTATGTCCTTGTGTTTAAATTTTGTATTTGTTATGATTAGGTTGTTTTCAATACACATTTCTATTATTCTTTCACCGTTGTTGTTTAATGTCTCCTCTCCTTCTTTGCTCTGTTCTTGTTTCCGACTCGACCGTTTAGATCGCCCAATATTATTAAATTTTCTTCCCCACTATCTATTTGGGTTTGTATCTCCCCGAAGAACTTGTCTTTTTCTTCTTTTCTTGCATCATCATTTACTCCATATGCTGTGATTATTCGTCTATCAGTTTTATTTTTACCGTTAATATTCTTTAATTGACATACTCTTCATGTATCATGCCCTTTATTTTATTTGGGGCGATTATCAAACCCACTCCTTTCTTTGCTCTCTTTCTCCTCTACTCCCGACCAGTACATCCAGTATCCTTTATAAGTTTTCTTTATACCTTTTCCTTTCTTTTTTGTTTCCGTGATTCTAAGTATTTCTATATTTTGTTGTATCATTTCCTCCACGAGTTCCTCTTCTTTCCCCATACTGCTTCTTACGTTCCAGGTTCCTATATTAATCTCTTTTACCCCCGTACTGATCCCTTTACTTGTTGTTTTTATCATAATCCTGTTCATTGCCATTGTCGTCATCTGTTCCACCTGCCGACTATTCGTTTTTTTTTAGTTTTTTGGTTTATAGGTGCTACTTTCCATTATTTCCAGCCATTCTGTGTTCGAGTTCCATTTCCACCAGCTATTTTTCATAAAGATTTTTTGGTACCCCACCTTGGCTGCCCTTCCTTTCCCTTTTTCTACTTTTTCCAAATCCCTTAGATCTTTTTGTATTTTTGCTTCATTTTGGGTTAAATCGTTGCCTATAAAATATTGAGTTCCCTTCAGTTTTTCTTTATTTTTTATAATTGCTTCTTTCCTTCCCAACTATCTAATTTAACTATTGTTGTTTGTAGTTTTTCTTGTCTAGGCTTTAATTTTTGTACTTCGTTTATTTTGATGTTCACTTCTAACTCTTCAGATAGGAATTTAGCAACTTCAGCTACTCCGTCATTGTCCTTAAATTTATATCCCTTAATTACAATATTCTTCTTCTTCTGCTGCCTCTCCATGTTCTCTATTTTTCTCTCTAGGTCATTTATTTTTGCCTTCATCTCTACATTCTCTTCTCTCAATTTGGCCATTTCCTCGTGATATTCTTTTTGATCTTTCATCATTTTCTCCAGAGTGGTTTCTCCTTTGTCTTTCACTGGCGTTCTTCCTGTTTTTTACTTCTATTTGAGACTTCTTCGTCGCTTTCATCTTTTTCTTTTACTGTCTTTCGTAGAAGATTCTTCGCTTCGTACTTTTTTGGTGTCCGTGATAGCGCCATCCTGATTTCCCTAGTTTATTTATGGTTGTCTACGCTCACCATAAGTCTCGTTGGTTATACTTCCTTGAATACAGTTATTGAATACAGTAATTTATGTATAGCCCTATCTAATTTATCTTCTTATATTTATTTACTTACTTGTTTCTGCTCATAAGGCGCGAAATTCGAGTTTATTTACGGAGCAGTTGACACGCACTCGCACCTACTCGCTCAACGAATCTAATAGTATATTAAAGGAAAAACAAAAAAAATATTAGCATACTTAGCAATACTACAATCTTCCACCAGAAACGTACCTGTAGGGGTCCCACAAGAAAGTATTCTGGGATCAATTTTATTCAATATTAATATGAGTGATTTTACTATCATCTGTTCAGACCTTTGCTACATTAGCAGATGATATGGTCACATTAACAAAAAAATTAACAATTTGAACAAGAGTCGCTATCAATATACCAAGCTGTGCAACTGGCCAATCAACTATATCAAATGTGACACTTACAAGAATTAACAATCCATCACTAATCTATTCAGAGCAGAATACTTGGGTGTCCACCTCAACACCAGGCTTACATGAAATATCATATGTTGAATGAATTAAACAACGACCACAAGTGATTAATCGACTATTCATTTATGAATTAAAAGTCTATCATAAAAGCTAGTACTATTCTTTCATCTCTTTTGTCACTAATATATCCCTTAGTCCTCTATAGCTGTATAGCATGGCTAGTATGGTTCCGATGATTTAAGAGTGGGATGTTAAAAATTTTAGACTTTCCAAAGACTTTCCAAAGAAAAGACAAAAATAAAAAACTGGAACAATTTTTGGAAGAAGACCTGTGTCTCACATAGTCAGGGAACTTAAAGTAACACACCAAGTAATTTTCAAGCGTTTAGAAAACTGGGGCCATGGACTTACGGTAGAGAACAAGAGCATACTCTATGATATTGTTAACAATCACCGAATTGAGTTGGAAGATTTTTTCGTACCCAGCGTTTTCAACAAATTTCACTTCTTTATACAGTCATCACCTAGCGGATATTCGCTTTACTATCGTCGAAGATATCAAAAAAATCTGGTAAAATTTGTTGTCAAACCAATTTTTTGTTTCCGGCACTTCCTCAAAAGAGTGCAAATGCTTAGAAGATTAAGTAGTCAACTATCACAATTTATCAAAAAAAAAAACGAAAGTTAATTTACAACCCTAATATCCTTTTCTATAAATTGCGTCGTCTTAGAACAAGAATTAGTATAATCCAATCCCGTTTTGTTTCCATAATCTCTTGATCACCTCAATAACATTTTTACAATTTATCCCGAACGATAAATTTAGGAAACGTTTTTCAAGTCCGCCTGCGTTCCCCTTAATTTTTAACAGACCAACTAATGTGAATACTATGCAAATTGAACTGAGCTTGAGCGGAAGACAATCTGTATATAGTCTGATGAAGGTGCGAGATGTTTCTCAAGATTTGTGGCAGTCGCATTTGCTGGATTCGCGTCTAAAATTTGAACCTCGGGGTTAAATAATGCACAAATACATCTACAGAAAAGGTTTCATCTTTGTCGTGATTGATTTAATTGTTCATTTTTACGTTTGACGCTATAACCTATAAATAAAAATCAATTGGAAAGCAGAATAATAATAAGGTTCTGAAGGGCTTTCATATGTTCGCTCTTTCTGCCCGGTTGTTGCGCACCATCTCTGATGCGGGGCGATGTGCCAAACACCGCGTCTTACCCTTTATTCGAGTGAACGCATGTACTCAATTATTTTGAGTAGGCCATCCGCCAGGCAGCAGAGAGCATTGGGAATGAACCAACCACGGAACTACGCTGGCAAACAGACTAATACAGAGTGAAAAATTAGAAATTAAAATTCAGACAGTCCTAATATACGGACGAAAGTTGCGCACAACAACATTGCGTGCCACAAAAAGGTCCGCGACATTGGCGCAGGTCGCGTACATTATAAACTTGCCGGATTGGCGCGGAAACCAGTGGCGTAGAATGCAAAGGGAAGAGGCAGATGAGTAAGAAAGAAAAAAGTGGAAATGGAGAGAAAGGGCTAACACTGCTATCAGCACAAAAGGCCTAATAAAATGGGAAAGACAAGGAGAAGACCCAGAGGAATTTGTAAAGTGGGAGGAAGAACAGATAAAAACGTTCGCTAAAAGTGCAAGGACAACACAACCCCCACCAAACCAGCAAATTAAAAAAGAGCCAAACAGAAGGAGCAGACTGGCGGAGTTGAAAATGAAGAGATGGAAGCAATCCTGAAAAAGCTGAACGAGGTAAAGGAGGAGATAAAGAAACGTTGCCGAAGTAAAGAAAGAATTGAAGAAAGCAAAAGCTGAGTAGAAAAAAAAGGCTAAAACCTGACAAAAAGAAAAAAGAGAGGTGGAGAATAGGTTTAGTAATGTTGAGAACAAGCTAGAGAAACAAAAATAGAGAAGAGAAGAAATAACGTAGTAATTAAAGGGATAGATTTCGATAAGAAACAGCCGGGAAACCAAAAGTTAAAGCAAATGCTTACCTAGTGCTTTCAAAGGAGATAGAAGTAGAAATCAAAGTGGAAGAAGCAATTAAAATAAGAAATAATGGTCGTACAGGAAACTAAATTAAATGATACGGGAATTTTCGAAGTGGATGATTATACTATTTTTAATAAAAGTGGGAAGCATAGATACTACCGAGTAGGTTTTATAGTAAACAAAAAGATGAAGAATTTAGTAATAGCCTTTCAGAAGATTGCAGATAGGCTATGCACGATAAGAATAAGAGACAGGTATAGGAAACGCGCATGCTCGAATCGAAGTAAAAGATTGCGACACTAAAGACAAATTTTATGATGAGATAGGACAGAAAGAATCCCAAAACACTATATCAAAATACTAATAGAAGACCTAAACGCGCAAGTAGGACGAGAGGCAATATATAGAATGAGTAACGGAGAGAAAACCAAACATTTAGTAAGTAATGACAATGAGAACAGGCTGGTACAACTTGTAATGGAAATGAATATGAAGATAATAAGCACTGTCTTTGAACACAAGGATATTCACAAAGGACATAACCTTATGGCAGAAGAAGGAACGAGATAGACTAGGTGGTAATTGAGAAGAAGCATGCAAGATCAGTAAATATGACCTCTGTTACAGAGAGGCGGACGCAAATTCGGACCATACACTAGTAATAATAAAGTTAAGACAACAAATCCCTAACGAAACGAAAGAAAAAACAGAAAAATGGAAGAAATTTAAAGGAAATGAATTACAAAACTCCAAAGTAAACGCAAAATTTAAACAAGCTTTAACAAAAGCATTAAAAGTCAACCCGTAAGCAAATACCATTGAAGAAAAGTTAAATACTTATGAGAAAGTCATAAAGTAAGAAGCTGAAAAATGTCTTCGGAGGAAAAAGAAAAATAAAAAAGGAAAAGAATGGTTTGACGAAGAATGAAAGGAGAAACAAGGGTAAAGATGCTAAAGAATGACACTATAGAAAACAGAGACACATTCGATAGAGCAAGAAGGAAAACAAAACAAATTTGCCAGAAAAAGAAGAGAGAATATGTGGAGAAGGAGCTAAAAAATAGGGGACTCTTATGTAAACAAAAAAATAAGGAATTTTTACCAGAAAACAAAGAAAAACAAATAAAGTCATACAGGAAGAACATACTACATGAAGGACAAAGAAAAACAATTAATTAGAGAGAGTGAAAGAAAACTAGATAGATGGGCTCAGTACTTCAAAGAGCTACTAGAGGAAGAACAAGAAAACAAACAGAAAGAAAAAGATTCGCCGCCACAAAGCAGAGTTGAAGAACCATCGGAAGAAGAAATAGTCGATGTAATATAAAATTAGAAAACAACAACAAAAAACGGAATACCAGCAGAGTTTCTGAAGGAAGGGGGAACAACCATACTGAAAAGGATTGTTCAGCTAGTAAAAAGAGTATGGCAAGAAGAGAAGATGCCCAACCAATGGAAGACGGCGATGATATGTCTCATATATAAGAAATATATAAAAAAAGGACTGTCTGCGATAATTATCGTGGAATAGCACTTTTAGATGAGGTCTAAAACGTAGTAGCGACAATAATTAGGAAAATATTGCATAAAATATATGAACAAAATTTAGGTCTGCACATGTTATTTGTCGATTTCAAGCCTTGGAAAAACTAAGAGTACCTGAAAAATTAATAAAGCTGATAAAAAAACTTTACAAAATACTATCATTAAAGTAACAACAGAAGGAAATTCTGACCAACCTGATCCTATAAATAATAATTAGAGAAAATAGAATCCAAAGAAACGGAATAATATACAACAATAGACAGCAATGTGTGGCCTACGCAGATGACGAAAAGAGGAAAGGAACAGATATTTACGGCGTTAGATAATAAAGCAAAGGAGTATGGACTGACTATAAATAAAGATAAGACAAAGCACATGGAATTGAAAGCAGACCAAATGGAAGATATACAACTTCGAGAAGGTAAGAGTTTAAATATCTAGGCGTAACAATAACGAATACTGGCCCGAAAGAAATCGAAATAAACAAAAGATCAGCAAAAGACAGTAGAGTGGTAGGAGCCCTCACAAGCCTATTAAAGTCTGAAAATCAAAAATAAGAATAGACGAGTCGATAACAAGACCGGCTGTATTATATGGGTGCGAAACCTGGATTCTCAACAAACAAGGTGAAGCGAGACTAAATATAAGGGAAAAATACTACGAAAAATTTACGAAGTAGAAGGAATGGGATGGCGCAAATAACAAATAACAGTTGATATTTTTCCAAACCTGACTTTTTTGGCTCACGCTGTATCTTCCAGATCATTTCAGAAAACCTTAAATTAGTTTGATATATCGTCTTGTGTCTTCTTTAGTATGGTAACTCATGAATAATAAACTTTTTTCTCGTTACTTTCCTTATCCTATATTAAGGAAAGTAATGTAATCGGCGGAAATTTGACCTACCCAGTTTTTCACATTTCTGGACTAATTATAGCCTCAGGACACCAAAAAAGTTGGTTTGGGCCATTGGTTCGTGTGTGTGTGTGTGTGTGTGTGTGTGTGTGTCTGTCGGTCTGTCAGTAAACAGGATATCTCGAGAACCGTAAAAGCTAGAGACTTGAAATTTGGTACGCAAGTTACTTGTAGGTAGTGGACACAGTGCGAAGCTTTTAGTAAAAATCGGCCGGGCCGTTTGGTCGCAAGGTCCCAAAATCGGTCGCAAAGCGATCGCGAATCTAAACGGTTCAAGATACAAAAAAATTCATGAGAATAAAAATGATTTGTTATCATGAGATAAACATGAATTTAAAATAAAAGTTGGTAAAATAGGAACTCGAAAAAAATTGAAGCTCAGGATTTTGAATATACCGGGTGTTCATAAAATGTTTCGGGAAATTTATATTACCGGGTAGATCAAACCGAGACGAACAAAAAATTACAATGAAATTGTTTGATCCGAGGTCAAATAAATAAGTTATAGCCGATTAAAAATTAATTAAACGGACCAATCACAGCGCGCTCGGAGAGCTACCGGGCCGACTGCGAGAGAACGGGGGGGGGGTAGCGCTTGGCCGCTAGGAGGGAGCACGCAAGCGATAATGGCGAAGGCCGTGCGGCAGAGCTCGCACGGTTACCTTCAGTGACGTAGCAAAATTGTAAGTACGAGTCAATTATTGTCTTGTACTGTTTATTTTAATCAGCTTTTGAGTGTTGGACTCGCGCCTCGTCCTTTTTTAAATTAACAAATTTTTAGACGAGAGCAGCGCAGAGCCGAGACGATGGACTCGCGCCTCGTCCTTTTTTAAAATAACAAGTTCCGGGACCAGAGCAGCGCATGGCCGAGACGATGGACCCGGTATAATATATAATAATAATAGGATAAGGAAAGTTGTGTGATGTTCACACCAGATTTTTAAATTTTGTTCAACTTACACTTAAATGCTTATGGTATTCGTTCATAAAAGTAATTGAACGAAGGGTAAAAACCGTCTTTTCCAGATCAAGTACAATTTAGCGACTCTTAAGTTTTACCTCCTTAAAAAGAATCGACTTTATATTTGATATTCCTCCAGCGTCTCTAGTACAACCTTTTTTCCATTTTAAATGCTCGACATTTCTAAATTTTGCTATACATAAGATAAAATTTTCCTAATAAAATTTAGTTAACTGGAGTTTAAACACTGTGTAGGCCGTAGAATTTAAACTAGTCTTTAAGAGTTTTGAACCCAGAGCTTTTTACCGCTCTATTTATCGCATACATTTTTTGGGACTTTGGATCCGCTATTTTACACCCTGTATACATGTATTTGTGTTTTAAGCATTTGTAAAGCAGCTCTTCTTAGTTCATTTGCAAATTTAGAGGTCTGCGAGTGATCTTGTTTGTTAGCTTTGGTCCAATGTATTATGATTGTTCAAATAACACCTAATTAGAAGATCTGACACCTAATCGGCGTCCTTAAAGGCTCTGTGCTCTCCCCAACCCTCGACGACTTGTCCATAACATCCTTTATCATACTCAATACTCAAACAATACGTTAGTCCTCTCCATCTTATTAGGATCATCTCTACGACAATGACTGGACCATCTAAAAAACTGTTGAAACAGATGGAGAATGGCATCAAGCCTAAGTTTCCTTGTTGCCTACTAGAAGAGTCTTTAAATGAGAGACGATCTGGCAAACCCAAAGCTTTTCGAACGAAACATATCTTGGAAACACAAAGCAACCTGCTTTGAAGTAACTATTCTACCCTATAATAATATTCGCATTTCTAGCTTGAGACAGAACCCTACGATAAGTCTCCGGCGTTGTGTGGTTTGTGAAAATTACGCCCTCCACCAAGATGCAGAGATATCAACAATCTCTATAACAGTATTTAGGGCCCTGGTAACCTAATCATGTGTAGCCTGTACAGTTATCAAATCAAAATGTGGGTTTCTTTTTAAGACAATTGAGGTTAGGAAAGCTCTATTTTCATTTCAGCAAAATCAACTTCAACATCTAACCATCCTGCAGAGGTCTGTCTTATTTGAAAAACGGCTAAAAGTTAAAGTTTTATAATAAATCGTTCGAATGGAATATTTAGCATCTTTATTTGGTTTGAAAACTTCTAGTTCTTGCGTGGTGCTCTTAGCAAGCGATTGGGAGCAACCTCTTTCCCCATTTTCAGAAACTGGGTTTTTATTCAATTTTTAACAATATCTAGTCTAAAAGAGGGAGGAAAGTTGAGTTAAAGTAACCCTGGCAGAAATATTCCCTTCAAAACAATTTTTTAGCCTTGTCTACTTGAAGATTTGAAGAAACCTCAACACCCAAACGATAATGAGATCAAACAAACTGAGAAGAAGAAGAAAAGTAGGAAGCCCTATATCAATACATTAAGATCACCTGAAACTACTTGAAATACTCAAATAGTATCAAAATATACCCAAATAAATATTCAAAATTCAAGTGCATCTTGGTTTTATTTTTCTAAATACCGGTAGTACAGTAATGGAAAGTCTATTTGCTTACAAATGAAAACATAACCCATCAGAAGAAAACGTAGAACGTTGAAGTTACTACAAAACCATCTTCCACCCCTAAAGAAGAGGTTCAATAAAATGGCAAACAGTTCATTCTTTTCTATTTTGTTTTTCTTTTTCTTTAATTTCTTCTATTTCCTATCTATTTTTTATCTTATCGGCGCATGTTCCATCATATTATGGTCGCAAGGCCACAAAACTTGCCATTCGTGTTCTTTTGTCCATTTCCCGATAGCAGAACTATCCCGCCTTCTCTTTTACTTTCTTCCTAACTCTTTTTTACTTCTTTTTCGGTTATAAGTAAAAGACTATCAATTCAATTTGACATTAAAGGTGTCTAATAGATCCTTAATGCTCTTCCAAATGAACTTGTGAGTGTTTGCATCTCTTCTTTTCTTATCAGTAGCATTTTATTGGTTCTTTATGTAACTCTATCAAAACTCTATCTATCTTTCTTATTATCTAGTGATTTTTATAAGTTCTTGCTTTACTATCATAGAGAGATGTTCTCCAAAAGTTGGTAAGATATTATTTGCATTAACAACTTCTTGGCCTATTGCTTGTCAAGAATCTTCTTTGGTAGAGAAGACCATTTAGGACCTTCAATGTACAATCGTTTTCATACTGCATCGTACTTCTTTTTATTTTGGGGTTTCTAATTACTTTGAAACCATTTTGGAATTTAAGTTTAGGGATAAGTGGAAGATTTTTCTTGTGTGTGTATTAATATGTATGTCCTAAACCACCCTAGTGGGATGGAAAGCCTTAAGTATGGTCCAAATTCTTAGACCATCAGCGACAAACGTTAGAAAACCAAGCGTATCTCACTATATTACGCCTTTAAGACTAAAATATGTAGACCAACACAATCCGTTTGAAGAACTGACTAGTCCTAAAAACTATTGCAACATCTAAGGGATTGGTGGGACGAACATGAAAGTCCAGTCTCTCTTAAATCTGACTGAAGCAGAAATCGATAAAGATCGATGCACATCCCAGCTTACATCGATCACGATCATTTGCCCAAAATACTGTCGCGAGTCCACATTTTACAATTTACAATGCACAGGCCTTTGTTTGCTGTGAGTATAGCAAACATTTTATTCAATTCCCACGTGGGAGTCCAGAAATAAATTTAGTATTTGCATAAAATCTATAAATCTTTATTCATCTCATAGTAGATAAGTACACAATACAGATATTACAAATATGAGTATAGACGTTTCAGAAAATACTCCTGGCGTTAGACCTAAGTAAGAGTACACTACACTAGGTGAAAAAATAAGACTGTGCCACACTCTGTTGCGGCGTAACAACAGGAATACTTGTGGTAACACAGAAGTGTTGCAGCAATAAATAAATAAATAATTCGAGTTGACTAGAATTGTGGGGCTTCGTATGCGTTTAAGTGGAATCTTCCCCGCCGGCGCTTACTTCTCGGCCTGCGGAACATCGGGCGGTTAAGCGTCGCACTTTCGGGGATTCCCGCACTTACCAGCATGGGGTACAGGAACGTGGAGATGCTGTCTTGGGCGACGGAGTTGCGGGCCACGCACGTGTAGACGCCCATGTCGTCCCAGCGGATGCTTCGTATCCTCAGCTCGCCGTCGGCGAGAATGGACATCCTTCCGTCGGTTCCGGTGCTGGTGATGACCCTCTCGGCGGGGTCGAGCCAGATGATGTCGGGGGTGGGGTTTCCGACGGCTTTGCAGGGCAGGGCGATGTCGCTGCCTGTAAACGTCGGGTTAAATCGATCTTTGGAGAAGGCGACGCGACGTACCGATGTTGTCAAGGTAGATGGTGTTGAAGAGGACGATCCTGGCGGGGCTGCGAGCTCCCAGGAGTTCCCCGGCGAGGAGCTGCGTGAAGTTCCTTTCGGAGTTGCCGTTTCTGACGAGGTATAACTTAGTTTTGGCGGAGGCGATCTGGGAGCCCGCCTCGGCCAGGCAGGTGAAGGTTCCTTCGTGGACGGGAATGGCGGAGTTGATGATCAGTCGACTCTTGGTCTTTGCCATGCCTTGGGAGGGGCTGTCGTTGATGGCGTTGGTCTCGAAGCTTTCGTTCTGAAATTTGAAAACCATCATATTACTATCTGTTTTCGCGACGACTTCCCTCAGCTCACCTCAGTCAGAGGAGTGTTGCCTTTCAGCCACTGCATAACGGGAGCGGGGGATCCCATGGCTTCGCACTCTAATTCGACGCGGGAGCCCACGGGCCGAGTGATGAGAGGAGATGGAGACTGGCTGATCCTGACCCAGTCGCGCGTCCTGCCCGTGCCCATGCCCAAGTTGGAGGAGCTGCCCGTAATGTCGTTGTCGAGCTCGTCCGCGAGTCTCCTGCAGAAGACGAGCTGGACCCACACGGCGGCCAATACTAATACTGATAATTTCATCTACAAACAAGCGACCGCGTTAATTCCCCCAAATGATGGCTACTGGGCTGCGAAATATCCACGCCGGCGATGCAGAAGTCGATGCAGCCCCGCACGTGCTTCGAATGCAGCGCCCGTTCGCCGAAATGCCCGAATTGCGTCGACGCCAATCGGCCGGCGATTAAGCGAATCGCAAGCGGTCAGGCCACGTTGACGTCAAGCGACAGCCGTAATCGGGGAGCGTTTAATGGACCCGCGTGACTCACTCCATTCAGCGCTCGGGCTCAATGGGCCAGCGCCGCAACCGCATTTCTGAGACACGCGCCCTGATTAGCCGCACGTTCTTCGGACGCTCGGAACGGCACGTACCGTCTTGGGAACAGCCGAGAACTGGAGTGGCGACTGGCCGCTGCCGCTGTCTTATCTTATCTGCCAAGTTCATCGCACCTCGCATTCCTCCGAAACGCGATGGGCTATCAGTCGAGTACGCGAGAATTTCATTCACTTTTTAACCTCGGGAGAAACAAGCGAACGTGAATTTCGGTTTCTCGCTCTTGACCTTGAGACCCGATAGTCGTAGGTCGCGTTAAATTACTGCCGAGTTATTCATCCGGATTCCGCTTAGGACCTTTTCTAGCTAGCGCAAAATTCCGACGCAATTCGCAATAATGGCGGATTTTCGTGACAAAACAAGAGCAGAAAACCAACGAACCAATAAGAACAAGCGTCTACACTACCCCCAACCAATCGAGGAGCGAAGAACAAGAAGCTCGAGAAATTCCTCCCTTTACAGAAATTTGTAAACGTGAAATCACTACAACTCGACCACAACCGGCAACGAGTGAGTCGTAACTGCAATTTATAAACAAAGATAAAATGTTAGGCGTGAAACGTAAACACTACGTTTGTGTGAGTAAATTTGCGTGTTTCCCACTATGACTGGAAATAAACAATCACATAAGTTGTATCACTGCCATCAGGCGGTCTGTTGCATCATAACAGTGATGTACGTACAATATAAATAAACGATGAATGAAACCAGAAATGTTTAGCAAATTTGAGTTCAAAATGACATACGGGTATTGGGACAAAAGGGGGAACAAAAGTTGAAAATTTCAGAAATTGAGACACCAACTCCAAATGTCTACATCACTTAGTCTTGAGAAGAAATCAATTGGTGGTTCTCGAGAGCCGCTAGATTTTTCGAAAAATGCCAGACGTGTACGTAGGGAATTCGTCCAAGTTCGCGGAATTCTGCGAGTTCCTGTCGAGAAATTCAGGCAGAATCGATCAATCCTTTAGCAGACTTTCTCTGGCCTTTTATTTATTTAGAATTTAAAATAGCCAATTCCAGCAAAACCCAGACGAAATTGAGATTTAATCGCTTCGGCTGCGCCATTACAAGATTCCTTTAACAATTTCGAGAAATTTCCAATTTCAAATTCTCGAACCCAGTCAAAATTTTGAAAACAAACCGCGGTAAATCCGCTTTTTCAAGAATTCATGCGCAGAAGACCAAGCAAGTGCGGAATTTTACTTCGTGAGCTTCAACCAGCGTTGAAATATTATTTCGCTCTGTAGTCTTGTAAATTTACTGCCAAGTGTGGATATTAGGCCAAAACATCTTATATTCAACTAAAAATGCCAGTTTGAAGCAAAATTCGCGAGTCAACTTTGTCCATAAAGATAAAATTTCCAGTGAATTGATGCATTACGAGAATATTTAAGAGTTTCAATCGGTGAATTCAGCTAAACTTTAATAGGAAAGAGGCGACCTCACATTTAAATCTGGTGTTTAAATTCATCAACGAATTTGGCAATGTAGTGGTGAACTTACAATCTTCTGTTAGGAAGATGTTACTAGCAGTTCTACGGGAATTTCAATCAATTCTTTCTTAAATGTAATCAGCAAATTTAACCGGAATATTTAAGAGACTTTACATTTGTAATCGGTGAATTCAGCTAAAAAGTAACACGGGGGCGAATGGAAAATGAAATTGCAAAATTTTAGTTTGAAATTCATCAAAGTAATTCAAATTTGGTGAGCGTGGTGAATTTGAAATCTGCCTTTAAAGGAGCTGTTAGTAACAATTCCAGAGGAATTTCAGTTAATTCAGTTCCTACATAGTGGCTGTTGTGAATTCTAGCACCAAATGTAATCAGCAAATTTAGCTGAAATTAAACTTCTAGACAAGACCAGCATTGTCGGACTTTGCCTTGGTTGAATGAAGCTGCAAAAGCAAAGATTTGGGAAATTTTTAGTTATTGCTGAAATTCCTAGCGGAATCTCAACATTTCTTGAAAATGATATTGACAAAAATGATCAAACTGTAATTAGTGATTTAAAATTGCCAAAAACCCACAATGCAGAATTCGGAACGTTCCCTGTATTCCTTCTGGGGAATTTTCAGTTGCAAAACCTCCTGAAAACCCAATTAAACGCCGAAATCTCGTCTTATGTTGCTGATTGCGCAATTCTACGCGACCGCTCAAGAAACCAAAATGTACAAAAGTTAAATAGGAAAAATTTTAGATGCTGCTGAAAGAAACCCTAAAGTCTGTCTTGATCTCAAACGAGTAAATTTAATCACTGGGCCTCAATCTTGTAGAGTTAAGTGGTGAATTCAAAAATATTGCTGAACAGGGCCGAATTGGTGAAAGTTGAACCGCGCCGTTTGTAAAGCGTTAAAGGGGCGAATTCAATTTTTGAAACCAATTGCGCGAATTGGATCTGTGAAGCTGCAGGGGCGCAAATTTCCTGCAAGAGAGCGGCGCCTCGCCGGGGATGCTCGCGGTCAAGATCAGACTTTCCCACGCTGCGATTAATCGCATCGATTAGCCATAAAAATGCCGTTGCACCCGAAAGGCCCGGTGGCAACAATCGCAGCTGCAGCACGTACCGGGGCGGCGGAGCGCAGCACTCGCGGAGATGCACCAGGAAGCCGAGAGCCCGCCGGGGGAAAAGTCGGCCTTATCGCCGCGTTACGAAATGGGGCGCGCTATCAGCAACCTGCATGCCTCTGCCCTGATTCAGCACCGCGGCGGCGGCTGGGCGAAATTCCCGAAATGTTGCGTCAGAACGGCGCTCGTCTACAGGGTGGGTCGCAAGCAACACTGAGCACTTACCATTTTGGCGTCTCTTCGGCACTGACAGTCCAGTGCCTCCCGCGTCCTTATATACGGCGCGTCCTGCATCTTGGCGCTGGTTCCTCCTTCTTGGGCGGCAGGGCCGCCGCGTCGCGACGCAGATAATAGTTTTATTAGGCTGAATGGCGGCCAGTAACGAGCGGCAAATTGCCCCATTAGCAGGTAATTATAATCAGCGGCATTGTGGCGGCCGGCGCCGCCGCCGCGCCCCCGATCCAATCGGGAAGTTCGGGTGCTGGGGATTAACCTGCTTCGGCGGCGGCCTCTCGTTGCGCCGATCCCCAATTATTTTAAAAGGGGCGGCGGGAATCCCGCGCCAGACGCCCCGTACGGCTTCGCCGGCGGCTAATTGCGGCGATTGGGACGTTGGCGGCTGACACCCGAAGCCGAAACGGGAAGAAAATTGATCACCCGCTTGTTTACCGGAGCGAGCGGCATCCTATTTTCGAGCGCTTCTTCGGGTGTCAGTCGATGCTGATTGAGATGACCTGGATCTGCAAGCGCCCGAGGAGATGATTGCCAAGCTGGGCTTACGCGGATTTACCGGAGGAGATCCCGCGATTTAATTCCAATGTTTCAACCTCATTTGGAAGCACTCCCAATCAACATCAGTCGCCGCCGTTCCCTCGCAATGAAGTGTCCATTCGAAGGCCATTTAGATTCTTAACTTTATGGCCTCTTCTTGTCCTTATGTTACGCGTACACTTCTATTTGTTCTAATTATGATCTTTTCATTCTTCACATATGAAAAAAGTAATTCTTCTGAAACTTTTTGCAGTCAAAAAACTCGATTGCTAACTAAAACATTAGAATAGCCATGAAGTGTAATAAAATCAAAAAAAGGCGTGGTAATGTTGATTCCAAAAACCCAAGACTTAATTGTCAAGAGTTTGAAGATTAAAAAAGCTCAAGGTACGTTACCTTTATTTTTTTTTTCAAAAACTAATCAAATATATATGAGATGGTAGATGGTACGGAGCCTGCGTGAGTTTCGACAACTTCTGCAGAGAAGTTAATCATTACCAGATGACCAAGTTGTGAGCAACACGTGCTTCGCACATTTTTTATTTCACATCGAATTCCTTTAAAAGCTTGTCGAAATTTAAACACTTTAGTGGAAGTCTCCAAGGTTCTTAAAGCCAAACAAACAAAAAATTTGAACGTACGATTTTCTTCTTCTTCAATTTCCTTGCATCTTAAATTGAGAATGCTTAGTAATACCTGACCAATCCACAAAACAAAAATATAGATGTCTCAATAAGTCTTCAAAGTTAAATGAGATCAAGGTACACTGCTTTGACTAAAAAAAGGTAAAAGTAGGATCATGGCCGACGATAAACCATGTTAATCTTAATCCACATCCAATTACTATGTGAATTCTTCCAAATGCTTGGTAATTGCCAAATCAACATATTTGAGGTCAATGAAGGCCAAATTTTGAGAGGCAGGATCAAAGTGAACAATCAGGAATCAAAGGTGATATTCTGCAGACTCCATATTTGAAATTTATGTTGGATAAGACAATATTTCCGCGTCAAAATTTTGGGAGCTTTCAAAAAGTCATCAGAGCAGAAGATGCAAGGTTATCAAAGCCAAATAAAGTAAAAACGACAAAACCAGACAATACTGAGGTCTTATAAATACTTGGTAACACCCACATAACCGAACCAAAACTGTTAAGATCTAAGAAGGCCAACTGCAAAAAGCAAGGTCAAAGTTTATCTGCTACTCTATTCTAAAATATCATATTTAACTTTTTTAAAAAATCAGAAAGGTCCCAACGATGATGGATGATACTGATCTTCTATAGACTCCACATTTGGAATTCATCTTACTATAGTTTCAACATTTTTGGAAACTCATTAGCATAAGAAAAGTTTCTGGAGTTTTCAAAGTCAAATCTAATAAAAAGTATGGAAACCGACAAATAATAAGGTCATTCTTCCGAGTGTTTGGTAATATCCAAATAACAGAATCATTTTTTAAAACCATTTTTGAAGTCAATGAAGGACAAATTGCGACAAATAAGACCAAAATAGTGGATAATATGATCTATAGGCTCCATATTTGGAATTCGCATATTGCGCGTCAAAATTTGTTAGAGTTCTCAAGCAACATAAGCGATTTCAAATATGAAGCTCGGTCGTCAAGGAAAAGTTTTCTAAATTTTCAAAGCCAAATAAAATAAAAACCATGAAGCAAATCGTCCAAATGTTTAATAATACCCAAATAACCGAGCCGAAATTTTTAAGGTCAAGGAAGGGCAAATTTCGAGAAGCAAATTAAAGTTAGTACACTGCTCCATTCAGAAATGTTGAAATTTATTTTTTAACAACCAGTGAATCACATTTTTTCCATATTTGGAATTCACATCTTGTAGCATTAAAATTTTGAGGGTTTTCAAAAATCATCATAGTGGAAGTTTCCAACGTTTCCAAAATAAAATAAAGTGAAATAGTGAGATGGCCTGATACTTCATATTTGGAATTCACACTCGATGACGCAATATAATAGCATCAACATATTAGGGAGGGGGGGGTTTCAAGGTTTTCGCAACCAAAAAACATAAAAACGATGAAAAAGAAACAGACGTTAAATAATAAGGCCATTATTCTGAATGCCTGGTAATATCTAAATAACCAAATCAAATTTTTTAAGGTCAAAGAAAGGCAATTTTCAAAGAGCAAAGTCGACTTTGGTGTGTTATTAAATGTATTCTTTTTCAAAAACCAGAAATATGCAAACGGCCACAGTAAGGCAACGGTGGGTCATATGGTCTATACAGACTATATTTGGAATTCATATTGGTCCACGCAATATCATGACGTCATAATTTTGGGGAAGGTTTCAAAAAGGGAAATTTAATCATCCTAATGGAAGTTTGTTAATTCTCCACAGTTAAATAAAATAACAACAATGAGGAACAGACAAATGATGAAGTTATACATCTAAATGTTTGGTAATATCAAAATAACCGAACCAAAATTTTTAAGGTCAAGCAAAGCCAATTGAAAAGAGCAGGATTAAAGTTAGTGTGCTACGCCGTTCAATAATATCACATTTAATTTTTTAACAACCAGAATAAGGGAAACGATCAGAGTGAGGTAATGTTGGATAAAATGATCTTTTACAAAGTTTATATTTAGAATACACAATATGCGGCGCAATAATGTAGGGTCAAAATGTTGGGCAGCTTTCAAAAAAGTCATTGTAATGGACGTTTCAAAAGTTCACAAAGCTAAATAAGGAACGCAAAAATAATGAGGCGATTCTTCCGAATGTTTGATAATATGCAAATAACTAAACCAAAACTTTAAGGTCGAGGAAGGTCAAATGGCCTTGATAAGGCAATGATATGATCTTCTACGGACTCCATATTTGGAATTCACCTGGGATATCGTCAAAATTGTGGATGGCGATTAAAATTCAGATTAGTGATAATTTCCAAGATTTTCAAAACCGAATAAAATGAAATCGGTGATAAACAGGCAAATAATAAGGCCATTCTTCCAAAGACTTGATAATATCGAAATACTTAAATCCAAAATTTATAAGGTTAAGGAATTCCAAATTGCAAGGAGCAACATCAAAGTTAGTATACTACTCTATTCAAAAATACTAAAAATTATTTTTTTAACATCTAGAAGCCAAACGCCAACAGTGAAATGACTGTGGATGATTTTGTCTTCTATAGACCCCATATTTGAAATTCACATTGAGTACTGCAACACTGTAGCATTAAAATTTTGGAAGACTTTCATAAAGGGAAGTTCGATCAACCTAGTAGCAGTTTGCAATGATTTCAAATAAAATAAAAATGCCAATAAGAGATAAATAACCAGTTTTTTCAAATGCTTGATAATACTGAAATAACCAAATCCAAATTTAAAGATTAAGAAAGGTCAAATTGCAAAAAGGAAAATGAAAGATTCTACTACTCTCTTCACAAGTATCAAATTTATTTTTTTGACAACCAGAAAGAGCTAAACAGATAAGGGAAGGTAATGGTGGATGAGGCAATCTTCTACAGACTTCTTATTTGAGATTCACATTGGATAACGCGTATCTAGTACCCCAATAATCCAACGAAAATGTTTAAGGTCAAGGAGGGCTAAACCTCGAGAAAAAAAATAAAACTTGGTGTAATACTCCTTTCACAAATATCAAATTTGTTTTTTTTTACAAACAGAAGAAACCAAAGGACCTCAGTAAGGCTATGGTGAATTATGCGATCTTCTACAAACTCGAAATTTGGAATTCACATTGGATGACGCAATACTGTAGCATCAAAATTGTGGGAGGGTTTCCTAAAAAAATTATAATGAAAGTTACAAAGCCAAATAAAATAAAAGCGGTGATGTACAGCCTTGATTTAAGTGCCTTTAAGTTACAAATTTCATCTAGAGCAAAGTTAATTTTGGATACTTCTTGAACGGCCTATTGGAATTCTGTCTTATCTGTTAAATTTTAGAAAGAGTTGATGATATTACTGACGGTCTATATATTTATCCGTCTGTTCAGGTGTCTTGTTTGATCTCTGTGGAGCTAAAAGGGCTGTGGTTTATAGCCAAAATTGTTTATTGATGTTTAATCCGTTTATCTGTTTAACTTGGTGTTGGTTGATTGGTCTTTGTTCTGGTCAAGGTCATCAAATATAAATTCATACATAGAATTTGGTGCACAGATACTTAGGCCAAGGACTAGATAAAGTTAGGAGATGAGCCCTGTAACTTCCAAAGGTGAAGATTAAATGGTAATTTTTTATTGTTGCTCATACTTGTTCGACTTCTACCCATTCTTTTAAGTTTCTTTTCCAAGTGCTTATTTTATTCTGGAGTTGACGCTGGTTACCCGTTATGAGTAGCATGTCTGCGTATGTCAGGGCCTGGGTCATTATTTGCATTAAATTGCGATATCCTAGTCTTGTTCTTCTAGTTTTTTTGATTATGCTGAAAAGTAGCGGGCTAAGACTATCGCCCTGTTTCACTCCCTTATCCGATTTACGTCCATTAAGCCTTACTCTGCATTTTTGTTGATGCTTTTAATTATTCGTATTAACTTGGGGCTGGCTTGCACTTCTTCCAGTGCTTTCTATATATGTTTTCGTGGTACTTGGCCGAATGCAGCTTTAAGGTCTAAGAAGACCAAGAAGATTTTTCTATTTTTGTCTATTTTCTTTTCTATTATATTTCAAATTGTAAAAATATGGTTTTGGGTTTGTCTGCTCGTTCATCTTCCTTTCTGTCCTCGATTTCGTTCCTTCATTTTTTCTCTACAATTTTGCAGTACAATCTACTTGCAACTGATGATAAACATATTGTTCTATAGTTATTACAGATTGCTTGTATGTGGACACATCACTATATACTTATTTCCCGATACATTTGTATTTCATATAAGACATCTTCTGATTGGTTCTCCTCTTTTCTTGAGTAATTCTGGTCTAATGTTATCATCTTCCTTATTTTATTTTCTCTTCGCTAATAACATCTTCAATTTCGTTTTCTTCATTCTCTTCTTTCCTCTCCGGTTCTTTACTTTGGTTTTCCTTGTTTTGGAACTTAGTTTTGTAGTAGCCCTTAATACTCCACCCCTCTGTCCGCGGCCGGTGTAGACGAGTTCGAGTCTCGCTCAACCTATGAGGGTATGTGACGTCCTATACTGCGTTCAGCGAATACATATAGTAATAAAACTCTCAAAAATTCCCGCTCATTTTAAATAACTGTCCGTTATTGGCCGGTTTAAAAAAGTGCGGTTATTGCGCTAGTCAGATTCACACTGACCCGTTTTTAGGCACTCGTGTGTTAACGCGGGTAACTGGTTGTGTGAAGAAGTGGTGATTTCATTTGCATCTCACTATTAATGATAGTGTGAATTGTAAAAGTAAGTTTTTAAATTTTTATTCATCTGTTTAACGCAAAGAGGTAAACAAAATATTGTTATAAACACTACATCGGAAACCTGGCTTCGGCGCACATCTTTCTGAGTTTAGGGGCGGTTCAAGGGTGTGTCATAATAATTTATTACTATATGTATTGGCTGAACGTATAATAGTTCGTAAGTAGTATAAGGTTGCATGTTAGTAGATACAATAAACCCTCGAGACTGCAGTGCCAGCTAGTGTGCCCCAACAACAAAAGCAATAAGCCTATGTTAAGCAAGACCTCGATTCGGATCGCCTGATCGCCAAATCGCAATTTAAAATGTTTTGGCTGTGTTGTTGTAAAGCAATGTGTCAAATATTCTTTTAGTGCAGGTATGGGTGCGGCAATATAAAGTTTCCAATGAATTTATACACAAAGAAGATATGCACTATATAAGACGTTTTTCAGTGGACAAATAAGCCTCTAAGGGCAGGGGGTGTGCAAGAAAGATTGGACTGCTTCTCAACCTGAAAAGGCGGATCGGCCCCACGCCAGCAAAAAAGCAACTCTTACCGCTTAACAAATGATAGCAGTTGGTTAATTGTTCCGAGGCTGGCGGAGGCCAAGTTAATGGATAAGAGAAAAACAGCAACCAAGGCTCGGAACGACCTAAGCAGCCTATAAATAAAAATAAAAGTTTGAAGAGTAGGAATACACTAATCTTAACGGTATATCAATCACTTTCAATATTTACATTTCTGAGAGACTATAAAGAAAGAAATTTTTTTAGTCACTTCTATCTGAAATTAGCAAGTAATCCTTCTTAAAATAGGAAAAAGATAACTTTACACTCCAATTTTTTTATTATATCTATACATGCGTAAATTCTCCTCTATTGCCCCCAAAATGACCGCGCCCACCACCCAGCCACATTACCAGATTATCGTCTGCCAAAATACATTGCGTAACGTGCAGCACCAAGGAGGTGTAAAATAGTTAGAGGGGTCTCAGGTTACTATTATGAGCAAATTGTAGCGCATCGCTCAAATTTGCACCAAAATAACTCGCGAACAAAAACATCAAACTTTAAAGGATTGAAAGAAAGAGTACATGGGGTTTGGGAAGATTCTTTTGCTGAGTGACACTATTTCTGAAGTAGATGTTATCAGAGGAAGTCCCTGCCTCCGAATCACTTGATCAACATTCTTAAAATTATTTATTTTCTTTTCACTGTCACTGTCCGTTCTCATGATTGCACTGGTGGTAATGGTAAGGCTCTAACGCCCCGCGTGGGAGCACGGCCTGCGACTCTGCCCGGTCGTCGCGCACCATATCTGATGCGGAGCGATATGGCAAGTATCGCGTCTTAGACGACCGCTATTATTACCCAAACAAGGGTTCGAGCGAGCGCAGGTACTAAATTATTTTTAGTGACTGAGTAGGCCGTCCGCTAGGTTTGAGAGAGCTCCGGGAATGGAACCCGGATCCGTCCGTATCACAGTCCGCACTGATCACAGCAAAAATTGATACAAAAAACCAGTTTTTACTCCCAAATATGATCTAAGTTTCTTTTACAGTCCATATTATTAAGACGGTGGCGTTTATCTTACTCTACTTTTCGAAATGGGCAAAGATAAGGTACAAAGTTTGCTGAAATACTGTGCTACGGAGCAACCCTTCATGAGTGCTGGTACCACCTGGTATTTGTCCACTTTTTAGGATTTGTCAAAAAGGGGTGTGGCGACTCTTTCGGGGCGATTGAAACTCTTGGAGTCTCATCTGTCTCCATCTTTTTAAGGTGGTAAAACTTTTCTAGACCAGGTCCTAATGATTCTAAAATGTCGTGTTGATACCTCCAATTAGCACTTCCGGAAAGATTATCGCCACCTGTGACATTTTTCCGTTCTCCCTTCTTGTCAATCTGTTTTTTATTATAATTTTTGTGGGATTCGGCCTCTAACTACATATCGGAACGTTCTATATCGATCGAGCTATAATAATAATTAAAAGTATTCTGCCAAATTTAGTCTCAAAAAATAAACCAAAAAAGAAAAACGAGAGACAAATTGATTTATCATAAAGTGAGCAAATAAGAAAAGGGAGATCGAGTGAAATTCCTGAAAAAGGTCAGCATAAATTTCGCTTTCTAATTTGGATCTATTTTTACCGTTTGCACTATGTTACAGAGATAAATAGAGTAATAATAGAAAAAGAGAGATATCAGCGCTTTTTAAAACAAATTGGATTTAGGGCGGATTTAAGTTAAATTGGCTTTAGTAAGGCGAGCTCATTTGTCTGTTGTTTGAAAACATTTAGAGATTTAGTGTTCCGAGAAAAAAGGGAGACTAATTTAACAACACAAATATTATATCTAATTTATAACAACAAAATGTACAGCATTTTAACTCTTAGGTTTATTAACTGCACAAAGCGTTAGCCAATCTCATGAATGCTTCGACTTCTACATCGCCGTCCAACGTGTCCTCCAAGTATCTCTTCTAATGACCCCAACAAATATTTGTAAGGAAATAAATCCGGACTTGGATTGCCTAAGTACTACCGACTTCAGAATAAATTTCAACAGACGATCGTCCTCGGAAAGGCAGTTAGCAATTACAATCACTTTTTGAACCCCAAGTTATGACTGAGCATTAGAGTAGCTTCTTTCAGCAATTTCAACAACCCTTAATCGGCGATTATCCTCGAGAAGGCAGCGAACAACGCGAAAGTTTTGCTGAGTCACACTGGTCCTCGGGCGGCGTCGGTGAGCTCCGTTCCAACTGCTTTTACTTATCCCAAAAATTGTTTGACACGCATAGATTTATGTCTCTTAATGTTGTTGTCTCCGTACCGTGGGTAGACTTTAATAATTTGATAATAAGCGGCCGTGCAACGCACAAGACTAAAGTAGTGGTACAACGCTCAATAGCAACAATCTTTCAGTAAAGAAATCCACTTTATACTTTATTCATCCTCGTAAGTATGTAAAACGCCTCTTATCCAAATAATTGTCTTATTTTTAACATTACAACTTATCTTTGGGTCGGAGAGCAATTCTTGCGTACCCAGTTTATGACATAATGGGTGTGCCAGCTCTTTGTAATATTTTAACGCTTATTTTGGTACGCTTAATCTCATTCCTTATGTAACGTAATGGATAAATAAAAAGAGATAAATTTGATTATGCTATATCATTATGGCATTGTTTTTTGGTAAGAATTTAGATAAAGTAAGAATCTCAGATTGGAGATGTCTAGTATGTCATCGTTTAGAACTGCATTCAGGTGCTAAAAGACAGTCCTGCGAAAAAAAGAGAGACACTTATTATCTTTAATTTTTGTTAACAGATATATTAGTAACGAGAAAGAGCCTTAGAGAAAAGAGAGATAGATCTAGTCGCACAGTAATCTCCACGCCCGACCTTAAAAATTAATTCTCTAACTACATGACATCTGATGTAATATTTAATAACAAAAAAGAAATGTAATAGTTGTAGAAAAAAGTTGTCGCTATTAATTTTCTTTTACCAGTGCAGCCTTTTAACATGTGCCATTGTCTTCCCTGAAACTTAGCGTCGCATGAGGAAACATAGAAGGGTCAATAATTTAAAGCTACATCTCTAGAAAAAAGAGAGACACAGTCGGTTGTATAAAAAAGAGATATCAATTTATTATTGCTGGTTTAAGTTAGGCTAAGCTACACGCTATTTGCGAAGTTAGGCGCAGCATTGTATTGCACAAAGATATAATAGAAAAAAAAGAGATCACTGAAGTTGAGAGATAAATTCGAGCAAATAGTCACCTTAGCGTTGATTTAAAATTAATTTGGGCTAATGAGTTGCATTAAATGTTTATACTATACAGAGTTCTGGTTTTTAAAAAAATATAGCGATAAAAAAAAAGAGATGACTTCGATTGCACCTTCAAACGAGAAATGTATGTTATTAAAAAAAACTTTAAAATAAAGCCACCTAGACTGCTAGTTTCTACATTCTACAAATTGTAACAGCAATGCTTTTCTAAATAAATTGATTTGACGTTTATTTAACATTTAGTTAATTTATTTGCCCTTTTCAATTGTGTAACAATATTTCATTTTTAGTAGTAAAAAAAGAGAGATCAATCCCATTTATTTTTCTTAGAGTTAAATGGAAGTTAGATGAAAAGCGTGTGGCTTTTATCAACCTAGTCTTCATTAAAAAACAAGAGATAAACTTAGCTAAGAGATTTCTCTGATGCATCTCTCAAAATTTTTTGGTTTAAAGTGTCTACATTCGGTAAGATAAGTTCATTCCGGATCTTTATTGTCTACCATTTTATATTTCGCAATGTTTGGCTTGATAGTTATACAAAAAAGAGATAAGTAAGGTCATTTCGTGATCTAAAGATATAATAGTAATAGAAAAAGGCAGATAATTTTGGTCATAGCTACTAACAAGACAAAGTTTTAATATTTATTTAATTATTAAAAAATCCAGATTTTTTATTCCACGCCATGTATAACATTTTACTAGTGACTTAAAACAAATCATAGAAAAAAGAGAGATAGATGTAAGTTTTTTAAACGCCTTTCATGACACAAAACTTAATTTTTGACATTATTAATAGTCGACTTGTGATTAGATCTCGTTTATTGTTCAGAGATCGGAGCTCTTTAATCTCCATAACTTAGTTGATTATAAAGTCAGGTTAAGTTAGGCTTATAAATTAATTAGAGATTTTTTAGTTAAAACTGAATGTATCGAGAGATTACTGCTTACTAGAGAGATTTATGTTTTTAGCTTTTTCGCTTTAAACCAGAATTTTCAAGTTCTTGTTGTGATTCTATGAACACTTTGGTTTTTTTATCCCCACTCAAGGAACTAACCTTATCACAGAACTATCCTTCTGAGGGAAAGAGCTTGAAACCTACAACAGCACCCATTGGCCTGCTCAGTCCAGTCCTTGAATTGCTAAAGCCCTTAAGTAGAAAAAAGTTCTGGAGAGACACTGATGAACGAATTTAACTTGAAGTGGTTTACATGAAAGGGGTTTACTGCAGAAGATTTCGAGACAACAAAATTATGAGAGATAACGGCGCCATTGAACTCTCTTTTTATGAAAGGAGAATAAAAACACCAACCAGGCAATTTTGAACTCAATGGTAAAATGCCATATTTTATGATCAGGACGAGATCTTTCAACAACATTTTGTACCAACTTATGAGCTGGTCTAGTAGGCCTTCCTAAGATTTTTTCTGGGGAAAAGAAGAAGTCCTTAAGTGGGGAATTTTTCGATGAGACCCTGATAATCTCTTTACAGGTGATTTAACTCTGGGAAAAATTTAGAATCCTCTACTAATTTCTTCTTTGTGGAATCTTGAAATAAAAGGACCCTTTGTGACTCCAATTGAATTTGTAGTTCGTTTGGATTGGAAATTGTGGTTTGGACCTTCAAATTCTTTCTCTAAATGGCGGATTTTTTTGTAAACAGTCCAGTTGTTCAGTTGCTACAAAGATTAAGAGACTATAAAAACCAAAACTGGTCACACATATTCGGGTGTGACTTTTCTTTAATTTTGATTATTTGGTTATCGCTCACGCTGCTGATCGATCTGTTTTTTTTTGTTTTTGTTCTCGCTCCCTATTCATTCCTACAGTAACTTTTTTGAGTTATTTAATTTATTAAAAAATGTAAGGGCAACCTGTAAGGTCAAGCAGAAAGAAACTGAACCCCGTGCTGCACTTCAACTCTTTGTTTGGCGACGAAATTAGCCGCTTCCATCAATTGGCGATTTACTGCATTTGCTTACTTAAAAAGCATATTTATGGTGCGCTGCTATTGCGGCTGATTAACTGCCAATAAATTTCAGCGGCGCAGCACCGGAGCGACGGCAATAAAAATGAATTATCCGCAATTTTTTGCCGGCCTTCTGTTGGAAGGCTGCGGCAGCATACGAGCTTCTCGGGGCACCGATAATGAATTCGAAAAACACTCGTTAAAACTTCCACTCATCCCCAATTTTTTATTTGTCAGGCCTCGTTAAAAGTCCCAAACGAGCCGATGTTTACCCTAAGCGCATTAAATCGCAACTATTTCGCAGTTTATGTACGCGCGCAGACGCTTTTAAAATTTTTTGCGGCCGCGCTTTCTCTGCTAGCTCAAAAATGATTAAAATGAAATTTAACGGCGCTAGGCAGCTAATAGGAAAGGGATGGGGCGAAGGTCTGACTAGCGAAGTCAAGGGACGTATGTAACCCACAGTTGTGGCATTTACATTAGTGCTGGCCTTTCTCACTTCTTCCCTTTTATCCACTTTCTTTGTTTTGTCTGATTCTTACTCCCTTCACTTTTGGTTTTTTGTTTAAAAGATATATTGTTGTTAGACCGGTATCAAGTCCACATTCTTTATTCAAACAAGGCTTAGGGCAAAACACACGACCTTGCTTGCCTAGGTGGAAAATCCAAGATTTTGCCCCCAAAAACACATTGGTGGATGAAGTTGTTGAAAGTTTAATTTATATATCATATTATCGAACTGACTAGACACTTCCTAAGTTCTTAAGTCGTTCCACGTGTTAACCTTCTTTTTGCATCCGAAGAGAAGATGTGGACCTTTTTCTTGGTAGTCAGCAAAATATTTACACCATTTCTGCCCTTTTCTAGTTAGAGCTGTCGTCACTTTATCGCGCTCCTCCATCTTCTCCTTATCTACTCATCTTTTCTAATGTATTCTCGAGTACTGTGCCGTAATCTTCTACATAATTGAAGCAAACCAAAATAGTTTAGAACATGGACAACTGATCGGTTTGTGAAAACCTGATTATGCTTTTAAGTTTCTCCAACATGCCAAGACAGAACATTTTTAGAATCATTGGTTTTGTAACGTGGTTCAGTTTAAAACTTACAGTGTGAAATCAACATTAAACTGCCTAACCCGTATGGTGTTAGGTAGCCTGTACCTGTTGTACGAGGTGTGGCAGAAAAGTAATGAGACTGATTTTTTATTTACCAAAGTTTTTATTTTTTTCAAACATCAATGTAGCTCCTTTGGGCAGCTACACACCGATCGCGGCGGTGTTCCCACTGTTGGTAGCAGCGCTGGAAGTCTTCAACCGGTATGGTCTTCAGCATGTCCGTTACAGTCTTTTGGGTGTTTTCTAAAGTCCCAAAATGACGTCCTTTGAGGACATTTTTCAGTTTAGGAAAAAGGAAAAAGTCACAGGGACTGAGGTCAGGTGAATAGGGGGGCTGGGGAACCACAGGAATGCCTTTTGAGGTCCCTTTCGCATGTGAAAATGTTCAGTCAAAATTTGATGTATGGTAAATCTGTTCAAATTTAATTGTTCACTCAACATTCTTAATGTTAAACGACGGTCTGATCTCACAAGAGTGTTCGCACGTTTGATGTTTTCGAAGTTGAAGGCGTCCCTGTAATTCCACTGTTCCATTTTGCGTGACGCACAACCAAAATACAACTTCGCTAATAGCAGTCACAAAAATCGCATAGTTAACGGAACGAGTTGAAACTCGCACTGAGCTATGGGAGGGTTTTTATACACACGTTCTATCAAGTACAACAGCGTAGCGTTGCCAGATCGCTTGCAGTGTTGCCAGTCTCATTACTTTTCTGCCACATCTCGTAATCCTGAGTTTAGCCTGATTTAACTTTTACGGCGGCACGGGCGTGCGTTTACTTTCAAAACCCGTATTTAACATGGATCGTGAGCTTATTCTAAAAATACCGGTACTGGTAGACCACGCCTGCATCCCTGAGAGAAGTAAGGGTAAAAATGTAAACGCATTACAACGCGAGAACTTGCCTTTTCCTCCCGATGTCTGCTGCGGCCTACTTTTAAATTTTAGCACGTAAATAAATTTTCACTTCTTTCATTTAATTTTTTTATAATTAAAGGTCTATAGATAGTTTTTAAAAAAATGTATGAAACCTAATGAACAAAAGCTACCAATAATAAAATGAAAGTAAAAGAGCAATACAATTCTATCAACCTAAAACGTAGCGCAGCCAATCAGAGTTGAGTATCAAGCCAAGTTAACCAATAGCGTGCGCTTAATTTCCTTCCCTAGCAAGGTATTCAGTTATAACGGAATAACATCGATGGATGGACTCCCCTCATGTCACTACCGTCATCTCATTAGCTCATAGGACTTTACTATATGTTTATTATGTAAAATGGTTCTGATTGTTAATCAGAAAATAAACTAAAAAAAAATCTGTTATAAGCAATAAAATACTTCCAATAAATGCTACAATATTATGTTTATTTACTAAGAGGTCCTACCCAATCACAGGAATTAAACAAACAAATCTTCTCTCCCCCCTGCATTAAAAAGGCTGCTTAAACTCAAAATGATGTCTAAATCATAATTTGAGTGGCAATAATTCTACAATAACTTTATTATCGAATTTAATATTAGTTTTAATCCTATTAAAACCCCAAGAAGCAACAGTAAAATTAAGGGGAAAAATATATAGCAGGTTTTGCACTGTAGAATGCTAAAAAAAGTACCTCCAAAAAGCAACAGTAGCAAGTATAGCATTCAGTAAATATGGGTAGTCATTTCGTGCTTCCATCTTTCGGGAAAGGTGAATTGGCACAATGTGCGCATCTGGAGGACCAAAAATCCCCGTCTAGTTTTCTATGCTTTTTCGAAAGGGAAGGCGTACGGACCATTCTTTCTTGAAGAGCCCACCATCACTGAGATGATTTATTTGGACATTTTGCAAACTGGTTGATGCCAAAGTTGAATGAAGGACAGAAACTGTCAAAATATCATTAAAGAGATCATTTAGATTATTTACGGTGAAGGAAGAGCTAGCAACTAAAATCCCTTCTTTATTGATCGACGATGATTAGACAAAGATTCTCATTTTCTTTTGTTTATGGTGATATTTTGCTTTCTACCATTCTGCTTTGTTGAATTAAAATATCACATATTTTTGGGTATCTGAGTTTTTTCTATAATGCATTCTTGTCTGCTTTTTTTAATGATCCAAACAAATCATCAATTTTTTGCCCGTTTGGACACTTTTTGCCCGAACATTAGCAACATCTTCAGCAACTCTTTTCGAGAAAGCGGCGAATAATGTGAATATTCTCTTAGTCGCGCTGGTTCGCAGCGATTTTGGTTTCGTTTTCTCAAAAATTGTTTGTCCCCAAATTGTGCTATAAGTCTTCTCAAAATTTGGACGGTTTCACAACTTGTGTTGAGAGAAACTTGATAAAAGAGCGATAATTCAAAGTGCCCTAAAAGAAAGTACCCCTCTTTTTTAATTTACTAAAAACGCAGCTTCCTCCATTATCTACTAAGTTTTAAAGCTAATTTGAAGCAGATGATTTTATTTCTTCTTGGTGTACTTAATGTCTTATTGTTAATTATGCATTTTTGGTATTGTAAAACATTTTACATATTAAAACCCCATACAAACGCTTGATTCTATACTCGTAATTTGGATCATTTGAGTAAGGTCACTTATAGCTGCTTCCATATCGTCTATTCCCCACGCTTTGTATCTATCCAGTTTTTTAAGGTTCTACATTTTATTTTAAAATGTTTCACCTTTTTTGTGTATGTGGTTTCTAGTTTCATAGATAATTGCTCAAGTTTTATTTATACAAAACCAATTTCCAACGCAAGTGTTACGTCTGTGTAACCTAGGGTTTCTACCCCGTCCTAGAAAAAATGTAAATATTGAGGACAAATTTTTTTGTTCGTTCGTAGAACACCTGCTGCCTTTCATTCTAAAAATAGGAGATTCTCAGGGCTCTGTAATATCACCCAGCAAGTCAATGCTACTTGCTCTCGAGAGTAAGAGGACGCCGACAGATTTACAAGCTGAGGTTTAGAGCCTTCCAAATGCGCTATCGGCCAAGATCAAAATAAGATTCCATTAAATCAATACGCGTGGCGACCAATTAGTAAAAACGGCCCGGCAATTTTTGAAACGGTTTCAGTGGGGTTCGTAGGAAACCGGTTATAACCTACGACAAGAGCAAAATAAGAGCGGAGATGGCAAGCGGTGTAAATGAGACGACTGGTACACCGTTCAGTTTATTATTGCATTCTTATTACTCTCTAAACCCATCCTTCAACAATTCTCACGTTTATTACATCTGACGTGATCGCAAATTTACCCGCTTCGGCATTTGCTTTAATGCAAGAAAACCACAAGTAGGGTGGGCACCTGCAATCTGCTGATAGTTTCGAGTTCTCATAACAGTAACAATACTACACAATAAAACAGACTAATCTACCATAATATACTGCATAGACTCTGCCTGTTTAGTCTATTGGTCTTTGGAGATCGCATCCCAATTCAGCACTAATTTGGCCAACTCTCGTGCACCCATTACAATTTTTGCGTCTACCCGTAGTTGACCGGTTTACAAATTCTGCAAAAGGTGTCCATCACTTTTCATAAATTTCATTCGTTTGAGAAAGGATTAGCAACTTTCTTACATGCCTATTTATCTTAGTTATCCGCCAACTTCAAAATAGGCGGTCTTGATAACATTCTCAATACTAACGCTGTTTTAATGACAAGGGTGTTAGAAGCACCTTCTGCCTTAACCGCAAGTACTTTCTGTACACGAAAAAAATCCTTTACTAGTTTGTTCTTGCACTCTTCCGTCTATATCTCATCTGCGTACAACATAGCGGCCCCGCTTTATCGCGAAAGCTCCACGCCTCGCCGTTCCGTTTCTTTTGGTTGTCACAAATTGTTTATATGTGACATTTCCGAAAAATCCGATCGCCGATCTCTCCTTTAAGGTAGCGGAAATGATCCTTGCAGTAGAGGCGCTCGCTGTTGAACAAGAAAGTCTTGGACAAAAAATACTACCTAAGTTTTTCCGCGTTAAATCTTAACTTCACCTTATTAGCTTACGTTTAAAGCGCCCTGAACACTTTGTTAGCGCATAATTTCAAAGTTTTTAATCAAACCGCCTAAACTATTAAAAAAGTGTGATCCAAAAATCTCTTGATTTCTCCTCATGCCAAATGTTCTATGCATGCTCCGCTGACGTTTGCACACGTTAGCGAATGATGGTTTTGAAAGTAATTCTGGTGCTTCAAGAATCTTCAAGGAATCAGTAGGAGGAAGGAACAACACTTGACCAATCAAGAAAAAAAACCAAAATAAAATTGCTCTAGATAGGAATCGAACCTTCGACCACCGGATTACAAGCGCGACGCCTAACCGGCTGATCCATTCGCTGACTTGTGCAAAAGTCAGTGGAGAATGCATAGAACATTTGACATGAGGAGAAATCAAGAACAGAATACGGGTCGACTTTCCTGTGCATTCCTTACACTTATTTAGCTAATTCTTTAAGGGATATACATGAAAAAATTTCCTCTTTAACGTGGCAATAACCGTTTCTTCTGATCCGGCAATAATCTTTGGTCATCTCCGAGTTAGTAGATAACCACGTTGAGGTCTTTATATTACAAGAAACCCACGCAACAGACTGTTAGATACCAAAAATAGGCTACATTCCAGGGTGCAATCTCTCAGCATCCATGGACCACCTCATTGTAAGATATATTAGAACGGTCTGAACAACCTCTTCGGAGTCTGGTATTTTGTCACTCCAGGGTGTCCTTTACTAGTTGTTAAGATACGCGACTTCATTATTGGCAAAATCTACAAGCCACCAAAGGTAGCCCACTAATTCGAACATTCCGCTCTATACACAAGAAACTTTAACAGTCATCGTCAACAACAGGTAGAAAAAGTCGTTAAGAGGAAAACTATTTATTACCATCAACGACCCCTATCAAATGATACTCGACAATTTTCTCAACTCGCAACAAACCAGTAATTACCACTGTTGACAATAATATTTCTATCATCAAAGCAAAGTCTCTACTAATATGAAACTTTTCAAAAGCAAATTGGGAAAGTTTCAGAGCTAAAATTTATAACAACATATTGTGCATAAAACTCAAAGTTGCAAAATACCAAAGATTAGTCTATTTATCTCCATTTCAAAGAAATATGGGCCCAAAGAAGCTAAGACATCCGACATTGCCTATCGGAATGGAAACTGCAAACAACTTTATCAGGAGTACAGTTCAAATAAAGATTCTCAAATGGGAAAAACACTTCTGTACTTCCTAAATGACCTTACGACAGCAATGGAATATTTTTCGAAAGCTTGAAGCAATCCCAAAGACTACTTGCAATAATCAAATCCAAAGTTGCATTCAAGATCTACAACACCTAAACAACTTAAAAAAGAAACCAGAGAAAGACTTTCTGAAATAATAGGTAGCAATTAACAAAACTTACCGATGTCGCAGCCAACAACTATCGAAAAATTGACTATAGTCATCAAAGCAGTAAGATGCAAAAAGGCAGCAGACTTAGACATCTACTTAAATTTCAGCGGAAAAGCTACTCTGTGACTATTAAACTTCTACAATGACATCATACAAACCCGTACTTTGCCATCTACATTTTTAAGAAGAACAAAATCATAATCATACTGAAAGCAGGTAAAATCACAAAAGTTCTCAAGAACCGCAGAAGTGTCTGCTACAAAATCATCGAAAAAATCCTACGCAATCGTCTTCAATCTGGATTTATACCCGGCAAAAACTATTGTAACCAATTGCTATTTCTAACCACCTACATTAAAACTAGATTTTAGAACAATCTGTAGGCCCGTTTTTTCACATCTACGTCTGATCAGGTTTAAGCGGACTGTATCGTATTGTAATTTCAAAAAAAAATTTCAATCAAAAAGCCAAAAGGCTGAAAGACGCTCACCGTGGAAGCGGACGCTCTGCTGCAGGAATCGGGACAAGTTGCCCCAATCTTCGCTGCGGAGCCGATTGAAAGCGTCTTTTCTGATGTGGGTCCTTCAGCTGGTTGTGTCCGAGGTTTGCAACAGAATTTTTCTTCCTACCTCGCCGGGTTAAAATACAAAAGAAAACGGGCCGAGTTTCTCCGGAGGCAAATATCGACTCCCGTACACGCAATCGGTCTACAACAAACGACCTCCGAGATGTGGAAATTCCTGCCACCAATCAAACACGCCGGCGAACTCTCGGTCAAGATGGAAAAATTAAAGCCGGTCGAACGTTTCCAAAACAATCATGACTACACCAAAAACGGCCGTAGTGACGTCGCCGCGCAGGCGAATAAACCACAGCTGCTATTTCTAATCAAACAAAACGCGCACAGAGGGTGCCGCAAGACAGCCGATCCTATAAACTGATTATTTTTAAACCAAAATAAAAGAAATTGGTGATTGGCCCAAACAACGTCTCTAGCCCGTCAGAAAATATATCATGCAAATTCATATGTTAACGACATGGCTTTGGCTACCCAAACCAACAGCTTTAAATAAGCAGAATTACCACTTACAACCCATCTTGAGAAGATTCACTATTATCTCGCTCAGTAGCTAAATTTATGAAAAATAAAAGTATGCTGCATCAACTATAGCCTAGAGGTTGCTCTCCAAGACAGCCGACGCTGCCATAATCACACCCCAAAACGCCTGAGTTACTCTGAACAAGGCACTAACTTTTAAAAATTATCTGAAGAACTCAGACAAACTCAAAACTGGAAACAACGTAATTCAGAAATTCGAAACGCCTGCATGGGCGTAAATGCCAAACTTCTCCAAACGTCGGCAGTGGCTCTAGTCTACTCCACTGCAGAGTATTGTCCCCCTCATCTACAAAGAAAAACAGTCCTTTGGTCAAAGTGTAATAGAATACTCGCAGACAATGACCTTTCTATTCGCCGCAATGCTGGACGCATTGTCAATCAAAATTCTCGACTTAAGTCGGAAAACCAACCCATTAAAGTGGCTTAACAAAACCTCGCCAATTTTTCTGTCAAAAATGGGTAGTTCGCAGAAAAAAAACGACAGTTTGCAGAAAATGGTGCAACCTAAGCAAATATCAAACGGATTAGGGACTTACTAGGGATACTCTAACTCTTCCAAATGCAACTTTTGTCAAAGCTGAGAAACAGTTTATCATACATCTGATACAAGAATGTCCCAAAAAACGCTGTGAAGTGACCTAGAAGACTTATACCAACTAACGGCAAAAGCACAACAGTAGCTAGGAACCAGAGACCTACCTGTGGAGAGAAACTCAAACAGAACACTACAAGTCTTTTTAACAAGCTGCTGGGCCATAGTGATATTGTAAATTCATAGATAACCTAAAACTCCTAAGCGGAACAGATAAAAAGAGCATCGACTTCAAGTTTTTTGATTCTACAAAGAAGCAGAATACTCCTAGACGAGTCACCAATATCAAACCTTACTTTATTCCTTATCGTATCATAATATTTTTCCTTATTTCCACCAAGTACTGCTCAACAATTTATGTAATAAGCTCTCTTAGCCTACAGACACAACCTCAATAAACAAATAAAACTTAAGAAATCCTTTGATTTGACTTGGCTTAAAGCAGCTTTTACTAACAGCTCTACCTTAACATTCTCACTTTGGAAAAAAAATGAACAGGTAACTAATATACTTATCGAACATCTACAAGCTGATCCTGCTCTATAAATTTTTTAATGAAACCTACACTTTTTGTTTTACGTATTTGCAAACATTTTTGTAGAACTTTTTAACGGCCTAAAATGCCAAAGTCATGTCAAATTTAGCTATACATTTAAAACTTTTTAGGCTGACTGTCATGCAAGGGTTGTAATAAAAATAATGGTTACATTAATTTGATTATCATTACTTGACTTACCGCCAATAAGTAATTTAAATTTGATGCAACCAATCAGAGTGGAGTATTAATTTTAGCTAGCCAATAGAAAGCGAGGATTATAATGCAGATGGGGAACTGGCTTGAGATAGGCAGATTTCTTGTAATGTGAAAAATACGTTACGACCCTTTCGTTTATTTGTTTTTGGGTCTGCCTACCTATATGTCTTAAGAAAAAACAGTTTTCTAGTTACCACGAGTGCCAAAGCAACCGAATTTTGGCGGAACTGGATACATTCTGTTATACTAAACCTCCAAATACACAAGAAGTTTGTAGAGTGTGGTCTTTTTGCCTAAAACCAATTCTTATTATTATATTATATACTTCGGAATGCCGCCCACAGGTAGAATATGGACCAACAAAATAAAAAATAGAAGAAATCAACCTTTATACATATGGGAAAGCCATTCAAGTGAACAATGGGACACTTAAGAATAGAAAAACTTTTACTAAGCTTGAAAAAGACCTTGCGTTAGAATTAAGGCATATAATTCATTAAAAACACACTGCCATATCATAGCTAACAACAAGGTCTAATCTAAAACTCACGCAGATGAATGATGGGAGATCTGAAAATAAGAAAACTCTTACTTTAGTCTCCCTTTTGAATCAGAAACACAGCAAACTATCAATGACAAAATGCCATTTTCATATCATCAATAGGCTACTACTACTAGACTAAGGACGTTATTGGAATGGCCAACAACGAGGTCAAATTTAAAACTTAGCCGGGTAAATGATTGAGAACCTGAGAATAATTTTACTCGGCTTTCCATGACAACGTTGGGAAAAGACCTCTTCTAAAATTATAGCATTAAACCTATCTACGACACTGCCATTTTTATAATATCAATAGGCTATTAGAACTAGATGAATGATGTTATTGGAATGGCTATCAACAAAGTCTAATTTAAAACTCAAGTGGGTAAATGATGGAGAACGTGAGAATAGGAGAAATCTTACTCGGCTGTCCATGACAAACTTGAGAAAAGACCTCGTATTAGAATGATAGCATTAAAACTATCTATGACACATTGCCATTTTCATAACACCAATAGGTTGCTACAATTAGACGAATAACGTTATTGGAATGGCCAATAAGAAGGTCAAATTTAAAACTCAGCCGGATGTATACCGGAAGACTTGTACTACAATGAAGATTTATCTTTCAAGCACTGCAAGAGCAAAAATAAATAAATTTACGCGGAAAGGCAGATTAAGGAGTCCTAAAAGGCAAAATTCTATTCTTTTCCATAAAAGTTTTTAAAAATACCTGCAAATGGTAAAAACAAATTAGAGAAGATTTATAGTTCCCCGTAATAGGCCTCGAAGGCCCTTTGGGGTCGTAACAGGATAGATCTGTTACAGTCTAAAGCCTACGGTACACAAGGGTAGTAACGTGGCCAGCGCTACGTACCGACCGCCTACTATTACCCCAGAGTTTGACCTCCAGGTACTCATTTATTGCGCCTGAGTCGAGCTGGGCCGTAAAAATGCCAGTGATCGAATTGGCGAGAGCGGGATTCGAACCCGCAACTCTTGGTTTCGTAGTCTAGCGATCTATCCACTAAGCTACCACGGCTCTAGAGAGGATTTAGATTCGGTATAAATCTACAGCTGCTCAATTAGTCGGCCTTGAAATTCCTTTGGGATATTAAAAAAATAAGAAGAACGGTGCAAAACAAGAAACAAATTATGAACAACATATTAGAAAAAGCAACTGAAATGTAAGTCAAAAAGTTGTCACCAAAATTTCCAAGAGATTGATAAAAAAGAAAGAAAATAAAGAGTCTCAAAATGAACATAGTGATATCGTCAAAAATTTAACAAAACCTTTCTCCTCTTTCCATATCTCTCTTTGACCAATAACTAGTGATAAGTTTGAGTGTGATTTACCTATTAACTAGCTAATTCTGTTATATATATATAACAGTGCTTGATGTCATCGATTAAGTAAAAGTAAAAAATTTTTAAAATGTGCGAGATGCAGTTGAATAAACCAATTTAAAATTAATTCGCCTTTGTCTCCAATTGCGTCTGAACTGCTGTAATTGGTTATTCGAGCAACTTTGAATCATTTGTTTCTTTCAGTGCTTCCTTTTTTCTTCACTTGTTGAGTAGATCATTCGCGCCATTGGCTTCATTTGATTGCTTGTCGCCTGTTGGCTAATCGAATTGATTACACGTCTGGGATTGGCTAATTTAGATTTCTTGCTCATTTTTATTTCTAGTAATGAAATCTGTATGTTGGTCACTTTTTGGGATCACAAAGTTAATATTGGCTTAAAAAAATCTGAATTTGGACTGTAACGATTTCCAAAAATTAAATTAGGCATGGGTTTTCTGACTGGCTCTCGTATATATATAGAAAAGCCGTTATCGATTTGACAGTGCGAGCCCCGCAAGAAATTAGGAGAATCCTCGAGGACGCTCATTAGCGCCGAGAGGCGGAAAACCCGTTTAGCGGTCTCTGAGTAAAACCGCAACCAGATTCCGTTCCGCGAAAAATATTTGGACGAATGGGGAGCGCTGAAAAGCTAATTGCACCGCCAATTTCTAGTCGGAAAATTACGTAAATCGGTTCATACAGCTCGAGGCGCGCTGGCAAGTAACTCTAGACGAGTGACTAAGTATCGGAGATAATAAACTTGTTTTGTCCAATTTGCTGGTCAGTGGCGCGTACGAGGGGCTTTTTTTAAAAGCGTCGAAGCTCCACATAAACGACAAGGCAACGTTTGACGGGCATGGCGGCGTCTCGCGGATAAGGTACGAATTTCAGTTGAGTCTGCCTCGTGCACAATAGTAGGCGGTGTATCGCCTTAATTAAGCAGCTATGGGGCTTCGGAGAGACGGGCGTCTGGCAAAACAATCGGCAATGCAGGGAGAAAAACAGCGCGAAGCTTGTTCATCAAATTTCACGTTGAAATAAGACAAACGCAGCAAGTAGGCGCTGCTAGATTTTTTATGTCGTCGAATGTCAAGGTTTTTTAAATAAAATTCTGAACTCCTATTGCAAATTAGCTACTTCCTTCAGATAATTCTTTGGTTCCGAATTGTACAGAAAGCATTTCTCATAATTTTCATCAGTTTTAAAATTTGTGCTTTTTTCTGTTATAGAAATCGACCAATCAGACATCTGTAACTAAAACGGCTTCTGTCAATTATTATGCAGTTAAAAAATATTTTTTATGAAACTGGTTTTTACAAATTTTCACAAATTTTAAAACATCCGGTACTTGTTCTAATGAGAATTATATATACTATAATGAAATTTTAATACACAAGGAAAACGAAAGAGAGGTAGACCGAGGAGCGCACGAAAAAGAAATGTTTTAAAGGACTTACAACTAGAGAACATGTCATAAATGGAGGAATCTGGTATAGAAAATACCAACAACAACGGACCCAACCAACGATGCGCATGCCTAGCAACCCTGCCAATCACTTCACTCCTTGCGAGCTACAGAAAGAAGAAAAAGAAACTGGCCCAAAATAATCGATTTACCACTCAGTTAAAAGAAAACGGATTTTTTTTTAAATCACTTCCTGTATTTCTATTTCTTTCTGTGAAATGCCAAAACTAAATCTATATTAATAATTTCAGCTAGAAAAGTGTCGATTTTAATATTCTCAATATGTCGGAGGATACATACAAGATATCCTAGGAACCTTTAGAACTTATGGTTTACAAAGAGAGCTCATTCAAATATGAAAAGATCACAAGCATACATTTCTTAACCCTGATGATTAACACAATTTGTTGTGGGGGTTGGTGAATTTTCCGAGAGGTTCATTGATTACCTTAACCAATATAGCAATTATTAGGGAGGCTGTAAACAAGGGCTCTTAAAACTTACTTTCTGATACAAGACCTTTTAGTGTAACTGAGACCAGGACCCAACAATCTCTTTTAAAGAGTGCACTTAAGGCTCTTCCTGCTCCGATCTCTTTAAGGATTTAAATACGCTTTTTGCCGCTCCCAGGGGAGCTTGCAAAGCAGGCAATCCAAACACTTGAAAATAGTAATTTTGTTGTAAATATTTCGTTGCACACATTTTAACTGTGCTTAACAATGTAATTTCACATTTTACGTGAAGTCCCGTGTTCACCCGTCAACTACAGCCAAATCCCTTAATTTGGCTAACTAACCTTTTTCGGTTTCTTTAGGCGTTTTTTCACACGTTTAGCCAAATTAGGGGATTTGGCTAACTAACCTTCCTCGGTTTTTCTAGAGGCTTTTTGGCACGTTTAGAAAAACCAGAGGATTTGACTAATTAACCTTCCTCTATTTTTCTAGAGGCTTTTTGGCAAGTTTAGCCAAATTAGGGGATTTGACTAACTAACCTTCAGATTTCACTCGTTTAGACAAATTAGGGACTTTGACTAACTAACATTTCTCGGTTTCTCTAGAGGCTTTTTGGCACGTTTAGACAAATCAGAGGATTTGACTAATTAACCTTCAGATTTCACACGTTTAGCCAAATTAAATAATTTAACTAACTAACCTTTCTCGGTTTCAATAGAGGCATTTTAGCACATTTAACCAAATTAGGGGATTTGACTAACTAACCTTCAGATTTCACACGTTTGGACAAATTAGGGACTTTGACTAACTAACTTTCCTTGGTTTATCTAGAGGCTTTTTAGCACGTTTAGCCAAATTAGAGGATTTGACTAACGTATCCTTCAGATTTCACACGTTTAGCCAAATTAGGGAATTTGACTAACTAACCTTCCTCTGTTTTTCTAGAGGCTTTTTGGCACGTTTAGCCAAATTAGGGGATTTGACTAACTAACCTTTCTCGGTTTCTTTAGAAGACTTTTAGCACGTTTAACCAAATTAGAGGATTTGACTAATTAACCTTCAGATTTCACAAGTTTAGCCAAATTAGGGGATTTGAGTAACTAACCTTCCTCTGTTTTTCTAGAGGCTTTTTGGCACGTTTAGCCAAATTAGGGGATTTGACTAACTAACCTTTCTCGGTTTCTTTAGTAGACTTTTAGCACGTTTAACCAAATTAGAGGATTTGACTAACTAACCTTCAGATTTCACACGTTTAGCCAAATTAGGGGATTTGGCTAACTAACCTTCCTCGATTTTTCTAGAGGCTTTTTGGCACGTTTAGACAAATTAGAGGATTTGACTAACTAACCTTCAGATTTCACACGTTTAGCCAAATTAAATAATTTAACTAACTAACCTTTCTCGGTTTCTCTAGAGGAATTTTAGCACATTTAACCAAATTAGAGGATTTGACTAACTAACCTTCAGATTTCACACGTTTAGCCAAATTAGGGGATTTGGCTAACTAACCTTCCTCGGTTTTTCTAGAGGCTTTTTGGCACGTTTAGACAAATTAGAGGATTTGACTAATTAACCTTCAGATTTCACACGTTTAGCCAAATTAGGGGATTTGATTAACTAACCTTCAGATTTCACACGTTTAGCCAAATTAAATAATTTAACTAACTAACCTTTCTCGGTTTCAATAGAGGCATTTTAGCACATTTAACCAAATTAGGGGATTTGACTAACTAACCTTCAGATTTCACACGTTTAGCCAAATTAGGGGATTTGACTAACTAACCTTTCTCGGTTTTCTTAGAGGAATTTTAGCACATTTAACCAAATTAGAGGATTTGACTAACTAACCTTCAGATTTCACACGTTTAGACAAATTAAGGACTTTGACTAACTAACTTTCCTTGGTTCTTCTAGAGGCTTTTTAGCACGTTTAGCCAAATTAGAGGATTTGACTAACGTGTCCTTCAGATTTCACACGTTTAGCCAAATTAGGGAATTTGACTAACTAACCTTCCTCTGTTTTTGTAGAGGCTTTTTGGCACGTTTAGCCAAATTAGGGGATTTGACTAACGTGTCCTTCAGATTTCACACGTTTAGCCAAATTAGGGAATTTGACTAACTAACCTTCCTCTGTTTTTGTAGAGGCTTTTTGGCACGTTTAGCCAAATTAGGGGATTTGACTAACTAACCTTTCTCGGTTTCTTTAGAGGACTTTTAGCACGTTTAAGCAAATTAGAGGATTTGACTAACTAACCTTCAGATTTCACACGTTTAGCCAAATTAGGGAATTTGACTAACTAACCTTCCTCTATTTTTCTAGAGGCTTTTTGGCAAGTTTGACCAAATTAGGGGATTTGACTAACTAACCTTTCTCGGTTTCTTTAGAGGACTTTTAGCACGTTTAACCAAATTAGAGGATTTGACTAACTAACCTTCGGATTTCACACGTTTAGCCAAATTAGGGAATTTGACTAACTAACCTTCCTCTATTTTTCTAGAGGCTTTTTGGCAAGTTTGGCCAAATTAGGGGATTTGACTAACTAACCTTCAGATTTCACACGTTTAGCCAAATTAGGAAATTTGACTGACTAACCTTCTTCGATTTCTTTTGAGGGCTTTTTCACACGTTTAGCCAGGTGAGTATCTTTTCTTTTTTTCCACTTTTGCGTTTGATTTTTTGTTATTAAAGTGTACAATATTAAAACAGTTCGCTTCATTCTGCTTCTAGGTATTTTTGCACCTTTTGATATTCTATTTGTTTATTAGTAACATTTTTCTGTATTAGTTTACAATATTATCTGTTTAGAATACATTAACAAAGTCGATTTTGAAAATGTGGCCATGTAAATAACTTTATATAATTGTATGTTAAATATTTCCTCTTATAATTCTAGTGTATTAGTTTGCTATCACTCCCATTAGTGATCCATTACCACAACTCATGTCTTTTCACTAAGGCCATCTATCTACCCCTTCATAGCTTTAGTAGTCATACGCAATAAACAATGAGACTACAAGTGTTTCATTTATTTTTTGAGACGCGTAGATCCTAAAAATGGATTTGAGTGTAAAACTTGTATTCAATATTTTTTATGGATCAAATACTATTAGGGTGTGGAAGAAAAATTTATATAAATTAATTTAATTATCTTTTCAACTCATCTTTTATTTGCTTTTTAATCCTACGCATTTTTAGGTCTCTTCACAACTGGGCAAAAACTTTAGGAGGCGTGGTGGTACCATCCAAGATACTTTAAAAACCGCTCCGTCAAGATGCCAAAGTTTTAATGAATTTAGGTCAAAGTTATCTTGAAATGCAGTATCAAGGAATAAGAAATAACAAACTCGAAAAAATAATGACGTAATCAATTTCATCGGAAATTTCAACTCCAACAGGTAAAAACTTGCTGTTATGACTTGTAAAATTCACTACATTATTTAATCTTGTCGTATTGGAAGCATACACTCACAAAGTGGTCTTTAAAATAATATTAGCATCTTCTCTGCCATGAATGGTCCAACTTACTCATTAGTCCTTGGTGTACACTCATCCAAGAGACAGCTCTAAATTTTGGACGCTACACATTCTTTACGTTCTAGGTGATGCAACCCAACTTGCTGTAATTCTGTGACCATGACAATCTTAGTCTTTGCCCCAAAAAATACTGCAATGGCGAGAAGACCTGGTACGATTCTAAATCTTTGAGAGAGAAATACTTTAGAAAGAAAAAGCGAGTGTTCTTTAGGTAACATTTGTATAGAAAGCTGGATTCAGAATCGCATAGGGTGAAGCCAGCTGCATTCTAGAAACTCTACGCTATTAAAAAATCAGCTTATTTTGTATAAGACCATCATCCGTTCTGTCATGACATATAAGACCCAAGTCTATACTCTTGGTGCAATAAACCGTACAAAAGAGATTTTAAAGCGTTTCTAAATGTCTGCTTCTAACATTCTATCCTTCACCAAAAATGCGGACAGTTTTTAATTTCAAAATTATCATCCAAAGAGCTCTATGGCATGTAATATCACACACAGTCTGTCTATAGCCTTCAAAAAAAATTACGTTAAGGAGAGAACATAAGCTTTCTTTCTTTATATTCAAAATACCCTCGTAACTTAAAATTCTAACTTTTGTCGCCCTCCAATAGGATAATTCAATCTTATTGAGGGCTTGGTGAGTCCTAAAGATTAAAGTTTGATTACAGTCCAAGCTATTTGTGAATAGCAGGCGGGTAGGTAAACAGAAGAGCAGACTTTCAGGTCTTTTCAGAAATGATCCATAAGTCTTTGGTCCCTTCTATCATTTTGGCACATGCCCCTATTTCCACATCGTCGATCAAATAATTCTGCATCCACATTATGGTACAAATTTGACTGTTATCCAACGATGAATTCGAAGCTGACGCGACCGCCTCCGAGGACTGCAAAATGGAAAAAAATAAAAATTCAACCCAAACCAATCTTGCAATAAATGGGATCGGTGTCGCCGCGCAGAGGCGGCCTCCTAAATCCGTGTCAAGGGCGCGCGCTTGTTTAACGGGACAGGACTACATGAATGCAAATTTCCACCCCGAAATACGTGCGGCGTTCCGCGTTAGCCGAGAAGTGCGTAACAAGTGCGTCTGCCGAGACGTCATCGTCGGCCGTTATGGGGGCCCGGATCGGCCAACGTGCAATTCCTCAAGTGCAGAGACACATCAGCAAACCCATCGTTGGAATATTGAGTACTAGAAGGTGATCATTCACATTAGCTGCAATCAATTTTAATGAGTCTCGCGTTTACTCTCAATTATAACAAGACAGGACAGAGAAAAAATTTGGTTTAAAATTTTTTTTACCTTAATTTGTACTAACTTTCATTCGGAGCTTTTGCAATTTGTGTTTATTGGCAATTGTGCACAAAAAGAGCAAAAAGAGAAATATGGAATGATATGGAGAGCCGGTGGTGTTATTATTGGTCTAGGCAATAGTTATTATTATTATTATATTAATTTTTTATAATAGAAGTAAATAAATAATACGAAGTGAGTAATTTACTAAAATTTTGGAAATTCTCATAAGTTTTAAAGTTTTTGGTATTTATACATTAAGAAGCCAGTCACTCAAAACCAAGAAAAGTGACTGCATCCTTCTTTTATCTATAACATTTCAGTTTTAATGTGCAGATTGCGGCCAACTCGTTATAGCAAACACTCAAACCAACAAGCACAACTTTTATGCGCCAAACTGTGATTTCACATTTTACGTGCAGTCCTGTATTCGCATCGCTGTCTTTCGCTCTCATCCACTTTAAGTGCTTCTAACATGTCAGTGAAGTATACACACAAAGGTATGTGTCTTAGAAACCCTTAGAACCTGTGGTTTGCGAAGAGACTCCAACATGAGAAGACCCTTTAGCTTATCCGAACAACCAAGATACGCAAGATCTGGGAGCAACGACATTTTAAACAGTGCGCTAAAATTTCTTTTCAAGAAACAATTAACTTGTATTGCCGGCTTTGTCACTGATATAGTCGGCCTCCATTATCTTTAACCCTTTAGATAAAAATTTTGCCGATTCTAGGAAACCTTGCAAGGCAGATAATCCAAGCGCCTGAGAATAACAGCAATTTTATTGTAGGCGCCACATTGTGATTTCACATTTTACGTGCAGTCTTCTATTCGCGTCCAACGGTTACACACCGCGCTGACTTTTGCTCCCATCCCCTAAAAATTGACCTGCTCAAAAAGTAGCCCAGGTCATTTCGACTCCCAATTGTTAAATGCCTATTTTACCTGTTTTGGTTGATTTGGCCTTTCGTATTTAATAGCCACTCTAACACTCCCTTACAAAACGAGTCTGTCTCTACCACAAAGTAGACCCAAAAAGTAAATGCCTCGATTATTTCCCCCTTTTAATAGTTTTATTTGCAGAGCAACATTTTTGAACATTCGTATTTTCAAGATAAATTTTGAAAGTGAAGCAATCACTGCCACATATTTTGGTATTCTTTGGTCGTTTTGTGTAACTGTATTTTAAAAATTCTCTTGCAGATATCTTGTCTGTAAATAAATCTCGCGCAATTTAGTCATCCACACCATAAGTCATTAAAAATATCATTTAGCTGTCATTAAGAACTTTAAGCAGTCGTTCCGCCTGGTGACTCTCATTCGCGGCCGGTTTTCCGAATTCACGTCATTTCTCTTTCAACTTTCATTCACTTCCACCAACACTATTTGCATTTCTATAACATCTGATATACTCACAAATAGAGAAGATCTTCAGACCCGTCCAGAGCTCTGGTAGTCTTACGCAGTAAACGGCGAGACTATAAGTATCGTGTTTATTTTTTGGGACTCGTCGAGTCACGCAAACCGCTCAAAAGGGATTTAAGGTGAGATCTCCCAAAGCACTAAATGGAAAAAACGAAATTAAGAGTAAAACTTACCAATATTTTCAAAAAACATTAAAAATAGAGAATAATAACTAAGATTTATTCTTATATTTTTTAAGCTCTGTTTAATTGCAGATCTTTTCAGAACTGGGCAAATACATTAAGATGAGTGATGGTACATTTCAAGATGATTTAAGAACAGTCAGGGGAAAAGAAAAGTTTTAATGGATTTGGAAGGTTAAACAATACTAAAAAAGAGATAACAAGTCCTTATTCTTAAGCCTTGAGTATTGCAAAATTGGGTGCTTTAATTTTTGTGTTTGTTGGTTTTTCTTCTTACATTCAGTTTAGTGATACCTATCGTGCAGCAACAGATAAATTGGCCGCCAACTATGTACTCCCTATAGTAGTGTCTGAAATGTTATTTCCATCAATAAACTTTCGAAGATGGCAGCTCCTAGTTAGTGTTTTCTAAAAACTTTCATTTTCCCCATGAATCTATAGAGCCCTTCCATACTTAAAGAGAGAGGAGAGGGTGGCGTATGAGCTAAATGGACTGTGAAACATATACCCAAGACTGCAGTCAACTTTTGTTACCTCCACATTCATAAGTCAGGTGCGTTATCTACCTTACCGAGTTAGCAAGCTCGTTCTTTATTAAAATATTGAATTAATTAATTAGAGATAAAAGAAAGCAAAAACATTGTCGTTGTACTTATGTTTTCTAGTCTCTTTATACGCGTTCTTTTGATCACCGTGATCTTTGTGCAATGTTTTCCAACGTTAAAGCGCGTGTCAATGGATAAAGTTGAAATTTCTGTTACTTCTCAACGTAATTTTACAACGTCGTCATCATGATTCCATGGCTGCTGAGAACACTTCTTTAGAGGTGTGTTTTACCCACTGAAAACTTGCAACAGTATCAGCGGTTCGACTGGAAAATGAGCGGCCGCAGAGTGTTCTTTATAATCGGAAATTCATAACCGAAACATTGCCACCCGCACAGCCAGTCGGCATTTGTGGAACCGCCTAGAAGAAACTCTGCACTTTCAGGTCATCGTTCAAAATGGCCACCACAGATCCCACGGAAATGCCAAGTTTAGAGGCGATATCACGCACATCTTCTTCCATAACAATTTTCCCCACTCGCGCAATCATGGCTTCGGTCCGGCTGGTTTGAGGCCGAGGTTGCTTCGGCTCATTTCCACACAACATTCATAACGCCTTCACCGCATGTCTCAGTCGACTGGAGGTAAATTTCGATGAGCGTTTCACCACGCAAGAGGAGGCAACATGTTTTTCTTAAACACTAAACGTCATTTGAAGTACACAAAACAACACTCACTGCAATGGCGGTAACTCGACTTGTATAGATTGTATCGTGCTGTCATCTATGTTACAAATTCAGAAATATTCCCCGCATCTACTTACTCTCATTGCTGATAAAGAAATTGCAGACCTTAGAACGTACAAATCTTGCATCGATAAAGATCTATACAGGCTCCTTGTAGTCAAACTGAAAATATTTGTTGTGACACAAACTTTTAGCCCTCAAAATCACAGAGAGTCACTCCTCTAAGCATCTTTCTTAATTTATGACATAGCAAAGAGTAACTTATAACCAAGTGGATAGCAACACTGAGGTGAGCAATTTACTTTGTTTGTATATGTTTTCTTTGTTGTTACGCTAATGGCGCAAAAAAAAATAACCTGGACCAGATTCCGTTGCGAAACGGAAGTAAAAATTATATAGTCATCAGCAACAGGTCCGTCGAGAAGGAAGGGGAGAAGGGGTAGACTTTCCCAAGCCGATGGTTCGTAGGAGACCAAGCACGTTTCGGTGCATTGTTTTTATATTAATAAAATTGCTGTTTACTTAAATAATAATAATTAACTTCAGGAGTTTGTGTTTCGATTGTGTCCAAATTTAAAAAAATAATACAAAATTGCATCTGAAGAGACACTTGAAGTGAAATACACGCCTTACTGCGAAAATATTGAGTCATGTTATGCAAAAAGTAGTAATTATATATATAAAAAAAATTATGAGTGCTGCTGCTGCTGTCACACAGGTCAAAGTTCAACTATTGCTGTCACACAATTGTTCGTGCCTTTCCGTGCCGACCCGAACGCCTCCGAATGACAAATTCTGGCTTGGCGGTAGGCGCGGCCGAGATGTTATATTTCCGGAACCGCAAGCGATAGAAAATTTTCGTTTGAGAGCGGCTAATAAAGCACTCGTTATAATAAAAAATAATTTATATAATCAGAAATGGAAATTTGTTGCTCTACTTCTGGTCATTACTAACGCGACGATCACACACTACAGCGACGTCTAACTACTAATTGATCTGGCCAATAAAGAAATCCTCGTTTACGCATGCGCATTACAGTCTGCCATCATCTGCTGCCAGGTTACATGGTAGCCGCGCAAATCATTCTCACCATATTAACATTCTGAAGAATCCTGTGTTGGAAATGCAAATAACTCTTCGTAGTGGCCTAAATCTCTTGAAATGTCTGGAATTTTTCCCCTTCAAATGGGATTGAAGTTTTGGATCCGAAGTACGACGCATCTTCTTTATGTATACTGCACTCATTGCATCGTTTTCGAAAGCCTACTGGATGATCCAAACAGTTTCTGCGGCTCTATGTTTCAGCTTCGCATAGAATTTGATGTAGAGTTGCTACTATACTTGATCAATCATTACAAGCAGGACAATCACACGCTACGTGTGGCTATTTAACGACTCCAACGCCAGTAACGTAGTCATTCACGCATGCACAGTACAGTCTACTCTCATCAGCTACCAGGTTATATCGTGACCGTGCATTTTCATTATATTAACATTGGATTGACATTTTCTTCTTCAAGTATAAAATAAATGACATTTTATGGGCCGACTAAAAGATTTTTCCTTAGAATAGGCGTTGGCTTTTGACGCCCCCGATCGGCAACAAGCAAACATCATGAAACAAGATGCTAGAAATGCTGGAACTGTGAATAACGATCGTTAAATCGTTACATAATACATTTTTTTGCCACCAGTTGGATGACATAAACCCAGAAAAAATGTGGTTCCAACAATACGGAGCAACGTGCCATATAGTCGATTTAGTGCACCAACAATTTTCTGGTTATGTAACTTTACGAAATGCTGACATCCACTGGCCAACAAGATCTTGAGATTTGACACCCAACGTCGTACGACTTCTAATGTCTACGCCAAAAATTCACAAACAGTTGACGATCTTGAGAATGAGATCCGACGTGTTACCGAAATGCTGCGAAAAGAGCCAAAATTTACAGTTAAAGCCGAGGTGGGCATTTTTTTATATTTAATTGGAGTAATAAAAAACCAATTATAAAACCAATTAAAAGTTTAAAATTTAAATTTGCTGTTTTTTAAATTCTCACTTTAAAGTTACAGAAATTCAACTCGCTAATATCAAAACATACATAATTATATCCTGTATTATAAATCAAAGTCATTTTTTAAGTTTTACAACTTTTATAATAAACTAATTTAAATTGTTAGCGCCTTGTGCTTAGCTACATGAAAATACGCAGGTGGAGAGCATACGCGATCTGCGCAGAAAATACCCAGCTAATTTTAATATTGTTACCTGGCCCCGATTTCGCCGGGGCTGATGTTACCTGACTCGGAATTTTTTGAGCTGTGCAACACAAGAGCCCTCCTTTGGAATTTGTAAACCTAAAGGAATGTTATCTGAGGCCGCCTTTGTGGCGCCGTGTACAATACCGGGTTAGTTGACCTACCGCGCCGCGTCGTGCCAAGCGATTCCGAGTCGACCCGAACGCCACCGACCATAGCCGCCACGGCATTTTCCAATCATCGCGAAGGCGCCCCCGGCGTCCACCAATCCTGGACAAGCCCCGCATTCCCCAGCGGGCTCAGCGTGCTTCCACCCTGAACCCCACCAGCAGAGTGGGACACGAGCTGAGCTCTTAAAACCTGAGTCATTAAAGCATTCGCTCCCAGTCGCCAGCCCCTTCAGAAGAAATCATCAAGAGTCATTAGGTGAGTCGCTTTCGGTTTCTTTTGCTGCTCGCTGCCCGGACCTGCTGCTCGCTTTCCGGCCCCACTGCCCGCTGTCCGGTTCCGTCATCGGCCCTGCTGCACGCTGTCCAGCTGCGCTACCACCCCTGCTGCTCGCTGCCTGGTTTCGCCACCGGCCCCGCTGCTTGCGCTGCTGCACCTAGCTCGCAGCCCGGCTTCGTTGCGCCAGCTCGCTGCCCGTTTCAGCGCGTATATTAAGTCGTAGGTTAAGTTAGCTAGGGTTAATAGGTTAGCGTAAGGTAGGTTAAGTTAGCAACAGATGAAAGTGAACTGTAATGCGCACGCGTTAACGAGGAATATTTTACTGGTCGTTGGGAGTTAGACGCCGGTGAGTGCGCACATGTAGCATGTGGTCGTTGTATTTAATAATAAAGCAGCACATCTGTGTCAAATTTTATGCAAAGCTGGAACATTCGACCACAAAAACGTTTTTAAAGATTCATAAGATTCTTAAGAACAACGTAATGAGTGCAACACAAATAAAGGCTTAGGATAAACGATTTGAGGATGGCCGAGAATCTATTAAAAGTGGTCAACGTTCTAGAAGACCAGCAAAGACCTGAAAAGTGGAAAATGTTGAGCGTGTACAGATTACAATGAAGAAAGGTCGGCGATTGAAAATATTTAAAAAAGAAGAGAGTCCAGGCGGTCCAAGAGATTCACTCCAATACTTGCACTTCCAACACAGACTTTTGCAGAATGTTTTAACCAGTGGCAATGTCTGTCCCCAAAAAAGTCAGCTAATACAATTAAAACAGTTTGTGCGGTCGCGATATAACGGGTCAATGAAATTGACTGACCCCGTCAGTTGGGAGTTAGTCGCTGGTGAGCGAATACTCGTAATGCGTGATCGTCATATTTGCAGTGAGTGAGCGAGTAGAGCAGCGAATCTGCATCAAACTATTCGGATGATTCAGGAAGCTTTCGAAAAAGATGCAAACTATTGAGAGACGACCAGGAATTTGTTAAGTGGTTCAAGTTTTGACTACAATCAATCCGAGAACTAGAAGATGGGCTGAGGATTCCAAAATTGAAAGTGTGTGAACGCGCTTCAATTGCTAACGATTTGTGTCAGGTTGCTACCAATAAACCAAATTTTCTTAAAGAAGCAAAGATGAAACAAGCAAAAAATTCTCAATTAAATTTGATCAGCACCGTCTCTCTAAAGATAATAAATAATAAAAACAAAAACATGATTGTATTGGTGTGATAAAGCTAAGTGAATAGAGTACAGTGGAAACTTGCCCAATGGCAAACTCTTTAAATAAGCATGTGACAAAACATGTTGTAGATTATTCTAGATCAACCACTATTGGCTCAAGTCGGTTCAATCGTTTCTCTCTGAGAGTCAAGGCAATAGGAGGTATCTTCAAGCGATCATGGTTTCTCATGCTTTTTCCTTAACGTGGAAAATTCCTAGATCTTGATATAAGTCTTCGCAAGGTGCATACCATAGAGCTCTACATATTGATCCCAATATTTTAGACCGGTAACGTTGAAGCTTTTGGATATTAATGCTACTTGTTGTTCCTCATACTTCGATTGGTTTTGGTATCACCTAGTAAAGTAAACTTTTTTTTTCATAAATAAGTGCAAAGTTTGCTCCATCTTGTGATATTGTAGTCTATACTGGATTCTCTCAAGATGGAATTAAAGATATTTGATTTGATTTCTTTGGAAAATTGCAGTAGTGCACAACTGCGTTGCTGGACCTCCCCTTTTTGGAAGGTAAAGGTGACCTGTACTAACTAAAACGTGTTTCTTTTATGCCTCATCATTTGAGTCAAATTTCAGGTTCGTTAAGATGGTGTTGAAGGAACTTAGAGACTTACTGGCACACCATGGCGTCTCAACGCCATAACCGCAATGCCATCAGCAAATGTCGTTTGTGTATTTGATGTTGTTGATATACAAACAGATTGAATGTCCACCAAGAAAGAGTAGGCTTCTCCATGCTTCACCAGGGTAGCTTTAATTTGATTTTATAAATCAGGCCATAGTTTCAGACCTCATCAAAGGTCTGTGTGGTGTCAATAAATCAGCTGTGCAGTAGCTCTTTCATTATCCTGACGATGAGGGTGAGTTTGACCAATAGTAGCCTTATGGTGCAAAATACCAAATTTGTTGTTGAGCTTTTGCTTCACTGGCTGAGTTTAGCTCATCTAGAAAGAGCTTTTCAAAGTGGGGCGGTATAAAGCAGCGCCCTTTGAGGTTTTATGATGATTTAGTAGAGTTTAGGTTGGAAATTTTTTTAATAATTCTGCGTGTTCTGAACATCTTTATTAAGATATCCAGTTGGTAAGACTTAGTTATTAGTTGGTAAATTCTTTATTCTCCTTTGCTATTTTCTTAAAAAAGGTTTTAAAATTTGATTCAGATGCCCAGAGAACACTTTAACTTTTCCTGGTCGTTCCTAACCGACCTAACTTTCGTGCACTACTTAATTTGGACGTTCTTTGCATTTGTGATGATCTTCTATATCGAATAGTCTATAGCTTCTGATGGGAATAGATTTATAAGAACTTTTTGGGTATAATATTTTTTTATTTCTTTGAGAAATGACTTGGTTACTGAGAAGAGGCGATGGTCCTCAATGGACTGCAAAGCCACATATGACAAATTGCTGCCTTAAGTATTTTAGTTTTGATGTGGTCAAGGTTTTAGATATCCTCATTCGCATTTATTGGTATATATATATGAGCCTATCAAGTCTGTGAGATTTCCTCCAAAGGCACCCTTCTAATCCATGCGTTGTTTGTTGAAGATGATGGTTTAGGTCTGTGACAAATTGACTATATAGATCAATAAGGGTTTTTAAATCTTGAACATAATCAACTAGGCTATTGGCATTCCTTGTTTATAAGTTAAGTTTGATGTCTTCCAATATATCATTAAAGTAATCCGGGATAGTCAGGAAGTCTAGCATCTTATCCAACTTCTTCATTGTTTTGGTTGGTATTCCTTCAAGGGTACTGTTGGTTGAATGTGTTTGGTGTCCTGATTTATATGATTGTTTTCCTTAACTTCTTGTCTCCGAGGAATCTCTGGAAGATCTGCCTGGCCGTATAAGATATTTGTGTAACTAGGAGGCATTTATTTAACGTTCTCGTAAAGAGAAGCTTTTCTCTTGTAGCTATTTATAGATAACGCAGCCTTTTAGTTAGAGTAGTCAGGCTTTTAGTCAGGATTACTCTTTTGATTTTGAGGACACTGTTGTTTTATGATATACGAGATATTTGACCGGGTTGTGATAGAAGTACGCTTTCGTGTAGCCATTACACTAGCCTTTTTGGCACACACTTAGAGTGAGAAAATTCTACTTTGACCACGGAGTATTACTGGGGCCTTCTCGCGGCGCTGGAAACTTTTATATACTTTCTATAATATTTCGCAGTGTTCTAGTTTTTACATGTTTACGAGCACTGAGGGGGTTTCAACGGCAGCGGCTCGTACATCGCAGATGGCGCATTACGTTCGCCGCTCGAGCGCGACGACAAGGTGACAACAACTGCAGCGACTCCTGTATTAGCCGCAAACGTCGCAAGGTGGCGGGATTTGTTATTGGATCCGATTTTTTAGGATTTCATGCCTATTTTATGTTATGGCTAGTTTATTTAGCCAAAAATCTTTCAGAATTATTAAGATTTATAATTTATCATTGATAAGGAGTTCAACTAACATCCTTTCGTTGTTTGTTCTCTAATCGGAATTGGAATCAGTAAAGAAAAATGCGAAAATTGCTGTTGAATAAAGATCGGCTGTTGTTATAATTAGGGTGGGTATCGGCAACAATTAATTGAGTTTAATTGGAGAGACGCACTCTGTGTAGGTTTATATTTTAAATTCGAAACAAGAAAATTTATTTGGGCCTTCTTAAGGTCATAGATAATTGCATTTTACTTACTAATTTGGTTCATTCATCAAACTCAACTCAAACGCACGCTGATATGCTTAGCCTAATGGAGGGACAACGCATCACTTTGCCTAATTAGAGACTTTTAAAGTCTGTATAATAAACAGAAAGAGAACTTACTCTTTTATCGCTCGAGAGGATGCACTTTTATGATTTTGTAAAAAGCTTAAGAATTGGAAATAAGGGATATCTACGTAGCTTCAAACGAAAAAGTGGTTTTGGATTAGCCCGAATAAAGACTGTAGAACCGATCGACTCTTTCAGGAAACCCCTAGAGAAAACCCAGGACGATAGAACAACACCAAGGGTGCGAGAACATAAAAGATTAGAAGTCAAAAAGGGTAAAGGTGCGCAAACTTCACCCAGAATATTTAAACGATTTTCTCACTGTCAAGTAAACAGTAGAAGTAAAGTCTAAACTTTAAAATTAAACAGTAGAACGATTGAAGAGCTGCTGAGTAAATAATGTACTCTAGAGAAAGGAATAAAAGGAAGGATACTTAAGGAAGGTTTTTACGTACCCTTCAAATATTTCCGAAGGACTACGACTACAAAATTAGAAAGGCGCTACCTAGCAAGGACATTCAAAGCAAAATAGAAACTAAACCAGTAATACAACTAGACTTTGATTGATTTAACAACGGAAAAACAAAATATAAACTCTTAAACTCAAACCTTAACAACATCCTTAACATTAAATACTCTCCTTAGAAACATAGAAATCAGTACGAGTAAAATCTGCACCATATAGTAGTAAAGCCAATTCTGCTTTTGTAAGATATGCTAACTCACTAAGACACTAAAGAGAATGCCGCTACACAGCACTTGTCCAAAAACCATAAATAAGTAAATGGCAATTTAAAGAATAATTTCAAAACTAAGAAACTTTAATTATGACAAACCAAGAAGGTTAAAAACTTCGGAAAAACATTAATGACTAGTGTGCACAGAAACTACAAAAAATAGAAGTCAAAACCTAATCTCTGACTCAGCTCAAAAAACAAAAGCCAGAAACAATTTCTATAGTAGCGTGAGGATTTTTAGTTGTTATAAAAATTTATCTTGACACTCATATGTGAACATCTGTGACTATAGAAAAAAAAACCACTTCTGCTATGAAAATGTCAACAATAGAACTACTCTGTGCGAGAGTTGAGTAAAATGGTGAAACTAATTAGACGACCTTGATTATGGCTTGTTTGTTACCATTGCCCCCCCAAAGAAATATTTTTGGGTGCAAGAATAGATAAAATCCACTTGGTGATCTATTGGGAGACTAAACCTTTTGTTTCAGGCCAAACATCTTTCGACAAGCAAAAGCCAGGCATTTAAAATGTTGGGTTAAAGTCATCTCCCTAATTTTTGACTGTGTTGGCAATGATTTAAAAATCGTATACGACACTTCAGTGGGGTTTGTGCTTTTTTTGCTAGGTTTTTGAAGTATGGCGTAAGTACACGTGATGGGTTTGGCACAATTTGCAGGAAGAATAGAGACCACGGAGAATCAACTGCATGTAAGGGCATATCTTTACCATAGGACAACAAAAGCATCTTCGCCCATACACATTTTAGACTTCAGTAGACCACCATCCAATCTAAAAGGTTTTTCGCGGTGCAGAAACTTACTTTATCGTTATTTTTCTGGGTAACTTTCTTGAAATTAACTATTATGCTATTCTATCACAATGTTTTGGTAAGAGTGGAGCTTGTAGCTATTTTTACCCTCTATTGGTTAAACAAAGAAAATATTAAATCATTTACATACGTAAAGCTGATAACGCTGTGCGTAATTACAAAACATTCAAGCGGTTAAAGAGTAAACACACACCAGCTGACAATGACCTTGATAAGGACGTTTCCAGGCCCGATAAGGAGCTAGGTGACGTCCGCATTTATCGAGCTTGCGGAGTTATCATCAATAAGCGGATGAAAATATCCATCTAAAAATATCTGTCAGCAGTCAGCTGAGAGATACAAAGGTTGTTAAAAAATTGTGCGGGGCAAGTTCTTCAGTTTCATCATTTAGCTTTATCTTCCTTTAATTTTTACATGAACACAGCAGAAACCTCAAAGTCAACAAAACCAAGACTTATCTATTTGCAGAGAGGTTATCATTTTCATTCTCTTGAGAACAATTCTGCAGTTTATAAATTTGATTGTTAGAAACAATCATTAGGAATTCGTTGTTGTCTAATGTGACCAAGTGGATGTTTGAGCTTCTCCAGTTTTTCTTTCAAATCGCAGTTATGGGGTTTTTTTCCTTTCGGGGCCCAAGTCTCTTTTCCATCAACTTTCTCAGCGTCATTCTACTTTTTATGGAAGCGATAGCTTAGAAGTTTTTCTTTTCATATTGACGAGATGGATAGCGTGCTCTTGCGAGCACATAACAGAAGAATCATTTAGTTATCTGAAAACCTTTAAAGTTTTTGTCGTAAAGTACAAGCGAAAAGTAACTTTACGGTTTGAATATCGGGATTGTACTTGGATCTTGAGTAGCACCGGCACCTCCCTTCCACTTTCAAGGGTACGAAATCAAGGTTACAATTTCCATCGAGCTTTTTCAGATTTTTGGGAGCTCCTTCTTACATTTTTGTTTACTTATGTTAACAGTTGGTGGTCTAAAAGTCATTCTCATTTCTGTTCAAACTCAATTACCAGACTTCTCATTGCAACCGAAGAAGTTTTGGTTTAAGGCTTCAATGTCGCAAAATTCTCGTTCTATAAAACATTGCTCTTTTATACCCGGCTTTATAATTGCGATACCATCTCCCAACATCTACTCTGCACTGAAAATCTTTCCTCCTGGTAATAGGTGTAGATTCCACCCCAAGCAGTAAACAGCTTTTCGCATTGCTGTTCTTCAGCTTTCCTTCTTTGCTGTGTTAATGATGTCCAATTGGCGCTAATGAAAATGACAATGGATTTCGACCTTCATCAGTTGTACAAACTAATATAGTTCTGATCCTTTGTAGATGCATGCAAGGCATAATCGACACCAATCAAATTAGACTATGTAGTTTGACAGTCTTCGCGTAGAAAGTTTGATCATCCATGTCTCATCTTAAGCTCATCTGCTTGAACTACATCAGGTAGACCTGCTACCGTTTCTTCTAGAAGGCAAAAACAGATTTTGATAAGCTAAACATTTTTGCCTTGGTCCTCATCTTTTATTTATCCACAGCAGAACGTTGCAGGCCTCTTCGTTTGGTTAAAAATAGTGGCCAACGTGTCCCAATCTAATTTTATTTAATTTTTTCAGTACTGAACAATTTTAGACACAAGTTCGAAACGACCAGTCCATCAAAGATAGAAATTATTTCCCATTTGAATAATCAGGAATGCTAAACGACCACTTGACCAGAAAAAGAATCACTACAAGACTTAAGGAGAAAAATATTTCTTCGCTATTTCACTTGGCCCAAAAAATGGGAAAGGGTGTTGTACCACCTTTAATTGGATTCTAAATACTCTCGACCAAAACTGGCCAGAAAATTTCAACTAGTAAGTAAGATAATAACCATCACGCGACAGATATTGTGTGAATTTCATTAAATTTCGACCACAAAAATCGAAGTCTGCTCGAAAACAATAATCGCTGCTATGGCCAGTTTAAAAGCACAGGTACAACGTTTGAACACCTTACTTTTGATCATTCTTATCCAGATTTGATTATAGCCGCTCAGACACTAGTCTGCATTGAACTCAAGAGAGTTGGAACTAAGTGTTATCTAAACTTAATTGACTTTTCACCATTATTAACCAAACTTGCCTATAATTTTTAAACAGCCGTTTGATTAGAGATGAAAATCACTACTTCATTTGGTTTAGAAGAATGAACATAGTTTTCCCAAATGAGTCATAGTTTTTAAACAACTTTTATATGTTAACCAAAATTGGTAACAATTCTTTCAGTGAACATAAGTATTATTAACTAAGTTGTCTCTTTCAATTTGATCAACCACGTACTCAAAGGCAAAACTTAGCCATGACCTTGTTGATCAAAATTTAGGGATCTCTTATTATTCAATAAAGTTTACTCATCACTATCAATTAAAATTATCTATAACTCTTGATCATATTTCGACCACCATTACAATCTCTTATTCATGGGAAAGGGTTATCATTTTATTTGGCCCATAAGAGTAATAAAATCATGTCTGTGTAAATGTTGGCAACACCACCCACTTTTGACCAAAGTTGACCACAATTTTTAAGCAACAACTCCCTCAAAGATCAATGTTAGTATTTTGTGTAAACCAAGCGAGCTGATCAGACGAATTGCATGAGTATCAGCCAATTTTGACTACTACTTTAAAACTATTTCATTTTGACCACTCTTTTAACCTTCAACTCGTCAACGAGGATAGAGTGTACCATCCATCATGGTAACTCTTGTGTGAATGTGCAGCTAATGCGAAAAAAATGTTTGTGTAAGACTTGCAAGACATGTTGCATCTGAAGTCAGATTTGTAAATGTCATGGCAACTGCAAGAAGAACTACAACTGAGCTGTAGTAATAGTAGTCGTTTCCAACAGTTACATTGTTAATATTCCTAAATCCTACTATAATTCACATATCTACCTGTGACTGTACAGACCTGATCTTAGTCTCGAAACCCCGTTTCAGCACGAGTAAACCAAATAAAACCCGAACACGCTGGGAGATTTCTGAACCTCTTCTGGGATAATTGGCACCAGCTGACTAAACCCCGTGCAAATTGAAAATAAGAGTATAAAAAAATTAAGGCAAAAACTCGATATCTTTTTATCGCGAAGACTTAAAGCCGCCAATGCCCAGCAACTAAAGAGAGTAACTGGCGACCCAGCTCAAACACAACTATTATGATTATTAACGAAGGTACCTAACCTAAGATTTTTGCGCTATCTGCAATAAAGAGTAAACAACTGCTTCTTCCTCTTAGACATTTGCTTGGGCAAAGTTTAATGTTACGTAGAACTATAAGCTTAGATTTTTAAATATGCAATATGCCTTGGTACCGGTCTCCCTTTGCTCAGTACTTTATCTTACAGAATTAGTTGAAGCACATCATAACGTTTGTTTATTTTTCATTGTGTGTTCTGGATGCTACAATGTTTAATGACAGGCTCGGAGAGTATATTGAAGTAAATCCATAAAAAGCTGATTTTCTTGGCTGGGACGTACAGTCACTATGAAATTGTGTGCCTGTTACTTTCCTGCAGTTTGTGCTTGTGCGATTAAAGCCGGGTCCGGGTTCAATTGGTGGGTAGTCTACTTACACACTAAAAACAATTGAGTCCCTATGTTAACTTTAATAAGAGATAATAATGCGGTTCCTAAGATAATGCAGAAGTCTTGACCTTCGAATTCGCAGATCATACTTGAACTGCTACTCCCAGTTCTTTATGTGTGACAGGAATCTTCTTCTAAAAGTTATTACGGTTTGCCATCTTTGACATATTTTCCGCTAAACCACACTTGAGACCAAAACAATCGATTCACTAGCTGCACGCGCATTTTCGGCTCCTGTTTCAGTCTAAGGAAAATGAAAATAAAAACAGTAACGTGTAAGGAGTATCTTTATTATTCAGCTTTGTAAAACTGTTGCTATCGCATCAATCGGATGACGCATTTAAAAAAAATGCCTCACAAACAAGGTTTTATGAATCTTACTAATTGGAAGGCACGTGCGCGATGACTGTGATTGGCCTACAGTACGCTTGCAATCCGGTAATTCACCTCGGTCACTTATCCAAGGTTGACGTAAGTAAGTCACGTAAGTGCTCGAGTGACTCGCAAGAAAATGTTGGGAGAGTTCCTCGGTCAGAGCGCCGTGGAAAATTGACTAACTAAATCTGAGTCAATCAGCTGTGTCGAGAATGTAGCATCGGTATCGGGAAACCGGTGGCTACGTCCCCCGGCAAGGAGGCGCCCATAAGCACGTGATAACGGAGAGAGACAATCGATTTCTCGTCTCAATATCCTTCAGTAACAGACATATGACTAGAGTTGACCTCAAGCAATAGCTGAGTGGGGTCAGAGGTGTGGTCGCCAGCGCTTGAACAGTGAGAAGACGCCAACCTGATTTCAAAAAAGGCAGCTATGAGTCCCAAGCTGACTGAAATGTAAAAGCAAAGGCGACTGAAATTTGCTTGTAAACATCTCGATTGGGACCTTGGCCATTGGAGTCAGGAACCCAGGATATCCCTTCATGGCAACGGCAGGAAACGTTGGGTCTATAGAAGGCTAGGGGAGCGATTTGGTCATTGGTGTATTCAAGAAACTGTTGCATATGAAGATGATTCTTGCATGTTCTAGACGGGCATTTCTATGCACGGAAAAACTGAGTTGATTTTTGTGCCTAGTGGAGGACGCGGAGGAGGTTTAACAGCGGACATTCTGGAGGAACAATTGAGTTTGTTTGGGATAAGCTTAAGTGAAGAGTCCGGGCCAAAAATCCTGCACCAGGAAGTGCGATGGAACTGAGAGCGGCGTTGATTGAACAGTGGAAAGCAATCCCTCAAGACAGCATAAGGAAAGTCATCCGATCCATGCGTAATCGCTTAGATAGTGCAATTAGGAGTAGAAGTGGTAACACCATGTATTGAAAAAATCATTAAATTAATTTCAACTGAGAATTTTATTTTTTGCTCCTTTCATAATCACCTTTTCCCTTTCAATTCTTTTGTGTTACACATATTCTTAGGCCGATAACTTTGCCAGAACAGGTCCGATTCCAATCAAAGTGCTATCACTTGAAATCTCAGTGTTTAAGCTGCCAAGCAGTACACTGAGTGGATACACATTCACTCAAAACTCGAGCATGTTACAGAGTCGATTGTTTTGCTCTCAAGTGTATAATGAAGGTCAGTAAAACCCAAATTGTTAATTTTGGCAATGTTCAACAAAATTTTAAAAATTTACAGTTACAAATGTACACTGAAACATTAAGCTGTATCAAAATTAACAATCCCAGTGACGTCAGCAACCAATAGGAAGACCTTATCCATAACTAGACGGATGATCTCACTATTATGAACTGTACAGACTGTACTCAAAAATGACCGAACTGTAGAAATATCAAAACTTCTGGGTAAACGTCTAGGTCACAAAATCTGAAACTAGACATCACCAGACAGTATTATGCTTTTTAAGACTAGATATCTAAAATGCCTTAGTAAATATGTTTGAGAATTTTTAGTATCAAATTATTAAACCTCGACTATTGAGGTATATAGTAAACATAATAATAAATAAAATTTCCTCAATTTGTACCTAACAGTTTGGTCTGTGCACCGAAAGTGGCCCACTGCAAACCCTTCAACCATGCAACATCCACATCAGAAATAATTTGTGCGATATCTATCTGCCTTTGGCCTGCAGACTGGCTTTTGGTTATACTATTAAATGGTTTAATTTTCTTCACTAAATATGATGCTAATGAACACTTGGTAAAAAGGTAGGAATGCACCGTTCTCGCACTTCCAGAAGACCGTTCTTACGTAACCGTAGCCTTATTCGACAGTTGACCCAGCTGATTCTGATGTTGCCTTTCTAGAGCAGTTCAGTAGGTGGTGGATCGTCCAGCACTACTACTGACATTTGATTACACTGCTTGTCTCCTGTCGTAATGCTTCTTGCACTTCTTTCTTCTCTACAAAACATTCAAAGTTTCTGACCTTCAAGACTGTCTTGGAGGTCAGATCCCTGATTACGCCTTTTCGAAATGTCTGTCTATTCTCCGCTCCCTTTTCCAATTCTATAAGAATATCACGGTTCTCTGCCCTCACCGTCATTTTAACGTCCCCTGTTTTGACTTATTCTTCAGTTATTCCAAGATTTGAGAGTGTATGTCTTACTCTCTTCTAGTTGTATGAGAACTGCGTCCCGTTTCGTCCTTATGGAGTTTTCATTGTCTATTTTAGCATTCTTTTTAATCTTTGTCATTTCCACCCTGGCAGTGTTTGTTCGCTGCGTTCTTTTTTTTGGGCGAGTGACGATCTGCTAGCCACTCGTGTCCAGTTTTTGGTCTTTCCTTCCTTTCGACGTAGTACCATATTAGGAACAGCTAACGTGTCCCTTCCCCGGTTCTTCGGGCTTACTCGAGTTTTGTGCTCGCTCTTGTCTTCGTCATTACTCGGACAGCGAACTCGCGTCTGCGCAATCCTCGCCACCCTGGATCTTAGAAGAAGGGCGGCGTCCGTAGCGTGTTCGACGTACTTGATAACAAGGCTTACTTTTTTTTACATCTCTTTGATGTAAACCCGTATCTCCAGAAGCTGTTGCTCCATTTTCTTGGCTATCGAACTTCGTTATCGTGCAATTGGCCTCGGGGCTTGCATCTGAATCAGCGGTGAGATTTATACTCACATGGGGTACAATATTGTTTTCGTTGCACTCCATGCCTGTTGTTTGTTATTCGAGGTTTCTTCCCTAGCCAGTTTTTGCCCACCCGCGGTATTTCATTTCCTTAGTACCATTCATTTCTGTAACCTGAGGAGGTGGCCGACGAGGAAGTCTAGGAACCCCGCACAGGCTAAGAACAACAAATCTGTACACGATAGAGATGTGTAGGTATTGAGCAATTTTGATTGCTATGGTGTAAATAAAAAAATGTTTTGAAGGACGATTGTTTGTAATGCAAAAATTCTATGAGACAAAAATATTGCCCGACAATTGCTTATTATAATTATTTCCAGTAACCGAAAAATGTGAACGCCACTAACAGGAATTTTTTTACGCCATAGATGGTTTTATGTAGCCGCAATGGTTCTTTGTTGATCTACAACAAGAACTGTAAAAAAACAAAATAAATGTGCAGCTCACATTTTGGCACTTTTAAAACGTCTGCTGTTGCCGTTGTTGATTTTTTGAGTTTTTTCTCTTATTTCCTAACTTATAAGGAATTTTTTGCAATATGCACTCTTGATTAAGGCTGACACCAAAGTTAAGACACGCAAAACCAAATAAAATTATAATGTGGGTCAATACGAATCAAATTTTCCTTTTTGGTAATGTTTAACAAAATTAAAAATATTTACAAAAATGTAGCTACAAAGCAAGCAGAAAATAATTACATGACTAAAATGATGTTGATAACAATTAACATTACACACAACGTTCAGTTGTATTAAAATAATAAAACCAATGACGTCAGCAGCCAATAAGAAAACGCCATCTACGACTAGGCAGATGACGTTAGAAGTGTGGAGTGTATGGACTACAGACCACTCAACTAGGAGTAGAACTCCATTAGAAGATGGACAAATATCTAAAATAAATGAGTACCAATTACTATTAGGCAATCAAAATTGTCTACAAAAATTTTGACTGTTGCTAACCAAGACTTACTATAATCTTTAAAGAACCACTTAGTTAGGAGTTATGGTCAATTCACTCCACTCAGAAGAGTAATCAAAAAGTGTTTTGAAGTTTTGTTGGATTTTGACCGCCGTTAACCAAATTTGCCCACCACTTTAGCATTTAGAGACAAAAATTAGTATCTTATCTAAAATCGCCTATATAATTTGATGCTGAAAAGGATAATAAAAGATAGGACATTACATCCAGTAGAATAATAATCAGCAAAAGTTCACGTCATACGTCTTCGAATTGGAGAATGTGGTAAAGAGCAAAATACCATGCCAGAAAAAGAAGACTGCGCTTGAACGTTGCAAAAGGTGAGTATATGGTTATAGGAAAAATGCTAATAACGCTAAAATTAGAGAATGGATGCCAAGTTAAAATAGAGAAAGTGAATAATTTGCTGTTCTTAAGTGCACATATAACGGAACTAGATATGTTAACATCAAAAGTAATACGTATAACGTTGCATTAAGACAAAAATATGCAAAATAGTGAAACCCACAGTAAACAAGAGATAAAACTTGGACTAGTAAAAAGAAGAGTAACATAACCCAAGTCACAAAAGCGCAGAAGATAAGGTAACTAAGTCTCTATAAAGATTGGCCTGTTAGAGGGCACCAAAAAAGCTACTGAAGAAACAAACGGGGCATAAAAAAAGGATCTCAAAAAGAGAATCAACAGGGAATAGTAGATAAACTCTATGAACCAAAAGTTTGGAAAAAAGTGTAGTACATACCACTCTTAAACAATAATTCCACAAAAAGAAACTCTGAACAACCAGTGGATTTGAATCATCTTGGACAAATCTTGGTAAATGATAGCCAAACTAAAAAACTAAAAGCAAGGAGAGTGTTTTGCATGAGTTTCAACAAATTTTGATAAATATATTGATCAATAAGCACTTTTCAGCACCTACTTAATCAAAGTCATGTTATCTGACTCAATATCTGTCGAGTTTGTTGCGTGAACTCAGTCTAATATTAATCAAAATCGAAGATAACTTCTAAACAACTGCTTCACTACAGATAAAATTCTCTACTTCAATTGGTTTAAGAAAATATCATTTACAAAAATCACTACCGCAATCAACAAATTTTGCTCGTTACTATTCAAAATTGACCACAACCCTTAAGAAACACTTCATCATTGGTAAAATTACATACTCTACCAATTTTGAGCACGCAAAATTTGTTGTATGAGCTTTTACTAGTAATCTGAAAGTCAAAATCATTTTATTTGACTCTATAGTATAAATAGGAATTCTGTCAGTTAGTAAAACTACCCCAAACTGCTTATTATAACTGTCTAGGATTATCTGTTACTCTCTTGAGAGGACATCAGAATGAATTAGTTGTATGTGGACTAAATGATTCTCTCCTAATCTACCACAAATCTTCTAGAGAGACAAAATCCATCCGCTGTACATTACTGCATTAACTGATACCAAAACATGAGCCAAAAATTCAACTTTTTCCAATTAAACTATTATTATCAGGCAGCCAAAATCTAAATTAAAATAGAAATGAAAATGCTTTCTACATTTTTAGGCATTAAAACATGAATAAATAGAGCAAAACATCAAGTTGTATGAGAATTATCAAAACTGATGGCATTAACAACCAATAGAGAGGCGTTATTTACAACTGAACGGATGACGTCAGTAGTCTACTTTGTGCATGATAGTTGAAGATCATAAAAAAATTAGGACTTACTAGAGAGTGCTCAATCGTTTAATTTATTATAAATTTTAATTTATTAAAATTAAAGCACTAACTAGGAGTCCATTATGGAAGTTTTAAATAGCTCCTCTAGTAAACTAAATAATTAGTGTACTCAATACATATCTTTAACGTCATCTATGTTCATATATCGAAACCATATGCAGAGTTTAATGAGAGTTCTCGCGGACAGATGCCGCGCGCCTCCTTTATTTTTAGTTTTGACTGTTGCTATTGTGATCTGTCAACCAGCTGTCTCGATCAAACATCCATGTACTCATAGCTTTAATTAAACTATTTATTTTTGTACGATTCGCTGCAGTTGCTCAACTGCGCGCCCGAGACCCCGTAAGTGCTGCCCGCGAGCGCCGCAGCCGCTGAGCGCCTCCGTTCCAGGTTACCCAAAGATGTATGATAGCCCCGTCTCGCTGAAGGAGATCTGCCTGGACACCATCTGCGACAACCTGCTGAGCGTGTTCGAGCTGTACTATGAGACGGAGGACCGGCAGGCGCTCGACACGTCCAACTCGGACGAGGAGGCGGGCGCCGAGCACTACACGGTGCTGCACAAGAAGTTCCGCTTCAAGGACTCCGACCTCTTCCTCTTCAACGAGATCTCGGAGAGCCTGCTGCAGAAGCTGGGCGAGAAGAACCTGCTGTGCGACTCCACGCTGAACCTGTTCTCGGAGAAGAACACGCGGCTGCGCAGCGTCAGGATCCGGAACGCCAAGAAGGTCACCTACGACGGGCTGAAGGTGCTGCGCGACCACAAAATCGCCTGCCTGGAGTGCGTGTGCCTGAAGAACATCTGCGTGAGCAAGATCCTAGGTAACTAGCCGCCGTGCCGAAGTCCACCTCTGACGTCCATGTTTTCAGATTGCCTGGGAGAGTGGTCCAAGAGCAACATCTCCAGCCTGAACATTTCCAGATGCTCATTCATAGACTCATCGAGGCACTGCTTGATGGTGGCTTTAACTCAATTAAGGAACTTGCGTAGTTTAAACGTGTCGTACACGGAGTTCAATCAACAGACTTTACAGTTAGTGTGTGAAGATTTAAGGTTTTTAGAAAAGTTGGACATTTCGGGGACTTCGGTGAACGATTTCAGCCCGCTGCTGCGGTTTTCAGAGCAATTAACGAGCCTTACAGTAACAGTAAGTGACGCATCCTTTCTTATCTTTACATCTTATATGGTACATTCAAACCTCAATTTGACATTTAAACTAATTTTATTAATTGAACTTTAATCAGATTTTAGAAAGGCAGATTTAATTTAATTAAACTTGAATTATACTGAAATGAAAATCTTAAAGATAAACCTATCCAGCTCCGTAGCTGATTTTCAATTGCCTTAGTAACAAGACAAGAAAATCACCTAATGGAATGTCTCCAACTTTGAATTCTCTCAACGTTTCGTCAAGCCAAACATCTGAGGCAATCCTTGTTTGTATAATAATTTTGTAAGATGTAATGCATAGGGATAAACAGACAATCGAAATAAATTGTGTAATTTTTTTAATGTTGCAATATATAAAATTAACTAGTGATTCACATTTCTAATTTTTCTTAAGTAATTACATGCTTAATTATTAGATATTATGATGAGGTTCAATTAATTTTTTCTATAAATAATTAAGTCGGCATAAATGTTTTGTGTGAATCTAATCAATTAATTAATTATTGTCATTTAATCCTCTCTTACTTACAAAGCAACTCAATAAATTCAATTTTTGGCTTCTTTTAAAAATTAACTAATTACTTGGAGTAAATTACAATACTTAAAATTAGTAATTAATTATTTTTCTTGAAAAAAATACAATTTTAGCATTATTTACATTTCTATATGTTTAATATTTTGTTTCTTTTAATGTTTACGATAGCCTATAGAAATTCTTAAGTTAATTGCTTTAAATAGTAACTGATTTTCTTTAATGTGGTTACTTTGTTAAAAACAGCTGTACTGTCATTATGAAAAATTAAATATAAATATTAGCTAATCTAATTCGCCAAATCTCTAACTAATTGGTATAAATCATATTAATTTCGTTTAAATTGTAATTACTTACTCAAAAAGTTACTTTAATTTTACCAAATAAATTATTAAATTTTCTTGTTTATAAAAAATTATAATTAGTTATTGTAATTCTTTAAATCCCAGAACTAATTTAATTATGCAATTATATTATTAAATGCATTAGCACTCGCATAGGTGCAAAGGGTAAAAGGAGATAATTACAAGATGAAGAGTATTGGTTTAAATACAACTTTTTAACTGTAAATCTAGAATTTAGCAATTGCTTCTCGATTATATTAAGTCAATTTTAACTAATTAATTAAATGGCTTAACTGAATTTTACACATTCAGTCAATATGTTAGTAGTCTTTATATAAGCTTCAAATTGAACTGACTGACAATAGCCTATATTACTGTTAATTAATTAGAATTCAGTGTTTTTATATTAATTAGTAATGTTTTAGGCAATCGGCTTGTTAAATTTACTTAAATATTTCTTAACTACCAATTACTTAATTATTTGCTATTTTGATATCTGAAATTAATTAACATTATTTAGTTTGTTGCTGTTAAAATTTGGTATTTGTGTCTGTCGCCATAATTCTCAAAAATTGTTATTAAAGCAGTGCATGATGGATGTACATATTTTACAGTAATAATTATTGAAATTGTGTGAACTACACTAGATGCTATAACACTTTGTAATTAGTTATAGTCATTTAGTAACTTCTGTCCTTTTAAATTGCAAATAGTTATGTGAATTCAAACTGATTTAGTATTAATAGTGCTCTTTAGTGATACTTGCAACTTTAACTAATTAATTAGTTGTAATTGCAAACACTTATTTTTAAAATTCTACATTTAACTGTTTAGTTTCATAAGCATAAGTAAAAATACTTTAATTGGTTATCTTAATTATAGGAAATTTTTTATTATATGTAGAATTTTTATAACTAATATGTCACATTTATGATATGTTTTGACTCTTATAACCTAATTACGTTCTATTTCTTGCTTATAAAGACAGATAGTTAACTAAATTTATAAGAATTTCCAATCTTATAAATGCCTATTGTTTTTATTTGGTAAACTAATTTTGACATTAACTTAAACATTAGCTAATTAGCAGAAAAGCTCTGAATATTTAAATATAATTTTGATAATGAGTTACAATTACAATAATTTCTTTAATTGAAACGTATTAGGTAATGAGAAGAAGTAACACATTAGAACCACCAATTAATTACCTAATTATATAATTTACATATGACAATTCAAACAGATTGTAATTCGAGCTAAACTAAATTATAAATTAGAAGGTACTAATATGATTAATTAGTGTGCAATTACAACATAGTAAAAAAACCAAATTTACAAAACTATCAGTTAATAAAAATTAGCTAATAATAATTTTAACTTTATCTTAATTAATGGATGAAAATTTAAAACACTTTAATTGTGTTCATGTTTACTAATTACTCAGACATCTGGTATATAATTAAAAAATAATTATGTAATATATAATAAAAATGTTACGTGATTAGGTGATTTAAATGATATTTGGAGTTAATTATGCATTTAAAAAACATTAGTTCATTAACAAGCTGTACAGATATTAATTTCAAAATTTAAGTAAGGTTCTTCTACGTAAGTAATTGTAATTAATTATTTTGTATTACATGAATCAGTTAATTATTTTAGTTTTAATTACTAGTACAAATTGCTGTTATGAAGTAGCTAATTATGAGTATAAATTAAGCAGCCTAATTTTTTGTTTTTTATGAACTGGAACATACTTATTATTATTAGTTTATTGTTTGAGTAAGGTTTTTTGTGAATTAATAATAATTTTATTTTTAACTAATAATGATTTTCTTAATTAGTGTCTATTTCAACCAGTATTTTTGGTTAAAAAACTTTTTTTTATTATAATCTAAATGGGTATTGTATAATTTGCTAAAATAAAATTAACTAGCAATTTGTTCTGTAATTTTAATAATTGAGAAAATCTTTTGGCATTAAATATAACATTTGCTATATATCTCAATATAAACAATTTCTCCATAATTACATTAAACCAATTTACTTAGTTAATTTGATCTTACATCTTTAGTATTTATTTAAGTTTGGTTTTTGTATAAGCTTTAAAATCAACCATAAAGTGGGCATTTTAATATTAATAATTACAGTAAAATATATTTCGCATACTAATTAATTAACCATTCATTACTATACAAATAATATGTGGTATAATTACAATTTGGTAATTAGTTAGCACAATATAATTTATACAATTTTATATGTATATGGCTATCGTGGCTATTTATTTAATTCTTAGTATGTAAATCAATGCATTCGTAGAAATAATTTTTAAATATATTTTAATTAATCTTAATTTGCCAAAAATTAACTAATTAAAATAGTAAATAATATTGATGAAGTAATTTAGCTATATGAAACGCTTTCAGTTATTGAAACTTAATTTTAAGTGAAAATCTTCTCAAAAATTGTAATTTTCAATTTAAAATTAATGTAACACATTTTTTGGTGATTACATCAACTAATTAATTTGACTAGAAAATTTAGAATTTAACTATTTTTTTTAACCCAACACACTTATAATTTGAAGTTAGTAATCTGCATTTACTGATGTAGTTGCTTAATTTGATTACTTTTGCTTAATTTTAATGTATAAATTTGACCTTTTACACTTAATTAAATCCAAATATTTATTCATCAACTAATTAACGTAGTTTTTCAGTTAATTATAAGAATGACTAGTATTATTATTCTTAATTATTTATATTTAGTGATTAAATTTAGTCCTTAGTTACTTAGTAAACCTAAAGAGTTAAATACTTAATTTTTTACTTAATAATTGCAATGACAATAATAAATCATTATTTCTTTTTTTTTCTATATAAAGGTAACCTAGCTGGACTGTGATTATTTGGGACGACAAATGAAATCAGATAATTTGATAATTAATGCTAAGTTTTTAGGGTAATGCGTTGGTAGCAGTTATATTTGTGGTCCAATTTTACATGTTAACCACTAAGTAATTAGGTATAATTTAAACTAATAACTAATTTTATTTTTAATAAAACATTTTAATAATACAAAGTAAAGATTAATTTATATTATTTATGGTAATTAATCTGCAATTAAGGTGCTAATGATTGAATAATACTTTTGTAAGCTAAAAAATTAGGTGTTAGTTATAGAGTTAATTACAATTAATTACTTTTTGGCAGCACTACCTTTAATTAATTTTAAACATTTTTGTGTAGTTTAATTTTTGAAGGAAAGTCATCCACGTAAAATAATGATAACACAATATATTAATAAAATGTGAAATTTGTAAAAATTTAATTGTGTAATTAATGATAATTAAACTCAATTGTAAATTACATTTGGACGAGAATCTATTAAGCAATTTTTTAACATAATTGAACAGAGGGAAAATTAATAAATAAGTGATTTTAAAATGACATTAGGTATCAATTTTCAATTAAAACATTCTATTTTTAATTAAGTGTGATAGTAAATTTGATTACGCATTGTTTATTATTTTAAATTAGGAATTGGGAAATTTCTTAATTAATAGTTTGCAAGCAAGTTATCAGAACGAATTTATGTGATTGTGCAATTGTCTTAATGAATTAATCAATTTAATTTAATACATTATTTACTTAATTTGTTGGATAAACACCAACTTTTACTATCTCTTAATTAGTTAAGTACAGAAATTAGTAAAAATGAAATGGATTTTTCTATTCTTTTTAATATTAGTAGTTTAACGTAATTACAATAATTAATTTACTGCTTGTTTGGAAGTAAACGATTAATTTATCAAATTACCAATTTATTATTATGCATAACAAATTTATCTACTACTTAATTTCCAATTGAACTTTTAAACTGGCAAATTATCTAAGTTTAATTATAATTAATTTATTACAGAATTGAAACAATTTGCAAATCACAATTAATTAACATATCTGTCAATTGTGAATTCAACTGTAGAAACGTTAAAAAACAACATGTATTTGTGTATTTAAGTTTAATATTGGAAAATTACAACTAATTATACTTCTCACAATCTTTCAATAACAAGCGTTTTGTTTATGGAAAATGATAAAAACACTTTAAGTGCATCTTATTAATTTTTTGATTAATTCATTTTGATACTTAAGAGACGAAATAGTGGCAGTTTTAAATTAAATGTTACAAAATTGTAATTTATAATTAATTTGTTAATTAATTAGTAGTTTTACAAATTTAATTCGATACAATTATTTTTATTCAATTTTAGAATAGTTTAATTCTGTACTAATTTGCTAATTGAACTATAAGATAAATAACTGGAATTGCATATAATTGTTGTAATTAAATTGGAGAACTTATTAGTTAATATTTAACTGGTTTTAGGACTTTAAGTTGACAAAAGCAATGGCATCCACAATAATCCAACTTAATAGCCTGCGGCACCTAGACATAAGCATAGCGAACGAGAAGCTCGACACCTCCGACAGCAGCGGCATAACGGACATCCTGGAGCGCGCCGACATGCTGCAGAACCTGGTCTCGCTCGAAGTCTCGGGCTGGCGCGACGTGCTGCCGAAGGAGGCGCTGGAAGCCTACATCGCGGCGCACCCCAAGCTGCGCTACCTGGGCCTGGTGCTGAACCTGGTCGTGTTCGAGCTGCAGTTCTGCGACCAATCGCACGAGGCCTTCAACCACAACCTGGTGATCGCCGGCGTGGGCAACGAGGCGCAGATCAAGGTCACGCTGCGGCGGCACTACGAGCGCGCCAGCTACGTGCAGAAGGCGCTCTACCACCTGTTCCAGCTCACCAGCGCGTTCCAGGAGACGCGGCCCGACATCTTCGAGTTGGTGCTGCCGGCCATGGCCGCGCACCCCACCAAGTTCGGCGTGCAGATGGCGGCCACGGCCTGCCTCTACAACCTGACGCGCGGGGAGCTCTCCAAGCACATCCACCCGAAGCTGCTGAGCAAGGGCGTGAACCTGACGCTCAACGCCATGGACCAGTTCCCGGACGAGTACCAGCTGCAGAAGAACTCGCTGCTGACGCTCTGCAGTGATCGGATTCTACAGGTGAGTCTGGGACTTGATATTTAGACTAAGAATGTGTCACCAAAGCAAATACTTCGAAATTGTAATTGAAGAGCCATATCAAATTTATTTTCCTGCACGATTTGTGGACAAAAATTCTTCCCTTTGATTTTTTATATTCTTGTTAGTATCCTTGTTGAGTGGGTTAACCAAGACTGCCCAGAACCTTCCCCCCTTCCCTAATTAGATATATTCTATTTCTTCCTCATTATCACACGTCTGCTTTTTCTTGCTTAAGACTTTCTGGCAGTCCTTCTGATCTGGACGTTCTTTGGGCCAGCACCCGAGTTAACTTCCTGTGATCTTTGAACAACCATGGCCCACAGGTACTCCTGAAGTAGCTGTGAAGAGTCTGTTTTATCGCTTCCATCCAAACCCATTTCCTTATGCACCTATTCTTCAAAAAAATACTTTCCTGAAACACACATCTAGTGTAAACACCAATCATTTACAGGAAAGGAGCCTAACCAAAGTTTCCTAGAAAGTCATATGCGTTTCTGTTGGCTCTTTAGAAACAGCTGAGCATCGATTAAAGTTAGATTGCTGCAAGTATGCTGTAGTTGCATAATTTCATCTGATTCTGCTTGAATTATAACATTTAGGCATATTCTAAGTGCATTTTTGTAACACAATGGCTTTGTAGTCCAGGAAGAACTTGTGAAGTTTTTAATAGAAAGTACATGTCACCATATTAACCAATTTGTGGCTGTAGGTGTATTACAGATCAGAAAATTATTAATGATCTTTCTCATTAAAAGGGTGTGAGTTATTGCTATTGTTAAGTCAGCCGGTTACTCTCTTCCATTTGTGAAGGCGACTCTGGATTGGTTTTTTTTTTGACTGATGTTACTTGGTACACTAGTAGTCATGGTGGTTAAACACAAACCTCCGATTTTCTTTCCTTAAGGGGTGTCTTCTCAGTCTTGGACAGAAACAATAGATTTAGAACTCAAAACTGAAGTTATCTAAATGGTTACAGATATTGATAATGGTTGCTTCTAAAGTAACTCTGCGACTTTCACAGATGACAACGGCTAGAATGCGTGTTTATAGAGCTGAAGACATTAACCTAGTCAAATCTAGTGCCTTAAATGGCATTGCATTCGTGATGGTAGCATTGACTTAGTTGACAAAGAGACTTACTGAATCTACAGAGCACAAAGTGCTGGACTAGATGAAACGGATTTGATTATGGAATCTGAAGAGTACCAAACAGCATTATGGACTTCATCTGGCTGGCATATGGTGCTAGATAAATCTTGAATTACGATTGGGCATCATTGACTGCTTTTATAGATCCAAAAGTGATAGAGGGTCGCGTATGCTCTTGAACAGCCACATGACCAAAATTTTATATAAAATTTTCTATACTAACCTTGGCAGCTAAGTTCTAAGACCCAAATGATGTTCTTCTCAGATTGGTTGTTAATAGTCATCAGAAGGAGAATCACATTATGATAATATGTATATATAATTTGACGTGAAAAATCTTTCCCATTGGATTTATTCAGTGATAACAGTACCGCAGCAGTGCTTAACAAAGATGATATTTCTAGAACTGGTATTTAAGTCAAACTCAAATTGATTATCAGAAGCAATCTGAATGATGACAACAGAAACCCGCTATATAATCTTATCGAGATTGATAATACTGATGTTTGGCCAGATAGTGACTTATGGAGATACCAACGATTAAAGCAAAGCTCTATACAACCAAAGATTTTGGGATCAACAAGACTTTGTTGCTAAGAATTATGGAAGTGTCTAAGTTAACTGATGAAGAGTCTTGATATATCATAGTTCCAATCAGGGAGATAAAGCTGTGGAGTATCTGATGCATTCTGAAGGAAAAATGGTGTGGAGTCTATTGGCCCTCATCCATTTAGCACAAGTTTAATTGTAGGGGAGAGTATTTGGTTTAATATTTCACAATTGAGAGCTAGTGCAAAGTGGTGTTGTGCATAAATGGCTTGGTCGACAAGTTCTAAAGAAGTCTGGTGTTCTAGACGGAATTTTTCTTTCTATTCCTGATTAGCTGAAACTTTAAACTTTGTAAGAAGATTACTATAATTTAGTGGTAGTAAATAACTGTACAAGTCCTTAACTATAACTTAATAAAAAAACCTACAACAGAAATTTGTTCACATAACTATTATATGTAGACCGAAAATTTTCAGAAGAATACACCACGTGATACAAAGCTGCGTGCACTTGCCCGTTGCGAGAGACGGCAGTGACGCAGCAGATTTAGGTTGGAACTGGATTGCAGGCAAAATTTTTACTACAAATTTAGAGGGCACTTATCTCAAATGAATAAAAAAAGGTACAAATAATTCTATTCTGGGAAAAATTGAGTAAATTTTTAAATGTGCCACAAGGAAAAGATAAGTACGCCCGTGTACTCAGACTACCCCTTTTAATGGAAATTGGACTAGTCCGACTGGATATTTGTTCTCTGCGCTGATGACGTCAGTGTGACGTATGTATTGTTCTCTAAAAAATTTCGCTCTAGATGGTTTGATGGGCAATTTGATTCGTATACTTCAAGAGAACGACAGCAATAACTATATGTCATAAAGTTTTCTTCTTATAGATGAATATTTTATGGTTACATGGCTTGACCTCACCAGTGTTACTAAAATAAAGGACAGGAACCTGGCCCAATTAAGAGTGTTAAATGGAGCTTTACTATTTCATTCTTCAAAGGAAAATCTTCACAAAGAAGATTGACAATTTTTAATCATTATAAGAAGGATTCAAAAGTTGATTATTTTTAACAATAGCCATGCTAGAGGAATATGTAAGATTTTTAAAAAGCCTACATACACAATTTGTTGCATTTCCAAGGATGTTTCAACGAGAAGGATCAATCATTCAAGCCTAGTGAGAAAAAATCAGGTACAGCAATCCACATTATTTGTAAATTTAAATAAAGTCAGTGTTTTAGCTGCAGCATTCGCTCCGATAGAACTAAATGCCATTTGTGGATTAAGGCAAGGCCGCCATTCACCACCATCTACACGTTCTGGTTTTTCCAAAACCACGAAAACGGTAAAATAAACTGGAAGAAATTTCGTGTAGACGATATTGAGTTAAAGGGATTACTTGATAATGCACAACATGTGATGTGCAAAAAATGAAATTTAGAAGAAGAATGGGGAAAGGTAAGTCCAATTTTTGCGCGACCTGAACGAAAAAAGTCATTGCGAATATTAATAAGGATGAAAGAAGTAAACGACATCTTGCCTCCAAAGATAAAACATGAGATTGAGAATAATCATGAGGATTCGCAACTGAATGAAGCCTAAAATATATTGCCGGGTACATACCTCCATTTTAACAGCCCTATGGAGGAAGTAGATTCAACATTTAAGTCAACCCCGTATGGATTATGATGCCATGTAGATTCAGTCATGCAAGTGCATTTTAATTTGATGCAAAAAGTATCATCAGGAGGATTACTACAGGGAAAATAGTCATGTTGTCATCATACAAGGAACTCTTACTTTTTTGGGAATAGAAAGGATACAATATGGAACAAAAGTGTAAACAAATAAAAAAATCTCTGACAACTACAGAAGTCCCCTAAGCAACTCACTACAAGCTATGTTAGAATTGATTGATGTCCTACAAAATCTGAACAACACTTTGACGGGACTGGATTAGTGATTGATGCTCTGGTAGATAATATTGTAATTATGGGAAAACTTCTTCCAGTTCTAATAATTTGGGGTTATTATAAGTTGTTTCTAATAACGATATGTTGTTCTAACAAATTACCTTCATGGACCTTCAAAGCCTTGAAAATGGCTGCTTGGTATAGCTTCCCAGTTTGGATTTTTCTCACCTAATCAAACCTTTAAAGAATAAAGAACATGTTTTAGAATATCTCTAAATAATCAGAGACAACTACGAAAGTTAACACTAGCCAACTGGATTGCAGATGGGCTAAAAAATCAAAGATCAACATTTATGTCATTCATTGCAAGACATAATATTGACATTATCTGTGTCACCGAAACACACCTTATTCCTAATGAAAAATTCACGATACCAGGATACCGAATCTTCAGAAAAGGCAGAGAAACTGGAATAGCCTGGGGCGGAGCGGCAATAATTGCTAAAAATAATCTTTTAATTGCACCTCATGACTTACAGGATGTCAGCAATATAGAAGCAATAGCAATAAAAATGAAAACAGCAGACAACTCCACGACGAAAATAATATCAGGATATAAACCACCAAATAAACAACTCAAAAGGATTGAACTACAAAACATATTTGCTCATAGCCTACTATTCTGATTGGTGACATTAACTGCAAGAACAGCAACTGGGGTTGCAGGAAAACAAACCCCAATGGTACCAAACTTGAGAACCTTGCGTCAGAATTAGCAATACAAATAGCCGCACCCACAGAATACACATTATCCATACCGAATAGATAATTCCCCTGACATATTGGACATAGTTCTTCACCAAAATCTAACCACACCAATTAATATAATATATAATAATCTTTCCTCCTTGTAAAATTGGTACAGACTTTTTCTCGTGACACTATTGCATACAAATGCTTGTTAAGCCTACAATGTCGTGTTAGCAGTCCCATGAATGCCCTCGCTCTGCTACAATTGTGGTGCAGATCTGCTGTTAACTTTGGCAAAAGTCCTTTATTAAACAATTTCATTTGTCTCTGTCGCTGGTTTCGATGCTAGAATATGTGGGGCAAAGAGACAATGAAGAAACTATGATTTTTGAAATCATATATAAACCCAATCTTTCATTTTTGGTATTTTTATTTTTTTTCTATTTTTAGGAGTCGAGGCATTTCTAGAATAGGATCTTCACAATTGCAGTTGTTTTTTCCCATTCAGAGTGCTTATTAAAGCTTGTTCTTACATGAGTCTAAGAATTATCGTTTTAACCTCGCCCTGGATAAAGATATATGGTGGTGGGAGGTTCAGTAAGACCTCTATGACGTTTGCATTGCCCTAGTGAGACAAAAGCAAGACTGTAAGCCATTGAGGCGCTTCTTTGCTTGTATCTGCAAGGCCGTAGTCCCTCGGACCCATAGCTTACACTTGTGGTACATAACCATGGTGTCATTTTTTTATTTAACCTCCAACAATTATCACTTGTATTATTATTTTGAAGTGGGGTTTTGATCAAAGACACTTCATTTATTTAAAGAATGAAATGCAATGACTTGTAGTAGTAAATGAAACGGCTCTTCTTTTGACACAATTTATCTGTTACATTTAGGGCACTCTGAATCTGTCCATCAGTATAGCTGAAGCAGTAAAAGCCCACTTGTTATCTCTGCTCAAAAGGTTGTACTCTTGAATGCCCTCTTGCCCATAAACATCGCTACTGCTACTTACTTCCCTTCTATAGACTATTTGGATAATCCAGAACCAGATCTGTTAATTTTTCTGCCTGGTATCCACACTGACGCTGACTAAAAAAATTTGCCTTTGATGACGTTTCTTTAATGTAGTTGTCTTCTCAGTTTCTTTAATCTGTTGCATGACGGAGGGAAACTATATTGGTCTATAATGATTTAGAGTTAAATATCCCTAGTTCAAACCATGTATACGGGGTAAAATCTTGAACAATCATGAAATTGATGGAATTTTTTGAAAAAGCACTGCGTAAATCCCATCTTCCTCTGGCGATTTATAGGGAATCCTTTAAGTACTGATTTGATCTATTTGATCTATTTGATCTCAGTATGACGACTGCCTCTCCTTGAGTTGGTCTGTAATCTGTAGCTGATGGTCTCTTTCTCTCTGTGAGTCACGGTGTCCCATAAAGAATATTTTTAATTAGCACAGTTGAAGTCTTCTCCGCTATTGTTGTCAGTTTTCTTTAGAAGTTCTGTCCCAATCCTAGCACTATGGACATAATTTCTTTAGACCACTTTCTCTATGAATTTAGGGGGGGTATGGATTTTTTTTTATTATACTGGATAAGTGCAATCTTGGCTTTATTAAGTAGCCTTTTCAGCTGAGCTTTTTCAGGTAATTATGCCAGCAGACTGCCCTACTATGAAGTTTCTTCTTCTGAACTCCACAGTATTAATTGAGTAACTATAGTCGACAAGACACATTTCTGGAAAAGAAGCAAAATACCTTGTCCAGAGCCTTGTACCTTTAGTGGTAACAAAGTCATTGGGGCAGACTTGGAAAGACATTGGGGAAGATACGGTTAATCCTATTGCTGTATATGATACAGTCAGGTGGTTTTACTGCAGATCTTTAATGTAATGCCTAAGCAGTAGGGCTATATTTCAATCTTACACGTCACACTTTCTATTCTGGACAGGCTAAACCTCTCTGACATGTTCAGATTTGTCTGTAGGACTTTTAGTTCCCCAAATTCCAAAAACTAATTACAGAGTATGGAGGTGGGGGTACTAGAAGCCTTCTTCACAGGAGTGTTTCTTATCTCTAATTGGATCAGTCTTCTGTTAAGCTACAAACCTTTTTAGCGGACTAGTCCCATCTCTTTCTTCTTCTGCTAACCGATAAATATTGTTGGAATGCCCCTAATATTCTTCACCCCAAATTTAATTCTCCCCATACCGAAGCACAGGGACATATTTAATTTCCTCGGCTCCCCCTCAGACTCTGCAACCATAAAAAAGGTCTATATGTGTCCCTTCTTTATAAGAGCGTTGCTATAAGTTGTCCAAAGCTAAGTTTTGACTTGCAGGTTACTTATCTTTGACGATCCAGGGTTCGGTCATCTAGTAAGGCACAAGCTTTAAGATATCATCTTATTAGTGCTCACGTTGTTATAACTATGTATCCTGGCACTCGACACTCACCCTTGTGGTTTATTATGTGATATTTTTTCATATATTAGTGGAGGGCTATCACCTTCTCTAAAACTACTTGTTCAGCAGTGCGGGCTTTGCTAAAGGATTGCTGGTTTGGTTTAATCCTCTATCCTTTTTGACATCTTGGTGTGACGTAGTACTTTCTTTTGCCATACATCCTATCGCCACATGTATCATCGAGTCGAGATTCAGGGTCTCCTCTACTAACTGAGCTTAGACCAGTTTGGCAGAATTTTTAAATATTGAGTTTTATTTTCTATAACCTTAAGGTCATTTTCTGTAGCGTAAGTTTTTTCTAATAAATTATATTACTTTTGATCAATTAAATTAAGGTTCGCTTATATTCAATTTAATAATGATCACTTCCAGAAAAAGGAGGATTACTTTCATTAAGTGGGCTCTCACTTCAACTAGGTCAATCAACTAACTGCCGCTAGGTAACATAGCATCACTTCCGGTAATATGATGGTCACTTACAAAGAATTAAGTCCCTACCAATAACATGATGTCACTTGCAATGAAATTGATTTTTGATAAAGTTATAATCACTTTTGACACGTTAAGATTACTTCCAATAAAACTATAATATAAACTTATCATTACTTCTGATAAACTAGAAAGTGATGATCATTTCCTGCGATGTAAAAATATTTGATAATTTCTGATCACTTTGGTTAGAGTCAATGTTGATCACTTCCAACAAAATGGAAAGTGAAGATTTTTTGATAGTAAAATCCAGTCGCTTCTTGAAAATCTAGGACTTAAGATTTACTTGTGTAACGCTTTTCAGTAGTTTGTAATCACTAATGATAAAATAAGGGCCATTTTTGGGAACCCAAATATTATTGCAAATTTCTGCAGGAGGTCACCTTTGAGAGGTTTCGCTGCGCGAAACTAGTTCTGGACTCGCTGTGCGCCTTCGAGGAGGGCAACATGAACCGCATGGCGGTGGCGATCTGCAGCATCCTGGCGGCGAAGGTCTCGACGGCCGAGACGTCCGAGCTGGGCTCGCGGCCCGTGTACATGCGCAAGCTGCTGGCGATGGTTCAGAGCCGGGTGGAGAACAAGACGCCCGACATCACCATGAAGTTCACGCTGAGCGCGCTCTGGAACCTGACGGACGAGAGCTCAGCCACCTGCACCGTGTTCCTGGAGCAGGGCGGCGCCACGCTCTTCCTGAACGTGCTCAAGACATTCCGCGGCGACAACGCCATCGAGACCAAGGTGCTCGGGCTGCTCAACAACATAGCCGAGGTCGAGAAGCTACGCAACAGCCTCATGCTCAACTCGCTGGTCGAGGAGCTGTACCTGTTGCTGCGGTCGGAGCTGATCGACGTCAGCTACTTTGCGGCCGGCATCGTGGCCCACCTCGCGTCCGACGGCTCCGAGTACTGGACGGTGAACAGGTACAGCCGCGCCGAGATGCTCGCCGAGCTTGGCAACGCGGTGTCGCAGTGGAAAGTGCCTGAAAGCGAGATGGTAGCCTACAGGAGCTTCAAGCCCTTCTTCCCGCTCCTGAGACGGGAAATGGACTACCAAGTACAGCTGTGGGCCGTGTGGGCCATCCACCATGTCTGCACCAAGAACCGTAAGTTCATCCGACCACAACCACCTCGAATCTACACTTTCACTTCCAGCGGCGCGCTACTGTCTCATGCTGCGCGAAGAGAAGGGCGTCGAGTTCCTGACCGACCTGCTGGAGGACACCCAGACCCACCCCGACATCCGGGCGATATCCGGACAGATTCTGCAGTCCCTGAAGAGCCACTTCTGAAGTCGCGCTCGTATTCGTTCCATTTCATTGTGATATCTACTCATGCGATGAGATTATAGTTTCGTTCTGTTCGCCTCGCTATCTGTAAGTAGCGAACTGTCAAATTTTAGCTAAATGATTCATAGTTTTAGTGACATTGTGATCGATGATAGTATCTGATTCGGTTTTACTCCGTAGGGATATTTAACGAGCGTTGATTTTCGCGCATTTTATCATGTTTTAGTGATTAGCCACTTGTTTGATGGTTATTTTAATAGCGTTGGTCCCGCGTCTTTCTCACCGATCCGTTGCACTAGGCATAGGCAAAATAAAATCGATAAAGGTGATACAATTTTACTAGGGTTGCCGAAATGTTTAACTGAAGCAGCTAAAACATTTAGACATTCTAATACAGCTAATTTGATTAAAAAATTTAATTTAGCTAATTAAATTATGCTGATGCGACAATTAACTGAGCAGTACAAAATTAAACTTTATACCCAAATAATCAATGAGACAATTATTTAATTTCCCTTTTGAAAGCAATTTAAATATTTCTCTTTACTAATTGAATTAATTATTTAAAAAGTTTAATTAGCTTTTGTCATTAATCATATTAATTATTTCCGTAGCCGGTTGTATTACATAGGTATTACTACTTAAATTAATTTTTCTAATTTCTAATCAAACTTTTTGCAAACTAATTAAAAGTGATGTTAGAAGCTTATTCTGAATGAACTAATAAACAAAATTGGTTATTAATTACAATATAATTTAGCTACCAATTAGACTTCTCATTCAATTATTCCATTTTTGGATCAAAATCAAGTAATTAAATTATACATTTAACATTCAACTTACCAACCTTAAATCTTTAATAATTGTACATTTCCTTATTATGGTTATTAACTATGTGAACCAGTTAATAATTAAATAGCAAATAACAGCTGCAATTTTAATGTACTCAACTGAATGATGTTAAGAAATAACAAACCTTTAACTAATTAATTTTATTTAATATAACTTTAAATGCGTTTTAATTAATTAGTTAATGCAATATAATTAGGTGCAATATCTTGTTTCTTAATGAATAATTAAATGCTTATTATTTACTAGACGTTAAGATATGCAAGATTTAAATCAATCCCCAATAAAAAAAGTGTAACTTTCAATTAAATATAGCAATTAAAATATTTAATTAAAGAAACTGTACAATTAATTACATTAAAATTCAATTCCTATAGTTCAGAGTTGAGCTGTAATTAAACAAAATAGTAAATTGAAGCCATTATTAATTACATCCATTAATTAATATGTAGATGTAACTTAGCAAATGGAATTGTTGAGTAATTGTAAATTGCGTTTTTATCTAGATCTGAATATTCTTTTTAATAATCTAAAGCTTGCAATTAATTTGTTGTGTAATGTTAATTTCCGTTTAATTAAAAGTATAACACTATTCAGCAACAGGAAAATGTCTGTAATTAACTAATTAATTGTCTTTGAATATATGTGATATAAACTGGTTTTAATTACATACTTCTTAACTAATTAAATCTAATTTTATCAAAATATTTTATTATACTGACAATTAAATATAATTAGTTTAAATTAAATAGATCTAAATCTCTGTATTAACTAAACATACCCCCAGTGAGTAACTTAAAAATTAAATCTAATTAATCCCGATTATTAACTGCCTCAGTAACTTATTGTATATTTAATATTTCACATTGGTAGTTTTGCAAAAGCTATTATAGTGCATATGTTAAAACATTTTCATTTCTGATTATTTTTCTTATTACAAGATATTTTTGAGCCAACATAATCTTCTCATGAGCTTAATTTGCTAATCCCTTACTTGATTATCCAAGTAATTAATTGATTATTTCTAATAAAACTATTTAAATTAAAGACTCAAATACAGAAACCACCACAGTTCCAATTTGTTAGGAGTTTTAATTTTACTTAATTAGCCATCAGTTAAATTTAAAATTAAGGAATTTATCTTATAAATGCCTCAAAGGACATCATCGCATTACTAGCCGTAATTACATTAAATGTTTCTATTAACTAAAAATTGTGATTTTTCCAAGAATTACAGGCTTCATTAACTTAATTTTCTAATTTTGGCATAATTACGTGTCATTTGGGCTCGATTCAAAATATTACAGTTAGATAGTTAGCATTTTAATCTGTTGTTAACTAATTTTAACTTTTGTAGGTTAAACATTGTTATAATTGCTCAAAAAAAAAATTAAGGAACGCTAGTTTCATTATAATGTAACTCAAAAAATCGTGATTTGACTTTCAATTTTCTACGTATAACCAATTATGTCAATTAATTAATTAGCTGACTATAAATTACATGCGGCAAGATTAAAGAAATTTTAATCCTTCTAAAAAATGCAGAAAGCATTTTTGCTTCAACTGGAGAATTAACTAATTTTGCTAATTAATCAGTTACTTAATTATATTTTCACTGATAGCTAATTAGCTGTTAATTAGTTTGTATAATTAGTTCTATTTATGTTTACAGAGCCCATTAGAATGTCTGAATTTTATAATGTGATTAGCTTTACCATGGAAGAGGTTTGTGCGTGCGTCCATGTAGTTAGTTACAGTAATAGCCTCTCGACATGTAAAATACTTCAATTGCTTGTAAAATCGTTCTAGTTTAGGTTGGAGTACTTTTTTATATCTACCTTTGTACAATTAAGCCTAAACTGGATTAACGTTTTATATCCTCGTTGACAGACCTGTCCGAGATGCAGATGGTCGCGCCAGCGATGTGCGCCCACAGACTGCCGGCGCCTCCCGAGCTGCTGTGCCAAAGTTACATTTAGCCTAGCTGTAAGGAACGTAACGTTAAGTTGCTAGTCATAGCGTTAAGCGGTTCCAGCCAGAGCCTCGTTTATTGTTACACCAATAGTGTTTATCAGAAGGTTACTGTGTTTGTACAAAGAGATTTTAATGTATGACGTAACTGGAGTGCAATTGTTTTTCTCATCCCTGACCTGCGCATCGAAGAAAGACGTGCTTGATGTTTAGTTTGGTTTCACTATAACGAGTCAAACTGAGAACAAAACAACGTCACGTCATTCACTTGTCACAACTCCGCTGCATGTTTAAATCGTTGAACTCACTTTTGAGCAACGGCGAGCATTGAACTTTAATTCTGCATTGAAATATTCATAGTTTTGTTCTGGTCTTTATGTAATCGCCATTTGCGTGTTCCTGGTTGAGCTGTGAATATTCAGCAGTTTTATATTTAAATCTAGCATTTGAATCGCAATCACATAGTGGGATCTCTGACCTTGAACAAATGTTCTCGCCGAGATGACAGAATTTTGGCCAATGAAAGGCGACTTTGAACGATCATGGACTTTGTTGACTATACTTAAAAATTATTTTTGCTGCTCATTGTTAGATATTGGAGAAGTTGTATTTAATTACCTAAGCTTGCCCTGTCTTGTTTAATAATTTTTTGCTTTTCAGCATCTCTTCAGGCGACTATAAAACGACCAAAAAGACCTATAATGCTCCCGAATAACCATTTCTGTGGCTAAGGGAGGGAACCTAAAGTAATTTTTATGACTAAAATAACAATAGTTCTATAACTTAAATTAACCCTTACAACCTAAAAAATCCTACATTAACTTAAATGATTTAAAAATGGTACCAAATGTGCGTCTGGGTAACAACAAAGATTAAAAATTGAATTTTTATTACCACAAAACAGTCTAAGATGTCTTAAAACGGCTCAATGTTGACTCTTAACACCTCAAAGGCACCTAACGCGTTTTTGATAAGTTCTAAAATCTTCTAAAGTGGCTTAGTAACTCTTATAAGCCTAAAGCCTCTTAAAAGACTAATATTAACTTCGTTGAAAAGTTCCTTGTGACTCTTAACGACTCAAAAAAAAACTACCTGAAAACTTAAGTTACTCAACAAAGAGATCTAACTATAACTCTAAAAGATCTAAAATATTTTTTGATATTTTAAATTGAGTCTTGCTATCCCAAGAAGGTCTATAGTGTCGCTAGTCTCTGCTAAGTCAAAATTAACTTCAGAGGGACAAAAAAAATAAAGCATCTTGTAAGAGCTTCACATGAACATGATCTTTATAAAAAAAACCTAATTTATTGCAAAGGGGTCTACTTAGTGACTCATAACTCCAAAATAACTTATCAAAAGGGTCTAAAGTGGTGAAAATTGACTGATAATCCTGCTTGCAATCCCAGAAGATTTAAAGTGTGATAAAATACCTTTAAGTGGTCTTATAGAGACTGAAGTTTACCTAGGTAACCCCTAAGAAAGACTAAAAGCTTAAAATTTACTCTTACTGTAATAAAAGGCAATATATGACTCAAAAATTTCTACAAATTCTCAAAACTAGCTCCGAAGATCCTAGGCAGATCTAAAACATCTCAAAGGAACTCCAAATCGAAATAAGTAACGTAAAATTGACTTCTGCTATTTAAAAAGTCTCAAAATTTGATATGGTTGCTATGACCCCAAAAAAATCAAATACTTCTAATGACTCTCACACGTTTATGTGATATATATTTGCACATTCTTACACAGTGACATAAAATCTCAATATAACCATTTTCCCGTGTAGTTTGTAAATGGTTAAATTGAGTTGTACTGCTATATTTTTGATGTTCCTAAAAAAATCTAAGTGACAGGCTACTCAAATAAATAACTAAAATAAGTCATACAATGACTTCAATTAATCAGAACTGTCTCCAAAAATAGCAAAAAGATATAAAATATCTTGAAATAATCCCAAACAGACGAAATGACACCATACAGAATCTTTCATAGTTCCAAAATAATGTAATTTAGGGGAATTAAGTTGACCCTAAGTACCCCAAAAGACAAAGTATCGCCAATAAATGAAACGGAACACCAGGCAAAAAATTTAGTGTCTTGAAGTAACTTTAAATGAATATCAAAAGGCTCTTGAGTATTTTGAAATGACTGCAACCACCCTGATAACTAAAATAAGTCGTACAGTGATTTTACTGAATCAAAACTGACTCATAAAATAGCAAAAATATATAAAACATCATGAAATAATCGCAAATAGATGAAGTGACCTTGAAATTGACTTCTACCACTTTATCTTTCATAATTCCAAAATAATATAATTTGGGGGTATTAAGTTGACTCTAAGTACTCCAAAAGACTTATTTCGTCTCGGAGTAATCTAAATCTGAATAACCCCAAGTGAGCCACAAAAGTGCTCAAAGTCCCTTCAATATCTCTAAAAAGACTGTAGAGACTCCGTTGACTTAAAACTGACTCATAAGATCCCAGAAAGATCTAGCGTGCATCATAATAACCAAAAACTTATAATTAACTTCTGCAGTTGCAGAAAGATCAAAATTTTCTCTGATGATTTAAAAGCAGTTAAAGTGATTTTGACTTATAATTCCAAGAAGACTTGCGTAAAGAATCTTACTACTACAAAGAAATCTGAAGCTGTCTCCGAGGTCTAAGCAGAACTAATTTAACTGTGACCTTTCAGTTGGAATTCTTTAGAAAGCAAAACTGGACCCTACTACCACAACAAGAACATAATATGCCTCTGACGATTCCAAGGACAACGAAGATGATTGAAGTGATTAAAGTTGACTGGAATGAAACTTACGATTGGTTTTCACCACCATGACATGACCAAAAATGTCTCTGGTTTTAAAGGTCTGAAAATGACGCTAATGACTTAAATTGAGTGTACTGACCTCTGAAGAATACTATGGTGAGTGTAATTGTGGCTCTAAAGGACCAAAATACTCCCATAAAAACTAAAATGACTCGTATTACTTTTAAAAGACCCTAACAGTTGTTTGTAATCTTAAAATATCTTATATGAGGCCACTCACTTAAGACTAGCTCTTATAACCCCCAAAAAGATCTTTAGTGTTCCAGAATATATTAAAGTGACTCTAAATACTTATAGTTAGCTAAAGACTTCAAAGAACATAAAGTGACCCTCCAGAAACTAGCAATAATTTATTTCTGTTAGTGTAAGCAACTTATGGTTGTTTTTGACTCTACTCGCTAGATTCCTCCCAAAACACCCCTTAAGTGACTAAAAATTTATATTGACGCCCAAAATGTTCCCGGATGGTTTTAAAAAGATTAAGGTGTTTTTCAGTTACTCAAATTAATCAAAATGACACTATAATAACGTGCACTGATCCCAACAAGCTCTGAAGTGTCCCCAAATAACCATGAATGGGCATGGACTGATTCAAAAATCATAAAGGGACTTAATGACTCAAAAAGAAGCTAATGAGACTACGATAAAATTGATTCTGTTAACTCAGAAAAATCCTATAGTGAACATAGTGGCGCATAGTATCACTAAACGAAGTTATAATGACTCCAAGAACTCATAATTATTGACTTTTATGTCTTAAAATATTGTGAACAATTTCTGAAAGACTTGTATGCCTCTTTGATGAACTGTAAAAGTCGTATAGTGACTCCAATTACCGTAAGTGTTTTTGATGATTCCTAAATTAACTTAATAACTAACTGACTCGTGAGGACCGAAAGAATCTTGTAAAGTTAACTGTTGACACCACCAATAGGTCTAATCAAATGAACAAAAAGTGTTTTTGACAGTTTCAAAAAGACTGTAGTTTAAAATGGTCGTACAATGATTTTAATGATGTTTAGAAGCATATAAAGTGATTTTTATAATTCATAATTCATGATACTTTAAAATATTTATGAACATGCATTTTTAGGACTAAAAGTATCTTTGAAGGACTTTGGGTCAAAAAGCACGCTCTTGAACTAAAACAGTCCAAAATGCTTTTTAATATAGTTAAAGCGACTCTAATGACTCAAATGGTGTTTAAAATGGCACAGATTAATCAAAAAAGACTTGACTCCTACAAGCCTCCAATGGCTCAAAATTGATTTTTGTACAACCTCTAAAAGACCGATTATTCAAATGACTTCAAAGCTTCCTAAAATGCCCTGGTGTTTCCAAGAAGTTCTAAAAACATTTAGGCCAAAACCATGGATCCTTTCACTTTTTGACGAGTCACGATGGGACATAAGACCTCGTTAGCACTAACCAATGAAACTCCCTGTCCTGAAGTTTAATCTTCAGTACCGTTGGGTGAGAAGTACTCTCCAAAAACGACCAAAAAGGAATGCCGAAACCCCAATATTCAGCTGATGATAAAATACTAGCCACAGTTCCTAGAAGAATCACCTAGATCAGAATCAAAAATAGGAGTGTAGCTATGAAGGAAATAAACAAACATATAGATGGCGTGAAGCACTCTCAAAGACTAGATGAAACAGTGGGACAGAAAACGCCCCACAAATGTAGAAATTAGAATACTAAGACTCCAAATTCAACAGAATTCAAATGCTTCACAAGAACTCGCCGCCAAAGCTTAGGAAATTGGACAAGTATCAGGAATTGCTTGAAAACTGGACGACCACTGCTGTTACATCACCCTGCTTTCAATATCCTGAATAGGGTAAAGAAACAACTGGGCTTACATGGAAAGGGTAGGCTGAGTTTTTTCTATCGATAAAAAAGCACCCTGCATCTCATTATTAAGCAGTACAAGCTTCGTTGACATCAAAAAGACATTTAACTTGCCTTAAGAGCATGTGGAAATTATAAAGAAAGACTACAACTTTATTACCTGCCAAGCTGTACATGATAACAAAATTTCAGAGTCCATACCCCCAAATGAGAAGTGCTACCTCAGTATTGTCCCACACTGTCCTTTCTTCACGCAAAGCAACCAAGGACACAGATATACCAACCAAATTCTTCAGTGTGATATGACCTACATAACATTGATCTCCATCTTTTAGCCACTCCAATGGCTTTTTTTAAAGCAAATTTGAGAGAGACTGCTCGAGCATTTTTCCAGTTCTAACCATTACAGTATTGTGTTCTTGCGTAAGATATTGGATAACAACCTATGATGCAATTGAATTATAATGAAGGTAGTAGAAACCCCTCCACAGATTGCAGTGCAATATATAAAGTGTGGTCGAGAAGTTAAAAGTTAAAGGCATAATTCGGTTTGCCATAATTATTATTGATTGTTAAGTAGAAATAACTACAGGCACTTTAGCCACTGAGACTCAAAAAAAAGCAAATTTTATTGCCTCTTATAGCACATGCTGACTATATCCCGTTTTAAGAACCGCCAACTGGCGCGCCGATCCTAAAAAATGTTCGGCGCGTATTTAAAGTGTGTCCACATATTGGCAGAAAGTAGGCCAGCTATTTGTGCAACTACTTATCTGGCTGAACCGCTTAACGCGTAAGGTCAAGGACTGAGCTGGCTAACGCATATTTAAAGTTTACATAAAATTAGAAATTCCAGCCTGCGTATAATTCAAACCGCAGATTATAATCCTAACGAAAACTGAAGATGAAGGGAAATGGAACAAAGAAAACTAAGTCGGCGTTCCAATTAAGGACAAGTGGGCGGGGAGAACAATCGATAAGAGGCGTGGCCAACTGGCCAAACAAATGAATAGTTGAAGTAACAGGCGTGGCCAAAGACACTATAAGAGAAACAAAAAAAAATTCAAAGTTTAAACTTGTCCTTGGAGAAATTAAAAATCGGTGAGAATAACTACAAGGTCTTGCCTTTCTAGAAGCATCAATGGAAACCAAGTAACTAAAAAAGCAACTTTAGTAGCTTACGCCAATAAAATGTATAAAAGCGAGAATAGATATGAGAGTTAATGAATTTTTTGACTTTTTTTGTATATATAGTAGCTACAACAATTCTATTGGACCTCGCTACTATCATCTAGAAGCCCAGAATAGACTTATTTCTCGTTTTGCAACCTTGAAGGCACCCTAATTTTTGCAACTCATTGACCACAAGACATCGAAGACTTTTATTCCCCAAATGCAAAGTTTCATTTTCAAACTCTTCGGTAAATTTTATACAGAATAGATTTATAATCCGCTATGGTCCAAAGTCTACATTCATCTGTTCTAGCAACGCTTAAGGGTGAGAATCACTACCAAACTTTTCAATACTATCCAACCTGGCATGAACACGGGAGCTTCAAACGATAACCATACATTGGAAATCGAATTAGAAGTGAGAAAGTAAATACCAAATATGGTATCTGCTTCTCCAGATTGACCAAGCTCTCGAAGGGTGTTATTATCTTCTCGCTTTCCTTCAGGGCTTCCCAAAGAATCAGATGTGACAAATCTTAAAACAGAACAGATCACAGTGCCTTAGCGATTATATAATTTCTAGAAGAGTCCTACAATTTAAAGTGTCTTGCATGAGTTTAGATAATCTGGGTGTCCTTTAAATCTGCGTGGATTTTCAGGGCTCCATGGCCGAACGTTTGGGTGTTGGTGTATTCGGACGAGTTATGAGACCGTACCTTGTCAGTAAAAAAAGAATCAACCAAAATCTCCTCAGTTTCATCAAAGAGGAAATCTGGGAACCGCTTGCGGCATTGAATAGGGGCTTTATGGTCTTTTTTCCAAATGAGAGTATGTACCACACGAAATTTTCAAGCGTTTGTGCACTTGTCATACTTTGCACTGAGCAAGGACTTGGTAACCATGCGCCAATTGGCAGGAAACGTGAAAATTACTAGACAAGAATGGCATTCTTGTATCTAATAATACAATGATACAATGTCTCAGTGCATCTCCACGGTTCTCTTCAGTAAAATCAGATTAAACGAAATGGGCAGTTTGACCAAAAAGCAGCCAATCAGAAGAGGTCTTTAAAAACGAAAAAAATATAATTTGACGGACATAAGATCAAAACCTTCTGTTTAATAAATATAAGTTAACGATTTCTTCCTCTTCTTCATCACTATCTTCTTTTATGATAATCAAAACGGATAACATTTGGGCGCTTCGATAAATCTTAAATAAACTATCAAATTCTGGTTCTGAAACGTTGCCGTCGTCGAGGACAGCTTATGGTGATGCTGTTTTATGTTCAGTCCAAGTTTTCAGCTGACTGGGTGAGTCTTAAGGACAAACTCTGCGCAAAGCGCCCTTGAACTTCAAGACATGAAGACTCATGTGAAAACTGTTCTGTATAGGGAACTGCGGTTGAATGACGTTCACCGCTCGGAAGGTTAACATGAGAACTGCTATTGGGGGTGAAGATTGGCCTCTCGAATCACTATAGACTCGGGTTTTGTTCGATTGAATGGAAGTGAGAGAAACGTTAAGTTCAATTCTTTTTCCTCTGATCTCGAACGGGATAATCATGGACTTGGATAGCAAAGAAAGCTTCGCCGTTAGAACACATCTCAAATTTGTTCCAAGGGTCATCAAAATAGGTTTTTTGGGCGCTCCTGTTTGTTACCCCACATCGGAATCTTCTCGTGGATGTCCACGATATTGTTTATAACATGCGAAAATTGGCTTTGGATCTCATCAATGGTCGCGATGGAGATGTGGGGCTCCATATAGGTTTTCATCATTGGAATGCTCGTCAACAGCTGCAGCAGACTTCCTACCGTTGTGTACCATCTTTCTATGTCGCATTCACCTTGGGCGAGTTTTAAAAATATTCATAGATTCTTCGATTCTGGCATACATATGTCCAATCCAGGCGACTCTTCCGATAACAATATGACGAGGCAAGTCAAAGTTTCCCTGTCTTGATTGTATTTATTTCGAAGTACCTCAATTCCATCTTGAAACATATCCAGCATTAATCGAGATGAAGGCTCTCCAAATTCAGTTTTTGTATCTTTTTAGAAGGCAGAGAGCGTTATCAACGGTCGTCATCTTCTCCAATGAGTTTCCGGCAAACTCTTCTAGCTCCCAGTCAGCGTCGGCTTTAAATTCGGCGTAATCCTTATTAAACATTATATCTTTCTGAAGAACTTTTTACGAACTCGACAATTCCTTCTATGGCGCCATTTTGAAGGATCCGGTATTTTGCCGTAATGTTGAGCACATCTACTATCTCCTCAACTCAAGACGTACATTTCGGGGCGGTCAAAAGAAAGCTCCTTATATTTTGAAGCACCGGAAGTTCTTCAAACATAAATCCAAGCAAACCCATATTTCCTCCAATATAACTTTCTTGGGTCGGACCCAAACGGATTTTGTCCGTTGCAATTCAGGTAGCTGCGGCACATGTTAATCATCTGATTCGAAACTAACCAAACTATCTGTGAAGCTAGTCGTGTTGTAGTATCTTGAGGTAGTGAAAACCATGCAGATAATATTCAGCAGGCTGGGTAGTGAGGAATAATAATTGGGTCACATTTGTAGAGAGGCTAAATATGCAGACGACACCGATTCCATAAGATCGTGACAGTGCGACGACTCCAACAACTTCTCTCCACTTGTGGAAGATAAGTAACAATGCACAGCGGCCCTATTCTTCACCAGGATGAGACTTCGTTGGCGTGATGATCTTACACCCCTCGGGATCTTCAACCGGAAGATACCCTGAAGAGCAGAGCCCAAATACTGGACTCCTAGCTAACCTGGAAGGCCTAACTGGAGAGGGTCGCAAGCAAAGCGAAAGCAGTCCGTCAAGCTCTAAGCTCCATGTTTAAACCGCGCAACCGGTTAATAATATAACAATCTACACATGTACTTTGCAGCCCACAATGATGTACGCAGCACCAGTATGGAGATAAGCTACAAAACCTACGTCAACAAGCTCCAGCTAGTCCAGAAACGAGCACTTCGGACAATCTTTGGGCGCTCCTTGGTACGTGAAGAACACGGCCCTGCATCGTAAAGTTTATCTCCCAGGGCACTGAAGAACTCTATCAAAGGGTTCAAGGCCACTGAAATCTATCCATCCGTGACCTGTACAACTATGTAGAATAGAGGCACCTGACACCAAGAAACCAACATCCAAGTGAATAGGTAAACTCGGCGATGCTGGTGAATCTCGCCAGCTGCTCTCCCCAATACTCGATTTGTACAAAGGACCCCACGAAATCAAAACTGGGTCAAAACTCTTTTTTTTCTTGGTCTACAACCTTACGGTAGGGGTTAGTGATTATCTCTCTTATTTTCATTGGGGCCGACAGTTCTTGATTTATGTTGAAAATTATGGTTTCGTCCAAATCGATTTAGGTTGGAAAAAACTCGAAGTGCAATAAGAAATCCTGTTTGGTCTGCAGCCTGTCCGTCGTTTTGACTAGGTCTCCTCACTCCTTAGTGCCATTGACCGGCGGCCCAAGCAGTTTGGTTATCAAGTCCGACGACCGCTACGGAATTGTCATTCATCTCCTTCATATTGCAAGTAGCGAAGAAAACGCCATCGTAGATGTTCTTCATGTCGACATCTTTGTTATTGTGCGTCTTTTATACTATGACGATATTAGTGCTAATGCCAAGCTGATCCAAAACAAATCTGCGTGACTCATAGTAGATCTGAAAAAAAGTTTTGTGTGATTAAGAACAGAGGTTAAAAATCGGCCATTTTGGGTTGACACTGTAAGTGACACAGTTAGTGAACCCAAAAATAGTAAGTTTCCAATAGAAATCAGGTGAATCTAAATTTGAAAACAGGGCAGATCACGGTGCTTGAGAGATGATGTGATATACAGATGAGTTCTGGAAAGCCTGTATTGCGTGACAGCATTTTGAACGATCACACTGCTTTACTGGTGATATCTTTTGCGAGTTTGGACAGTTTGAGCATCAAAAATAAAGCGCATGCGGATAATAATCCACCAAACATTGTCCTTCAATTATGAAGAGGCATTTCCTTAAATTAGTGTGGATTTTCAGCACTCCACGGGCAAGTGTTTGAGTTTTGGTGGCATTCAAAATGTCTTCACTTTTTACACACGGCAAGTGTGGAAACCTTCTGTGTACTGAATATGTTTTTTTGTGGTTTCTTTCAGATGATGTATGATAGATGTCTTTATGAATTTAGTTGTGATAGTCCTCCTTTGTGCTGTTTCACGCATCATAGATGATCTATTCGAAACATTTACCATATCTTAAAATCTGGTTGGACAGCACGTACTACAGAAAACTTCCAAGCCATAGCAATATCATCAGATGGAATGAACTTTAAATATGGTGACGACCAGATACGTCTACGTACTTTTCTGCAGGTCTCCGAGGTTTTCCGAAAATTGCCCCAAAAAGATGCTTCCTCATGATGAGCAGGCGGGTGTTTGGTGTGCTAGGGAGTACCAACTCCACTCAAAAACATCTGCTCAGTCATCTTTGTTCACAAATGACTAATCATTTGACGCGTGCGCTTGTTAATCATGTGCACCACTAAGAGAAAAAATTTACTAGGCAAGAATACTTCAATCAGGGATACCATTCTAATTTTTTAACTTAGTATGATGGGCACCTTGACGAGAGAGTAGTCAATCAGGAGAGTTCTTTAAAGGAAACTAAAAAGAAAGAAGCGTCAAATTAAAACTTTCTGTCGAATATTTCATCTTCATCTTCTTTTGTAATAATCGAACAAAAAAGTACTTGGATGCTCTGATACTTCTTGATAAGTCTTCTAAAGCTAAAATATGATGTACTTCAACATGTTCTATTATATTTCATGACCCATCATCTATCTTGATTCTTTTCCATCTTTAACCAACTCCACTTATTCTTATGAGGAAGATATTGCAATACCCAAATCGGGTATCAAATTAAATTAATTTGCAAGCCTTGACATCTCCAGCCTTACTGTTTTATGATGTTTAATGATATTCTCTACAAAAAAATGGTCCTTCATGTGCAAAATTGAGAGCCGTGGTGGCTTAGTGGATAGATCACTAGACTACAAAACCAAGAGTTGCGGATTCGAATCCCGCTCTCGCCATTTCAATCGCTGGCATTCTTACGGCCCAGCTCGACTCAGGCTGCAATAAATGAGTACCTGTGGAGGTCAAACTCTGGGGTAATAATAGGCGGTCGGTACGTAGCGCTAGCCACGTTACTACCCTTGTGTACCGTAGGCTCTAGATTGTAGCAGACTTATCCTGTTACGACCCCAAAGGGGCCTTTAAGGCCTGTTACGGTAAACTATTATTATTATGTGCAAAATTAAACGCTAAATAAGTGTAGAACAACCAAAACTAAGCAATTTGAAGAGCACTAAACTCTAATCCAATACTCTATGCTCTTTACTTTTTCATTTCCTCTGTTCTCCCTCCCTGGTTATAAACAAAATAACATCAGGTCCACTTTATTCTGTTAAATATTGTGCTGCCCTTGCAGAGGTTTCTTCTATTTTTAGTATTCCTTGAAAATGCGATGAGCTTTTACAGTGACATAGCAGAAGTTTCGGTTTTTGCTCAGTTGTTAAATACCACAATCAATGATCAGATAAATGCGCCAAACCAATCTTTAAAAAGAAAACCAAAATAGAGAGAACTAAAAAATATGGAATTTTCTCCCCGAGTTTCATGCCTCAAAAACTAACCTCTTTATTATGGAGGTGTAACTGCAAAGTTTAAATCTCGCTAATTACCATTTCTGCTGTACCTAGTGCGGCTCGTTTCAGTGAAGATAAGAATAGATCAAGGTATCGACCACTGGGTTTCCTCCAAGTCGTAATTCTGTAAAAAAAAAATAGCGTGGGTCTATAAAATGTGGTTTTTTTTTTTGAGATTTAATCGGCGAACTTATGAATTAACCCACATGTGACCTTGTATTCAAAAACAAAAACGAAGATGCGTGGTTCATTTGAACTAAAGTAGTTCGGGGGACCCCTAAATGAAAAGGATACCACGCACGCCAAAATAGATGTACTAACACTAATGGCGCCTAATGATAGGTTTTTGCGAGAACCAGGTTCTTGCGGACCCCTCATGCAGAGTCGAGGAAGTCGGCCGCGGTATTGATTAAATAAATATCGCGATCCACATCTGCGCCGTGCGGCGCTCGGCGGTGCACCGGGTGCAGGGCCCCAAACTGCAGCGAATGGGCCGTGGCCGCCCGGTTGGGCGAGCCAGGCGGAAACGGCGCGCCAGCCGCGCGGCATTCGAAATCGCAGCCGGACGTCGCCGTGACAGCCGCGGCGGCGACAAATTGCACGTCGGCCGCTCTTCCGCGTGACGTCGCGCGCGAGCACGCGCAGTAGTCGTACGGTTTCGTGCGGCCGATCCCCTCCTCAGTCTTTTCGGGTGCTCCATGTTCCCTGTTTCACAGTGCGGAGTGGAGAACTGTACAAAACGCAATGTACCTCCGCCATTGTTACGGAGTGGAACTACGCAAAGTTCTGTCGAAATATATTCGGTTTTACCGCTACAAACCGACTTTAAATGCAGAATAACGTAACAGAACTGACGCAGAAGTTACTACGATCTCTGGATAGCAATTACAATGTAAGATACGGCCGATTTGCGGAGATTTTCGTGTTTATATGCGTGCTGCGGACGGGCCTGTAAGCAGGTGGACGACACCGAGCCTCGGCGCCCGCCCGCAGCCCTGGCGCGGCGGCGGGAGCGGCAGGCGTGCTTCACACGCGGAATCGTCGCCCCCGCCGCCACTGGGGGCCAACCCGCACTCACACCGACTCACCAACCCTCTGTTGTTTCGCAACGAGTCGTGCGGCGATGTATTGACATAATTCCGGCTCGAATTCTGCGAAATTTGGGTTGTAGTTGCTGAGACGGCGTCGCCGTCCCGGCGTTAGCTCACCACCACTACCACTTCTTGAAGCTAACCTATACCTTGTTTAGGTCATCGATATGCCAGCTGTCATCGAAATCATCACCTCGCTGGAAAAGGTTGCAATCACCAAAGAACTACTCGAGGTGAGCCCCAATTTCACTCAGCGTTTTGTTATGTAATAAACATTGCTCGCAGACCACCCGACTGGGGAAGTACGTCAATCAGCTGCGCCGCAACACAACTAACGAGTCTCTGGCGAGGCGGGCCAAAGAGCTGGTCAAGAAGTGGCGCGACATGGTACTGCCTGATCCTAACGGACAGCTGCGGCCAGCCACAGCCGATGTGCCTGCAGCCGACGAGCTGGCAGGCCGGAAACGGCCCGCCAAGGAGCCGCCCGAAGGCGCCACGGCCAAGCGACCTCGCGTCAATGGTCAGGTGAGTGAGCTCGAATTCTCGGACAACTCCAACTCGAGCTTCAAGGACGCGGCCGCGCCAAGATTGGCGCCTCGGGCCGTCGTCGTAGTCAACTCGGACTCGAACTCAAGCCTGCCGGATGCACGGCAGGAACCGCCGCTTGAGCAGCCCCAGCCAAAGAAACGTGGCCGCAAGAAAGGCTCACGCAACCACCGCAACCTCATCGAGGAGGCCGAGACCTCCTTCTCCAACAAACTGAACGTGTCACGGGGCAATGCTAAGGTTAAGACCACACAGGAGCTGCTTGCTGATCTTCAGATACGCAACAGCACTAATCTGTCAAATGCTAACAAGCCCATTGAAGACCTCAATGAGCGTGCTGCCAAGCTCACCGAGCGCGTCTCCATCATTGACCAGAAGCTTAATGCCAATTCCAGCAGATACAGGAACTCCCAAAAGAAGATGGGTCTTAAGAATAATATGGGCAGTGAAAAAGGGGAGGTGTTAGAGTCTGGCACATTCACGAATTTTAAGAATTCCATTGGGTCCGGCAGCATAGTGAACATAACCTCAAATAAAAGGACTGACTCCGGTTCAAGTCTTAGTAAAAGTTCTCTGCTTCAAGAGGATGAAATAATAATTGTAGATGATAACGATGTGGAGACCGAATCGAAGGTAAAATTGGAAGAAGTGCAATTGCAACCACCTGTGCCGGTTGCCCCGAAGTCATTGAGCATTGAGGAGGCTCTGGCATTGCTGCCACCTATTGACCCATCTGTTTTGGACGAGAAGGACCCAGAGCCGCCTTGCAGCTGCCAGCTAGTCGAAAATAAAACCGACTTCTCTGTTGCTGATGATGAAGAGGTGAATGTGCAGCACACCTTTGAGTTTGTCGAAGACAACCACTGCCCTGCCAAAAGCTACCTATCAGAGAAGTACCATTTGCACAGCGACGGGCTTGATGAAAGAGTCCAACGGTTGCATTCTGAGTGCATGCCCAACGTGAATGGGAATTACGGACTGGGTGGCTGCAAGTCGGCTCCTGAGACCACAGAAGATGGACTTTATGTAAACGTAGTGCCTAATGTAAATACTGAGAGCCTGCTGAAGTTCAGCAGTATAGACTATACACAGCCTGCGAGTGAGAATTTCAAGAAATACAGCATCTCGGAAAAGCTGCCCGAGGACAGTAGGTGTGTACAAGGTGTTGCCAAAAATACTGTCAGTGACTGTGAGCAGAGGGATAGTTCAGACAGTGGGGTGCAGACTTTCCGGGAATGGCACGAGGTGCTGGAGACGCCCTCGTATGATGGCGAAATTTTAAAAATTTTGCCTTATGTTATCATAGATTAAAACTAGTCTATTGTGTATTTTTTTGAAACATCCTGTAGATGCTGCTGTTGATTGATTTTTAAATAAATTAATTTTCCGTTTCTGATCCTACCAGCTCTGTTTTTCACACACTTGTAAATATTTTCGAGTCGAAGGCGCAGCAACGCCCTGTAACATACCTGATGTTTCAAAAACAATGTATCTTGAAGAGATTTAAGTGTAGTACCTTCACGCTTCTAATTATTATTATGTATATATTTTATCACCATTAGGCAGTGTTCGAGGCGTCCTCACTGTGCAGTTACTATTTTGTAAAATCATTATATTTGATTGTTACGGTTGTTAATTTATTAGTTTGTTAGGTAGGCCTCAATGTTTGATGAGTTTTATTTTATGTGATCGTTGGCGTTCGAGTGCGTACACGCAGCCGAGCCGTCTGTATTGATGTAACGAGCCTTCTGTAGGGAATCTCCCGCCGCTCCGACATGTTACGTTTCCGTTATTGTATAGACTCTTCCTGTTGCAGTCTTAATCTTAAGGTCTTCACAACAAATCCGAAAATCATGCAGCATTGCATTGATTTTGTAATGTTTATGATATTATTGCCTTCTTAATATGAAAATACACATATTTTCTATAGTCTTGTAGTTTTATTTGCCATACAAAGCTTATACTTTTACCCAAATACTATATCATTCACTGATGTTGTGTCACTGAAGTTTAGTGGTTTTTTGACAGTTAGTCATACTAACAAATTCAAATTATGACAGTTGGTAACAATATTGGTATTCTATTAGAGCAACTTCTAAAATTGTGAATCCAAGTAGATTGGCTGTATTGACAAATTTAAATACTTTTAGTTGGTGGCATTGATAACTGACACTTGTTAGTGATACATGTAAAATCCAGGTAAGTTAATTCAGAATTAATATAAAACCATGTATAAATGATTAATTTTATTATTTACATTAGATTACAAAACTCATAACTGTCATATTTACATCATAAAATAAGTGACCCCAGATAAAGCAATAACATTTAGTAAGTGATAATTTGGTAAATTAAGACATTTCCACCTCTTTATACTTCCTGGAGTAATGCGAATGCAGCCTCATCTTCTGACAAAATCGCGTCGATGTTGTAGAATGAAGCATGCAGGGTGATGACGAAGAACGAGGCGCCCAGTACCCAGAACATGGCAGCACCAGCTCCTGCTAGGTAAAACACAGGCATTGAGCACAGCGCCACCAGCCCATACTGCTGAGCCAGAGTAAGTTCGTGACCAAACACCACCAGCTTCTTCTCACTGTGCCGCTTCGACAACCTATATCCAGCATAAAAGCTCCCTGCAATGGCAAACAGCAGCAGCGGAGACGTGATCCTGCAAGATCCTTTGATCTTTAATGTGCACCACAATGTAGGCAGAGCTTACAAGCAATAAGCGATCAAACCTAAGAAGACAAACAGGTAGTTGCTCTGGAAATACTCAATGTTCTTCATGATACGTCGGCTGAGTCGGGGGACCGAAGGCGGGGCTTTGAAGTTGGAGGTTTGCACAAACTGCAGCCACGGCCGCACGTTCTGTCGACGCTGCTGCATCCATTCATTCGCGTTCGGTAGCTGTGTAGGAAATTGCAAGAACCTGCAAGCCCCAAGGGTGTATGTTTCATACAAGTTTTGTCAAGTAGGTTAGGTTACCTGGTAAAATTGCTCTTTAAATCCGCTTCTGGTGGCAGGTCCATTTGACCGGAGACATCGACCGACACATCGGCCATGATTTTCAATACAACTTGCGCGGAATCGAGCGATTTCAGTTTTACATTAGCCAACGTATGTTTTGACAACACTACAAAACGTAACTGTCAACGACGACAATCATAAATAAATCGTAGATGGCTATGTTTATGTATCAGATATTCGTCATTTGACCTAATAGTCAAAAGATCTACTGTAATATAAAGCGGTTAGAAGGTTGAAAATTTGGAAATAATGATAATAGTTGAGTATTTATGTCAATTTCAAAATAACATTTTTAGGCTATCTATAAAATACTCGTGATCGGTTTGTGGTAAAATTTTCTGAGATTTTATATATTAATCCCCTGTATCTTGTGTATTTGTTTGAATATTTATATGATAATTAATTTTGAGTTTAATAAAGACGTGTAATTGGGCGGCGCACTATTAATTTTAATTCAATGGTAGCTTCTCAGCGGCCAATGAAATGCGCGGAGGCCCGAAATCAAATTGATGTGTTTGATTGGTCGAATTCATATTGTGATGCGTCATACGCCATTAAACGGTTTTGGAAAGTTTACCCGAGGCGAACGTGCGTCGCGAAAACGGACTTTTTGTGCGGAAATTCGGCCGGCGCCCCGAAAAAGCGCGACTTACGTCCCAGCAGCCGTTGAACGCGCCGCCGCGATGGAATGCGCGAGGAGCCTGGAGTTCGAGCTGCAGGAAGCCGACTGCGATCAGATGGACTCGTCGTCCGGCTGCGAGCTATCCTTTGAGATGTCGAGCGACAACCTGTTGCACATCAGTCCCGTGCACCACTACGGCCGCAGTAAGCTGCAGGATAGTGTGCGAACGCCGATTCCGAAGATCGTTACCACCTGCAGCCCCCCGTACAAGCGCGTCCGCGCGCTGCGGCTCTTCGACAGCCCCCTTACCCCGAAGACGATCTTGGAGAAGTCGTCATCTTGCGCCACACCGGCGCCCAGGGCGCGCCTGTTCCCCACCACTGACAGGCCGAGGGGCATCGCTTCTGCTTATGCCAAGAACGACAAGCCAGCTGCAAACGTTAATCCGTTCACGCCGAATGGTATGTTGCTGAACAAGAAGAGAACGCGGTCTGTTAGATCTTTATTGAGCTCGCCGGAACTGGCGTCGCCCAACTTTGATTTGGACTCTGATGCCAGCGATGTGGAGGTGGAGCAGCCTACAAAGCGAGTAGCATTGCAAGAGAATAACATCTCGAGGTATCACAAAGAGTTTGTGGAGTTGGAGCTGATTGGTTCTGGGCAGTTTGGCTCCGTCTACAAATGCATCAACCGCTTAGATGGCTGTGTGTACGCCATCAAGAAGTCAACACGGCCTGTTGCCGGCAGTGTCATGGAGAAGAGGGCACTGAACGAAGTGTATGCTCATGCAGTTCTGGGCAGGCACCAGCATGTAGTACGTTATTACTCGGCCTGGGCCGAGGACAACCACATGATTATTCAGAATGAATACTGCAATGGGGGCTCACTCGCTGAGAAGATCCTGCAGGAGAGTCTCAGCCCGTCCGACCTGCGACTGCTTATTGTACATGTGGCAGAAGGCCTGCGGTACATCCACTCTGAAGGCCTTGTACATTTGGACATCAAGCCTGGGAACATCTTCATATCGCGTGAGAAGAAAGCGCAGTTCACAAACTACGACTCTGCAGATGACGGCTTCGAGGAGCTGGACGAGCCTTCCATCTGCGAGGAAGAGCAAATCATGTACAAAATCGGAGACTTGGGGCACGTTACAAGTTTGGTTAATCCACAGGTGAGACGTTGTGGTCATCTGTAGTTTTAACTGGCTTACTTTAAAAAAATACTGCTCTGCTTAGAAACGGAACAAAAAAATTAATGACATCTTGAGTATGAGTTTTGTGTCCAAAGCATTTTATTGGATAACCTATATTTTAATTTAAACAAATTCTTTAAAAATTTTAACAAAATGATAGCACTTTGATTTTTTAGTAGTAAATTGTTTATTTGCTATAAAAAATTGAATGCGGTATTACTATATTGTTTGTTTTGTTAAAAGTGTATTTTAGAAGAATGGAAGGTGTTAACCGAGTATTGATGTCGGGTTGTAGGTAGAAGAAGGCGATTGTCGGTACCTACCCAAGGAGATCCTCAATGATGACTACAGCAATCTGACGAAGGCCGACGTCTTCGCATTGGGTCTGACAGTGTTGGAAGCAGCTGGCTCGGGCCCCCTGCCCAAAAATGGCGAACAGTGGCACAAACTGCGCAGCTTGGACATCCCGCCACTGGCTCAGGCACTTAACCATGACTTGCTTGAGTTGATCAAGTCTATGATTGACCCGGACCCGACCATGCGGCCGTCACCACTACAGATCCTGCAGCACCGCGCCGTCTGTCCTGAAGGGAAGAAGTCACGTGCACAACTGAACCGTGAGCTCACCGCCGAGAAGCTGAAGAATGAAATCCTGTCGAAGCACCTCATTGATGCTGCGCAGTGCATTAAGAACATGGATCACCACAGCAAGCAGAGCAAGAACGTCACCAGATTCGCCTCTCGGCTCATCGGCAAGAAAGCAAGCAAGAGCCTGACCAGCACCTTCTGAGCCCTACATCATGTTGGAAGCGATGAGCGCGCGCCTATTCCGAAGCGAATTATCCAAGCCTATTTTAACTGTTTATTTATTGGAATTTCGATGTACTATTGACTCTGTTAAATTAATTTTTAATCTAATCGAAATTATGTTTTTAATTGTGTAATAAATGTACAGAGAGCAATCATGTAACTACCAGCGACGGTTTCCATTCGGAAAAGCTGTGTTTGAAGGCTGTTGAAAGTATTCTGTGGGTGGTGACGATTTTACAGTAGCTGTAGTATTCCTTCCGACCACAAGGCAACTCTGAGCTGCCCGTCCGCGGCGCAGCCGTTTGCTCGTTCCTAAAATGTGACTTAGTGAGTAAGTGCTTTGTACTGTCCTGCGCCGCTTAATGTCACGGAAGTCACGCCCCTCTTATGTGATATGTGATGTTACTTTGTAACTGTTTGCGTATCTGTCCGCCGCTTTTTCGTCGCGAAAAAGCGCCGGCACAGCGTTTTGACTGCGTTACTTTTAAGCGTTAACGTTAGTGCTAGTTAGGGCTATGTAAGTGCACGTGTAACAGCCGCACGCTTTCCATGAGGTTTCTGGTGAAGAACTGTTTTCTATTTTATATTTACTTTGTATATGTATCAGATTTACCAAATAAATATATGCGATGAAGTGCTGTTTGGATAAACACCCACTCGCGGGAGAACCTTGAATAAACAAAAAAAATGAAGGTCGCATATCACTCTTGTTTGAAAAATGCGTGTAAAATGAAACGTTACCATTGCACTTACTGATAATAGAAAAGTTTTTTTCTCTTCATAACACGTTTTAATAAGATGGCGCTAGTGTCTTAGTGATGTTAAGGTCTGTAGAACATGTACATGTTTATGAAACTCCTGTTAGTATTTTTCGATGAACAAGCATGACAAGGTCTTTGAGTACTAAATGATATGTAACAAAAGAAATACAATAGCTGATAACACGGCAAAGTCCCACAAACGTGTAACATCTAAATCTGTACTTTCCAAAAAAGCCATTCCAACTGCTGTTTGGTACAACAATGCATTATTTTCACCATATGTCTTTCAAGACTATCATAGGCAATGAGGCAACGACTCATTCTGCATATCAGTTCTCTATTTAACTAATCTTAGATTTATAGTCGCTCATCAGTTAGCGCTAATGCTTAATTTGGCTTTCTCTATATATGCAGAGTTAGGAGTTTATTATACCCCCTCAAAAGCCGCCCAATTCACTGACCAGTCCTTCACTTTATGTTAATTTGGAATGTTATTACATTATCTACTCTCGTATTGCTCGCTGATTCTTTGAATGGCGAAGGTTTCACTTCAACATCCTCCAATGAAGCCGACCCAACTGCCCCCTAGTGTTAACAATCAATGAATTAAAGCTGCATTTGCAATTGAGGAGCTAACAGTGATTGTGAAGTAAAAGTGGTCGGTGGTGGGCACCCATTGAAACTCTCTTTCTACTTATTTGGAACTGGAAAGTTAGTAGACGTTCATGGCACCAGTGGCTTTTGATTTTAAGTTATGTATGCGTTTGTGCCAAAAATATGAACAATTAGGAGAGGTGACGTTAGTGCCGAGTCCCATTTATGTACCATAGATGGCAGCTACAAGTGCTGACATCTAGACTGGTGGTTGTCAACGAGGTAAAAATAACGTGGTACAGTGCAGAAAGTGTTCAGAGTATTATATGGATAAAATTCAGACAAATCCCTTGATAACCACGCATACTTAGAGAGGGACCCCAAAGAGACTAAAGTTATTTTTTAAAGAGTTTCGTTCGGTAGTGGTGTAATTGCCACTGAACATTAATAGTACAAGTGGTCTGCCAATAATAAACAAATTCGTGAAATTGAGGGTGTTAATTTTCTATATTTGGTGGAAGAGATCTTGAAAGAGTCGTATAGATTTTTCAAGGGAACGTGACTCTCCCTGTAGCGTCTGTAGTTTTTAAAATGGCTTGAGACCCCTTGAAAGTCATAACTGTGTCCATAGACAGTAGACTGAACCTTTTAACCACATGCGGAAGCGGTTGTGGCTTTTTGAATGTCCGATGATGGAAAGTCTTGCCAATTTAGTAGATATAATTTTTTACCTAAATCATTAGAATTTTAATTCAATGACCGTTTCTGAGAGGAATTTACTCGACAGTTCAGTAAAGAAAGAGATGCTTATAAAAACTAAAACTGATATAGAGGCGCAGTTAACAACCGAACTTCCGATTTGGTGGGTAAATTGACCAATTTATATGTACACCAGGCCAGACACATCAAGGTCAAACAATCAAAACCAAAACATTTTAATGTAACAAAAAACAAAATGCGTCATATTAGACGCTTCAAAAAGTGTTAAAAGTAGATATAAGTTATAGAAAGGAAAAAAACGACGTTATTCTTAAATTATTTTTTCCTGGGGCCAATTGATGGGCTCTGATAGCAGTATAGTTGTCTGTAGGTGTGTAGACCCTATCCAAAATGCCTAATCCACTATTTATAGATAAAAAAACTTTTTGGTAGTTTCGGTATTGTTCCTAAGAGTACTTTCAGGGCTAACATTACGTATGTAATGGTCGAGAGCATTTGAAGATATTCGACCTTAGCATCATTGATGTAGAAACTGAGACGACTGCGTTCATAGACATGAAATCGAACAGTTTGGCCTGAAATTAAAACTTGCAAGAGGAAGACATTTTGATCTGCTTGTCAGTTTTTTCCCGGATGCTTGAAATTCTATTAAGCTTGTGGGGGTTGTAGTTAATAATAAAAAATCAGAAAACTTTATCTAGTTTCTCTGTACTTGGTGGAAGAATACGAGCATAGGCGACAAAAGAACACCATAGAAAACATGGGACTGATATTGAGTGTAACTAATGCAGGACATGAAAGAACAGTTTGGACTTAATTGATTCAGTTTAGATAATTTGTTTTTTCATTGGGAGAAGAAGCTAGCCCATATATCAATAGTCTGTAGATTATCATGTTTTTTTGCAATTTCATAACGTTTTGATGACTGAATTTTGCATCAAATTTGGAAGTACTCATTTTTTCTTTCTAAATTATTACTGATAATGATCAAGGGTTAATTCCAATAAAGATCCTTAGGAAGCAGACTACGTGACTTAGCAATGTAGCAAAAACAATTTACTATCTCACATCGGGTTGTTGCCAATAAACTTATTGAATCATATATTTGTCAGTACTTAAATGTTCATAACGGCTAATATCAGGAACATAAAAATCAAAACTCATTGGCACTTGACTTTCCTAAAGGTGAAGTATATAATCAAATAAAGGGTATGAGTTGCATCTACTTTATTCTTTTCCTTTCAACAGCTTCATTGGTGTGTCTGTCCTGAATGACATGAGTTCACTACATGTGAAGTCTTCGACTGTCAGAAGACTCCATGAACTACCATTGTACAGAATTTTAATTCAATAAAGGGAATTCCAGATCGAGCACAATCGGCAGTCCTTCAAGCTGAATCTATCAGATAAGCGGCAGCAATAGGCACCAGATTTACCATTCATTGTCTTTATCCATGTGGGGGTTTGAGATGGTAAATTATTGCGTTTTTCATTGTTTGCTTCATTGACAATTTTTGGTTGAAAACCAATCTGGGTCTCAATATGATTCAATGAAAGCACATTGGCTTTTTACTTGTACGAAAAGTCCATTCAAACTAAATAAATAATCAGCAAAAGACTAGACGACACGTGCCAATAACCAAAACAGAGAATTTTTCATCACGTTTGCTTATCTAGCTGAGAAGAAAAACTCACTCACCTAAGAAAGGAGCTCAAGTATAAAAAAAATTAAATTTTTCTACTAAATTTAATTTGTCTTAAGTGTGTAGGACAAAACAATTCCAAAGGGCCAACTTAGATAGCACCATAAAATTTGACCAGATTTATGAAAGTTTTCCGATTAGGGGGCTACAGCATCCATCTGAAATTACTAGTGGAACACTGGTAAACAATTAATTAAAAGAATAATTTTGTTATCTCACAGATATCTAATGACGTTTGAGAACAATTTCACTTTTACTTGATCACGCAAATTCATCGCTCACATTTGTCAGCAAAGATTAATATTGTAAAATATTTAACAACCTTTATAGAATCCATTAATTACCTAAACTTTAGGTTTCAGTAAATTAAATTCAAGGTCATGTTCCAAATGATTAAGAACAAGATTCCTTTATTTAATTCAAAATGTGATAACAAAACTCTCTAACAATCAGTTCCTGGCAGCCCCATAGTTGGCCTTATACCAATTCACAGTTTCTTTAATGGCCACACTGAATGGAGTAAACTCAAAATCAGGGAGGTAGCGCCGCAGCTTCGCGTTGCTCGCCGTCTTCTTGTGCTGGCCGTCAGCTTTTGTGGTGTCAAACACTACTTCACCAGCAAAATCAAACGCTTTCACCAGCTCCTCAGCTACCTGCTTGATCGTCACTTCGGATGACTCATCGACTGCAATAAACAAAATCAGCATAGAAGACGCAAAGCAAATTTAATTACCTGACAGGATGATCGGATCAACCTCGTTGTAGTTGCGCAAAACCCACACAAACAGCTTCGCCAGGTCTAGCGAGTAAATGAACTGGCGCAAGGGGGTGCCAGAGCCCATCACAACAAATTTGCTTTCGCTTTTCTGAATCGTTTCGTACAGCTTCCTTATCAGGCCAGGTATGACATGGCTGGATTCCAAATTAAAATTGTCGTGTGGGCCGAAAACGTTGCATGGAATGACGGAAGTGAACATGCAACCGCGCTGCTCGTGATAGGCACGGTTGGTGACATCAATGAGACGCTTAGCATAGCTGTAGCCATAATTTGAAGGATGCGGCGGCCCGTTATGCACCTAAATGTGTCTATTAGAAGCAAACTGCTGTATATACAAGAGTTTACCATGGTTTCATCAATGGGATAAACTGTCTTATCAGGGAAAACACAGGTAGAGAGGCACGAGACAACCTTCTTCACCCCGAGCTTGAAGCTGACGTTCAGGACGTTGTCATTCATGTGCAAGTTGTTCAGCTGCAATATGACGTGTTGTGGATGAAAATTAAATGGCGTAACTAACAAACCAGGAAGTCCAAGTTATGCGACATGTTGTGGAACAAACCGCCGACCATCGCTGCCAGGTGGATGACGTGGGTGGGCTTGTGAGCTTCAAACAGCCTTTCTGTAGCAGCGTAGTCGCTGCAAATGCAAATTTTGATAACATAAAATGTAAGACACAGAGCTAGCTCACAGTGTTACCACAAATCTGCATCTTTGCTGCTGATGAAGATCCACCGCTCGTTCTTGGGCTGCTCGGAATCGACGACCGCTTGAATGGCTTTGCCAACCAGGCCCGAGCCACCTGTTACCAGCACAACCTTCTCTTCTGCCATTGTTTACAGTATGAATAACTAAAAACAAAATAATTAGGTTACCTACATTAAGTGCTTGGATTGTACGAACCTGCTGCCCGGGTGAAATGTAACTGAAGGGCATTTGTCGCAAGGCTCCGCCGTGCAGTCAGACACGTCGGTAACTGTTACGAGTGATTATTTCGTGGGTGTGTTTGAAAGATAAGGAAAATGCGCTGAGGTGAAGTTAGGTACTTCATCGGATTATTAAATTGTTTCGTTTTGAATTGAGTCGACAGGTGGCGCTGTGGTGATTGTGTAGTGAGTTAGGATTTCTATCGTAGGACAGTTTTTTCAATTGTTTCGGTCTGAAGGATAGACGTCGGTTGTTGATATGAGTTTGTGAGACTTTTGAATTAATGCTGCAGAGATGAGCAAGCGTAAAGCTCCGTCCAGCGACAATAACCCCAATCACGACTTCTGCGACTTTCTCAGTGGTGCTTATTATCTTCTAGAAGCTGGTAGAATCTCTTAGTTGTGTTGTTTTAGAGTTGGCAGAGTACGAGAAGAATGTCAGCCGCAACATATACAAGTACAATGCATATCGCAAGGCCGCTAGCGCCTTGGCTGCCCACCCGATTCGGATTACGTCCGGCAAGGAGGCTCGCAGCCTGCCCGGTGTTGGCGAAAAGATCACCAAGAAGATAGACGAGTTTCTGCAGACCGGGAAGCTGCAGAAGCTGGAGAATGTTAGTACCCAGTTGCATTTATTTGTTTTAGGATGCTCTATATATAAACAGTTGCTAGTGTGACAATTGTTTTTGGTAGCTATCGGATATCAACTTGAGCAACATTAGATGTCGTAACTCACTTGACGATAAATGAAGGATAGGGTGGAGACAACTTATTTGTGTATTTTTGCTTTGAATGTGTTTTGGTGCTAAATATAGTGGGTGGTCTTAGTTCGTTGCCAAGTTACTTTAGTTGTTTTAGACATATAACTCAATCACCAGTGATTCAGCTACTGCCAGATTGTTGATGATTTTGATATATGACAGTATTATAAGACGCTGTCTGTAATGATTCTCTTGATGGCTTGATTTGCTGCCTTGATTCAGTGTAGTGAATTTTCCATGAGGTCTAATGATTAGGTTTTCTTTTGTTTCAGAGCTTCTAACGTAACACAAGATTGCCAATTAGAGTGATTATTTTTAAGTACTTTTTAATTTCAAATTCTCAGTAGAGCTGCACTAGCAAATAAAGCATTTCATCTGGAAGACAAAGCCTTACAATGGAAAATTTTGCCTTTTATCTGTTAGTGATGGATGTTTGTGGATTTTTTAAGGCTAGCCATAAGATGGGCCGCAGGTTCGTGAGGTGACGTAGGATGCTTTTCTGTCTTAGATATGTATGTTTTCTTTGAACGTCTTTTTTGTGAGGTATGATTGAACGTTTTGCTTTAAGGAAGTTTATATTTTGCTATCACTGTCTTTATTTTCCATGCATCATCAGACACTTTAACATTAAATAGCAGTCCAATTAAAAATTCATTAATTTGCATTATCCAAATCCTCTTTGTTTTCTCTACCATTCTACATCTTCAGCAGGCATTTAGTGTATGGTAGAATTGGAAATAGTTGAGCGCTACAAAACAACCACCGATTTAAATTATAATTACTCCTACCAGGTCATGAAGGCTCATATTTTAGATTTCAGCTCTTAACTACTTTTCTTGCTAACGGAAAAAATCACTAATTTGCCCATCTGTTGGTTTATAGGTTTTAAAACCTCTAATGGTTGTTGACTTAATGTTTTCATGTAACTTTAGTGTCTCTTTTTTGGAAACTTCCTGGTGGTGGGGAGTCCTGCATTCCAAGTTTCTAATGAACTACACAATGCTGAAGCTGGGACTTATTATCTAGAGATAATGAGCCCTCATTGCTTTTGCCTTCCTCATTTTTACTAGAGCTTATGACCGCTTGCAGGTTTTGCTAAAATGTGGTGAGAAGCTAGGAGAAATCGATTTCAGAGCTGCTCTAATCCTTTATGTGGCATGGCTGACAAATTATTGCATATATACTGTGAAGATCATCCACTTTGAATTAGGACAGAAACCATTTGGTGTAAACTGTTGTTGCAAATTTTCATTTAATTTTGAGATAATTGGGTTGTACTCCCGATACTAGATTCCAGTTTCATTTTTCCTAATAGGACATACTGGATGACTTTATTCCATTTCTTGGACGAACCAACTCAAGTTGGTTCGCACCGCACTAAAACGCCTCAATCACTTGTACTTGTTGGTATAAAAATTTTTATTTCCTTTGCTTTCCCAACCTTCTTCTGTTTTTTTTCACTATAAATTTTTCTCAAAACTTTTCATTTCTACACCCTAAGTGTGTATCGATTTACAATACTCATCGTCCACGTTTCACACCTGTAAGTAACTATGGGTCTTAATACTGTCTTGTATACTTAGATTTTTGCTCGGTGTGACACTGGTTTGTCCTTTTGGAGAGTACTGAGTGCTCCAGTTGCCCTGTTTTCTTTTACCAACCTAACATTATTTTCTTGGTTTCGTCCCCTTCTGCTGTTATTAAGACCCTCAGATATACAAACTGTTGGATTTCTATTTGCAATACCTTTTCGACTAAATTGAAAATTACTTTTGTTTCATTTCATATGTTTGGTTTTTCGCTTGCTGTCTTTCATTGCCAGCAACCTAACGTCATCTGCGAAAGCCGGGTACCAATGATTCTTGGTCATCGGTATTCCCATTCTATTTACGCCTCAGAGCTCAGCCATGCCACATTTCATATCACCTGTCTTTGTTTACCTTCTGTTCAAATGTATAGCATATTCCTTTCCCTTAGACTCTTCTTGCCATACAAACTGGATTAGCTGTTTCACCATATTAGATAGTCCTTCACCTCTGTATTTTAATAACTCAATTTTTTTCCTTACTTTTCCTATTCTTTAATCTTTCTAAAATATTTGCCCCTGGGTATTTTAACAGCTGTCCGATTTAACTCTATTTTTTTCATTTAATCTACCTTTATTTCCACTTTCTTTCTTATCCAATGTTTCCTTCTATCTGTCTACTATTTTTTTGCTTGTGGCCTATCAATTTCTCTCTTTCTACCTCCCACAACTCTTCTTTTTATAATCCCTTTTAGCTTGATGCAGGACCCTACGTGTTTTTCTTTTGCTCTTGGTACTTGAATTAATCTTTTTTTAAATCTTTTTGTAGCATCCTTTCCTTGTGTTCTACTTTCTTCGTAATAAATACATTCTTTATTAAACCAAATGTTCTTTCTTTTGCACCCTTTGCTGACTTTATCACTATTTCCTCCACTGTTTCTTTGTTTGTTCCTTTGTTATATTCTTCTTCTATTTTTCTTTGATATTCCGTTGTCTTTTTGGGTTTTTGTAAATCTATGTTCCGTATCGTTTTCTCCTTTTTTATATTCTGCTCTCTTTATATCTACATTAACCGGTTATTTGTACTAGATAATGGTCTGACCCTATGTGTGCCCCTCTGTAACATCTCATGTCCTTAATATACGTTCAAAACATTTCTATGTCAATATATGGTTGATCTGGTTGGTCTCATTCCTCTCTGGTACGATCCATCTTCTCTTATGAATCTCTATGTATTCATAATTTTTATATCTGTTTCTGCAGTTTTTGGACATTTACATTAGTTTTCTCATGCTTGCTGCATCTTCCTATTATCGAGGCATATATTCCTAGCTTAACCGTTTATCGTAATTTCGTTCCAATTCTTCGTAAAATTGTTCCTTCCCTTCCTTCTCTTTTGCCTCCATAGGTGCGTGTACAACTCTGACGTATTGTTTTTCCAGGAACTGTCATTTGAGGTTTTATTTGACACTTTTTTGTGCTTAGGATAGGTTTTTTCAATGTTTCTTTGAGATCTTTTATTTTAGGAAATTTCGGGTTTTCACATGGTCCCGTTTGTATTTGTATGTGAATTAGTATGCTTGCTAAAGGATGAGTGAATAAGTGAAGACTATCAACTTTACATGTTATTACTAGATAACAATGAAGTTTGTTGCTTATGGTTAGACAAATGTGGGTTGCATTAAAGAAATGCGTTCCATTTCTTCAGCTTAAAGAAACCACACTAGATTAGGTTAGGAAGAAGGCAAAAATTGATATTTACGATTTTAAAAATCATAACAAATGTACAGACAATCAGAAGAATGGACTAATAGTCCAGTCAGAAAACAGAAGGCGATAGGTAGATTTTAGTGTTTTAAAAAGTAATTTGCTGAACTATTCTGGTCTGAATGTTCTCAGCAGACTTTGATACAATATTAAAGGCAGAACAATATGGTAATTTTATCATAGGCTGGTATACAGTACCAAAAAGCCTCAAGCTTTCATAAAAGAAAAAATCAAATTTTGCATCTGTTCTTACAAATAAAAAAAATGAGATATCTTTAACTTTTATGACGTTAGGGACGTTAATAGAAGTTGACGTGAAGTTAGCTACTAGTCGGTAGTTAAATTTGCGTAGTTTGAGTGGCCAGTACCCCATGAAATATTTTCATAAATAAGAGTGGTATCTTAATCGTTTTGATTTAATTTTAAACACTGCAGTTGATTGCTTGCAAAAGCAACATTTTCTCCTACTTATAATGTAAAGGTTCTTCTTTGTTATCTTAGAGTTTGTTTTCTTTTGGCCATTTGGTGTTAGAACTTCAATAGTATTGCTTGTGAGCGACTCCCGCGTGATTTATTAACTCTTGGGAGAACTTTTTTATCCTTTGGATATGATTCAAACTTCGTACCTCCTTTCGGCGGAACGATCCATTTCTTGTCTCTCTTGTGTTTATGAACTCTGACATGTTTATTTCTGTCCATGATGCGCTAACATATCTATGATTCACTTATATATTCTGATATTTTAATCTCTCTTTATAGGATGATGAAATATAGTCTCTTCTTTGTTATTTGGGTGTAATTTAAATTACGTATCGTTTTCCAACGGAGATGTCCGTTCTACCCCCTCTCCTCCCACCTCTTTCAGGCATCTTAATCTCTTTATGCTATATTGAAATATTGATTGGCCATTTTTTCTTTATTTTAAGTGTATAACTATTATAGTTCCTATTTTATCTTTCAGTCTTCCTGTATGTCTCGCATTTACGTACTTTTTATGCTGCACTAATAACGACCATTTACCTTCTCTTATTTTTAGTGTATATGTTTGCTGTTCTTCTTTTGCTCTTTCGAATATGGGTCAAATTACGTACGCTCTTCAAGCAGAGCAGCCTGTTCTTTGTTTCTCAAGCTTATGCATCTTTTAGCGCTATACTGAAATACCAACTGAGTATTCACTTTCGCTTTATTTTACTCGTGTGATTGTCACTTTCTTTTATTTTTATTATTTCGGTGCAGTTTAAATTTCCAACGAAGAGGCCCATTTCCTCTTCCCTTTTATGATATATTGAAATGTTAATTTATTCTCTTTGTTTTTAGTTTAATTTTCTTTTTGATCTTTCGGGTTTTGATCTTGCTTGTACCATATTGTTAATGTAGCGCTCTTTTTCTGTTGTTTTTTTTGTGGTTAAGATGTGGTTTAAATGACGTACTGTCTGACAACAGAGCGGTGTCTCCCGTCTTTTAATCTTACGTACTCTAACATTCCGATCTTTCTTTGTGGTGTGCTGAAATATCAGCTGATTCTAAACTTTGTCTTTATTTTACTCGTGCAGTTACGTTGTCTTGTTTTTGTTATTTAGGTGCATGGCGTGACCCAAGAGAAAATCTTCGTTTTTTTCTTCCTCGTGCTTACCCGTTTAGGAAATATAATTTATGTCTTCTAGGCGACCTATCTCCTGTCTCTGGCGTTCATGTGCTTTGCCATCCTTATTTCTCTCCATGGGTCGCTAAAATACAGATCTATCACTTTATTTTATTTTTTAGCATGTATATCTATCGTTTGTCTTTCTTTTTCCGTCACTCATCAATTGTTCAAATTACGTACAGTCCTTTAACGGAGAGGTCTATCTGCCATCTCTTGCGCTTATATGTTTTGGTAGTTTAATATTCCTTATGAGATGTTGAAATATTGTTTCTCTTTTTGTTATTTTGATCCAGTTAAATTATGTAGCATTTTCCAACGGAGAAGAAGCGACATTCTCTGTTTCTTGCACATACATGGAACGACCCATCCCCGATCTCCCTCAGGTTTACGTACTCTGATATCATTATTTCTGTCCATGCTGTGCTGAAATGTCAATCGACTACTTTCTTTTATTTTTTACCATGTCGTTGCTTTCTTGTCTTTCTCATATGGTTAATCTCTCTCTCTCTATGCAGCACTGAAATATCAATTACTGACTGTTCTTTATTTTAACTCGTATGCTTTTCGCTGTCTTTTGTTTTTGTTATTTGGTGAGTTTAAATTACATACCATTCTCTAACTCAGAGAGGCTCATTACTGATCTCCTTTGCGTGTACGTGCTCTGGCTTCGTAATCTTTTTATCGTGCATTTAAATCTTCTTCTTCTTCTTTCTCTTCTCCCATTGTACTTTTATGGTGTTGGGGTTGCATTTAAATATTGATTATTATTTCTTTAAATTTATCATATATAGGTGCTATTATGCTTTTTTTTCATCTTTCGGATTTTATTCAAAGGCGGCCTAACTTTCTCTCTCTCTCTCTCTACCTCCCTCCCTCCCTCCATCTCAACTCTTTCTCCCTATCTCTCAATAACTCTCCCTCCTTCAACTCTTTCTCTCCCACTCTCTCCTTTCTCTCTATCGCTCTCCCCCCATCTCTCTTTCTCTATCTCCTTCCCCACATTTCTTTTTCTTTATCTCATCCCATCTCTATTTCTCTCTCTCTCTCTCTCTCTCTCTCTATATATATATATATATATATATATATATATATATATATCACAATTGAAGGTGAAATGTCTACTAGTCACTTTTAATTTTCGTGCCTGGCGGTCTCTATATTTGTTGTCTTTCGAATGTTTTTTTAATCACTTACCATTTTGTACCTTTTAATATTGCGCTGCAATGTGGATTAATCACTTTTTTAAACTTTTCTATTTGTCGCTCTTCTTTCATCTTTCGAATGCGCTTCAAATTCAGCGGAGTGACTTTTCTCTCTCAAGCTTAGGTGTTCTGGTATTTTGGTTACTTTTTTTTGGTTGAAATATCGGCTGATGTCTTTTTTTTTCAATTTTTTACCTCTGCCGCTGTTGCTGTCTAGACCTGGTTGTCTCTTGCCCGCAAAACAAGACAGACTGTATTGTTGCGGGCTTGATTTGTATAATAAATCTAGTAAAAATAAATCTATCATTTTTCCAATAGATGGCTTTAATAAATTGTATTTTGCGCTCTAAAAGTCCGATCGGTTTACACTCGATGGCGTTATAAAGCTGATATTTCGTACTAAAAAAACTTATTTGACAGTTTTGTGAATGGTTGACTCAGTTTTGTTTGAGCCACGTCAAAGATGGACACCATCAAAGAGAAAATACGCTATATTTTACAGTTTTTCTTCGATAAAGGTGAAAACGCAAGCCAGGCGGCTGAAAATGTGAATAGTGTTTATGGTTCTGATACTGTAACAGCCAATCAAGCGCAGTTTTGGTTTCGTCGATTCCGTTCCGGTAATTTCGATGTCAAAGATGCACCATGCTCTGGAGGTCAATTGTCGAAAATGTGGATAAAATCATGGAAATGGCCGAGTCCGATCGTCATATAAGCACTGTTTCTATTGCTAAACATTGCACAAAAAATCATTTGGAAAAGGCTGGATACAAAAAGAAGCGGAGGTATGGGTGCCACACGAGTTAACGCAAAAAACCTCATGGACCGAATCTCCGTCTGTGAATCGCAACAAAGTCGACATATTTCTGAAGCGGATGGTGACTGGCGATGAAAAGTGGATCACTTACGACAACGTCAAGTGAAAACGGTCGTGGTCGAAGCGCGGTGAGCCGGCGCAAACGGTGGCCAACCAGGATTGACGGCCCGGAAGGTTTTGCTGTGTGTTTGGTGGGATTGGCAAGGAATCATATACTATGAGCTGCTTTCCTACGACCGAACTCTTAATTCGAACCTGTACTGTGAACAATTGGACCGTCTGAATGAAGCAATCGCCCAGAAGCGGTCAACTTTGACCACTAGGACAGGAATTGTGTTTCATCAAGACAACGCCAGGCCACACACATCGATAGTGACTCGCCAGAAGCTCTGGGAGCTTGGTTGGGAGGTTCTTATGCATCCACCTTATGGTCCGGACCTGGCACCAAGTGATTACCACCTGTTCCTGTCCATGGCGAACTATTTTGCTGGTGAAAAATTCGCCTCAAGAGAGGCTTGTGAAAATCGAGAAAGGCATAATGGAATTACCTTCAAAATGGCAACAAGTTATCGAACAAAACGGCGCATATTTGACCTAAATCGGTTCATTCTAAGTATGTTAAATAAAACCTTCAATTCCATGCAAAAATAATGGATTTCTTTTTACTAGACCTATTATTAGAATTGATTTACAATTTTTACTTGTTTGCCACTAAATAAGGTACGCGGTGGCGGTAGAGTGTCGAGGGTTAGTGGCAGCAACTCTAATAAATCAGAGGTTGCGTATTTGCGGCCGTGTGCCTTTGCACTTTACAATATTTTCTTCCACAAAAGTAACAGAATCTAATAAATCAAGCGAAATTTTGCCAACAGGCCTGGGGACAACCGGCGTGTTGAGGACTCGTTTTATTTATTGCAGATCAGCCTCTAATCCCGACTTTAGGATTTTTTGGTAAGAGCACGTTTGTGTCGCCACATCGCTTGCCTTGTTTTTATCTGGAAGGGACGTTCTTGCATGCATACCAACACATCTCTCGTTAAATGATATAGTTGATAGTATATTTGTACTTACCAAAAACAGCTACTGTTTTTAAGTTTTACAAATGAACCTTCCATGACTTAATGAATTTTCAATGGATAACTTTGGAGGATTTTAAGGCAAAAAATTGGCAGGATTATTTCAACCGCAAAATTTTTCAACTTACAACTTTGATTCAATTAAAGAATTTTAGGCAAGACATCTTCTGGAAGAATAGTATCCAATGCTTAAGAAAAGAACAAACTAGTAGAACTTAGTGTTTAACTTCCAAATTTTTTCAGGTTATCATAGGAGGTTTAATAGCCATTATCTTTTATCTTGGCTAGGCGGATTGAAAATGGTCTGAGTTAGGCACGAGTAATTTTGGTAATTAAAAGGCGTAAATTTGTATTGGGACGCGATTGTTTTCAAAGTTAAGAGGTAGAAGGAATCGAAAGTTCTCTCCTAGAACTGTGATCCCTATTGTAAAACTATAAGAGTTGTTGTCTAGTACTAACGTACGGATATCAGACATCGATTTGCACCAAACAACGATCAAAGCAAACAGTAGTTATATGTAACAGATAAATGCAGACATGTTTGAACAAAAAATGGGTATCCACCATTGATTTGAAATTACATGCTGAAAGCAAAAGGAAGACATTGATGTTCAAACATGAGAAATTAAGAATAAGTTTTCGAGGTCGTTAACCTGAACATCGAGAAGGTTGAACTATTCACCGTTGTGTAGTTTATATTTTCTTATAGCATATATGTGTATTATCTCCTACAGATTCATAATGACGCATCCAGCAACGCAATCAACCTTCTGACACGAGTAACGGGTATTGGTCCGGCGAAAGCGAAGCACCTGGTGGACATGGGTATCACCACCATTGAGCAACTGAACCGAAACAAGGACAAGCTGACGCACCACCAGCTCATCGGCCTGAAGTAGTTCCACCACCATGTTCAAATGTCAAGCCTCACTCTCGCCTTTCAGGTACTTTGATGATTTCGAGAAGAAGATTCCCAGGAGCGAGATCGAGCAGATGGAGAAGATTCTGCAGCGCGAAATCACGGCGCTAGATTCTGAATATAAGATCACCATCTGCGGAAGCTACAGGTAACTGCTTTTTTTTTTGGTCGAGTAGAAGCTATCGAGTTTTAGGCGGGGGAAGCCCGAGAGCGGCGACGTCGACGCGCTAATAACGCACCCCTCCTACACCAGCCAGAAGAACGACAAGAACCTCAAGACCAAGCTGCTGAAGAGTGTCGTCGACACTTTGGAGAAGTGCGGACTCATCATCGAGACCATATCGTTGGGCGAAACCAAATTCATGGTAAAGCGAATTTAATGTTGTGGCTCACAACCCCTAGTTAGTGTTATAGGGGGCGTGCAAGCTAAACGGCGAGTTCCCGACGAGGCGGCTGGACATCCGGCTGACTCCGCACGATCAGTACTGCTGCAGTGTCTTGTATTTCACTGGCTCTGACTTGTTCAACAAGGATATGCGCGCGCATGCGCTGGAGGCAGGATTTACGCTGAACGAATACACGTTGAGGCCTGTGGGGAGCACAGGTGCGTGTCTGTTGGCTTTATCTTTAGATCCGGTGTAAAGCGTGCTGTAGGTCTGCCTGGAGAGCCAGTCGAAATAAATTCTGAGGAAGACATCTTCGATTTCATCGATTACCCCTACAAGTCTCCGAGTGAGCGGAATAAGTGAAGCTCATGGATGTGTTGTTGTTATATGAAATGTATGTGTATTTAGATGCAATTAAAAGAGTAATCATTGAAAAATTGATGTTTTCTTTATTTAGTTCAATATGTGCGTGCGCTTGTAGTTTGCAGTCTTTCATTTAAAGGAATGCGACTTTTAAAGTTTTTTCTTGTGGTCGTTTGTTGTTGAGAAACCAAATTAAATTTTCTCCAGATTCAGTCTGCAGTCTGCTTAAGTTTGGTTTGTCTTTGTATTTGTTCTGTCGAAAAAGTGGCCTTCTCTCCTATAATACAAAAATTATTTGATTTTGTGTGCGAGCTTGCCATTTACAATTGATTAACGTTTCCATCCCCCACCCCCATCATACATATTTGTGTGTTTATTCCCGAATTTCTTACACCAATTATAACACTAGGGGTATACTGCATGCCTTGTTCGTGTGAGCAAGGCTACATTGGGACTACAAGCCGAACGCTTACCACTAAGATAAAGAAACACAAACGTCATCTACGCCTTAATCAACCCGAAAAATCAGCAGTTGCTGAACATGCTTTGAAAAATCTTGACCACGAGATAGAATTCGGGCAAACACAAGTTTTATCCAACTGTAGGAATTACTACCTGAGATTATATAAAGAAGAGGTAAAGATTTATAAATATAAAAATAAACAGACGACGAATTCAATCGATCTAAATCTTGGTTTATCGCTCTTAAGGGGCAAAAAACAGGCCGCAATATGGTGAAAGCGCAAATGACGCCAGAAAATGCCGAAATATTACCTGCAACGACCCGACTGACGTTAGCAACTAGCCCGATTACGTTATCTACCATCCCGGTGACGTCAACAACGGACCCCAACGCATGGGACAGTCACTTAATTTTTAGAAGAAGAAACATCGATGCAGTGAAGCGTTTTATTTTGCAGACTCCCAGGCGATTTGCGCGAAACAATGACGTTGTCTAATTATACTTTTGTCATTTTCAATCAATATCAGTTCAACATAAAGACGTTTTGTTCCAGCAGGATGGAGCCACAACCTGAACATTAAAAGTTTCGCTCCAAATACTGCGTGAGATGTCTAATCTCTCAACGCCGTGAGGTCGTTTGGCCCGCTTATTGAGATATCTGAAGGCTGAGGTATACAAATATTGCTCCAGGGCCTTCCAAGAACCTTAAAAATGCAAGGCGTCAAGAAATCAGGAATATATGTGCATTTGGTCGATATTCTCTTCAAAGTACATTGAAATTCAACTTCATGTTCTATATTTTGTTAATCTTTTATCACTTTTTCTTTATTCGGCCTGAAAGGAGGGGAGATTTTTGTTCCACTATATGTTGGTACTTGCGCATGCGCCTTAACATATTCTCATTCCTTATCAAGCCTCCCTCGTAGCATCGACTTGCGGTTTTGTTTTCCGATTAGTTAAGCCCATTTTCATCCATTATGAATTGATATGTGGATACAAAATATGAATCGCACCGTTAATTGCTCTCGTGCCTGGCGATGGACGTGCTAATTTCGTTAGAAACGCATTAACACTTCCGTGTGTCGAAACGTCACCGTTCTGTACTTATCGAACTTGAAGAAGCAGTGCAAGTGGACACGCGGCTCGATAAGACTGTTCTTCGACCAACGCAGGAACCAATTTTTTTTATTGAACTGCGAGAAACTTAGGCACCTTCGTTCGGGAGGCTACTACAGGGCGCTTCGAAAAATGCAGCATGACCAAGATTATTACGTCTGCTGGTCGATGTGAGTATATATTTGATTGTTTATTTTTAATAGTGAGGGTGTAGATTTACTTTACCTAAATGTTGTTATCGAAAATGTTCATTAGTCAGACACCTTGTGGAGTCCATTATGACAAAAACGTAGCGTAATTGTCTAAATGATCGTTGTCACTCAAAGCACTCATTCCACCCCTTGTAACACGTTTGCAATCCCTGCACCTCTTGTTACAATCCTTCAAGTGGGTCAAGGTATTAAATCATTACGAAACCTAGCAAGTTTTTTTTGTTTTAAAGTGGTTTTATCACCCATAATGAATGACAATCTGAAAAGGTCTTATTTGATGGTTTTAAAGTTTAATATGAATGCGAGGACGGCCATTTCTAAGGATCAGGTCAACTTTGGTGGCTCAAATTGTCAAATTGTTGGTAATAGTCTATTGCGATTGTTTACCTTTGTTGTATGTTAGTTTGAGTCTACTTATGGTTCTGTTTTTGATTTTTTTTTGTATTTTGTATTGTCAAAGGATGATTTTGATCGGGGATGCTTTGGAAGAGACTAATCACAGGTAGGGTGCAGATCTGACAGTCATTTGAACGGGACAGAGATGGTCTAATTGTCCCTGTTTTTTCCTTCTTTTTAAAATGTTCTGCTTTACAATAAATAAATTTGCTGTTTAGGTCACACTGATGAGTTTTGCCATTGTGTACGCAAGCTCGTTCTCACTCATTTATTTTATCGCTTGTTGGTTTCTGGTGTTACACTTCCATTTATTATTAGACCATTACTAATTTTTAAAAAATGGATATTTGACTATCAGTTTTTAATGAGTTGAGAAACAGATTCGCCTTCTCGCCGTCTTCACAACCATTCGTAGTTTGGCTACTGTCTGGATTTTTTCTGTTACTTGGTTTGAACAACATTGATGACTGAATTAAACTGCATTTGCACGGCACATAGCTTGGTTCTTTTAGCCTTTATTAATAAAGATCATATTCGACTTAGTAAGGTTCGTCAAATCTCGAGCTGCACCACGGCATTGCGTGTTTTAATATAACTTGAATGTTCTCAAAGTGATTAAGCGACAGCGACTGTTGTTCCATTAGCCATATTTTTTTATCTCAATAGCTTTATTCAACGGTTAAAGCCGTCTAGACATTTGCAAGTTATGTTGGCCATCATTAGTTATCAAAAATCTAGTTTATCTTTCTCTCCTCTTCCCTCGTTTCTCCCCCCCTCATCTCTCACTTTCTTCTTATCTGGTTTTCCCTCTTCGTTTTCTCTCTGTCCTCTCTCTTTCCTCCTTCCTCTCTCATCTCTTTTCACTGCTCTCTCATCTCTCCTCTCGTCTCTCCCTCTCTTTTAATTTAAGAAATTTAATTGGTTTTAGAACTTTCTGAGCTCTTTTTTCTTGATGCAAATTACTATGATTTTTTTATTGTCGTTCTAAGTAGACGTGAAGCTTGTTTATGTTGCTTGTATCTTCAAGTTTTAACAAAAGGTGCAATTAGTGATTTATAGTGAAATTGCTGCTTCTTATGCCGCACTTTATGCTTCAGCCGTCTTTAAAGCTCTTTTCTCTGGGTTACTTATTGTGATCTTTATATGAGTGGAGAAAGGAACATAACTTTGTTCAGTATGGTCTAGATAAAAATTAAACTCTTGGATTTTGCTTGTAAAGTTGGTAAAGTTGGATCTTTCTGGGTCCAGTTTACGAGAAATGTTGATTTTAAGGAGTTTTATATGTTTCCCTAAGTCATACAGTGCGAAGAGAAGATAGGAAGTCCACTGAAACTCTGGGTTGTTTGATAATCGGGGTGGGGGTGTTTATTCCTTTCTCAGGTGTAGATTTAGTTATCTCTAAGCTCCCTCCAATAGCCAGCAAGGACATAGCAGTTCTGGGTGTTTTAATTTGCAGGTAAGGTGTTAAGGAAGTCCCGTCCTTATTTTTTTTTTGTTAGAAAGGTTCTGCGTCTGGTTCAAATGTGTTGGGTAACGTTTCCTGTCTCGTTCCTATATTTTATTTGTTATTTGGCTATCTCTTCCAATTTGCCTTATTGCCTTCTTCTTTGCATCCCATAGCGCTTATGTTTTTTTGCATCATTTTACTCGTATCCAGCTTGGATTCAATGTTTCTTCTTTTTTGTACTAATATTTCTTTTTACTTTTGAGAGTAGTAAAATTTTCATCTGTGGTTGATGGCGCGATTATCTGAAATCTAAAACAGAATTTCAAAGGAGACGTTTCAACAATTGCATATTGTTGTTTATTACGGCAGTGTTCGAATTTTCGCGATGTTCTCCTTTTTTTACCGAGGTTTACCTGTTTCTGTATGTAACGTCACGGTACCACAAACACCGTGCCCTCCCTAGCAACCTTGTTGCTTGCATTATCCCTTCTGATAGTTCCGGGCAGGTAATTTAAAAAATTAGCGGAGTGGTGACGCTAAAAATGTAGACAGCAGCAGGAGGAAGGGTCTGGTGTTTCTTTTTTGTCCTTGAGATGTGCCCAGGTCTTCTTCTTAATTTTTGTTGGTTCGCGATATTATCAGGGCAGGGGGGCTCAAGAGATCTTTTCAAGATGGCGTGAAGTAGAATTTGGCGAACACGGCCAAACCATGTTCAACTACATTTTATTGATAACTGCATATTTGACGCTATTTATAGCAAATTCGTACATTGTTGGGCTGAAGCCCCAGCAATTATTACACTCTATTTACCTTTTATTTTTAGCAACCGCTCCGCCGCTTTGCACGGCTTTACACCGCCGGCAAACAAGTACGTACGCACGTTCTGACGTCCCGCTGCTAATCGGATAATTTATTTTCGCCGCTCATGCATAATATTTGCGCTCTGTTATTTTTACTAAAAACAGCGTCTAATCTGCCGAAAGTGCAGCTAGACAGAGGTCGCCCGTTTAGCGAGATACTAACGTCATACCACAGGAGGTGGCGGCAGGGAGGGGTAACTGTAAATAGAGAATAGGAAGGCGGTGTGGTGTCTTTATCTAAAAATTGTAGTCTTTGAAAGATGTAGCGGTTTATCTTGTTTATTAACTTATATGTCATGGAAGGGGGGATGATAATATCGTGAGGAACAAAAAATAAATTTGTAGGTCAATGACCTTCATTTCAATTTACACTAGGTTCTTCTAGCCGCAAGTCAACTATAATAAACCTTCAACTGTTTATTCGCCAGAAACAAAAGCACACAGAGGGATTTTACGTTTCGTTGCGAATTTCAAAAGAATGTTAAGACTGGTTTACAGTAGATCAGTAGAGACAATCTCTTGGACACCAAAAATCGTAGTTTTGGTTTTTGACTCTCTCATTTATGGTCCTTGGTCAACTAGAACCTCTTCTGTGGTTTACTTTCTGGATCAAAGGTAACAAGTTATTAAGTATATTTCAGCCCAGGAACCAGGAGATGCAACATCAAATTTGTCGAGCATTTTAGCAATTGCTGGAATGCATATGTGACAACCTAAATTGCCTTCAGTAGAGACAACACAGATTAATGTTCTGTCTTATTCGTAGCTTTTGACCTTTGTTTTTTCCAAATTGGTTCTATCAGAAAGAAGGAACAAACATTTTCGAAAGACACTTTGAGCTCTAAAGTACGGTATTTATTATTATAGTTCTGAGTTACTTAACACTATTACGTCTTCTAACCTTCTTGCGGTGTACCATGTAGAACGACATGAAATCTTTCATTTTCAACTCTACGAATTATCTACGTTGGCTACCAGCAGCGAACTATATATCTCTACTTTCAATACACTATCTCAGTGCATGTTCCACAAGTCTGGTCCTAAAATGGGTCCCTGAGGAACTCTACATCTGCTGTCCGATTCTAGCCTTTCTCCCGTCAAATTATTTTTCCCTCTAGATTATGATAAATTAATTGAGTGGCTAAAATTTATTATTTTTAAGTTTCTTCATTATTGCAGTTTGTGGAACTGAATCTAGAGAATTTTTGACGTTCAATGTATCCGATACATCAACATCGAATTGCAATACAAAAATAAATGATAAATAATCTAAAGATTTCTTGGTAGCATTTGTATGACTGTAATATCATTGTACTATATTTAAACTTTACCAAATAAGTTGAGTTGAAGACTATAATAAGCATTATTACCATAAAATACTTTAATCATCAAAACATAGGTGCATTTTTGGACGAGTCTCTTTAATTATTTTATTCAGGAGAGTCTATGGCTAAAAAAAACTGACATTTGATGCGAGGACTGTTTGTGAATAGAAGAGTAAAAATGGCGTTTTAGTTGGTAGAACTGGAGTTTATAACGACCTCTGGAACTCCAAACATGATTGGGTAATGCAAGATTGTCTTGTTTTTTGGAGTTAACTTGGAATTTTCTTCGTTGTCTTAGGTTAGCTTAAAAGTTTAGGTAGTCAAACTTGATTTGCATCCTATTATGTAAGAGAATAGAAGTCGACTAAATGGCATTGCGCATTGCGTTCTATTAGGAACATCTAGTGAGTTTCTCTACGAGTTAACTTCAATTACCCAATGAACCCTAAATTGGTAAATCAGTAGTTTTAGGAAAAGTTGGTTTGGAAGCCAAAATAAATTTTATCCGATGTGTTGAATATGTCTGTGGATTACTATGGGTGAGCACAAAGCAAACTATTGTGTTGTCGAAGTTCAAATTTATTCTTGCCGCTTTTGGTGAGAAAAAGTTGATGGCGGAACGAAGTCAAGATCGCCCTCTTCCGGGTTTTATCGAAACATAACTGGTGTAGGTAAACGACATGACTAGAGGGAATGAAAAATGATGCCGTTACTGTCCATTTACCTTGATGACTCAAAATTGGGTCCCAGAGACTTGCTGAACTAGAAATGGGAATCTTATTTTTCAATTATGCCGAAGAATTCACTTTTAAGCTGTAAGAGTAAACATTTGCGTACAAAGAGACATACCAAGCGGTTTGAAGGTTTTACTTCCAAAAAGTATCTTTAGGTTTACATTCTTCTTCGTATTTTATTTGGCTGTACAAAATGCGAAAGCAATCTACGGTAAAATGAAGTTTGATCCTTACCATCGAAAGCTTATACCAAATCAAGAAAAATTGCATTCGTAATATTTTCGCTGATAAAATCTTTAAATGTTTTGCGTCTCAATGTCCAGAGAAATTTATAGAGCCGCACGAAATCAATCCAGACGATTTTATTTCTATCAACATAGATGAGATCGTCCTTCTGGAGAAGAAGCTACACTCATATAAGGGAAGAAAACCTTAAAGGCTAGTCTAGTTGTGTTGTTCTTGTAATGTCTAGTCCGCTTTATCTGCTTTTACTTTTATGGGAAGAATTTAAAATTTAAATTATCATGTAGTAATTAAACAGTTTGCGCCACCTATCGGCGTTTCATGCACTACGTGGCCAATTATTGCCGTTAGTAGGTGCATGCGGCACAACTTTCATTATTTTATTAGTTGGAAGTAAAAACAACTTGCGACAAAATCGTACACAACAAAAATCATGGCATCAGTGTATGTTACTGAATCATAGAGGAAGTTTTTATCATAAACATGTCTTTGTTTTTATAGTATAAAGATTACTTCAGAGCTGCCTTTAAAGCTTTTGCGTTCTGGATCTCGTTGTGAAACTACATCATCTCAAGGTTTCTTTTTTTGGTGCGGAACTCAGCGTGGGTTCACTACATTTACTTTGAGTGCTTTTTACGGCTGAAGGGGAATGTTTAATGGTTTGCTTTACTGTGCAGGCTTTTCGTAGGAAGACATACCAATTTTAGATTCTTTGAAGCCGGATCTATTATGCAAGTCTTTGGTTTTGAATGTCAACTTGTAATGTCACAAGAATTTCGATTCGCGACGCTTCAAAACAACCAAGCCCTACAAGGTTCCAGATTTTAACACATGCAGTCCAACAGAAGAAAATCGGCCTATTTATATAGCTACAAAAGGGCTTATCCTAAACCAAATGTGACTAATTCTGAAAAGGTACCTTTTATTATCTCATAATCGTCGCTTTTCATCACTTCAGAGTGATTAAACTTCGCATGCTTTAACAAAGACAGGAGGAGACATCGTGCACAATCTGAAGAAGTGCCGGTATCGTTTAACCAATATTCTCCGTTCTGTTCTAGAAACTCATTCATTAGTTAACAATTAAAAGAACTGAAATTTACTGAGATAAAACAACACTGATATCAACTTTGTGGCGTTCTAGAACCCGCCTTAAACTCCAAACCACCAATCGCTACGGTAACTCACTCCGAAAGACTGAAATGAGCAGCACGCAGCTGCCTTAATCGTTTGTGGCATATTGGTCTACCACAATTTTAAAGGTTAGTTTTATCCACACATCTCATTAGTGATATAAATCCAAGGTCAACAGTAAGAAATACTCTTGTAGAGTCAAACGTCATTTCCATCGATAAAATATTCTGCGATAACATTTTCGGGCGCCTTTGGCCAGTTTGGTATGGATTAAGTGCCCTCTTTAGGATCAAATCCACATAACCAATATTGAAGAATGCAAAGTTTCTATTGTTGGACGAAGTAAGCCCAAATAGTCTAAATTAAGTCATAAAGGTAGATTTTGAGGATGGTGATGCGTCACCTTATCTTCTTTCGTCAAAACTAAATTTCTTCTCTTAGCAAAGAAAACAAAAGAACTTCAATCCTATACTCCTTGCTTGTGCATACTGCTCCATAACATCGACATGCCAACGATGCACGATGGCGACGAAATGTTATAAGGTTCTAACTATGGCTTTGATAGGTTCCACCAAGAAAATAATATAGAATCTTCAAGAACAAAGTTGGTCTGTTGGTTTTTTCATATAGAGGGTACTCAAACCATTTTATGTTGACTTTTCCCAACAAAATAATGATAACAAGATGATCTTTCACCAAACTGCCATGCTTCTAGTAACACTGAGGTCCATCACTGGCGTCCTCTGAAGTGTTGAAGATACAGCCAGATCCAAGCGGGTCTTTTTAGTATTGACCAATAATTCCATCCTTTTCTTTAAACTTCCTCCTGCGTAGTTACAGGATAGTCATGAAGAGTCATAACGAAAGGGCGTTTCCAATTTTAATCGTTAAATGAAGTAGTCAATGTGGAAAAAATTCAAGTGAGCGCCCCGCGAAAGCGATCGCGCGCGCACTCCACCCGCCTACCAGATTGTCACCTATCAAAGTGTGCAGCTCCAAGGATGTATAAAAGGCGTTAGCAGCTAAATTAATATAGCAAGTAGGGCAAGCTCAGCCCAAACTCAGTTTTATAAAACAATTTCTGAATTTACCAGGGAAATTAAAAGATGTCGTACTTGAAAGGCTTGCATCGTGGGTGGAGGGGTTGTAGTCGAGATTTTAAGGGTGTAATTTATTCCCTAAAGGTTTTGTTGTTGTTTAGTTGCATAACTAAAAGAAAATAACCAATAATCAATAATTGACCAGCCTGAAAGGCCAGAACAGTGGCCGGGTCCGCTAGTTGTACAGTTATTTTTTTCTGTCTAGCTCACCCTTAGCTACACATATTTGAAAAAAGGGATCAGCAGATAAAATGTCAAAGAAGCCGACGTCTTGTCATCGCTCTTTTGAATATAAGAATTTGCGCTCCTTTTTGCCTCCATACCTGGAAAGTACAGTTGCCTCTTATACTTTCAGCCTCAATTTCGACGAGGACATCCACCTGCTGACAGAGAACGATGACGGCTATGCCGGGCACCCTCTAGCAATCACAGCGTCGTCGAAGCCGCCCATAGGGGCCGGCAAGATTTTGGGCCATCCAGCGGTCATGGGGAATCTGGATGCAGATTACGTCGGGCGCACCTCGTCCTGTAAGTGATAAGTTTGAACCATAGCCAGCTTAGGTGTCACCAAAAATTTCTTTGGCAGACCAACCGAGCACAGATTTAGACATTAAGGACAGTAAAACGAACGATGGGGAGGCAGCCCACAACTCGGTCGTCATAATGGCCCACCAGCTGGTTGCCAGGAAGCTGCTGAGCAGCAGCTCGGCGGACGTGAGCTGGCCGAGGCCCAAAAATTTCGACCCCTCGCGGAGGCGGGGCAGCAAGTCCTTGCCCGCGACGCCGCTGCCTTCTCCGCAAGGCTCCCCGACCAGCCGGCGCCGCTTCGCCAACAGGTACTTCACGGAGCCGTTTGTGAGCGACGAGAGCCAGACCGGCTGGTTCTTGAGCAGGCTGCTGAGCAAGAGGGACGTGTCGCAGTCTGCCGAGCTCATACCCGGCGAGCAGGGGGTGGGGGAGATGGGAAGGTCCGTCTCCGACCTGCACATCGACCAGCCAAAGCTCAGAAAGAAGGAAGCCAGAGCGAAGTCCTCTGAATTTAGGGAACTCAACTTCTGGTCCCCGACGTCCATGTGATGGCCGTTTAGCATCACTTGATCATTGAAAACCATTATAGAGATAGAATTTTGTTAACGAGGAATAAACATTGAAAGTTAACTCATTGCTTTTGTTTTAAACAAGGTTATCCTTCCATCGAACGTTAAAAAAAGCTTTTGGCTATTTACTATCAACTTTTCAGCATCATTTTTGGAATAAAAATATATTGTTGCGATGAATTATGATTAGATCTATAGTTAAAAGAAACTTTTCAAAAATTTGTAATTAGTAGTAAAGCTTTAATGTAGAAACCAAACCACAATGATTTGGTAGAACTGAGAGATGAGAAGGAGTTTAAAACCATTAGCACTCGTCTTGGGGCTTATTGTACTACTCGTCTATTTACTTATTGTGAGAAAAGGTTTGCAGTCTTTATCAGACTAAGTAGCATTTTGATCACTTCTTCTCTAATTGGACCCTCTCAAAAACTGGCTTTCCCCAAAAGTGAATATTTCCATTGGGTAAAAGCTGTTTCGTCCTCTTCATTGCCTAGTTTACAAATGGAATCATCTCTGTAAAGACTCTGGTATGACCAGGAACTGGTCTGGGTCACCAATTTCAACGTATAGAAAGCAACTTTTGCTTTCCCTTTGATTATAATGTTTAAGGGAGGCACATTTAGTAGTTTCTATGACTCCAGTTGGAGTACTTCTTATTGCACTTATAGTATACAGACAGACAAGTTTCTGAAGATTAGGCAGCTTCATTTGGGCTTGCCCTTGGTTTTACTTAAAGAAAACTATACTAGTAATCCACAGCTGTCGATAGGTCTCACGATAACAGCAGGTTGAGTTTTCATGTTCTAGCCAGTGCTTGTTTTCTAATCATAAGTGTTATTTCTTCTTTTTTTACAACTTCCCAATACCCTTCTCTTCATAATGGTACTAGAGTTTCTTTCTAAGCATTCACACTTAGGTTTTTCTTGCCGCGATATCTTTACACAATGTCCCTAGATTTGTTTATAGGTTTTTAGATCAATTTGGACAATTTTTCTGAGATTAGTATTATCAGATAGTCATACTTTAATTACCTATTTAGCTTAACATGGAGCTTGTATACTACCAGGTTTTATAGTAATAGTGATAAGGCTCTTTCTTGGAACATTCTTTGGCAGCAGCTATTCTCATTACTTCACCAAAGAGCATTGACTGTATCTTTTCGTCGGGTAATATATAAACTATCTACCTGTAGGAGGTATCTTCTGTTCCACAATTTTCCGTTGTATTATAGGAGATGTAGGCAAAGGCTTAGACAATGTTAGTGCTATTCCCTAGTAGTAATTGGTAAGATTTTTCTGCCAAATTTATCATAAATTGATAGGTCTACACATTTTTTGCTTGTAAATAATCTCTTCCAGATTTAGAAGAAGAAGCATATGGAAAGAGACCTTAGAATGTAAAATATGTTATGGATTTAAGTGTTCTATGTGCAGTGATTTTAGACTACCTCCTAGGGTAAACGGGAGACCCCACACCGTTTACCCATAAAACTGCGGGTGGAGCTACCCTATCCAACATCCGTGGGTAACAGATGCCGCCTGTAGTAATGATGTGGGGTAGAGGTTCACGCAAGTGACCTCGCCGGCTACTCGTCAAACGAGGCAGGAGAAATCCTGTCAACACGAGTACTATCGACTGGACTATTTGCTACATCGATTAGGCCCAAGGCCTACGGAGATGTTACACCACATGACGTTATCCCGTTAAAACTGTTATGCAGGCCATCCGATCCCACACCTGTGGGCAAAGGACGCCGGTAGCAGTAGCGATATGTGGTAGAGGCTCGCCCAAGTGACCTCGACGGCTGCTCGTCCAACGTGGTGGAGGAAACTCTACCGACACGAGTGGGGCTGCGTTTCACTCTACGACGCAGACTCGTAAAGGTGCTTCGAGCCACCCTATCCCACAATAGTGTGGGTAACGGGCGCAACAAGTATCAACTGATGTAGAGTAGAGGCTCACGCAAGTGACCTCGACGGCCGCTCGTCCAACGTGGTAAAGGAAACTTTACCGACACGAGTGGGTAGTGCGTCTCACCCCGTGGCGCGAGATACCCGTAAAACTGCTAGTGGAGCTACCCAATCCCACAATTGTGGGCAACGGATGCCGCTAGTCAGTAACAGAGGGGTAGAGGTATCATGAGAGTGACCTCGACGAGTACTCGTCAAACGTGCTAAGGGGAACCTTACTGACACGAAGACTAAGGGGAGGATTTGAGATGACTCAAATCTAAACTATAGGACGCATCTTGAACTCAAATGATAAGAGTGTAAAAGAAGTACAAATCTCGTTTGTAGTAATTTGTCTATATGACCTTGAATTATTTTGGTAGGTGAATGTTCTTACTCTTAATACGAAGGCCATAGATCGCAACTGCTTGTTGAAGTTAAAACCTTCGAGAGAACTCGATTCATTCGTTTTTAACCTTCCGTGCGTTGAAAATCTAGATCAACTGCAACTCTATCGTTATTTTAGTTTAGCTTAAATTATGACGTTTGCACAAAAGTGGTCTACTTATGAGGAATGGACTTGGTTCAAGATAATACTGTAGTGGAGATGCCAGATGGTATATCTAGTGCAGTAAGCAACCAAGCTATCAGTAAATGTGCAGGTGAATTTTGCGAAAAATGGACAATGCAAAGCTCTATGGTATGGACATGGTCTTTATCAATGCAACCTTGATCTTTGAACAAAAAGGTGGATGGGGACAGAACTGTCGATGCTTTACATAAAGAACAGTTATGTATGCCACTTTGGCTGCATTAGCAAAATAGATTGTGGCCTTTCCAAAATATCGAAAGTATTTTTAAGTGGCTATCACTCAGAGGGGACATCAGGTGGAAGTCACTCATTCCAATTTAATTTGCTTGTCCACATCTCTTGGAAAACGGCTTTTAAAAAGAGGACCAAAGGTAAAACCTATCCCCAGAAGTTGACAAAGATTTTCCAAGGGGGCAGCAGTTTACAAAAAACTGCTCAAGATTGGCAACTTACTTTTTCAAATTAAGACAGCTTTTCACCAACAGGCTTACTACTTTATTACAATGGCAAAACATGCCATCTACATGACACTTTTTAATAAGAATGTCCGAAGCGTGTGGAAAAACAGCTTGAGTTACAAATTCATGCGCAGTACGCAATGCTAGAAAAGGAGGGCGACTCTCACGATAGGTAACTGAATTTAATTGATAGAAGTATATGGAATCGTCCAGATTATTGTTCGCAGATGTTTTATAAGGAATCTGTCAGCATATCTTTATGTCCGCCGACATTACAAATCAAAGCTACCCATAACTCCAATGAAATTGATGGTTGCCTCAATATGAAGGTTGCCGTTCAGAGAGAGTCCGTTACCACTTTCCAAATGCGATGGTATAATATTGTACGACCATCATTACAAATGTATTAATGGTTTAATTCCGGTTGCATATGAAAGTTGTTCTTGAGAGACTGATATGACACTGAAAGGCCATAATCGGCTGTTTTCGAGGAGAGTGGCGTACAAAATCTTCCAAAATGCAGCCGATGAGTGCTCTAGACGAAGATCTTACAAATTTGCTGATCAGGTTCTTGAACTACCCAAAAGATTTTTTCTAGGCGGAGCTATTAGCTACTGAAGGTGCAAATTATCCTTTATGTCGAGGCGTTTTTCAGATTTTAAACCTGAAACAAAATAAATCTGTATAAAATAATGCTAAGTACAAATGTTAAAAGTGGCCCATCACATGGGCAGGAATGGGTTCTTTTGGAAGAGCTCCGTATGATTGGGAAAATATGGGCAATGGAGAAGTTTGGTTCCAAACGTTCGTTATGAGAAAACAAACAAATTTTTGGCACGAGCAAAAATACAAGATATTGGAATATGTGACTGGGAGGGCCCCTCTAATGGGAGAAACTGGGCTCTAGGTTTAACCATTAACTTATGTAAAGGCATACAATGACGCTTTTTGTAGTCTTTTGTTCAGATATTTCGTTTGATTGGTCGCGAACATTCTGCCATGTTAATTTCTTTCAAATTCTATAACCTCAAAACTTCTTTGTTTTAACAGATATTTCTTCGATTGTTTAGTACATTTATATAGTAAAGAGTATCGGACTTAATGCATCACCATATCTTAAGTCATCTTTAGTGAGAAATACTTCTGATTGCCAATAACTGCTGTGCTTATCCCTCCTTTGCGATCTCTCCACTCCCACATGTGACCGTTTATTCATTGCTGTCAACCACTTTTTTGGCATTCCTCTTCGTTTTTTCTCCTTCTCTTCTGGAAGTCTTTTTCCAGCAAGTCTACTTTCTACTTCTTAAGTGTCCTAGTCTTCTTAATCTTTGTACTTTTGCTATTTGCCCAATATTTTGTTCTTCATATAGCTCCATGATTTTTTTTATCACTTGTCCTGTACTTCTATTTCTTCAAAAAAAAATTTCTTTTCCTATATGTTCAGTCTCGTTTTCTCTTGCTTCTTAGGAATCCAAGTTTTGCATTTATATTATACGGTCTGTTGTATTATTGTCCTGTGTACTTTTAATTTTGCTTCTCTAGATAAATTTTTGAATCGCCATCGGGTCCAATAGCTGTGGTGCGAACGTACCCGGGCTCCATCCCGGAGCTCTCCGATGCCTGGCGGGCGGCCTACTCAGTCACTGAAAATAATTAAGTAACTGCGTTTACTCGAACAAGGGGTAATAATGGCGGTCCTCTATGGAGCGGTGCTTGCCACATCAACCGGACAGACAAAGCGAACATATGAGAGCCTTGACCTCTTAGTTCGTAAGCCGTGCTCCCACGCGAGACCTTTACCATTATTATTATTAATTATTATTAATTACTTATGATTGCGTATTATGCGTTTTTTTATATTAGCCTCATTTAATCTTTTATTGATTTGTACTTGCTCTCTACAAAAAGAAAGTATGTCGCATTCTTTTGTTTTAGTATTTTTCCAACAATTTGTTTTATAGTTAAGATGTGATCTCGGATGCTGTATAGTCTTTTAAATTCACTTTGAACTTCTTTTGGTTTTGATTCTACAATTGCTACTTATAACTCTTTAATAGATTTTAACGACAGCTTTAGAAGTGCAATTCCTTCTCATTACCTTTATGAGCTAAACGACATTTATTTCCCAGTCCTTGTTACAAGTCTTCTGTAGAAAACAAATTCATTTGTTTTCCATATGGTCTCTCCTTTATATTCAAATGCTTTCTCACTTTTCACCTTCTTTAATAACTTTTCCATTTCAGCTAAGCTAACCTTTCTCCATGCAGTCTGTTTTTTAACTGATCAAATAATTTGCAAGCCTTTTAAATGTAATTCATTTCTTTTTCATTACTTCATTCTTTTTTTGTAGTTTTTATTCTAAATTTGGTTGATTTGCACGTCCCCGTTGTATTGCTCTTGTTCATTTCTCAACATTAATATCGTGCATCTTTAAATTGTTAAGTTCATTATGGCATTCACCCTTCCCTTTCTATAATAAAGCAAGAATTTGTAATAAAATATTTATAGAATTATAGCAATGGAACATAAAATGACAATTATATACAAAATTAGATTAACTGTGTAAATCTTGTAATACACGGAATGTCCATTCCTTTAATACTAATTTAGTGTAATGTATACAGTACAATGCGTATTTCGCAACTTCCGTTATGTAAGCAGGTCATTCCGACTTCTCCTTAAATCTGAACCCCAGCCTGCTCAAGTCCTCTCTTGCTTCTTTAATCTCCTACAATACAAGGATCAATTAATGGCTTCAAAACCCAACTTGCATTACCTTCTGTAGCTCGACTGCAGCTTCATCGCAGTTGTTGAAGGTAAACGTCCGAAATAGAACGACACTGGCTGCGTACGCCTGCAAGTCGGCCAGTTTAGTTTTACCAGGAGATTTACTTTGCCTTACTTACTCCAAACAGGGCTACGAAGATGATAGGCGAGTACAAAATCACGGTGAAGTACTGGCGCGTAAAGCTGCTGTCTATCTTCTGCGTGACCAGGGCGGCCCAGACGCAGAAAACGCAGCCGAACACAGAGAGCCACTCGATCAACTTCGTCATCTCACAGGAATAGCGTAAAGATAAACTGTGAGGTTATGTTGCTGCGGCCAGTGCCGCCAATCTTCCTACAATTTAATAGAACTTTAAATATAAGCGCAAATGTAGCAGATTTATGTAACTTATAAAGTAATTCACATGTATTAATGCAAATTTGTAGGCTTTAATTAGCCTAATTAATCTACACTAGTGAAAGCAATGAAAGCAGTGCAGCCAACCGTCGCTCAATCTTTCGTAACCTTGCATCTAGTCGAAATTCGGAATTGTCAAAATTGGCATGTTTTTGGGAGAATCCGGGCGATTTCGCGAGCGGGCGTGCGCTTGTGGCTCGCGGCGGCTACCCCCCGCGCTCTAAATTCATCGGCTCGCAGCCTCCGCAGCTGTCAGCGCCGCAGCCCGAGCGCTCATTGTGTTGATGAGAACAAAGCAGATCCTATCGGCCAGACTGATAAGGGTAATCAGGGGAATTAATTACAGTGCACTTTGGCGTTCGGCGTAGCCCCGCTGCGGGACGAAGCTACCCCAAATGTGCCATATGGTGGTGCAGTAGGACTGGCGCAGCCCCAACCCAGCCATGGAGAGCAGCGTCGTGCGCTTCGTATTGAAAGGTGAGTTTTGGCGCCCGCACTGCGCCGTTTCGAATTGCGGCGCCTTGCGCCGCATGACTCATCTGGTGTGAAATTGCAGCTAGCCCACGGTTCATGTTTCAGATGGAGCGATCAAGTCGGAGCAGGACTATGAAAATTTCAAGGTGCAGATCCAGAAGATCGATGGGACGGTCGTCAGCGTGCCGAAGGACTTGTCCTACCTGGACGTCACGATACCCGAGGCCAATTATCAGTTGGTGAAGTAAGTCGATCTCGGTTATTCATGTTAATCGATACCACGACCGTTCGGTGCACTTGTTTGATATCTCAGCATTCAGAATGAGTTACTCATATTTGTAAGATTAAGGTTTTCTATATAGAATCATACTTTTGGCTCAATCAAGTTCAAGGGCAGGTCATGCCTTTCACGAGCCAGCTTTCCGTTATTAGGAGGCCGGAATCTGGGTCAAACTTTCACTCTGATTTTGCAGCACGCATTAGCTCCTGGATGCTGTGCAGAACATGTAGGTATTGCTGGGCATATTTGCAGTACTGTACGTGTTTTCAGCATGCCCTTATCAGATGTGATGCTTCTAAAAGCTGATAATGTGTGGTCGAGTTGGGTTGTGGTTTTTTGTTGTTGAACTTTGGCCAAACATCCTCTAGTTTCTGATGAGTGTGTGCTTTCGTCTAGTGAGCAGGGCGTGAATTTGAGTTTTGTGCGGCCGATCGGTATACTTTGGTGAGTTCAGGCAAAAATAATTTGTCAGTTACAAGTTTTGGGCCAAATTAGAAAATTTTGGCTTTATTTGCCACGTATCAACTTTTAATTGGCTAATTAAAGGTTTGTTGTGCCTAATTAGAATTTAATATGATGAATTTTCCATTAATTATGCTTAATTAATTCTGTTTGAGCTTAATTAGACCAAGCGGTAGGTTAAACGCTTATTTAAATGAACCACACAACTGAGTGAACGAAATTTCATTTTTTAATTAGATAAGTAGAATTGGAGATGCATAAATAATTTTTTTACATAAATTTAATGTAATGGTATGATTAGTTAAAATAACCAATACTATCATGGACATGACAGCATGGGTTGGTTTTTCCTGTTTGGCAATTTGCTGCATCACTGCGTGCTATCTACTAATTCTGAAATTGAATGAATGTCGCAAATGTTTTATAGTAATTTTAACAGTAATGAGCTAAATTGTTTTCTGATATTTACTAATTAATTAGTTTAAATGAAGTAACTGAGGGCCTTTTATATAATTTTACTTTGGTGTAACAAAATTATAACTGTCGGATTAGCTAATTGTAAAGGCTTCTGATTGCAGTTTCTAATTGTGTAACTAATCCTGACCTAACTAGCAAATATTCCATTTAAATAAAATTTATTCTGTTTATTTTTATTGAGTTCATCAACTGACCGGTCGAACATAATTTAATTTAACTAAATTGGGCGTTTATGTGTATTAATTATTAATTTAATATAATTTTTAATTGTTTAGCTTTTAAATTAATATTTCAATACCTAATTTCATACTATTGACATTATTACACAAAAAATTAGTTTTTTTTTTTAGAAAAAATACGTAGTATTAGGCATTTAGTTACGTAATTTATTTTAATTAAGTTTAAAGTCTTTTAATTATCGAAACTGGAGAAAATTATCGATAATTGCATAAGTAAATGGCACTAATGAAAATATGAAATATTCTTAAAATTGTTAATTTTTTAAAATTAAATTTAACTTGGCTGAACTAATTATAAATTAAGATGAATTACAAAATTTAATAATTTTAATCAGAATTACGAAGTCAGTTGACACTTAATGGGATAATTTATTGTAATTATTAATTTTTTAGACACTATATATCTGATCATATTGACTAATTAAATGAATTGATGATAATTTATAATAAAATATTTAATCTAACTATTGTTTCATAATATTTCATACCAATATATAATTTGGTATTACTGTCAATATTAAATAAAGAAAATTGCGAATTGGCACACCTGAGGATTTTTACTTTTAATTCAGTTTAATCATTTGTGGTGATTCACTGTGTAAATAAGTTTTATAATACGAAATTTGATTGATGGTCATGTAACAAATTAAATCAACTTCCATATGTTTAATTTTGCATTATAAAGTAGAAATTTTAAATTAATTACAAATCTATTATTACTTGGATGCAATTTGTTGTTATTAATTATAATTATTAGTAAAATATCCAGAAATTAATTAAATCGCCATTATATGACCAAAAGAAATTGTGTAATTAAATCAATTAACGTAGCTAATTGCATACGAAAAGCAGTTGTGAAATTAATTAATAAAATTGCTAAGGCATGTTACAATTGACCTACATAATTGAGACAAAGTGTAAATTTTTTTGGGTTGGTTGTTGATTCTATTTATGGTAAATTATTACGGTTGCTGAAATCAGTTAATTATCAAGTTGGAATAAACTGCTCAAGTGCATTATACGTACTTGAACTACGACTGATTAATTTAAAGGAGAAATTAATTGCATTGTCATAAAATAGCGTTTGCTCTAATTATGAGGCAGCTGTAAATGGATTAATATTTCAATTTAACATAAATTATAGTTGTTTTTAATTCACCGAATTTTAAATTGGGAACTAAGATTAAATAATCAACAACCATAGAATAAATTGGTCACAAAGCAAATACTTAGCTTTAATTTTATCATTAAGATCAAATATATACTTGCTCATAGGTTACGTATGGTTTTCTAGAATTAATTAGTGAAGCTAATGTTGGATTTACTACTTAATTAAGCACAGGAATAAATTTAATTAACCATGAAATTAGCTTTAGACAATCTTAGTTTTTTTCGAAATTATTGGGCTGCAATGAATCGAACAACACTAGGTAGACTAAAATTAAAGCTGTTTTAATTTGTTTGGGCGGTAAGAATTAAATGATTAAAATTAGTTGTATTAGCATAAAATTACTTTTAGACATTTTTGCTCTCTTTGAAATTATGGGACCCGTACCTTATTAGACGTAAATTAGAACTGTTTTAATTCGCTAAATCTTAAAGTGGGTGCCAAGAATTAAATAAAACAACCACAGAATAAACTGGTGACAAAGTAAATAATTTTATAATTATGGTCAAATTTGTTCTTGCACTTGGATTACCCATGGTTTTTTAGATTCAATTAGCGGAGTTATTGTTGGATTTACTAATTAATTAACTAAAGGAATTGATTATATTGCCCATAAAATTAGGTTAGACAATTTTAGTTATTTTCGAAATTACGGGGCTGCAATAAATCAGCCAACGTCTTAATTAGAAGTAAACTAGAGCTGTTTCAATTCGCTAAATTACGAATTTGATGGTAATAATTAAGTAATAAAATAACTACATAATCAATTGGTTGCAAAGCAAATATTTTGCTTTGTTTGAATATTAAGTTCAAATTCTTGTACTTGCACTTGGGTTACCAATGGTTATTTAAAATTAATTAGTGGAGCTACTGTTGGATTTACTAGTTTATTAATTACAGGAATTAATTATACTAACCATGAAATTAGCTTTAGACTATTTTTTGTTCTTTTGGAAATTATGGAGCTGCGATAAATTTACCAACACCTTAATTATACTTAAATTAGAGCTGTTTTAATTTGCTAAATATTAAATTAGGTGCCAAGAGTTAAATAATTAAAATAACCACAGAATTAACTCGTAATAAAGCAAATACTTAGCTTTAGTTTTATAATTAAGGTCAAATTTGTACTAATTAATTAAAGGAATTGATTATATTGCCCATAAAATTAGGTTAGACAATTTTAGTTATTTTCGAAATTACTGGGCCGCAATAAATAGACTAATACTTTAATTAGAAGTAAATTAGAGGTGTTTCAATTCGCTAAATTACGAATTTGATGTTAAAAATTAAGTAATAAAATAACTACACAATCAATTGGTTGCAAAGCAAATTTGTACTTGCACTTAGCTTATCCAGTATTTTCGAAATTTAATTAGCGGAGTTGGTGTTGGATTTACTGATTAATTAACTAATGCAATTAATTACAATGCCCATAAAATTAGGATTAGATAATTTTAGTTCTTTTCGAAATTAGGGGGCTGCAATAAATCGACACTTTAATTAGAAGTCAATTAGAGCTGTTTTAATTCACTAAATTAGAGTCTTTTAGTAAGAATTAAATAATTAAAATAACTACAGAATTAGTTGGCCGTAAAGCAAATAATTAGCTTTTATTTTATAAATAACATCGAATTTGTGCTTGCACATGGTTTACTTATGCTTTTCTAGAATTAATTGTTTGAGCTAGTGTTGTGTTTATTAATTAATTAACTACAGGAATTATTTTAATTAACCCTAAAATTATTTTTCTGTAGTTTTTTTTCTCTTTGAAATTATTAGGGTGCAATAAATCAGCCAACACCTTAATTAGATACAAATTAGAGCTATTTTACTTCGCTAAATTACGAAATCAATTGGTCACAAACCAGATAATTTGCCTTCAGTTTATAATTCAAACTGTTATAGGGTTTGCATTAGCCATGGTCTATATATAATTAGTAGAGCGATTGTTGGATTTACTAATTAAATAAATTTTAGCTTAGTTTAATCTAAAAGATGCCTAATTAGACTTGTATTATTAGTTGGCACCAAATCACTGAAATTTAATTGTATCTAAATTCTACCAAAACAATTTACTTTTTTGAGAATTACTTGTTAATTAATAATTTATGTTCTTATAAATGGTTAGACTTATTAGTTTATCAATTAGAAATAAGTAAGGCTTTAAATCTACAACGTAATTGTAATTATAGTTCAAGTAGAAATTTTCTTAATAATTATTATGTAGTCTAATTTTATTATTTAATTTATTGATGTATAATTAGATATTACGTCAAAATTTAATTAATTTAAGTGTTATTAGACTTATTTAATTACTTTTCTCCTTGCTATTTTCATTTAGCTTTTACGTAATGTATATTTAATTATAAGTATAGTAAATATTTAGCATAAATTAGCTGAAACGGCTGCGTTATAATGTTGCAGTAGTCTAATTGGCAAATTGCAAAAAAGACTGGGGAATTTACCAATAGCACATTGGGATTAATATAATTCAAGCTAAATGTTAACTAATTTAATTAGTATTTTGTTCTTTAATTAATCAATAATTTAATTGAATTTAAATTTTGAAATAAAAGCATTCAATTTGCACAATTAAATTTAAAATCTAAATATTTTGAATGGAAAATAGTTGATTTAATTATATTATTAAGCACTTAAGCTTCAAATTATGCACACCTACTACTCAAATAAATTAATTGTAATATTTGTCTTTGGAGTAGTCAAAATTTAATTTACTTAATGTAATTTCTAAATTATATGGAGACTATCTGTTCTTTAAAGTAACAAATGTGAAATTTGAATAAAATTAGCGAGTAAATTAATAATTGGTAATTTCAATATTTGATTTATTTAATTTTGACATTCAAACTAAATATTAATTATAATGAATTACTACAATTAGTTAAATTAGTCACTGCTTTACATTAAATTAGTAAATTGAGCAAAAAATTTGAGGGTTAATCAACTTCAGATTAGTAAAGTTATTTTAAAAGATTGGTTTGTTTTAATTGTGTTCTTGAAGTTGAAGTTAATTCATTTATATTTCCCGGAAGTTGAGTCGCACGTGCAGCTGGTATTTCAACTACCAAGTGCGGTTTGAGAGGCTAGGGGTCATCTGCAACTGTCTTTTCTTTGAAGCATAATTGGTCGCTTATTAACTTGTAGAAGTTGTTTTGTGTCATTTTTGTCGGAATTACCCAGTGAATACCAGAGAATACCGGATTTTCCCAGTGACTTTGCATGCTCGGGAGTCGGAGGTTTGGTTTCTGCAGCGGGCAAAGGAGAACTACGCTCGCTAGCCAGTTGAAATGTTTATATTTGAAGTGCGTGAGTGGTTTTCTTCTTATCCATCGGACCGTTGCAAGGCCGAGCTAATTATTTTCTATTTGAAATCGGGAAGTTTTGCGACTCGTCCCTATTGAAGGTTAGAAAAGCCTAACGAGGACGTACAGCTGCTCAATGTAAGCCAGAATTTACTCGAAGTTTTTTAAAGTTTTTCTTTAATCTAATTGTGTTAGAGCTCAATGATCAGTGAGATTTAAGTAAACCGACAAATTCAAGTCGTCGTATTAATGAAGTATTTAGCAAAGGTACCGTCAACAAACAGTCGTTTTTGTAATGGCGATTTTGACTTCAAAGATCAAAATGACCTTGGAAGCTTAAGTCGAAGTAAATTTGCAGACATATTTAGGGCGCACTGTAGCAAAATGTATCGGAGCAAGCTGGCTTTAGGTTGTGTCAAAGCTGAACCAATGGCTAGGCCACGCTCTGTCGATTAACGACCGCCAGTGTCGTTCGGAAGCTGCTGCTTGATCTCTGCTCTAACGTTTAATTTTAATGTACCCAGAGATGTAAAGATATGACTACGCCACCAAAACAACAGCTACTCTCTAAAAACGTCATGCTCTGTATTTGGTAGGATCTGCTGGGATTCTTTACTGTGAGCTGCTACTGCAAGGCAACCGCGTCCTCAAGTCGTTCATGCAGAATGCCACCACACGTCACACGACGACATTAGCAACTCAACATAAATTCTTCATGCTACTAACCCCATATAGTTTCACCTTGTGCCAAAGGGTTGCTATTTTTTTTTTTTTTTTTGATCACTGAGCAACTCTGCGAGGTCGGAGTTTAACAACGAAGCAAAGCTTCATCAGTGGACAGACAAAGCTGAGACTGTCCATAGAAGTTTATCGATGCCGATAATTGCAATTAACAAATTTTGTGGCTTTCGTTAACTCTTACCGACGAACTTTTGAATCGACCCAGATTCTAACTAGAACTTTTAGTTGAACTTACTATCATTGGTTATAGATAAAATTGAATGCTTTTACTAATCAGAAGGCAGAACACAGAAATCATTAGTAATAACAGATGAATAACGACAGATACTTTATTTCAGCCTGAAGATTAGATAAGTGAGCTACAGATCACTTTATTAATCTCATCTATCAGCTTACTAATAACATTTTTATTCAAGTGTTCAGTTAAAGTGATCTATGATTGCGGGAATGCTCATTAGGTATATTTTAAATATGTGGTTAATAAAATTTTTAATAGTATTTGAATTTGAATTAATCTATTTAACAATTTATACCTAAAAACTAATTAAATTAGTTTAATTTCATTTTTAACTAATTAACTATGTTAAACAAGATTATTTGTGATTTAGGTTATAGAAACGTAACAGCTAGTTGTTTAGAATTATTTAAGGGCTAATTATAATAATTTTATGTAAATTCAGTGATAATTAAGCTAATTTTTCTTTTATATTGAATCCTCGGCTGCCAGCGTGGTCCTGTGGTTGAGGGGCGGGCTGATGGACCCGGGTTCAATTCCCGGTGCTCTCTGATGCCTGGCGGGTGGCCTACTCAGTCACTAAAAATAATTGAGTACCTGCGTTCATTCGAACAAGGGATAATAATGGCGGTCGTCTAAGGTGCGGTGCTTGCCACATCGCCCCGCATCGGAGATGGTGAGCGACGACCGGGCAGACAGAGTCAACGTATGAGAGCCTTAACCTCTCAGTTCGCAGGCCGTGCTCCCACGCGGGGCGTAGGGCCTTACCATTATTATTATTATTAATATTATATTGAATCCTACAAATAGAACCCTCGTTTAAAAACTGGCTTAGATCGTGGTTAATTAATTGGATTAATTGGACACAAATTATAAATAAATATAAATTGATCAGGAACAATTAACTAATTCGGCCATAAAAATTAGCTAAGTAGTACTTGTATTTAATTTTTAAAAATTTTTTATTTGTAATTATTTTAAAAATGTTTTTTTAACAGTTACGAATATTAACTAATTAATTAATTACTAGATTAATATATAAGTTACCTAACTGAAAAATTAGTTAAATTAATTGGCTGAATACACAGTTGAATTATAACCTGGCTTACTAGTTATCCTTCTTCCAGCCTCCTTTTACCCTTAATGGTGTCAGATTTTAATATATGTACCTTCGAAGCGCGTACAGACTTACTAATTAAAATAAATTAAATTTGGTGATTTTAAAAAATAACTTTTCGTTCGATTAAAGACAAAAAGTCGATAAAATGGATTAGAGAACGAACCAAAATGGAAGATGTCAAAAACAAAATAATACAAGCAAAGTGGAGATGGGCAGGACATATAGCGAGGATGGAGAAGAAGAAATGGACGAGAAAAACGACTGAATGGAAACCATGGGGAGAAAAACGAAACCCAGGAAGGCCCATACTAAGATGCTACGATGACATCAGGAAAGTGGCAGGAAGGGGATGGATGAACGTAGCACAGGATAGAAACAAATGGAGGGAAATGGAGGAGGCGTATGTTCACCTATGGACAACAAACGCTGGATAGAGAGAGAGAGAGAGAGAGAGAGAGAGAGAGAGAGAGAAAGAGAAAGAGAAAGACTGTAATTGTAAGCTAAGTAATTGTTCTAATTAGTTAAAGTTCTTAATAATTATGAATGCCTTTCTTTAACTTTGCTAGATTCTTCAATTAATTATAGCGTGCATAATATGCATATGATCATTATTGATAAAAAAATTTTACTAAATTTATAATTACCTGAAAATTATTTTTTTCTTTCGTGAGGTGGCGTGCTGATTTCTTGGGCAGGTAATTGATATAATTGTTATTTACACTATCTGTCGTTTTCTATCTCAAGATTAACTAATTTGCATCAAATGACATTCGCAGGTTGGATAATTGTGCGTATGCTCGGTGGAAACTCTTTTGTTTGCTCATCTGTCTGTTTTGATTCTGATGCAATTTGCTTTCTGATATAACCTAGTGGTATTAATTGGCGATTACGAATTACCACAAAGAGCACGTACTTTATTGTGGCTTTATTACGTCTTATCGGTGGATTTATTGCTGTGTTATTGAAGTAATTGGTCTGTCGTTCATTGGAGAATAAGTAAAAACAGGTTTACTATGTTGCTTATTACTTATTGTTTTTATACTCTAATAATTTAAAGGTTGATCAAACTGTGCAAATTATAAGAAGGATAATTTTTGAAACTTAGATTATTGTCTATTTTGATTAAAATTTAATGAGTTAGTTTATGAAATTTATTGATTTATTGATTTTGTGGTTGATTACTTAAATAAGAAATTTAGTAAAATTAGTTAATTATACTTTTATTATGATTAATTCTTTAATTTTTATTTATTGGAGGAATGTTTACAAAAGTAACTAGTATGTAGCTTAGAGTTCATCAATTAATTTCAATTTTTGATTTGCACTTCAAATTAGTTAATTTTGTTTAAGTAATTTTTTATTGATTTTTTAATTATTTAATTAGTAAATGAATAAATTTGCTCATTATTCTGCTGTGGTTTAATATTCTCACCAATTAAACCAAACCACTTTAGATTAGAACCATATAATTAATTAGTTAAATTGGCAATGTATTTCTTTGGAAAACAGAGTTTGAAATTTGGATTGATTATTTTGCTTGGTTTTACTGTTCATTTTGCTGCATTTGGTTTTTGTTGGGCGATAAAATGGCTGCTACATCGATGTTATAATTAGTTAATTGTTTGAATTAATTTAAACTAGAATTATATACTAGCTGACTTGTCTTTTAAGCAACATTTGATGAAAAATTTGTTTTAATAATGTGTGAGTTGATTATTAGAAACCAATTGTAATTACTTATGATTTTTTGTGGAAATGGAACTGTTGTGATTTTAAACTGATTTATTTTTATTTACTTTCAATTTTGATTTGTCGTATATCTGCTCGAGCTTGTAATTGACATAATAATTATGTTGGTCAATTAGTTGAAATTTAATAGTTATTTTCATTTAGTTGAGAAAATGCAGCTAAAGTTGTAGCTTTAATTTTCGTGCCATTCACTGATTAATTGAATAAGCTATTGCAGTGAAACTGCTAACATATTCTTACCTCATTTCTTGTTTTATGGATAATTGAGTTAACAATAATAATTAGCTAATTTTTGAAGTCATGATTTATTAGTTTACTAATTAATCAACTGGATAAATAATTTCGATGTTAATTTTGTAATGCGATATTGTTAATTACTTAATTACATGGGTACTAATTACCATTAATTAATTTCTTTTATTATGATTTGCGATTTTGATGCGACTATGGGTTGAGTATATGATGAAGAAATTTATCGTGCCTTTATTTTACTTTTTTTATGTGACCAGCTAGTTTAATTACCTATTTCATTTCTGATTAAGTTGTGGGTTTACTAATTAAACGAATAATTTAAAAACAAATAATTTTGCTGCTACTGCAGTAATTCCGATTCTATACGTGTTCTGGTCGGCAAACTGGACAAAGGTTATAAAAATAGTTAATTTGAAAGTTATTTGCCTGTGTAGATTACAGAAAAATTAGCTAAACTAGTTGAGTAAGGTTTTGATTGGATGTTTTGTTGGTTTAACAAATAGTAAAAATAACTGACCCTTTTTATATTTTGATGAATTATTTTGCTTCTCAGTGATTCAGAAAATGATCAAAACATTTAGTCAAGCTGATTGAAAGAGAATGTAATTATTACCTTTCTATGTTGTCTTTTAACTATGATTTTAATTAATTAGTTAACTAATTGTAAGACGTTATTTAAGTTGATTTTAATCAAATTATTTTTTCTGGGTAGTCACACAAATAACTGGTTAGATTGCTGAAACTAAAATAGTTGAATTAATTAATTAATTCAATTGCAGTTTTTAATGAATCAAACTGTTTTTGTATTTTGGTGTAAGTTAAACTAATTAATTATGTCTATTTTGTGTATGATTAATTAATTAGTTAATTATTTTGGTTGTTATTCAATACAGTTATTGGTTAGCTGTACGGCTTTATTACAAGAATAAATTTGGGGTTTGTTTTTTGTGTTCATTGGTAAGGTAATGTATTTCTAATTAGATTAATTGGATGAATAAATTTTGTGTGGTTAACTTTGAATTTGACACAATTTAATTGCACATTGGTTTATAATTACCTTTGTTCATGTATCTTTGGTTGATTTACTACTAATTGGCTGATTAGTCAGATTCATAATTTTTTTTTAATTGCGTGGACAAATAATTTTCATTTATATATTTTTGCAAATTAAATAATTTTGTTAATTATGCAATTTAAGGGATAATTAGATGAACTAAAGTTTTTAAGTTTGAATAATAGCATTTCAATTAACTTAATTAGTAGCGTAATAGTAATTTTATTAGTTACTTTGTTACGATAAAGTCTTGTTTTGGTTATTTTAATGGTTATTAGCAGTGTTTATTTTTCATTAAAGATCATTAAATTGCAAATAAAAACTAATTAGTGTTAATTTCAGTAATTTTATTGCAGATTTTACATATGCAGAGAGTTAAAAAACAAAGAAAGTTAAAGAAACTTATTGTTTTATATTAGTGCATTATATGTAGTAGTATGAACGGCTGGCGAACATTTTAAATAATTTTGTGGCCATATTGACTCTCGTAGAAAGCGCTAATCTCTGATTAATTTTATTTATTCTGGCTTTTTGCCTTTTATGCTCCTTTTCTTTTGTTTCTATTATCAATGACTCCATCTGTCTACTTCGTGTTTTTCCTATTGTTGATTACTTTCTATTCATTCTCGTTGTTTCCTCATATCTATAATAGGAGTATAATTTTAAAAGAAAGTTAATTTTCTTATCATTGAATATGTGGATTTTTAGTTCTCCAATATTACACGTTGTGCTTGTACGTAAGAAATTAACGTAATCAGTAAATTGAAATTGTTTAAACAAAATCCTTCTTTGTTGTAGCTTTATTAATTCTTTTGAAGGTCTGTTTATCTTACATCTTCAAATTTGTTTCCGTCTGTTCGTTCTCTTGTTTTAATTTCGGAATTTCGTTTTTTTGTAATCTCATTGGTATTTATTTTTCTAAATTATTTTTTCACGTTGAGTAAGTGTAATGCTAAGAAGCTTCTTAATATCCCCCCTAGCCGATAAGTTTAATTTTTGAAGCCTCTGTCATAATAGATGAGGCTCCAAACGATGTGTGCGATAAGGCTATCAACAGCTGCGCTCTAATAGATCGTCCGGCTGGGCTTTATCACGAACACTTTATCGCTGCTGTCCGCTCAGGTTGTTTTATCTCGGTGCTCGAGTTGGAAAACAGCGAGCTGACACGCGCCGTCCAGCGCTAAAGCCTCTTCGATCTGTTCGCGCGCGGACGTGTGTTGTACCTTCTTTATTTTGGCGCGCGCTACGGCTCTTTGACCGTCCAGAAGATGAGCAGCGAGACGCAACCCTTGCTGTCGGACGAGAGCGCGTGGTGAGACGGCCGTCACGCACGTTACGGCGCCGTTCTGAAAGTGCAATACTACACTGTGTTGTTTGCAGGGAAACCACTCTAAATTTGGGGTTCGAGCCGCTGGAGGAGCTGAAGAATGAAGGGCGCACGCCGCATTTGAGTCCCACGGGGGATTTTGGTTCCATATCGACGCCGCTGCTGGATGGTGAGGCTGCAGAGGCCACCGTTAAGGTGAACATCTCAGGCATGACGTGCCAGTCGTGCGTGCGGAGCATCGAAGACACCGTCGGAAAGAAACCGGGAATACTAAGCATCAAAGTAAGTTACTTCGGCTTATCGCTGTGGCTGCATTCTAAATAGTCGGTTTGTTTAGGTGAATTTGTCTGAGAAATGCGGTTTGGTGCATTACAACCCCCACCAGATGTCGCCGCAGGACGTATGTGACTACATCGACGACATGGGGTTTAAAGCGTCCGTGTCGCTGCTGCAGGGTGGCCAAGCCGTGAGCTCCTGCGTGGTTCATATCGACGGCATGACCTGCAAACCTTGTGTGCGCAGCATTGAAGGTATAGTTGTACTACTGTCTTGTTTGTTTAAAGTAAATTATTTATTCAATTGCAGGGATGCTTTCGGGGAGGGATGGCGTCAAAGAGATAAACGTGGACTTGAGCGAAAAGGAGGGGCGAGTGCAGTTCATCCAGGGTTTGATACGTCCAGAGGATATTGTGGAGCAAATCAACGATATGGGCTTTGATGCTTACATCAAGTCCCTTAATGGAAAGGCTGTGAAACAAGGTTTGATTTTTATTTTATTAGTATTTGATTTTCCCACGTACCTGCAGTTTTAAAAATGTAAGATAGTGGGAGCTTAGTATAGTCTTGAGAATTTCCTTATGTGGAGTTGGAATTACAAATTCGTTATTTCTTTCCAAAAACTCGGTATATTTTAAATTTTGCCACAAAAATCATTATTAAAACAATCTTTGATTAGTCTCGCTGCATTTCGTGTTGCATTACAGCGCAAATAGGAAATTGCTCCCTAAAAGTTTATTTTAATGAAATGACGATAAAACGGCAATTTTTAATTGTATCCGACCATAGTCGATTCAGAAGTGCTTTATTACGATCATTAATGTTTCTGAAATATAAGCGATGCCATAAAAGACGGAGTTTTATGGTTTGCTTTAGCTGATTTCGTTGTTCACTGACTTTTTGGGCCTGTTTAGGCTGCCATTTTTCAATTTCTGAGGAACTTTGAAGTTACCTCTTTGATTGCTTATTCCTAAGCAAAAAATATCTAAAATACTTTGCCATTGATGAATGAAATCGGGCGTTGGGACGCTACTTAGCTAACGTACAAGAACTTAACCTACGACTTAAAGTATGCGCTTAAACCGATAGCGAGCTGGCGTAGCGAAGCCGGGCCGCGAGCTAGGTGCAGCAGCGCAAGCAGCGGGGCCGGTGGCGGAACCAGGCAGCGAGCAGCAGGGGCGGTAGCGCAGCTGGGCAGCGTGCAGCAGAGCCAAGCAGCGGGGCCGGTGGCGGAGCCGGACAGCGAGCAGCAGGGGCGGGCAACGAACAGCAGGTCCGGGCAGCGGGGTCGGAAAGCGAGCAGCAGGTCGGGGCAGCAAGCAGCAAAAGAAACGAAAAGGGACTCACCTGATGACTCTTGTTGATTTCTTCTTAAGGGGTTGACGACTGAGACCGAATTCTTCGGTGGCTCAGGTTTTAAGGGCTCAGCTTGTGCCCCTCTCTGCTAGCGGGGTGCAGAGTTCGAGGGTGGATGCACGCTGGGCCCGCTTATCCAGGATTGGTGAACGCCGGGGATGCCTTTGCGCTTATTGGAAAATGCGCCGGCGCCCTTGCTCTGGTTGGTAAATGCCGTGGCGGCTGTGGTCGCTTGGCACGACGCGGCGCGGTAGGTCAAGAACCCCGATGTTGCACGCGGCGCTACTAAATCGGACTCAGGTAACATTCCTTTTGGGATTATAAATTCCAAAGAAGGGCTCTTGTGTTGCACACGGTCCGAAAAATTCCGGGCAAGGTAACACCAGCCCCGGCGAAATCGGGGCCAGGTAACACCTTCAATTCATTCTGAAGAGTGAGTTTGTTTTCTATTCCAACTATTTTACTACTCACCAGCTAATTTGGGTGGTTAAAGGCATCACTGAAGCCCATAACAAGAGTAAACCACTGTGCAGTAGGTGGTCAAGGCCTTCAACAAAGTGTGATATCACAGCTTAGTGTCTAAGATGGCCTCAAGTTGTTGATGACTCAGCTTGTTCAATTCTTCTTCAGAAAAAAGTTCCATATTAAGTTTGGGGGCGCGAGGTCTTCAGAGTAGTGCCTGTGCTGGCATCTTCCACATGCAGGACATGTCGATGGCCATCATGGAATTTGGCCTATTATAGGACTGGTGTAATAAAACGAGAATTGGAATTAGATCAAAGAACTTGGCGGTTTTCTTCACCTTCTGCGTCAGTTCTCGAGAAATTTTTGGGCATCTGATATTCTAATATGTTTTCCACAAACATTCAAATACAAAACAAAGCAGCAAAGAGGAACGTTAGGCAGAAGACAGGTTGGTGAGCTATATTCGCTGGTGGATTGCTGCTCCATGTCTCCAAGAATCAATACATGTCTTACTTGAACCAAAGTGTTTTGATGAAGTGGTACTTTCAGCTTGTGTTACTCTACCAACACAAATTCAAATGCAGATTGCATAGGTGCAGACAAGTAAAATACACTCATTTATTTAGTTGGAAATGTTGAAAAATTTAAACATAAAAAAGTTAAAACATATATTTAACATGCGTCTGAACTATAACAGAAACACAGCTTCAAATATTTTTTCTTTCACTCCTTTCTTGTACCTTTTGGGCTGTTGGATTCGGATTAAGTTCTTTTTGTCTATCCACCCATTTCTGTGCTTTCTATTTAGTCCCATATTTTTCATCTCTTCTATTGTTTTACCCCCTTCCTTTTCCATATCTACTATTGGATGTAACCATGTTTGGGATTTCTCTTCTCATTTTCTTGTGATTTTTTGCTCTCAAACCCTTTGGCCTTCTGACAAATACAGATAGATAAATAAAAACAATTACAAACAAACCTACAGGTTAAGAGAGACGTAGGTTCAGACAGGACATATAGAAACAAACGCATTCACAGACTAAAACACTTAAATCAACCTTTAAAAGGGAATAAATTTCAGATCATTGATGAAATTCAGGCCAGGACAATGGTTCCAACACAGACTTTCCAGAATGTTTTTAATAGTGGAACCGGTGTTGAAAGAAGTGTGTGAGATTCCAAGGTGCTCACTTTTAAAGTGACTAAGGCTACCTACAATGTTTGGTTATATATTGTACCACTTGTATTAAATGTATAGATTATTTTGTTAATGTAATTGGCTTTATATTTTTGAGACCGAACATGTATATACATTTTGAGATCTTTAATCTTGTTTTGATAATTGCAAATTAAAAATTTATCTACTCTTAACCTTTTTACAGTACTGATAAGTTTTGTAAGTTTCTTTTTGGTTTAAGATAGGTACTTAGATGTAGATCGCTTTATATGAACTAAGACAGACATAAACAGACGCACTAGTGGAACACAACTATAGCTAAACAAATTCGTAATTCAAACAAACATATGTATATAAAAACCAAATACAGATATACAGACTAGACACATCTGTGGCCTTAAGACAGGAACATAGGTAGACAAATATACATACAGATAAAAAACAGAAACAAACGGTGTCCCAATAAGAGCGTTGGATTTAAATTGTGCGCCATATTGAAATTATATAGCATATCTGTCGTTTATCTTTTTTTTAGTTCTCATGAAACTCTAATGGCAGTAAATCATTTACTGATTAGTCAATTGGATATTCCAAGAAGGACCTTGCAGTGTATTCTCCAGAAAGGTCTGACACAAGCACTTGAATCAAGAGCTTGTTGTAGCTCCAGACATTACTGGATGGGATAAGGTGCATTTCCAATTTGATGAGTTTATAAATAAACAAAATTATCGAATTTGGAATATAAAAAATCATAAGTGACCTATTAGAAATCATTGCTTTTATGAGTCATTGCTTGGCATAAATCTGGTAGAGATGTTCTAGCAGTTGAGAGAGAAAAAACTTCTGACTACACCATCTTTGCTAATAGCGACAAGAACGTATTTCTTTGGGGGTGGGGGTTAGCTCTAGTCGAAGATTCGGCATCTTATTGGAGAAACTTAACCACATTCTATGGTAGCGCCATAGCAGCTATGTGGCAAGTATCCATAATTAATCGTACCATACTGAAATGGAATATCAACACTTTTTGAATAATAATAATGGTGAGGTTTTGCATGCCATCAGAGGAACATGGCCTGCAAACTGGAAAGTTAAGGTTGCCATATATTCGTCCTTAAGCGCAGCACCTGTGATATGGAACGATGTGGCAAGCATCGCGCTTTAGACAATGGAATTATTACCCTTTGTTCTAAATGAACCCAGGTACGTCCTCATTGTAGCCAAGCGCCTCTACTGCTTAGCCACAAACTTTTATTTGTTTTTTTTCTTTTTTGGTTGTTGAGGATGTTTCTTCCAAATGGATCATATTGTTAAAGTGTTCATGAGGATGGAATCCAAATAAGCGGAACTATCTAATCTGAATTACTGCGAATTGCCCTTCATCTTAAGTAACAAGTTCTGTAGTCGTTGGCATAATAGGCCTGATACAAAAAACAGATTAATGCTTACCATATCACGATGTACCTACTTTTGTCCTATGTGTGACCATTGTTATTAACAAGTATTTTAAATGCTATTGTATTTGTCATCTGTTTTAATCATACTATGAAACAATTTTCTAATTTGGGTAATTAGGCCTTCTTCATATTTATTTTTTCCACTCTTTCTGTTCTGCTACAATTAGTAATGTTGACCACCACAACATAGATATGTAAAAGACTTTGGAGTTTTGGCTTTTCATTTGGTTATGCATTGATTAAACTTAATTGACTTTTTGAAGTTCTGACCTTATATGCAGTGTTCCAATATATATTTCCTTTCTAAATGAAGTTTTCTCTCTGTTTCTCAATAAGCCACCATATGGAAAAAGTGCTGAAGGCTACTGTTAATGATGGTCTTGAAAGTTTCTCCAGCATATGACAGAAGATTTTTAACTTTACTTTAGTGATACTTTAAAATTATAATGCTTATTTCTGAATTCTTTTGTTAGTATCATATTTTTCTGCTTCAGAACCAAAACATCTTTCTAATGGGTCGGCCAGCAGCTCGCACCTGCTGTCCGTGGAGGGCGAGGCCACTCTGGAGAAGTGCCAGCTGCACATCAAGGGCATGACCTGCGGCTCGTGCGTGGCGGCAATAGAGAAGCACTGCCTGAAGATGGCGGGCTGCCACAACATCCTGGTGGCGCTGCTGGCGGCCAGGGCCGAAGTGACTTACAACCCCTCGATGGTGTCGCCCATTGAGATAGCGGCTTCCATTACCGATCTGGGGTTCCCCACGTCTGTACTGCAGCAGCACGGCGCTGGCGAGTCTGAGGTGGACCTCCAGATTACCGGTATGACGTGCGCTAGCTGCGTGCACAAGATTGAGAGCAGCGTGCTGAAGATGCCGGGAATCATAGCAGCGCAAGTCGCGCTCACAACCCAGAAGGGGAAATTTAGGTAGTTTTAAGGGCTCTAAGGTAGCAAGGACTGATATTTATTTGACTAGCGTTTCAGGTACGACTCGGAGATTACAGGGCCCCGGAATATAATAGAGGCCATCAACGGCTTGAACTTCCAAGCCGAGCTCTTCTCGCGCGAGCGCAACAACGACTACTTACTTCAGAAAGAAGAGATTCGCAAGTGGTGGAACGCGTTTTTGATATCGCTGCTGTTCGGCGGGCCCTGCATGCTTGCCATGTTGTACTTCATGGTTGCAATGTCTGCCGGCTACATGTCCCACGAAGAAATGTGTTGTGTAGTGCCGGGCCTATCACTCGAGAACTTGATCATGTGGGCGTTGTCGACGCCTGTGCTGCTTTTCGGCGGCAAGCACTTCTTTATCCAGGCGTACAAGGCGCTGAAGCATCGCACAACCAACATGGACGTGCTAATCGCAATGGCCACGTCGATTTCGTATATCTACAGTGTGTGTGTGGTGGTGGCAGCTATGGCGCTGCAGCAGAATACCTCGCCGCAGACGTTCTTCGACACGCCGCCCATGTTGCTGCTTTTCATCAGCTTGGGCCGGTGGTTGGAGCACATAGCTAAGGGTCAGACGTCAGAAGCGCTCTCACGATTGCTGTCCTTGAAGGCCACAGAGGCGATCTTGGTGAACCTCGGCAAGCAGGGGGAAATTGAGGGCGAGAGGCAAGTCAGTGTAGATTTAGTGCAGCGGGGCGATTACCTGAAGGTGCTTCCCGGGGCCAAAGTTCCTGTAGATGGACGAGTATCACAGGTGGGTTTGCTGTTATTGTAAATGAAAGTCAAAATTAAAGGGAAATGTACTTATGATTATTACGTACTAAGTAATTTCGATTCATATTGTCCCATCAGCATCTCATTGTTCAGATAACTTGTCAATCTCGGTTGTGTAGTACATTTTTTATATTGTTATTAAATTCCTGTTTTTATGGGTCGTTATGTGATGCTTTGCAGTAGTAGCTTAAAGTAGATGTCCAGCGAATCCCACCAAACGCTGAGCAAAACTTGAAGATTCAGTAACTATAGCTGTCTTATCTTTTTTTGTTTATGATTTTTTTGATTTTAATAGCGCCGCAAAGACACCACTTTTTATCTCCTGTCACGATAAAATTGAGCTAGGAGTTGGTGTGCCGGTAGGATAGCACTGAGTGGCATTTTCCAAACGCCACTGGCTGTCAATTGTTGTAGTATATTTATTTTATACCCAATTAGATGTGGATTTACTGCAAGTAGCTGTTTGAACTGATTTTGATTAACAATCAAATGGAGCTGAGATCGAAATTGTTCTTAGGATAGAACCAACATTACGCCATATGTTAATTAAAAAATATTTTGTTGTTTTTAGTCATGAATAGTGACTTGGTTGAAGACGCCCTGAAACTCATATTCATTAGTGGGTGGTTATAAAGCTATCAAATAAATCTAAATATTCCCGTCGGCAAAATGTGCATGGTGAATCAAAAGCATATTTGCATATCGATAGATTTTACATGAAGTTACTTTTGCAACAAGTGTATCAATTATGAAAAATAGTCTTAGAAATTTGAATAATATGTTCACTGTTATGTTGAGGAGCAATTGGTTTGCATGACTTTGCTTGAGTTTGATTCAGTTCAACTTTGTCTGACTGAGCTTGACTTGACTTGGTTTAGCTTGGCTTAGTGTGAATTTACTTGGATTTATCTAGATTGAATTCGATTTAATTTGGTTTGGCTGAACTCAACAGATATGCTCAGCTTCTTTCTGCTCAACTGAGGTAAGTAGATCAGTTGACTCTGTTTTGTTCAACTTTGTTTGATTTGGCTCAATTCGACTGAACTTGATTTTGCTTAATTGCGTGGTTTGCTTGGCTCAGTTAAGTTTAGTTCATTTCTAGACTCCGCTTTAATTGGCTTAGATTAAATCTATTTTGCTCCACTTGATTCTGCTAGACTTCAACAACCTCAATTTAAATATGTGGCTTAGCTTCATTTGGCTTGGCTGAGATTGGTTTGTATTGCTCTACTCGGTTTTGTTTTGTATCACTTGGTTTTATTTTGGTTTTGTTCAACTCCTTGCTCAATTTAATTTGATTTGACTTTTTTTGTAAGATCAGTTTCTCATGAGCCATGGGGCATTTAAAATTACCCTTAGTATTTTATTCTCAGTCTTGAATGGTTTTTGCATAACATATTATTAGTTCAATTATAACCTTGTTGAGGCTTGCTTGTACCTAAGCAGTGGATAGCTAGTACCATAGACCTCCTTGGTTTCACTGTTTACGGGTATCATAGTCTCTATTGTCCATTAGTTCATCAACATCTTATAATCAATATGCGCGTTTGTTGGAGTCCTTACCAACAGCATATTGTTAGTCACCGTTGTATATGGACGGAACAGATTTCATCCATACTCTAGAATATTTTCAAAAGTATTTGGTGCAATTTTGTTGTATCTTGGCGTTTTATTTTAAAGACTCTTCGTATTTCTTTCATCATCATCATCAGCTACGTCATCCATCGTCGGATGTAAGCCTCCCCCAACGTATTACTTTGTTGGGGGGTGTTTAGCCATGACTCACCGCGCCGGCCAAGCGTGTTGGTGAGAGGAGTGAGGATAGGTAGAGATATATAATGTAGGTAAGGAATTAGGCTAGGGCATGATTGCTCCCTGTTTCACGAGATGGGAACAATTAAGAGCTCGCGTAGACAGGATCGCTAGGTTCCTGAAGCAGGTCTATACTTTACCGTGATCGTAAAGTAGTACCTACCCGCTACCTGAATTTCTTTCGTACTTACTTAAAAATCGTTTTTCTTGTAGTGACTGCATTAGATTGTTGATTTTCTATATTTTTCTTCTTTTCATAGTTTTTTCTTTGCAATTTTGCAACAAAACTCCATTTCTACGTTTGCGCGTCTTCTAAAAGTTATACTTATATACTTTTTTTTGTTTCTCATTTATACCTTTTTTTCTACCATCTTGTTGTTTTTTCTTCTTTTTTGAGTCTACTGGGAGATGCTTTTCTGGAAATTGTTGATAAACAAGTGGTGAAATTAGCGAATTATCAAATTTTCATTGAATGTATTCTACTATAATAAGAAAACATTTCTCCCATTCCATTCTTCATTCAGATCTGTAGCCTAATTGATCATGAAAAATACAACTTTTCTCTCATGCATTGTATATACTGTTTCCTCCAGAATAATGACTTTATGTTTAAAGACCATATGCTCATTTTTTTCATTTCTAAATTGTAGGGCATTCATTGGTTGACCTAGTGAATGGATTGTAACATCCTGAATTGCTTATTATTCTTGCAATCCTTGCAATTCTTGCATCCTCTTAAAATTCTCTTCTTTATGGTTTGTAGCAGTCCATTAAAGACCATGGCTTCTTTTCTGATCTACCCGACTATTGGTGGAGGACCTAGAAAAAAATAGTTAGATCCGTATCTGTTACAATTCTATTATATTCCTTTAAATCCAGGAGTTTGGAGAAAGGTCAATGCCGATAATGCTCATAGAAGTCCTTGTAGAATATTCTGAAAAACGTTAAGGGTTGATGAGAGTTTGTGAATAAGAGATCCAAAGAATTCTTCTGGAAGACATTTTTGTCTCCAGTAGATATAAATCATTAACGTCCCATTTTAAAGAAATTGGCAACCAAGTGTTGTTACAGTGAGGGCCATACTAAATCTTTAAGATCTAATTTTCTTTTTATTTTACTAGAGGCTCTGTTAATTGCACTTTATTAAAAAAATTAAATGTGACAACAAGAGATGAGATCAGTTAGGATTTAAGTGCTATAGTCACTAACGCCAACTCTCTTCTATTAAGAACGCTGATGTCGCTTGAGTAAAAGATAACCTTGGATGCTTAGCTTTTGGTATAACAAAATAAGAAAGTGTTTGTACGAGCTTTAAAAGCAGTAATAGTCAGAATAATGAGAAAATGGATTGCACCACTTGAATCACAGGGACCAGTATTCTCTTAGAGTGGTAGTTATCTACCCTTAAATGGCTAAGCCCCTATTAATTGTTTTTTTTTACAATTAGGTCGTTTGTTTTTTCAGGGTAGATCTATGTGTGACGAAAGCTTGATAACAGGAGAAAGCATGCCGGTCCAAAAGAAGATCGGCAGTACCGTCATAGGAGGTTCGATCAACCAGCACGGGCTGCTCATCGTCCAAGCCACTCACACCGGAGAAGCCACCACCCTCTCTCAAATCGTGCGCCTTGTGGAGGAGGCGCAGACCTCCAAGGCCCCGATCCAACAGCTCGCCGACAAAATCGCTGGCTACTTCGTCCCCACCGTGGTGGTCCTATCAGTACTTACCTTGGTCGTCTGGTCCATAATCGGTTCGATCGACATCGACTACCTCCCGATCTCTGATGCTGAAAAGCAGGGCTTCACCAATGCGGAGATCATCTTGCAGTTCGTGTTCCGGTGCGCGCTGAGCGTGCTGGCCATTGCGTGCCCGTGCGCGCTGGGGCTGGCCACGCCGACGGCCGTGATGGTGGGCACCGGAGTCGGCGCGCTGAACGGCATCCTCATCAAGGGCGCCGAGCCGCTCGAGAACGCGCACAAGGTACGCGCGATCATGTTCGACAAGACGGGCACCATCACGAAGGGCATGCCGGCGGTGTCGCGCGCCTGGCTGCAGGGCGACTCCCTGAACCCGGCCGTGGTTTTCTCCGTGCTGGGCTGCGCCGAGATGAACAGCGAGCACCCGATCGCGAGCGCCATCGTCAGGTACGTGCGCGACGCCCTCGGGACGGAGATAACCGGCAGCAGCAGTAACTTCCAGGCCGTGCCCGGGTGCGGGCTGCGGTGCACGGTCACCGCGATCGATTCCATGGTGAACAACGCGAAGAACTTCGCGGAGTTCAGTAACTTCCTGTCGCTCGCCGGCGGCGGCAGCTCCGGTTTCTTTACACTCCTAGGAGTCACAGTGGAGGTAACGCACTCGCAGAGCTTGAAGCTGGGGGAATTGATAGGCGTTAGTTCAGCCAACAGCCCCGGGAGGGGGGAATATACCGTCATTGTCGGCAACAGGGAATGGATGAACCGCAACGGCCTGCTTATACAGGAGGACATCGAGAAGAGAATGGCACACGAGGAAGAACAGGGGAAGTCTGCTGTTTTGTGCGCTATTGACGGTAAGTCGCTTAATTAAATCAAAAAAACACATGCTTAGATCAGAAAATGTTTTCTTGCCTCATACTGCCTCAACACATGACACCATTTTAACTTGCGGTAGTTAAAAAGTTGAGATGTGCTTAGGGTTTTCCATGGTGTTCTAGTTAGCAATATGTTTATCAGATAGTGTTTTCTTAGTCAAGGACCAGTTGGTTCTTAGTAACCTAATACAGCTATTTTAAGTTAGCCCATTAAAAATTGTTTTAAAGCAAAGTTATAATCTAATCTAAACCAAATTAAGTTATACTAAACTGAAACATTGTAAACAAACTACCTATATAAACTGCTAAAAAAAGCATTGACAAATGCTTTAGAAGATTTGGAGTAACTAAGTTTACGATCTTCAAGACCCTCTGATTATTTAAGTTGTCATGACAATAATGAATTCCAGAATATATACCATACCCCGCATGGAAAGCTGAGCTAGATAACGATACTCCGCAGTTGCAAACAAACCTGTCTTTCTAATTTGACCTTATCTTGATCCATATATCAAGCATTAATAGATCACTTGACCTTCTAAAGAACAAAATACTTCCTACATTTCCATAGAACGGGCTGTTACTTATAAAAAAATATGCTGTATTAGATTTGTCTGTGGGTATGTATTCTGCTGTCTTACTTATAATTTCACCTATGTAGAATCTAAAACTAAAGGGGACGCGTGTTATACCAAAGGTGAAAATGTAAAAGATATCAAAAGATGTGAGCAGATGGTTACAGAAGGTAAACCAAAACACTCTGAAGAAAAAGAGACAAGAATGAAAGTATTAGTACAAAGAGATAAAAAATAGAAATTTAAAATAGTTAAAAGATGGATAAGTGAAGTTTCATTGCACCTCCTACCAACTTCTCCAAGTGATGGAAAGGTTATACCAAGAAGTAACCTACCAGTGTAGTACTTCTTGACGTGTCAGAGCTTTCAACAAGATGTGGTATTAGGGACTGTTTAGTTTGTTCGTTCATTCCTCTCTGGAAGGTAGTTTTGAGTCAAGTTCAGTGGCGTGAAATCATTGGAGGCTCTATATTATCCTTGACACTTTACAACCTCTCTGTCTGCGATATGTCGACACCGCTCTTTACTATAATGACCCAATATCCAAACGATACAGTGGTGCTATTCAGATTGCTGTAATCATCCCTGATGGTTTATTTTATTAACCAATACAAGAGGAACTGGACTTTTTGAAAAACTCGTGTCATAGATGAAAAATAGGCATCAACCATGAAAAGAGTAGTAGGTTTATCCCTCATTGGAAAATCTTTTCATTGGCGAAAAGCCTTGACAAACCTCAAGATCTGAGGACCTGGAGAGCTCATATTAATAGAAGAGTCAACAAAACAAATGCAGCAAGATCAGTACTTGGCTCAAGTTGTTTCTTTAGAGCTGACTACGAGATCAGAATAAGCTCATTGGTATAAGATTGTCATCCACCTTATTATATATGAGGTTCCAATTTAGCGCTGAACTACAAAAATACATCAACAAGTTTTATGTAGTTTAAAATCGGGCTTTAAAGTTATTTTAACAGTTAACACTGTTAATTTCAAATGATTTACTACTTTATTATAGTCTTTAGTCTTCCGTACAGAATTATTTGAATAGATGCTTTTTATGACCTTTTCCATCAAGAATGGGAAGTTTAGTTGATAACATGGTAGATAGTTTGTTGATTTAATGACTTGTTAGGACTACGAACTTTTTTTATGTTGCTTCTCTTATCTAATTTCGTAAATTTCAAAGATTAGTCGATACTATTAAAGTTAAGAGAAAACTAATTTTCAAAATTTTTGAATAGACGCCAGATTTGTTCTTGTCTGCAAAAGCTATCTATAATATCAACAAATACTGTTGGTTGGATAACATTTTCGCTGTTCTTCACCAGAAGGGAGAGAGAGGTATTCAGAGTTTTATTCTTGTCTTTGTAGACTATCCAGTTTTTCTGTGAATTAGTGGTATAAACAAATGCTATTGGTTGCATCAGGAGAAAGATTGTCATTCCCGTACCATAGTAACTAAATAATTTAATTTATTTTTTAAATTGTCGGAATTGCTTTTATTTATGTTGATCATCTCATTTTTTTTCTAGATAAGTTCTTTGTTGCGTAAAACTTAGGTTATCCTGTATCAAAGTTGATGTTGGTAGAGTTGCCCAAGGGCTTCTATGGGGGGAGTATTCAAATTGGATTTGCCCTTGTCGATACAGACTATCTCTCTTACCTCAGTAAATAAATGTTTCCAACTAGTTGGCTATAGAAAAGGCAGGGATTTTTGTCTTACTTTTATAGCTGGCGTTGAGAAAGAACTGCCTCTTATATTTCTTATAAAAGTGTGGAATTTTCTCACGTAAACTATTTCTTTTGTTTGGTAAATGGGTAGATCTCTCTATACACGCTCAGAAAATAAAAGTGCGTTGGTCTAGTCAAATTTGAAGGAGAGCCGTTTATTAAATTTTTTTTGTGAAAACATATTTGTTATCGTCTATGTAGGCCAACCCGTTTGATCTGTGGATGGGCAGAATAAAAAAAGGCTGCCGATTGTATAGGGAAGGGGAAGTGTCTTGGTTATTCAAAGTTTGAAGATAATTGGCTTTTTCTTACGACAGTATTAGATTTTCTCTTGTCTGCCTAAGACATCTCCTTTGCTCGTCCCCTTTGATACGAGAGAATTGCCTTTGTTTAAGCAAATCATTCTCTGTACTTATAGAATTGTTATATACCCTTTGGAGAAGACAGGAAAATCTAAGAAATCAGTGATTTCACTAGTTTTGTTTAGGTTAGCATTATGGAGGCGTTAAAGTAGAGTAGGTAATATGTTCCTTTAATGATCAAATTTATTGGTGTGACAATTGGAGACCTTTGTGCACATAGACTCCACCACACTTATTTGATTGGTGCATGACGGTTTGGTGTTGCCATTAATAATAGTGATACTTAGGCATGATGGAGACAAAATAAATTCACACTATCATTGCCTTTTTACTTCCAGGCCACATTGTCGCCATGCTAAGCATAGCAGACACGGTTAAGCCAGAGGCGCACCTGGCGGTCTACTCGCTGAAGAAGATGGGGCTGGAGGTGATTCTGCTAACGGGCGACAACAGGCAGACGGCTGCGAGCATCGCGCGCCAAGTGGGCATCACGAAAGTCTACGCCGAAGTGCTGCCCTCACACAAGGTGGCAAGAGTGCAAAGGTGCGTCCCCAAGTTAATGCAAGCGATCGAGTGCGAGTTCTTCTTTAGGTTGCAGGCCAAGGGCATGCGAGTGTGCATGGTGGGCGATGGAATCAACGACTCGCCGGCTTTGGCTCAGGCGGACGTGGGGATGGCTATAGCGGCCGGCACGGACGTCGCTGTCGAAGCGGCGCATGTAGTACTTATGCGGAACGACCTCCTCGACGTCGTGGCTTGCCTGGAGCTGTCGAGGAAGACGGTCACTAGGATAAGGCTCAACTTCCTATTTGCTAGCATGTATAATCTTTTAGGTGTGTATTAATTTGTAACAGTAACAAAGATAGAACTACAAAATTATGATGATTTAAGGGATTCCACTGGCGGCTGGAGCTTTCAGCTCGTTTGGTCTTGTCCTGCAGCCCTGGATGGCCTCGGCTGCGATGGCGCTGAGCAGTGTTTCAGTGGTGGGCTCAAGTTTACTCCTAAAGCTGTGGAAGAAACCAACCAAGCGCGATCTTGAAACGACCGAGTACCTAATGCTCCGGAACAACTGCGAGCTCGACACAATTTCGGTGCACCGAGGCTTGGATGACCTCGAGCAGGTCAACGGGACGCCCACAGCGCTCTCAAGGTATACTCAGCTGTGCAATGCTTAAATAAGACTGAATTAGTTGTGGAAGCCTTCTGAGATTATTAGTTCCAATGCGGTAATGTAAGGAAGCATTTGTTGCAGCATATTATCGGCGGTGCAGAGCACCGGCGAGAACATGAAGCTGAACTTTATTAAGCCGAACGTTTAGATGTGAGTGCGTGTGCTGCATATTAATGGTTTTCATAACCTGTCTCCTACCGTTTGCATGTAGCTTCTAACATGAGTTATTTGACTGTTATTAAATAGCAATAAATAAATTACAGTCGTTTATTGATATCGGGTGTGTTCAACTAAAAACGAATTGGCAGACATTCTACTGCTATGGACACGAAGGCTAAGAAAATTATAACATTAGACAGGAATTATTAAATTATTTAGTATAGGAAAAAAAATAGGTGGCGAATAAAGAGAAAGGCGATTAAAAAAGTATTATTGAAGAAATAGTAACATTTACATCGGGAGTAAATTTTTCTTTCCAGTATTTTAAAACTTTCACAAGATTTCTTTAATTTTGTATTCTCCCTCTTTTCTTTTTTGTTTATATACTCTCTTTTTTCTGACTTCTCTTTTTCTTCCATTTTATTTTTATTCTTTCTCTGTCTTCTCTCTTTCTCCCCCAAATCCTCTCTTCCTTTTCTTTCCGTTTCATTTTTTTTATTTTATATTTCTTTCTATTTTTTGTTCTAGCTTTCATTTTTCTTTACTCTTCCCTTATCTCTTTCTCGCCTTTTTTTCTCCTTCCACTTTCTTTTGTCTCTCCCCCCCCCCCCCCTCTTTTGTCTGTCTCACTTTTTCCCCTCATCTCTCTGTACCTCTTTCTCCTTCATTTCTCTTTCCCACCCCCATTCCTATCGCTTTCTACCTTTTCTTTTCCCCTCCTTTATCTCCTCATCCTCTCTCCCATCACCCCCTCTCTTTCTTTCTGGTTTTTCTCTTCTTACCCTCTTTTTTTTCCTTTTTACTAATCCGTCAGCGTAAAAAACATGAATTTTGAGTACACAGGGAAACCCAGATGTGTTGAATTTTTTGTTAATCCATTGCTCCATTTTACCATGTTCCTGTTCAATTAAGAAAGGACTACGATTTTTGAAATACCGTTTTTATATTCAAAGATTTGTTGTTTCTAGGCCAAAATCCTACTAAGACTTCCCAATATGCATAATTACTTTTTTTTTTAATTTTGTGTGTGCACCTTCTCTGCCACAGTTATCTTTCATTACCCCCCTCTCCCTTCCTTTCTTCTGTCCGTCCCTCTTTGTTTATTATTATTTTTTGTTTTTTCTTTGTTTTATTTTCTCATAGTTAAAGAAGACATTTTGTGTTACTGAAATTTTGTTTTTTTTGTGATAATTTAAAAAGTGTACAAATTGATTATTTACTATACATGATTATTCTCCAGAACACTTATTTTGTTTTGGTTTTTTTTTCTATCAAGCTGCTATTTTGTGCCTTATGTACAATTTATCTGCTCCTACATTTTTCAGCAAATATTCTGGGGCTCAGTTTTACAATTATTCGTTTTTATAGTACGCTGTAGTGTAATAATAATCAAGACATTTGTATAAAAAGCTGGGAGGGGGGCGTTTTATCAGTTGCATCCAGGGAATAACGATTCTTTTAAAATAGAAAATTTTGAACCCCAATTTATTTAATTGATTAAAAAAAATCATCCAGAAACTGAAAGTACCCCCTTCTCGTATGTAGAATAGACCCCCCCCCACATTTTGACGAATAAAAGAAATGCATTGTTTTGCTTTTAAAGTGGTTGGACAAAATTAGGTAGAATTTTTTGTAATTATAAATAATTTTTGAAGAAAAATTCAAATTTTTTCCTTCAACTGGTACTGACATTAGACAGTGTAGGTGGGAGACCATAATAGTTCAATAATATTTTTTTAGTCTTCAGAGAGCCACTAATAATTTTATGTTGTGTTGGTTTGAAAGTTTTTACATAAACCGTACAAGAAAATTTTTTTTTTAATAATGGGGGTTGCTAATAAACAGTTAAAAAATCTTAAGATGCAATGATATAAAGAGAAAATGACAGTAGAATAACTTTTTAAATAATTCTTGGATATAGAGTTGGAATTAATTTTTTTTGGGGGGGGTTATATCTTTTAGACATGTTGAAAAATTATTACTTTTCTCTTTTGATTAGTTAAAAATAAAATTGATTAATTAAACTAATTAAAAGTGAACAATGAAAATTCGATATTTCTTGTATCAAAATTAACTACAAATTTTATGCGAATAATTAAGATGACAAAGGGCAATTAGGAAATAATGTGACTGAAAAATTAAATTGTGCCTTCTTTCCCTATTTTTTTTTATTTCCACAATTTGTATATGGGGTATACATTTTTTTTCTTGTTTTAGATACATAGTAATCTATTTGAATGCCCTGTATCCCATGTGAACTTAGGTGACTTGGTGTCTTAATATGACCATTTGTAGATTTCATTTGTTTATATTGTAAACTGATAGATTGAGATTCAGTGAGATGGAGGGATTATGACGGAAGAGGACACCAAACAGTTGCTGAATTTTTACTTAATTTTGATGAAGTGAGCAGTTAAGCCTTTTTAAAATTTTAAAAATGATTTATATGATGATAAATAAGATCAAATCAGGGCATTAGGATTACTGTCATGGTTTGGGGAAGGGTGGAGGGAAGATCTGCATCGATTGTCAAGAGAAGTCCATGTTTGTGTTTGTTAAGGAAAATTTAAATAACTGATAATGATGGTAAGACATGAATAATGATCATATCTAATTGGTTCTTTATCATTTACTTTGATTTTTAGCAATTCTTTTGTTTGAATCGTTCAAATGTGGTTGTTTAATTAAATTAGAAAATAAACAAAAATGAAATAACACCCAGTGATTTATAAAATGCGTGTCATGTACCAAAGTACTTACGTAGACCTATTAATTAGCATAACAATGTGATTGCTGCCTTTATCAATAAAGCATTACCACATTCACTCGACTTGTTTGCTCTTAATCGGGCGTGCAGCCAGCCTAACCAATAATAGTTTTATTGTTTGCGAATAATGCGAGCTGATAAGCCGATGTTGTTGCTCGAGGGCCCTTATCTGTGTTTGCCCTTGGCACCCAATCTTATCGACCCGTTCAATTGTATTGTCGGCGCGGCAGCCCTGCCGCCGCTCTCGCGCCGTCAGGTTGCCAGCTTGCTTATTTAAATTCGCTCTGCTTGCAGGATCCTGGGCCGCAGCAAGAACGGGCAGGAGCTGCTGCTGGGCAGCGACCACGAGGACGAGGCCATGGTCATGCTGCCCAAGGGCAAGGCTGGTGTGCGACAAGCGTTTATATGAGGAGGCCCCATTTCTGCTCTGCACGGTTTGTGTGACTGTTGCTTCCCAGCGTACTGTGATTTCAACCTGCAGCCCTCGCTGTCGTTTTAGGTTAGCGTTTATTTAAGGCGACTGGTGTACGTAATTTAGCCTGCCGTTTTTTATAAATTGTTTTGAGTAATCTCCAAAGCATCACTGTTTACTTAATTGACTTAACTGACTATAGTTTGTATGTCTTTTTTGTCTATGATCTGATTAATGTGTAATAAATGTTAACTCTGTGAGGATTTTGTTTTATTTTTGATTAATAATTGGACTGTACTAAAAATGTGAATAAACAAATACAAGAGGTAAGGATAAAATCTGCCCTAATAAACAAATGATAGGTGAGGCTAAACAAAAGAAGCATGTTGATTTAAACATTTACTGACTTATTCAGGCTGATGGCTTGAAGATAACTTATAGAGAACTAAGGCTAATTTTGGCGTTTAGAGCGGTGTAGATACCGCTCATAATTTTGGTTTTGTTAGATCACTTGTGCCTTCTTTATCAGGTTTCTGTCCCGACTGAAGATCTGTGTTCTAAGTGGAGAGTAAAATATTTGGTCTTGTCATAGTTCAGCACCACTGTTCTAAGTTGTTGAACTACTTTTGTTAATTTAAGTGTTGCTGTAAAATTTTCCAAAAATAGCGAGCTGCAACTTGAGCAGAACATGAACAAAGAGTTCAGATGATTAACTTTTCCTAACAGAGTCATGCAATGGTTTGCAATGCCTTGCACCATGTGCAGATTTAGTGTATTTCTAAGAATCTTGCTAGCATAGATGTTTTATGAAGAGACCTTTATGTTTGGGATGGTTAAGATCAGCATCTTCATGGCTGAAGACTCAGATTGCCAGCAAAGTTTTCGACTATGTTTCAGTGTGGTGTGGATGGTGCCATTCTTCAAGCCAATTTTTAAGGCTTTAAGCAATCTCAGATGGAATTGGTCAATTTTTTGTTTTCAGCAATGATTTTTATTACGTCTGCCAGTTCTCAGGGTCCATAAATCGCTGAGCCCAATCCTCACAATTGGTTTTTTGAGTTACCTCAGATAGGGACTAAGTTATGGTCTCTATTCAAGCTCATTAACATTCTCAATTGACTTTTGCATAGAGATGCCTTTGAAGACACCTAAGAAACCAGTCGTGAAATTCAATACATCTATCTATAAGGCAAACTTTCTAAATATTCTGTCGTCTACATCTTAGACTGAAACCATAAAAGGCATTTTTGTTATGTTTTTTGTGTAAATATTGAAAAGGGCTGGGAAACCTAAATGTCTATCGGATAGACAGTAAAGCAACTTTGAGACTAATATATGTTGCTGCACTATATAGAAGGTTTTGGTCGCGTCAAGGTTTACTTTTTGATGAAACATTTTATGATTATTTCTAGTATCTGGAGCAATTGATAAACAATAAAGTGAATAAAGCAAAATCCAAGTTAATCCTCTGCAATCCATTGCTCGACTGCTCGATTGTTAGACCATTCAACTGCTTGGTTACTTGGTTGCTCGACAGCACGGCTGCATTGATGCTCGACTGACCGCTACACTTTCTAATCGTCTGATCGATTGGTCCTTGATGTCCTAATCTCGTGATCGCTTGATTTCCTGATCACTTAATTTCCCAATTTTATTGTCACTAGATTTTTAATTTTTCGATCTTCTAATTTTGATTGCCTAATTGCTTGATTTTGTAATCTCCCGGTCGCTTGATCACTTAATCTCCTAATCTTCTGATCATCCGATCTGATTTTCTTATCTCTCGATTCCTAATCTCCCAATCTTCTAATTTTCTGATTTCCTGGTCTGATTTTTCAGTAGTCTAATCTTTTAATTTCCTGATCTCCCGATCGCCTGATTTTTTAATTTTCTGATCGCAAGGTCTCTTAATTTTCCAATCACCTGATCACTTGATCTTCTGATCGTTTAATTGCTTGATATGCTGATCTCCTGATATACTGATTTCCTAGATATTCTGATTTTCTGATCTTTTAATCCCCTGATTGCCTGATCGCCTAACTGCTTGATCGTTTGCCAGCTTGCTCGATTGTTCAACTGCCTGATTATTTGAATTGTTCGTCAGCCTAGCTGCTAGATTTTGCTCGACAGCTTAACTATTCGCCTGCTCTGATGTCTGATTGCCCGACTGTTTGGATGCTTACCTGCTTATTTGGTTGGCCATTGGATTGACGTTTTGATCTCCTGATTCCCTGGTTACCTGAACGCTTGCTCGAGTGTTTCACTATTTGATTGATCAGCTACTCGACTGATCATTTATCGTCTGAATGCCTGCTTGGATGCTTGACTGTCTGGTTACCCGGCTGCTTAGCTTTGCAACTGCGCGGGTGTTTAGCGCCCTGATTGTTCATCTACCCTGCTGTCTGACCGCCCGGCTATTCAGTTGTTTATTCAGCTGTTTATCGTCTAGCTTACCGGAAACTATACTGTGCGATTGCTTGGCTGCTGATTGTTCGGCTGCGTGGCTGCTCACCTACTTAGTCACTCAACTACTCAACAGTTCAGCTGGTCTTTTCGTTTTCTGCTCTCTGCTACCCGCTTGTTCAGCTGTTCGGTTGCTCAGCTGTCTGGCTGATTAACTAATCGCCTTCTCTCCTCATCTGCTCGTCTACTGCTGTCTGACTACCCAGTTTACTGCCTGAGTAACTAATGGGCTGCTCTGCTGCTTGGTTTCCCACTGCTCGACTGTTCGGCTGCTCGATTGATTGTCTGATTGCTTGTTTACCTGACTTAATACTCGCTTTATCGTCTAGATGCTTGCTTGGCTGGTCGTTTGACTGCCTATTCTCCTGATCGGCTACCCAATTGCTCAAGTACTGAGCTTTGCGATTGTGCTACCGTTCACCCGCTCGCTTGCCCGGCTGTCGGGATACTCAGATTTGCGCTTGCGTGTCTGTTTGGTTAATCTTCTGATCTTCCGATCCTTTGATCATATAATCTCTTAATCTTTTAACTGTCTGATCTTCTAATGTCATAATCGCCTGATTGCCTACTCGGTTGCCCAACTACCCAATCGCCTGACTGTTTAATTGCTCAGTTTTGAGGCTACTCAATTACTTGATTATCTAATTCCAATCTTTTAATTGCCTGATGACCTGATCTCCCAAGCGCCTGTTTAGCTGTCTAATTGCCCAACTGCCTGGCTGTTCGTCTATGCGACTGCGTGGTTCAGTTGTTTGACTGCTCGGTTGCGTGATTGTTCGGCTGCTCACTTTGTTGCTTGCTTGGCTTCCCGACTAATTGCTTGTTTTTCTGGTTTTCTGATCATCTTATTTTTCGACCTCCTAATAGCCTGATGTAACCTCTTGATCATCTGATCACCTAATCGCATATTCGGCTGCCCAACCGCCCGATTGACCGGTTGCTCTGTTTTGTGACTGTGGCTTTTCATCTGCTCATTTGCTTGACTGTTTGTTTTATTGCTTATTTGACTGCTCGATTAATCGTCGATTTTCTGATCTCCTAATCTCCTGATTGCATAATTATCCTCTCGGTTGTCTAATTACCCAATTATCCGGCTGTCTGTTTACTTGGCTTCACTATCGCCTGATTTCTCGTCTACTCTCTTGACTGATCGGTTGCGTGGCTGCTCGAATGCTCGGCTCTGTGGCTGCTCGAATGCTCGGCTCTGTGGCTGCTCGAATAATTGATCGCCTAATCGCCGCTTGGTTGTCCAACTGCCCCACCATCTGGCAGCCTGGCTATTCGGCTTCCAGTTGCCTGATCGTCTGCTCGACTGCCAAGTTAATTGACTACACGATTTTACAACTACATGGCTACTCGGTTCTTTCGTTACTTGAATACTCGATTACTCATCTGATTTAATCTCTTGTTTTTTTAATTACCTAGCTTAATTTCTTGATCATCTGATCGCCTAACCGCCCACTTCGTTGTCCAAATCCCCGGCTGCCTTTACGATTGCATGACTGGATGGCTCCTCAGCTCCTCAATTACTTAACTGATTGCCTAGTCGCTTTCTTGCTTGCTCTGTTCAACTAATCGTGTATATGCCAATCTCCTGATCACTTGTCCAACTGTCCGGCTATTCAATTGCACAACTGCTTATTTGTTTGACTGGTTTATACGGACGCGCGACTGCTTGTCCAAAGAACTTGCCTCATTAGATGCCTTGCAATACGTTAAAGGTGATTCAGGTTATTAAGATCGTTAGCACGAGCCTGCCATTTTTTCATGTTGATCAAAACAATGCTATCCCTCTTCTATCGCCTAAGTGGGTTACTTCAAGTTTGCTCTCAGTGCCAATTGATTTTCTCTTAGTTCGCACAATTTGATTGACTTTTGTCACATCAGCGGAAAGATACTCACTCTAGTATAATCTTTGGGTTACGGATGAATATGCGACGATGTCAAAGATGAATCTGCTAGCTTATCTCGGCATTATTGTTACAATTCAGAGATAGTGGGTAGTAAAGTGGTTGAAGCAAAATTCAAAGTCGTCCTTTGGGATCGGTTTGTCGTCGGGTATTCATCTGATTAGCCAATAATCCTAACTAAAAAGAAGGCTAACACTGATTATGGCAGTGATGCAGGGAAAACCTTAAACAAACATTTGAAATGTTGCTTATTTTAAAGGCTTCATGCAATCTAAACTAAAAGATCTCTTCTTACATCGCAAATTCTGTAACTGTGTTTCGACTCTTATCCAAAGCAAACTTATGCTTAGGTGATAGTTTCCTCCTGAATTCATGAACGAAGGTAAACCTTGTCTTTTCGGTCTTAATGTACCAAGTTTTCGTCTGTGGAATTAGCTTTTGTTTGCGTATTAGTCTAGAAACATAAGAGGCACTATCGACATGTTCCAAACCTTCTGCTGTGCTACCATGTCAAAAATTTCGGGCACATCTAAGCTTATTTCTTAATAAACTCGTTTGTGACTAGCAGTTCTACTACACAGAGGAATTGAATAGTGAACTAGCAAAACTAGATTTAAACTGCCTTTTGCAGATTTCAGCTAAATTGTAAATCAAGTTTCAATTTTCCTTTAGCTTAGTCGATTAAATTGTAGGATTTCTAAATGAGAGGAAGGTTTCAATTGTTCCTGGAGGTTTTATCAATAATTGACAGACTCAACTACTTCCATGATACTGTAGTTGGTAGATGGATAAAATTAGAAAAGAAAGGTGTTTTAAGGAGGGGTTCAACCAAACCTTATCTTTAGACGGCTCAGCACTGTCGCCATGTGACTTCACATTTTGTAATTGCCAGCCCTCTAAAGCCACCTCTGTGAGAGTGGAGTATTTTTTTCTTTTTGAAAGTGAGAGTCAAATGTTAGTAATTAAAAGAGCGTCGTGCTTCTTAGTAATTTGCTCTATGTAGCAGACTTAATAATCCCAAATAAACCTCATAGATCTCTTTCTCAAAAGTAGGCTAAAAACGGATTATTCAACTGTTCTAGAGAGCACACCATCATATAGTAGAATTCTTGGATAATAGAAGGAGTATGATCTCTCATTATAACATCATCTGGACTAACTTCTCAATTGTTGATTCGAATAAAAAACCAAAAAATAGTGGACATACAGAAAGAATGAAAAAGAAAAATGTAGGTGAAAAATCAACTAATAATTTTACAAAAAAAAACTTAATTACAGTGAACTCTATACTCTAAAGGACCGAAAAAGTCAATTAAGACGAAACACAGTCCGAATTAGCGTCAATATCAAGGAGTTTTGAGCGATACTCACTTAAGTTACTTTAAAGAAAGTATACTAATAGTTATACGTGGAAATTCAAATCCTTTTAATACATCATATGAATGAACGAATGAATGGCTTAACACCCCTTGGAGGGATTTCGCCGCTTCTAAGGAAGCTTTCGAGATCGTTTGTGGGGAATCAGCCCGTTTTAATACATCATATAGGCTCAGTTAAGTTTTAAAATGTGATGAATAAAAAAAGGATTAAAAGTTAGTATTGTAAAAAAAAAGGCAACTATCAATTTGTTCAGTAGATGACGCAGCTGTAGCTCTTGTTATTTGGGATTTCCCAAATACTATTAACATAATAATATATAATAAAAAAACATAAACATTGAAGTATTTGCTTTTTTGTAATCATCTTTGTTGAAGTAATGAATTAAAAATTTAAAAAGTTTCAAAATCTAAAAATGTTGGTAGTGTTCGGTATTGTCTACTGCAGGCTGTAGTTACTTTTTACCACGCAGTTGGCAGCGCGATTCACCGCGCACTTCTCGTTCGCGTCAAATTCGGAGTTTTAGCGCGTAAAGTTGGAAGAGCGGCGATCTGGCGCCAGGAGCCACCGAATCGCCTTACCCGCTCCGCCCAGCATCTCGGAACAGCCAGGAGCGCTCCCGAGTCGCGCCGCACCGAGCGACACCGCCGCTCAACTCTCTCGGCCCTAACCTCAATTCGAGGGCCCCGAAGCCGCCGCGATGGCCAAGGTGCAGTTGTGCAACATCACCGTCATGGACAACCCGAGCCCGTTTCTCAACCCCTTCCAGTTCGAGATCACCTTCGAGTGCATTGACGAGCTAAAAGAAGGTGCGAGCCTGCTCCGCAGAGGCTGGGGAGACTAATAGTGCGCGTCTGTTGTAGATCTGGAGTGGAAGATGATTTACGTGGGCTCGGCCGAGAGCGAGGAGTATGACCAGATCTTGGATTCGGTCTTCGTGGGCCCCGTCCCGGAGGGCAAACATATGTTCGTCTTTCAGGTAATTGCATGGGCTGCGCACAATGTCTTGTTTAATTAAAGTTGGTTGTTGCAGGCCGATCCGCCCGACGTGAGTCGCATACCAGAAAATGATGCAATCGGAGTCACTGTGGTGCTACTAACTTGCTCTTACAAGACTCAGGAGTTTATCAGGGTAGGATACTTCATAAATAATGAGTATAGTGATGTGGAGCTGCGTGAGAATCCGCCAAGCCCGCCGCAGTTCGATAAGGTATAATGGCGTTACAGAGGGTGTGAGCTGGATGTAATTTAAGGTTGTAGGTTACCAGGAATATTCTGGCTTCCGAGCCAAGGGTGACTCGGTTCAAGATAAACTGGGAGGAGGCTACGGCGCAAGATCCGGCCGTGGTAGGCGAGACGAGCACAGCCAACGGTGTGCACAGTGATCTGATGATGAGTGAAACTAGCGGCGCCGGGATACCCGAACTGAACGAGAACTCAAACTCGCTGGCTACGATGGAGTGTTCCTAACTTGCCACCTCCATGTGATCCTGTATTTTCTGTACATGAGTAGTTAATTCTAAGGACTAATTTATCGTACGTTCAGAGAGTACGAATGTTTTGCTAACTTTTGATATTTAAGAGTACACGGCATATTTTTGTTAATAAAGAAGTTTCTTTAACGAGATTGTTGTGGTTACGAGCTACCTAACCTCAAACTTGCGGCAATTCAAGGGCTGCGGAGCGGCGGCGAGGGCAGCGCTCAAATTAATTGATTGCGAGCGGCTGCTGCGATGATTTAACGATCGACGCTGAAAGGTGTTAAATATAGCTCCAGCCCCTTCGAGCCGTCATCGCCGAACAATGATTAGTTTAAAAAAGCCCATTCTAAAAGATTTACAGCGCGGGCGCGGCGCGCCCAACAGCCCCGGACATAAGGCCCACAGTCGGTCCTTATCTAATGTAACCTCAAAGTAAATGTTATTTTTTTGTGTATCAAATGACGCTGGGCGAGGACCAATGGAAAGCGAGAGTTCCCTGCTTTCACTTTTGTGAACCCCGTATCGGCCCATGAAGTGAAAATTGTTAAGGTACGTAGAAATTTTATTCATTTTATCTCGAAAATCATGCGGGCAGCCGCCGCGCGGCCTCCGGGCCCGGAACGGCCGATTTCGGGCCGGATTTTGAGCAGCGGCCCAGCGGACTGGCTGCGCCGTGCCGTGGCGGCCGCACGCGCCCGCTAACCTAACTCGGTGGCGGCGGGCGCCGTGCGACGCCCGCCGGCGCGTGACTGCGCCCCCATCGTCACTTCGCGCGCCTCGTTTTGGACAATTGCCGCTATTTTTACGTCCTTTTTGGGTTTTTAGAGCATTTGCATCCCCACCACCGCGCGCGCCCAGCCGCCCCCACCACGGAAGCGGTCGTGCCGCGCGGCCATGCCGCGGGGGCCCGGCTCGCTTCCGCCCGGCCGCGCCGAGCGGCTGCCGCTGGCAGGTCGCTGCACACCCCGGCGCAGCGGCGCCATGTTGCGCGGGGTGGGGATGCAGAAAAGGGCAGCTGGCAGCGCATCGCTGTGTCGTAAACATGGCGGCACATTAATCCTTCCATTTGTGTTGCAAATTCGCGAAAATGTTTATAAACAACTAGAGCCGCCGGGACCCCTCGGGGTAGCGCCAAGAAGTGCCTATCACGCCCGCGCGCCGGCTTAGCGCGTTCAGGGCGCCGGGCGCGCGCAGCGCGCATTCGCCCGACCAAACTGGAAGGTTAGGTTGCACTTTGTGTTTTGTTCCGATTTCGCAGAGCGAACCTCGTTTGTTTTCAAAGACCCGCTAGCCCGCCGCCCCCGACTGATGGGTTTTCAATTGCAGCCGCCACGTAGGTTTATGCCAGCCAGGCCCGGAGCGACCAGCACTGATTTGCGACAATGGAAGGCACCACCTTCGACGAATAATGGTCCTTATAGAGTCCGATAGCTCCGAGGCGTCCAGCAGTGAAATGGCTCTGTTCGAGTTCGGTTAAGTGCTGCGACTGGGATGATAATGACAAATTTTCGTTGACCCATGCGGTGGGTGAGTGCCCGCTCCGTATCGTCTAAAGAACAGTGATAAATTATGAGGATATAGCATTAAACCAAGTGCATTCCACTCCTGTAAATTTCTATTTATTTTTCGAAGTTGTGTGTACCAGTCCGGGCGTAACATGTACTTAACGAAGACAGTGGCACATTAACTCTGCGCATTCCGGAAAGCCTCGCAATATGTCTTCGACCCCCCAGAAGCCGGCACCGAAGATGTGTAAGTCGCCGAAAAGTTCCCTCTTCCAAGCCGCCAAGCCGGAGAAAGTACAAATCGTCAGCGAGTACGAGAACCTCAGCACCAACTGCACGGTGATCGGCTCCAACAACCTGCACCTGGTCAAGAAGCCGCAAGTCGTCACCAGCATGTCGCCCGCCTACTCGAACCCGAGCCCGGGCTACCCGCCGTCGCCGTACTCCTCGCCTGCTAGTCTCAAGTCGCCCTCGCCGCAGAACTTCAAGCCGCCTACGCCGCAGCCCAGCTTCCCTGTCATGCAGATCATCCACAGCAGCCACCAGCTCCTGGCCCGGCCTATCCAGACCAGCCAGCCGCAGCAGAATGTCATCAAGCTTAAGCCGCACCTCAACATACTGCCCAAGCCATCTGCTAGTCCTCAGCCGCCTCCGAAGCCCAGCGTTAGGTATGTTTCCATGCTTGCTGCTTTTGGTGCCTTCCTGTCAGTTAGGCTACAAACCAGTGTTGCCAAACTGTCAAATTCAAAACGATGTGCAGTTATGTATTTGTTTTTTTTTTTGTTTATTACTGGTGTAGTGCACTGTTGCCAAACTATCAGAAATTCTGCTTTTCAACTGATATGAAGTTACTCAAAATTCTTTATTATAATTGAGCGTTTTTTTTATTGTTCTATTTAGATAGTAAAGCAATGGTGCCAAATTACTGAGAATATTGTCATTTTAACTTGAATTAATAATCTTACTTAAAATCATTCTTATTGCATGTTATTATCTTTTGTTTCTTAATTTTTTCTTCACCTTAGTAGGTGTGATAACTATGTTGCCAAATTATAAAACTTATTCTTGTCATACCATTTTTAAGGTTGCAATTTTTTTTATTTTACATATCTTTGATGTCTTGTTGAGTAGATCTCAAAGCAGTGTTGGGCGCCAAGCTGTCTGTCTTAATTGGGTCTTACTCAGAATGATGTGAATTGTGTACTTTATCTTCTTTCGTTTCATAACTAGAGTATCTTCACATACATCTCCCGATATTCTGTCAGTTGAGTAGCAAACCAGCATTGCCAGATTTCCAAAATGTCATAATTTTAACTAACCATGCTATTTCTAGTCCAAATGTTACAGATGTAATTTTTTGATTTTGAAATCCAGTTTTTTACTTTTTTGTCAGATAGGGAGTAAAACAGCGCCGCCAAGTTGTCATTTTAATTGCCAAACGCAACATGTAAAATGATTCTAAGTGGTGACACAATCTCATTTCCTGTTGCATGTTATATGTTTGAATGCTTTTTATTTTTATAATTTTTTCTTGCAAAATAGAGCTCTTCTGCTGTTCCGTCTGTTAGATGTCGAAGCTATGTTGTCAAGTTGTTGTAAATAGGGGTATTTAACTTAAACCAAGGTATTTTTATGAGTTTTATTATTTTTTTTTATATGACACCCGGGAGGACATTTCTGTCGTTTTATCAGTTAGATGTTCAGGCAGAGCTGCCAAGTTGTTGAATACCGACCTTTCAATCCACAGCACCAAATTTTATCCAGAAATACATCTTGTAAATTATAAACCAACATTTTACTTAAGAATAGTTATAATAGATGTTTTGATACTACTTCTTGCTTATCTGTGTTGCTGTGCTGTCAGTTAGATTGAAAAATTGTTGCGTTGCAACCTACAACTTTGCTTAGATTAGGTTAGACCATGTTCTTACTCTTTTCTTACCTTGCAGTTGTGACAAAATCGTGCTTTAGTGTGTACAATTATTCTGTTAGTACTAAGATAGTGTTGCCAAATTGCCATCAGTGCAAAAAAACGTTTCAGTGGTTTTTGCTTTTGGAAATCGCCCACAGTTGTAAATCGTTATTTTCATCAATTTTCACAATACTAGGGCTGGTTGTTTGATTACAGAATGGAGATGGGGAAGCTGTTGAAATTGTCAGACTGTTAATCGATACTTGGTTCAAAAGATGTGGGCTGTATTATTTTTCGTCTTAATTGACAAAATACATGTGCAAATTTGTATATTGCGTATTTTTATAATGCAGTGCTGCTGAATTGTTAAACATTTTGGTGATAATATTGCATGGTATTTGTTTTTACATCTTGTTTTATAATTGTAATAATTGTTAAAGGGAAAGTTGTATATTTGTGGTGTCGTCCTTCTAGGTTGTGAACAACGTTGTCCGATTGTCTGATGTTTTACTGCTCTAACTGACTATGCAAAATTTGAACGGGTTTCCTAACAGTTCTATCTGGTAGACGTTCAATCCGAACCAGTGGTTGCAGTTAAATTACTGATTAGGTGTTCTATGGTTTGTTGGGTTGAATATTGCATTTAGAGGAATTAGATTCAATAATGTTATGGTCGGATCATACAGTGTCCCTGCCGTTTACAGATGTAAGGTATAGTATGCTTCATTCTTCGAGCGTTTGCTCCTTCATAGTGAACACTTAGAGGGAAGTTCTCGTAGTTTGGTTTTGATCGAGATGTTACTGACGTTTGACGTCGATGAAGATCGGATTGATGCTGGATCTATCTGCAAGAGCCATAAGTTGGAGACACTTTAGATGTCGATGTAGATCGGCGTCTGCTTGACAAGCTTTGTAGGGTGGCTTTCATGGTGACCAAGTCTGTCTGAAGTACTGAATAGTGAGTAATCTTCGAGTTTCGATTTTGTCGTCTATGCAGATGGAGAGGTTTGAATTTTTGTCGAATTCGAACATTTCGTCTGTGGTCGTTGTGTTGCTATGACTGGTAGATTAATGTGGGATCTCATTGAAGTAATAGAGTATATCATCTGATAGAGAAGATGTTCCATTGTATTGATATCGAACTACCTTGTACTATATGTTATAGCCAGAACTAAAGGCAGGCTCAATCTCTTGTGTACAGGCTTTGGATGATTTAAGATTTCAGATCCTTGGTTGGTGCAGCGACGTCGGCCAGGGTATGGTGTAAATTTTGTTGCACTTGTTTATAATGTTGGCATAATAATGTGGTTCTTCAGAAATTTGATATTTTTCTATTGTCAGATATTGATTTGAGAACCGCTGTGAAACGTTTCTATGTGTTGCAATTAAAGCAAATCATCGGCAAAGTTAGGACATGGAAGTCGCATGTGAATCGATCCTAAGTGATTCCAAAAGAGGGCTTGCAGACGAACCCATTGATTCAGCTTCATGCATTGTCGAAAGCCAGCCCGATGTTCCTTCAGTCTGTACGTTTAGTGTTTTTGATAAAGTCGATAGCTTTGAGTAGAATGCCGCTAGTTGGCCTTCAGAATGAAGATCTCATTAGATTTTTCTGATGAACAGGCACTCCAACACTGCCGAGCACTGGCATGAACAACTCCAGTTCATTGCAGTTGTTTTTTCTTGGCTTGGGAAGAATCTGACCTGGACTTCCACATTGTAGGAAACGCTTCGAGCGTAAGTAGTGGTGAATGTTTCAGAATAGTCACGTCGACTTGATGCTTTCTTTGGATTTATGTGCTTGATGACTGCAAAGACTTCGTCTGTTGAAAACGAATTGGCATTTGCGCAAACATACCGATTCTTCTGACTTGCCGAAGTTACGTAGATAACTCTCTGGTCTTTTCTGTTTATCAATGTCGTATGAAGTAATAAGGCTATACGTTATAGCGATCTTGATTAGGTGGGGCTAGCCTAGGACGGCGTTAGGTTAGGTTATGATAGTATTAGATTACAAGAGCACTAGGTTGGGTTGGATTATGCTACCGCAATTTTGTAACAGTTACGCTTTCTTTATTTAAGTCTAGTATCATTGGATTTTTCTAATAACACTACATTTAATTGGAAATTGAACAGTTGGTACATGGAACTGGTCATTGCCTATGGACTTACAGAAGAAACTTATCGCCTCTAAGGACCAGATGTCGGTCCTTGATTATCTTCATTTTAACTCCATAAAAATAGCCGTTAAATCTGATTAGCGGCGATGATAATTTTTTTTAAATTTTCTTTATCCACAGTATTGGCTGTTGATTATATTAGACTTGAAACTTGGACATACGAGACAGAGTACAATCAATTCTTGTTCTTGATTTGTTGGATATCATTTTTAGACTCTTCTTCTTTAGCGTTTTGTTTCGTTTAACAACCCTTACCTTTGCAACGCTTTCTATCCAAATTTTTTTGTTGGTGGATACTAAATTTGGTTAATTGCACGGTTAATCTTGACACCATGCTATCAGTTTTTTGAGCTCTTAAAAAAACTTCTCGATGTCAGCTTTATTCATTTTTAATAATTTTTATCTTTTAGCAGTTGTTGATCTTTTAAAACTCCCGAGTGATTTCCACGGACTGTGCATGTTTATATTATCCCTAAACACCTTTAGATCTTTAGACTGTTGGAACTGATATATTTTTATCAGTTGTTGATTGCTCAAAACGTTTACACCATTCACATTATTTACAATATCTATATAACTTTTGTGCTTGTTGATTTCTATGGACTCTCTTTTATTTGAGATCATTATCTTTTAAATGATCATGGGCATTTTACCTTTAAATCGCGACTAAAAAACAAAGTTAACTGTATAAAATATTAAGTCGGCGTATTTTAAATATAACGAATGATAAGGTAAAGTAGTGAGAGAGAAAAGAGAGAGAGATGCGTGATGGAGGTGAAATGGGAGGAGAGAGGTGGGTGAGAATGGGGAGAGAGATGAGTGAGAGAGGAGAAAAACATGGGTTAAAGGGTCAGTAAGAGAGGTAGCTGAAAGAGGAGAAAAGTGAGTGAGAAAGGGAGAGGAGGTGAGTAAGGGGAGACAGATAGAGAGGTGGGTGATAGACGAGAGAAAGAGATGGAGATGTACTTTTTTATTTTTTTTAACATCCCAATTTGAAACAACATTTTTTTGTATTTAATTATTCTGAACCTTGCTTGAGATGAAAAATGAACTCTTAACAGATCTTCTTTCTCATTTGCAGTTTGTACGATCGATCAATTATTGACGTTTAGAACGTTTTTATTTTGAGCATCTAAAGATTCAAGGTATGACGTCGAAACCTTGTGAATAAAAAATAAAGTTTGCCGACGATTTTCGTATTTTCTTTTGAATTATTCGGCTTCCAATTATTTTCAACAAGTACAAGATCGGAAATTGGTGAATAGGGTGGACGTTGAAGTGACACGGTCTTTTGTTTGTTGCCTTCTTCTGTTTCTTTTACCGCAATCGAATATTCTATTTTAATCTCAATTGACAATTTAGCAAAATAAAAAAAATTGCGTTTGCAGTTTCAGTTTGAAGTATGGTAGTCGAAACCTGATAATGACTTGTGGGTGGAGCATATCTGAAAGCTTTGCGCGCGTTTTCGTGTATTGGCAAATTGAATTTTTTTACCGTGTTAAATTCGTTTATCAAACAATCAGGCAAATTTTAACTGTTCTTTTTTTAATGGGGATACTTTGTTCACCAAACGTTACCAGACAGGTAGACATTTCAACAGACATCGTGTGACTACTAGGGTCTGACTGACCGTAGATTACTGTTAAGGCTTCTAGGCCACTTGTAGTTTCCGATATCCAAAGGGCTGCCGTTATAGATGAGTTGTATGTTTTATTTGCAAGTTTCGGTAGATAAGCCGCATCTGTTAATATGGATAATCCTTTGGTGCTAGTCGAAAGCGGTAGCTCTCGCGGTGGGGGTCTGAGTCGGGCTCACCAAACGAAATTAAATAGCAACGGTACCCACTGAGGTGAGCTGGTCGGATAAGCTGTGTAGATATGCAGAATCTCACAAGTGAAATATGACCACAGCCAATGTCGGGTCTTCAGGACATTGGACGTCATAAAAGTCCATTGTCGGCTGTAGTAGTGAATGTAGCATAATGATAAGCTTTCCAAAAGCTAGTATGGTATTTAATAATTCGTGAAAAGTAGGTGATTCTTGACAGTAACAGCGATAAACTCTTACTAAACCCATTATTCATCTTGAGCGATTCGAACTGATGCACATACTGATATAGGTAGCACCTGCAGCGGGATTTGCCGCTTCGATGACCGTGAACGTCATTGAAAACGTCAGTTCGATATCAGGTTTTACTTTCTTTGCTCTGCTTCCTCCCATTCCGGCGACCTTTTAAATATATTAGATTTTCAATGTTAGAGGACTCGTGCAAAATTTCAGTCCTCTAATGCCGGTGGTTTGGTATGGGAGTTTTGGTTGGAGTGTTGATTTTTTAAATTTATTTTTTGATTTGTACCAGTCAGGTGTAGATTTTGTACATGAATGTATGGTTATACTGTCCGTATATTTATTTTTCTATATAACTCTAGTGTGACAACTTACTAACAATAAGTTGGAAGGTGGTAAATCTGGCGAAGACCAACACTATTTTTTGCTCATTTTGAAGATTTTTAGAATATTCTATATCTCTATTCGAACCGATCGGTAGAAACTTTTACATTTCCTTAAATTATTCATTTATTTTATTTACAGGCAATCAAAATGACTTTATACTATTTATGTTGCACTCGCACTGTTCGCTTCACTTCCGGTGTTTGACTTCCTCTGGCTGTCTCGATGTTTGATATTTAAGCAACTCAGGATCGGTTCTAAGGTCTACGCGAAGCATCTAATAAACGTCTGGATATTTTTTGTTGTTCCGAGTCCTCGCATATACCTAATTAGCGTAGTGGGGAGACATTATGTCTGTCGCTAGCCGTGTGGCTGTTCCGGTGGAGGGGGAGGGGGAGACGTTCAGAAATTTGTTACAATATGTTTGTACTGTTTCTCAAAAATATATCTAGAAGCTTTAAGAAGTCGTCATATACATCTGAATACTTCTCATTGTTTCAGTTAACGATCTTCATATCGTTGTAAAGTCTTCTTGTAGTGGTCTTCACATTTGGTCAATTCTTCACCATTTTTAGCTTATTGATTCATTTTTTTTATATTGAACACACCTGACTACTGCATGGTAGTAATTGCTTAACATAACGTTTGCGTCTTCAAATTCAGCAATGGATCGTCATCAATAATATAATAATATAAACCAGTTTTTGACAAATAATAAGGTGTTACTCTATTCTGTTGGTTTTATTTCTATGCTTTTTAGACATTCGCCCATTCTTTTGATTTAACTGAATATCTCCAAGTATAGTCATTAAAGTTGTGTGATAAAAAATTGGCTCAGATGCGTTATCGTCACAGTGTGTATTTTGAAAAACTTGCGGGTTTTAATTGTCGTCTTCTGAGCATGGTGGATGGAAAGAAAAAATCAAATTAGTGAAGATAGGAAGTTGGCCATTTTTTGCTGTCGCTTTGAAGCAGATTGATGCCGCCGCGTGTTAGGTAACCGCTGGCATTTATAGGGTACTTATTTTTAGCGGCAGCTTATGGGTCATCATCTGCTTTACGAGTCTCGCTGCGCTCCTGAATGACTCGAAGCGTTTGCGCGGGGTTGCAGTCACGAACAATACAGAGTGCGCCAAAGCTAAGATTTTGTTTATTGCAACTGTGAGATAGTTTGTCACGAAAACTAGGCTCAAGTTCAGCATGCAGCAGCTTTTCTTTCCACCAAGATGATTCAAAGCGTCTCCAATTGTTTGGGAGCATTAACGACCAGCGTCTGTCGTGAAAAAGCAACAAATTATCTTTTACGAAACGTTCTTGCCTAATAATGTTTGGGTGCTTCTCAATAGTTAATTTCCTGACCCCAATTAGCCTAAGAAGTATGCTGAATGTTTTTGGAAGATTTAGGACTCTTAAAACCCTCCACCCATTCCCGATCTTCAATTCTTTCAATAGGGATGATAAGGTTGAGGTTAAAATTTAAAGTCCATCTGGGAACTTAATGTGACCACCTAAATTTATTTTCTAATCTCATTTTTCCCCATCTCACTTTATCAGATGGACGGTTTTGTACATAGAAGTGTCATCGTGTTGATTTAATCAAAATCGTATTTTATCTGTCAGTAAACCACCAAGCTTCTTTGGTTATGAACATTAAACTCTAACGGAAATTTGCAGATTCCCAACGTCATTAGTATCATAGGCTGCGCTCTGTCTAAATATGTGTGACCTTCGTGAGCGCCAGTTTGTTTAAATTTCTTTATTAGACCAATTAGTGATATTGGTATCTTGACATTTTTTAATGTGTTGAAGGTCATTGATAGCGTTTGCAGCTGTCTGAGGTTTAGATGATTATTATTGTTTTTGAAACATTTGAGGTTTTGTAGTTTTGTGGTATAGATTAGTCGAGGTCATCTCGTAGATAATTTTTTTAAATAGTATGAATTTTGAAGTGATCATTGTCTTCTAAAAATATATAAACTCTACACTGCAATTACTTGTAGAAGTGCAGTCATGCACGTTTTTAGATTAAGTTATATTTATTATTCGAAAGCTGTTGATCAATAAGAGTCTTGCTAGATAATGGAAAATGTGTCAGTTTTGTTAGTTTTTGAGTTTTACCAAACGGCGAATGAAAGGCCGATGTGCCAAAGAAAAAAAAATTGAAAACTGGAGGAATATTCATTAGTGTAGCTGGAACAGGGCTTATTTTCATAGATAATAATTTTTAAGATCGATATCTGAAGAGGGTCACTAAAGAAAGAAATGGATATTCTTAGAAAACAATTGAGGACTACATACAGTAATCGAGCAAACCATACTAAGCCAACAAGTATGTTTTTGCTTAATTTGAAAATTGTACGATAGTTCTACTACCCTGTCCTTGTTCAATCACCTAGAAATAAGGCAGCTTTTAGCTGACATGTTTGGTATGATAAGAAGTAGATGTTGAATATGTTAACGATCCCTCTCTCTTCTTCCACTGCTAAGTGATTTGGTGCCCTATGAAAAGAATAGGGCTATACCCCCCCCCCCTCACAAATGCATATGGTCGGCAATAGCTCAAGGGAAGATCAGATCTGACCAAGAGAAATGAGGCATTCTTTTTACCAATTTGATGTTTTCTTCCCAACATACAGTAAAAGTCGCACAGATTCTTTTATTACCGTACAATCTAGATATCATTTTTTGATTTCATTATAATTTCTGATGGTTTGAAGCAATCCCCCTCAAGTGATGTGGTATCCCATGAAAAAAACAAGAATATGGAATAACAGTTCTCACAGATGTATATATTGTATGTTGGTAATAGCTCATGGGAAGGTCAGATCTGGCCAACAGAAACGTTGCATTTTATACCAAGTTGACGTCCCTCTTCCCTCCGTACAGATGAAATTATTTTAGCTATCTATACCTAATCTAGACACATTTTCTTGATTTTATAATAATCATTTTTGGTGGCTTGAAACAACTCGATTTAATTTTTGCCCGAAAAATGTACCAAAATGGTATAGATCTATTAAAGTGAAGTTATAAAGCTTTCATACTGATATATTAACTGACACCCGTTGAGGAATAATATTAAAGGCGTAAAGGTTTTTTCAAGTGAGGAAATACAACCTTAAGACTATGAAAACTTCTTTTTCAGTATTCTGTTATATTAAACGTGACTAGTGACTTTTTATATTCTTACCAATACCATGTAAATGGATCATAATGTTTGGTATTGTCATGAAAAAGTCTCCACAGAATACATTTCATCACAAGTCCATCATACAGTATGAGTCTTTTTCCTTTTCTTCCGTTTTTTCTTCTCGTGTTTTTTTTATCATCATTGGCTGTCTTTGATTTTAACCTTTCCTTTGATATGTTGGTGAAAAAATAAATAAGGAAATTGACCGATATTATATCTGGGGCAAGATAGTTCTATGAAATTTTATTTTATGGTTTCTCTAACGCCTATGCGCGTCTTTTTATTGCAATGATAAAACCAAAATCAGATTACCTTTTTTTAATTTTAAAATTCATGAAATTTGAAATGTGTAGTTGATGTTAATAGATAACTGATAATTGCTTTATTTTTTCCTTAGACATGAACTGGAGCTTTGGTGAGTTTTTGACTAACAATTCATTCTTTTTTTATTTTAAGTTAACTTGGCGAAAATAGGACATTGCATGAAAACAAGTAGGAAAGATCGATGCAATGAAGATGGAATACCTAAAGAAAATTACAGAAAAGCAAAATGGGGTAGAATTACTTGCACAACAAGAACCAATAATGAGTAAAATACATAGAAGACACCTAAACTGGTTCAGCTGTATGGCTAGGATGAACCCAAACATATTGATTAATGGGTTTGGGAAACTGAAAATTGCAAGAAAAAGAGAAGAGGAAGCCCAAGAAAAACATGGTTATAACATTTATATATGGGAAAGGAAAAGGACAAGGTAATAGAAGAGATGTAGAAAATATTAAACGGGAAGGTTTGGAGGAAATGGTCGGATAAATAAAAAAGACGTAACCCAAATCTGACCATTAAAATAATTCAAGGAAGGGATGAAAGAAGAAGTTAATACAATATATACTGTATAAATATATGGATGAGAAAAAATAATGGCAAAATGGATTTTGTACAATTTAAAAGAGTTTTAGTATTTTTCCATCTTTATCTTGTTGGACCTGTTTTGTTTCTTTCAACTTATTTTCCCTCTTATTTAATTGACCCAGATATGGGCCTCTTTAATAAGGCTAAATCCACTGTGAACATGTGCAATATGAATTTTATACAACTCGATTTATCAATAAAGTCTGAAGTTTATTTATACTGCTTGAAGGTTGCTGTACAAAAGAGACCATTTTGTGGTGGGTAAACAGCCCCACATCATTACAGAATTACTTTGACTTAACTTCCCTCATTATCCCTTTTTGACACAATTTTTATGAAAAGTCTTTTTAATAAACTAAATCTTTTTAGGGCCACAAAATTTAAAGTCACCCGTATTTCCTCTGAAGTTACCCTACACAAGGGTGACAAAGTTTGAAGTTTGGAAGAAATATTTACTATCTCCATTCCTTCTTCTCTGGTCTGCAGTTTGTCGTTTATATTATTGGAGTGCAAACTGAATCAAGACGCATGGTGTCATGGGGGGGGATCGTGTCTTGTACACCCTTTGGACAGTTTTCTTTGGCATACACATTTCATTCAGCCATCTAATTCGCTCTATGTCGATTGTAGCCTCATATTTTTTCCAATGCGCGTTTAAGCGGTCTAGGCGTTTGTAGCTTATCGCTAGTCATGCAACCGAGTAGGTGGAACAATGTGCTGCTCATTAAAACTTCAGATATGAGTTTCTTTTGCGTATTATTGTGGCCGTTTGAAAATCACCGCCCACTTATTTTAATGGTGGAACAATTTATTAAAATTGGGGTGGCTAAGTAGTATCAGGTTGTTTTAATTCCTTTTATTTGGCGCAAAAAAGTACATGGTTCTAGATTCTAGAGACTTTTTGGATGTAATCTAAATTAATTTCTTCTTATATATTTAACCAAATAGATCTTCTCTACCAACCCCTTGGCCGTGCATCAGTGATTTTTTGGTTAAAGTCGCTATATATTAGTTTTCGCCACCATTCGTTACGCAGACTGTGTGTGTGTGTAAGGGGGGGATTCCATTTTAAACGTTTACTGTGTGTTGTACATCATCTATGGATTTGCCTTGATAGATGAATGTGTAGCCCATTACAGTTTCAATGAATAATGCGCTTAAAGACTTGTAGAACTGTTTCAAAATGGGCGTTGTGTATGTTGGGCTTATCTATCGAATTTTTTTGGACTGTTTTTTAACATATATAGTGCATTTAATTACAAATTTAAAAGATCTTCTAATTGGTGCTCTCAGTTTTAATGACACCATGAACCTTATTTACTTCCGGCACCATCTTCAGCTGGGGGAAATAAAAAACTCCACCTTATTATTTTTAACGCAGACAACTTATAGCCGTAGAAATTCAGCTTCACGGCGTCATCTGGCAATTAGACGGCACCCCTGTATGACCGAAACGAAATATTTTTAGCACCCCACACTCGCAGCATCCCCGCTCGTGGCAACTTTAAATCGCCAACCAACTTCCTGGTTTGCTAGCCGCGCTAGCAAGGGCACCGCCGTTAATTTTTTGTGGTTGGAGTTGCACGAGGCGTGTTTTATTTATTATGCATAAAGGGGTGAACGCGCTTCTTCCTTTTATGTGGTGTATTCTTTAAACACCAACGTAACAAATTGAAGTTGAAATAATTGTTATTCTAATCGGCCTCAATGTTCGGTCCTTCGAGCCGGATTTTTCTTTTTCATTTTGATATCAGTTCAGTTTTTCTTGTGAGTATCGTGGTAATGTTGTCTTTTCCTCATTGAAAATGAATAACGCAGCATTTGAGTAGGCGTTCAATGAAATTGGAAAGCTATTTTCGGAGAGCTATTTTCGCTCTCCTGTGTTGGGAACAGTCGGCGTCGGCGTTGGCGTAATGCAGTTGCGAAATTCCTTAACGTTATTCTGCGAAGTTGTACGGGATCGGAGGTGGGATACGAACTTTTGATGGATTACACCCTCCAGTGAGGGGGTGTATATGTTACACTGTTCGAGATTAATCATGCGTTTTTTTTCAATTCAGATAATGAAGTAAATGAAAGGTTTAGTGGGGCGCATAAGTTTTAGATGGGATGATCAAAGGCTTTTAAACCACATAAGGACGGTGTGGAGAAGTACCGCCTTTCTAAAACACAATGTTATGATTAGGACCGATATATAATTGGAACTTTTGTTTATTTACAAGTTGTATGGATGATTTAACTAGGACTCAGAAATTGCTTATAATGACCTTGGATTAGGTTAAATTTGTAGTATCTTTTTGATTGATAAAATGGACTAATATCTTATTTTTCTTTTTTTTTGTGAGTACTTTGGCCACTTCGCTAATTTTGATAAACTTTTGTATCTTTATTTGATGTAAATGATTGATTTGTTGAATTATTGGGAAAGTATCAATATTTTGCCACGGTAGCAAATTATTACTTTGTTATTGGTAGCGTTTGGTAGCACTCTATCTGTCAGTTAGTTATATCCAAGCATTGGTAATTTTTTGGTGAACCATTTTTTTTTAATTTAGTTAGTATTGGTACTCGCTTTGTCAGCTGCAAAATATGAAATTTTTGTAATTGTTTATAAATTGTTTGTTATTTCTCACGAGTTAGGGTAGAATATATTTTTTGAATGATTTTTATTTTTTTATATTTTTATTAAATAACTGCTACAAGTGCGTCAGGATACTAAACAATTACTGAAATTTTAAAGAAAAATATGTAGTGATTTTAGGAATTTTTTGTATCATTTTGTGTTTTCTTAGTTCTACGACCTGGTTATTAACGATAAACTTTTGAAAGACATTTTGCAGGAGGGGGAGTGTAGTTATTTTTTGTGAGCCTTTGTCATTATATTCGTAACTATGAAAAATATTCTCTTTAGAGCAAATATCTAATTAATGTTTTTCTTTGTTGTTTATTATATAATATTCTGTTATCTTTATATCTGACTGAAATGATTCTATTGGATTGAAGATTTGTTACTTCTTTTGCTTATAATAACAATTAAATCAATTGTCACTATAAGCATCCTTTTAGGTCTCTACAATTTGTCTGTTACAATTTTGGGCGTTTCTTCACCACTAGCCAACCAAAATCTCATTTGGTCTCTCTGAACCTCCAAATAGAATTTGACCCAAATTTCATCATTTCATAATAGTCTCGGACCACTCTTCACTTGTATCAAATTGTCGTGACATATGTCCCATATGGTCTGTTTCTGATATTCGCCAATAAGTGGGTACAAACTTTCTCATCGGTTTTTGGAGGTTTAGATCTTCGGCTGTAGACTAGACTTAGAACATGAACTCTATGAGATAACTCGGTTAATGCTCAACCTGTTTCATACAGATGGACCTTTATTCAGGTCGGTCTTTGTCGGTGGTGACATTATGGTTGTCTTCAGTGTTGGTTCGTCCTTGAGTGACCCACTTTTTTATCGCCGATGGAACTTTTAACTCACATATTTTCTTAATTAGTAAGAGTAAGTCAAACAATACAGAGGTATCGACGTACATACCATTGAGAGATTTCATTTTCAATCATTTTCCCTCCTCTTTACCTAGTTCAAATTTTGGCCTATTTGAACCACCTAAACGTTTTCATACTTTGAGAGCTAAGTACGGAAAGTGCAGTAGTTAGGACAATTCTTGCTTTTTGGGCTGTTATTTGTAATCTAACAAAAGGTATGGGAGTCATTAATTGTAATGGTTAATTCCTTAGTTCGCTTTGATTAAATGAAGACTTGTGATGCATCTTGGTGAAATGATGTGGGGCAATCAAGTATTGCAAGTTATTTTAATATACGAGGTGCGTTCAAATTCTAAGGTCTCTACATTTTTTTCTGAAAAAGTACTTACCTAAGAAAATTAAAACTTCCGTTACTTTTCAACGTGATTTCTAGTCTAGACGTACACATTTTTCTCAACGTCGTCACCACGGTTCTATGGCTGCTAAAAACACTTCTTTAAGGGTGCGTTTTTCCCATTGGAAAATCGCTAATGCAACAGTGGCTCGATTGGAAAATGAGCGGTCACGACGGAGAGTGTCCTTCATGGTCGGAAATTCATGGTAATATCTTGACCTTCCATAAAAACTCCACTCGCGCAATTATGGTTTTGGTTCGGCTGATTCGTAGCCGAGGCTGCTTCGGTTCATTGTCACACAACTCTCGACTTTCTTTAAAATTTTCCAGCTATTTTAAACATCTATAACGCCTTCAGCGAATGTCTCACTCAATTGGCGATGAATTTCGACTGGCGTTTCATCACGCACGAGGAGAAAACGAATGATTAGACATTGTTCTTGAACACTAAACGTCGCCATTTGAAGAATACAAAACATTCACTGCAAAGGCGGTAATTTAACCTGTGTGCATTGTATGGTGCTACCATCTATACTACAAATTCAAAAATATTTCCCAAGTCTTTTAAAATTAACCGCATCTTACTCTCACTGCTGAGAAAAAAATTGAGAAACCTTAGAACTTGATAGTATCTTATATTTTCTCTGTTATACTTTAAATCGTTTCTAAGTAAGTTTGATGGTTTCAAACACACTTGAGTGACTCCTGTGACTTAAGCTGATTCTTAGGGTCTGATAAATAATTTTGATTTGATGCCTTAAAATAAAAATTAAATTGACTTGCAATTGGCTGCCCCCCCATATTTGAAATGGTCTCGCATAGGTCTCAAATGGCTCCCATGCCTTAAATGGGGTAAAAGTATTGCAACTATGTCTAAAGTGACCGTCATTTCTGTCAATTTTAGCGATGATTTGGATGATCTCAATAAACTTTAAATGATTTTAGATGTACCCAGAATGATTCCGAGTAGTTAGACTTTTATGAGGCCCAAAATATATTCAATAATTTTTGACATCAAAAAAATATTTAAAGTAACTCAAATGAGTAATAAGAATTTAAATTGCATAAGACTGATTTGGAACTATTTCTTTTTGTGAAACCTTTTTGTAAGTCCGGATGCCTTAGAAACGATAGTTTAACACATAATTAGTGAGTCACTTGAAAAATATTTGGGATTCTTTTTATGTTATGACTACCTTACATTTTCGTTTTGGTTGGTTTTTTACTTTTTGTGCAATTCATGACAGTGTGAAAGTTCTATTTTATATTAAGTAGAAGAATTGAGGTCACGATTAGTAGGTTTATTAATAATATATAAATTGGAATCGACCATAACTTTTAGTAAGTTTAAATTATCAATGTTTTCAAAAGTATATAAGCTGAAATTTAACTTTTTGCACATTTATTTGTTTTACCAAATCGAACCAATTGAACAGTTATGATCATGGGAGGAAAGACGAATTATAAAACTATAAAAAATGATATCAATATTACCAATAAGAGGTGAGCCCTGAAATGGAGCGACCAACAGCAGATAATCTGCCCCGTTTTTTTTATGTGCACACGCTTCCCGTGGAGTCTAGTTTTTGCGCGTTTCTGTTTGGAGTTACATGAAAGTTCGCACGGCGTATTCGTGAATAAGGATGTAATTTGTGATGGTAAACAAGCTTGTGTTATTAAGTTGCATAATTGCTTCCAGTGTAATAGCGTTGTCATTGTTTTTTCTTCTTAAATGTCGTACTTTCAAAACAAATGTCAAGTTTTTTTTGCTGTCGTGTGTACTTTAGACGAGCTATAAGTAAAGTGGTGTTGGGTAACATCTCTTTATTTGTTTCCAAAATTGAAATTGACGATAGACGTTTACGAATTTTTAGGATACTTTGGATTAAATTTTCAAATCTGCCCCTATAGTATTGAAATTTATTGAATGAACATTGTATATTATATTTATGACTAAAACCAATGCCATCCTCCCTCCATTCTTCCAAATGTTTACTTAAGCGTCCGAAGTGGTTTGTGATCTTTTTTAGAACGCGAAGAAACCCTCAAGACATTTTTGTTTTTCATTGAAAAAGAAATAGCAATGTAATGTTTATCAAGCTACATTTGAGGGCTGTTGACACTTCGTGACATTTTTGGAATTGTAATGCTTTTTGCTCTTTATTAGTGTTCTATTTGTGTATCTGTTTAATGTTTAGTGCTAATTTATACTGCTATGGTAATCTTAAATCTTCATTCTTTCTTGGTTCTGTTCAATGTAGTCTTTTAAGATTTATTTTTTGTGAAAATATCCTCCAAGTTGTGGTTGCAGAAGTCTTTGTAACTTGGCTGTCACACGATTTCTTTAAGCCGAATTGTAGAATTTTTTTGCAGCTTTGGTGTAAGGTCTTGACCAAACGTTTAAGAAAGGTTGAAAATATATCTTGAGGTGCGCAAGAAATAAAGGCATTTTCGAGATGGTGTATACTGAATCCAGCAGTTGTTGATTTATTAATTTGTATTGGCTTAACAATGCGGAAATTATTGCGTCTAGGCAAGAAGGCGATTACTTTAGGACACGATATTGTGGTAGGATCGGTCCTGAATACAATGTGGTTTGAAAGACTATTGTGACGTTTCTACTCTCTACAGTGGTGAATAACACGTCTAAATCTACTTACAACACAATTTATAACATACATTATTTGTTACGCATGCAACTTCTGCACTTGAATTCGCCTCGCTGTCGTTGTCGCGATTTCGAATTCGAATACTGCGGCTATCCCGTCGCGTGATATTTATGTCCATTCCGGCGACATTCCAGAAGGGAATCTAAAATATCTTTAAACATCGTCATAGAAGCGTCTAGAATATTCACTGCCGCACGTGTGCGCTAGCTGGATACCTAGAAGGCACTACGTCGGCCACCAAGCGCGACAGAACTCCACAGCGACTGCGGATACTTAACCCACATGCTGCTACGGGGGGGAGTTTGGAAATTCACTACGCTGATTTTTCCTAGAAGAGTAGTAAAAATTAAGAAAACGTTCTTTTATTCCCTGAATTCATGAAAAATGGTTTTTTACTAGATCCTTACCGATAGAGCTTAATTCGGCTACGTATTCTTGGACCCCCAACATAAATATAAAACATTACATTCATTACCAAAACGGGACATAATCGAGTATAGAAATTTGTTGAAAATCTGAGCAATCAACTTGTCTTAAATTTATTTGTCTCGTTTAAGAATATCGTCTTTTGAAAGAGGAAATGTATAGTGCTGTTTTTAGTCACTGATAAAGCTAAGCCCAAGCGAGCATTTCTTGAAATGGGTAAGATAAGAAGAAATAGTCATTGGACTGAATATGTTTTGATACAGATCTAGAATGAAGGTTTGTTTTAAATACTTCCCAATAATGCAAAGAAATTGTTATTAAGATAAAAGAAAATATTGTCATACAGAATTATACAGCTACTTGTAAGAATAAACTAAAGCTTCTTAATCCGACTTCCCTAAATCGTACCAAGAAAAAATCTTTGCAAGGATTTGTCCATGGTTTACAAAATTACCAATAAATATAAGCTTGAACATTATTTTTAAACTCTAGCAATCAACAAGACTACAAATGAACAAAGTTTTTTGAGAGGTTTTTTATGAAAATTAGTATTCCATCCGTAAAAAAATAACGTCTTTCATGCTACTGTCGATAAAGCTTTGGCCACTACTCTTAAATTTTAACTGAAAACATCGCTGCTAATGTTACAACTTATCTCACAAATAATGGGGGAGTGAAAGGTCTTATTACCGATTGAAGAGCTCAGGTAGCGGTCATTTTTAAATTTATGAGAAATGAGGTTATATACAACGTAGAAATATAAGGAAAATTGTTGCCCCAAAGTTTAAGCGAACTACAAAACGTGGCCCTTATGTACCTTTATGGAAAATGGCCTTGAAAATCAGTAGAATGTTGTCACGGAGCTCGAGAAAGTAAAATTAAGTAAGCCTGAACTCGAGCATTGTAACATAACGTTCCCTGAAAGAGCAAATTTAACGCAGTGGAAAACCTAAAAACTACACAGATCAAATTGATCCCCGGGCATCTTAAAAACTAGCAAAATCGCTACTCAAGCGTTCTCTGGGAGAGTAAGCACAGGTCAAAATTACTCAAAAATTCCAAACCAATTTTTCCAATGTTACGTATCTGCAGAACGTTTACAGTTCTAAATCTGTGATGTAGAGTTGTGATCAACGTTTTACGCTTATATTTTATGGGCCTTTAGAGAAAACTATGAATCTTCTTACACCTATATTAAGCAAAGATTGCGAATAAGGTAAAGTACATGATTTTCTTGCCAATTTTATCGGAAAGTTTTGTCCAACAACTCCATTGAACATTTTGGTATGGTAGCAAGAATGAGGGGAACTGCTTGGTCTCATTGGAGGACACTTAATTTGACCATAAGAGAATTCCGGAAACAAGTCGAGATGAGACGATTATTGTATATCATTTTTAAAAGTCACCGAGCAGATAACTTGCACCGCTTTGTTATAGAATTTATTATCTCACCAAATGATCATATGTGTTCACATTAATTTAAAGTCTGCTGTTAGCCAGTTGGCTATCCCGCTAACAATTGTTATATAGGACCTATTGTTTTTGATGTATTTGTCCATTTGTCAGTTTTCTTAGACCAAGAGGAAGTATCTTCTATTCATATTCAAACCTGAAAATCAACTGCAGTCAAGTTGTGAGTCGAAAATTATTCACACTAAATGAGTATTATTTTGGGGAAGAAAATTACATTGATTTTTAAACTCCAAGGTTAGTCGGAGACAAGACAAGTTTCTTAAACCAAAGTAAGTCTATGTTAATTTTGATACCCTTTGGTCACATCTGAAAATATCTTCACGATACTTACAAAGACCTGCACAAATGATAAATGATTTTATCACTAAAACAGATAATAAATGTAACTAAAATGAAAACTATAAACAAGTTAAAACAGTTCTGAGCAAATAATAGTAAACGTGTCCAAAGGCTTACCAACTAATGGTACTAGGTCTTTCAAAGTAGTTATTTCCCTTGGCTATCTACGCTCAGCTGCCACCGTTTTTGCAAGTCTTGGAAGCAAGCAGAGAAAGCTCTATCCGGGATGCTTCTCAGTATGTTTGTTATAGTCGTTTAGATTGCTGCAATATCTTCATGGTACTTCCTTTTTCACATGGGGAAACAAAAATTGCATGACGACAGATCGGGTAAATATAGGGGATGTGGTAGAGCAGAAAATGATGTTTCATGATCTCGCCATTTGGCATCCTGGTGCGTTGTATGAGGGTTATATTGCTAGTACCAATTTTATCGTCGGCAATAATCTTTAACACAAACGTAGAATTAATTCTGTCTCTCTCCAATAGTTCAGCAGCAATTGTTTGTCTTAATTTCTTTCTTTTCCTCTTATCAGTGTGTAGGGGATTATTTTTGACACACATCTCTGTTAAATTTCAGTTCTGATCATGCGCACAGTAACATGACGGGGTTTTGTTTACAGTAACCGCTTCACTCGTTCCATATGATGTTGATGGGCAGCTGATTCTGGAATATTTTTGCACCGACTCTCTGCCCTCTCAAAACTTTATATCGTCACCATATACTTGCTGCATCACATTCTGCTTCACTAGGAATTTTTCCTAGTTTACGCAGAATTTAATGCTAACTTTTTGTTCAAAACCCACGTCCATTATATCACTTATGTAATTTCCAACTAAATGCACTAAGAAGGCGAACAGTGGATTGCCAAGCATAGTCCTACCTACCACTTTGTGAGTTTACATGGAGACACTTCTAAGACCATGTCTATTTAGAACACATATCATCATTATCATCATCATTAGCCATCTTCGGTCCATTTCTGAACATAGGCCTCTTTCATGTTTAATATCATCATGAAAGGTATTTTGGCATTAAAACACCACGCTTGCCATGCGGGTTGGTGAGTTGGTTTAGGATAAGGTACGGTAGATTTTGTTAGGTATGATAGGACTTTGGGTAGGGACTTGATTTCCTCCTGTTATAGGAGGCGGAGGATAATCAAGAGCTCACGTAGGCAGGGTCGCCACCCCCTGAAATAGGTCTGTCCTTTACCGGGATCGCAAAGAAGTACCTATTCGCTACCTACTGAACACATATCATTTAAATAAAAGAATTAAGTGTTATTCAGTCACCTGAGAACACATATCAGGTGACTGAATAACACTTAATTCTTTTATTTGAATGTTACAAGTAAAGAATTAAAAAGATCAGTCCTGGGCATCGTTTGCTAAACTGTCATTTATTCTTAAAAATAAAACGACATCCTACAATAGAAAACAGATTAACAAATGCGTTTTTTCTGTTCTAACAAAAATTTGGACCTTTAATAAAGAAAATAAAGAGCAATGGAGAGGTAAATATTGGGAGTAACACTAGAATACTATAAAAGAAAATGTGACTACGACAAAACTAAAGTTGCAGAACTAGAGGAGCACACCTCCAAAGTACAGTGAAAATTTGTCCACACAACCCATGATTTTTATATAATATATGGAATTACGGCATTCCAAATTGACGATTATGTGGAGGGGAAGAATAAAATTACCAATGAGATGTGTGGATGATATTAAACAATACTGAGGACTGGCGTCAAAAATGCCCTCAAATGGGGGGAAAATGGAAATTCCTCCTTACATTTATCTGAATAAACAACTGAGACGGAATGGTTGTTCATATTAGAAGACAATAGATGGAATTGTGCGATTCAAAACGGGCACCCATATGAAGGAAGGAGAAAAAGGGGAAAATCATAAACGAAATGTTTGAATCATATTAAGCAATACGGAGGACTGGCGTGAAAAGAAGGGGGCTTAAACTAGACTGAAATTGGAAATTATTCCTTACATTTAGAACTTCGTATTTGAATGGACAACTGGTAACGGAGACGGAACGGTTAGCTGTTGGAGGTTAAAAGTCAGTCACATTAGAAACTAATAGATGGAATTACGCTCTTGAAAACTGGCAACCATATGAAAGAAACATATGTGAAGACGATTTTTAAAAATATGGAGGACTGGCGTGAAGAAAGAAGTGAATAGAATAAGGGGAAAGTGGAAATTCCGTCAACAGTGAAGATTATGCATATTAGAAGTTTACAGATTTTAATTAAATTTTATGAGATTGGGGGATAAGAAAGTTAAGACCCACGCCGATTTTCAGATTTGAAGTCAAATCTATGGACAGAGTCATTAACAGTAAAAATATATCAATATTAGATATTGACGGATTTCGGCCAAATTTGGCAGGAGCATCCCTTAGACCAGAGGCTCTCAAACTTTTTTTCTCATAGACCACTTTGAAAGTTTTGCTGGTTCCGTTGGACCCCCTGCAGCTACATTTCTACCATATTCCCAAAACCAAAATCAAAAAAGTCATTCCATCCAACTTTACTCCTTTGACATCTACCCACAACACAAGAAACCAATCCTATCTCACATATTTTATTTACAGGCAAACATTACAAATATACTTATTACAACATAAATATATCTCCTATCGCAGGTGGGTTGGAAGAGATTTCTTTTAGGAATAAGTTTCACCTTTTGTACCTACGTATTTTTTTGTAATTTGTCCATTTTTTGTTTACCTACGTGTACAATAAATTGTAAAATAAATAGATAAATAATAAATAAAATAAAAGTATGTATAACAAATAGGCAGGTAAGTACTTACTTTTCCGACAGTGGCAAACACTAACATCGATTCACTTTACTTTACTTTCCTTTTCGAAATTCGGGAAACGAATAACGTTTATCCGTGGCAATCGTATTTATATTGGTGAAGAATCAAACAAGTTCATGCAAGATTGCAAGCACACACACCACAAGTCGTACTTCGTCCCTTTGCACGTCTGAACAAGCATTGCGGACGGCGGCAGCGGCAGCTCTTTGCATGTCTCGACACGTATTGAATATGGAATATGCAAGTTTTTACAAGTAACAGTCGCTGAACTTCTTAAAATATTTTCTGCCTATTTTGATAGGTGAACTCGAGCCAACATCTTAGTTCTTTCACTATCGAAACCAGATAAATTTTCGTGGACCCCCGCTTACGAATTGTGAACCCCAATTTTTTTGTTACGCCAACGTAGACCCCCGTCGAGTCTCCCGTGGACCCCTGGGGGTCATTCAAAATTAAGTCTTTCGTTCAATAGGCACTACGGTGTTAGTCAAGAGCAATTGCAATGATGTGTAAATGAATATTTAATTTGAATAATTTTATAATTTCAAAAATAACTGAAAATTATTGCATTTTGCGGTATTTCATAGAGAGAATTTTACCCCCACTAAAATCAACTCGTCGCGACATGCCATCTCGTAGGTAACGAACTGATTCGTCGCCGTCAATCTTCTCTACTGGCATTGAAGTCTCCAGTCATTACAAATGCGTTTCCAAACGTCTCTTCACATCGCTGCTCTCTGGGCCATGCCGGTGCCTGCCGCTACAATTCGCTTCTTCATATTCCTGCGCCAGTGTCACTGACTCGTCTGAATTTTAATTGCCCGCCGAAGGAAAACTGCGCATTAACAATTCAAATCGCCTCCTAAAACGCTTGCGATTCGCGCGTGTGCAGCGTGCATGACTTGTTTTTGCTGCGGATGAGGATTTTTGGACATGAGCGCTCGGAACGACGGCCGTAACCGCTTCGTGGAACGCGGCGTGCTAATGGCGGCGCATAAGAAGCGCCCGGTAAATAAGAGAAAAAATGGCGAGCACTTGCAGTCCAAAGAGGCAATAAAAAGCCGTTACATCGGTAAAGAACAGTAGAGCTGTTGAACGCGCGGGTGATTTATGGGCCAGAAAAATGTGGGGGGTACGAGAACGGCAGAATTTATAACTAGAAATTATCGTATTTGAGGAAAAAAAACGCAAAACCAAATTTTAAGATATTTGCGAAAACGAGAATAACAAGATTGAGTTAGTAATCAAAGACTAGAGAATGCAGCGAAATACTCCTCTACTTATATGCAGAATTGAACCTAAGTGTCAACGGTTTCTTTTGTGCCTGTGTGTAGAGGGGGGGGGGATATGCAGAAATACATTTTGTAAATAGAAAGAAATTAGGTTAAGAATAGGGGACAGTTAATGGGAGTACATTAATCTATAAATTAACACTGAAACCCATATGGATGTATACGGTATTCAATTGTAGGGTACAGCAAGCACCTCACATTTGGAATCTTCACAGTGCTTTCAGTTAAAAACCACATACATCACCATGTTCCGTGGTACGTGAACAATAACACTGTATATTGTGATCTCCACATGAAAACTGCGAAAGAAGAAGTGAAGTTCAATAGCGTACTCTATCAGTCTCGCCTCGAGTTTTATCCAAACACGTTAGCAATGACTTATACGATTTTATCCTTTAGACCTACACTCTTTTAGTTCCTATTATATTCTGATATATTAGATGAAGTATAATTAAGAGGGAGTCCTTGACAGGAGGGATATCTCCACATGCCATTAATCCAGACCAACCAATTTACTTATTGTTTCCCTAAACACATTGTAAATATCACTTCAGTAGTCAAAATAAAGGAAATGACTAGGTCTTCTTCGTGATATCTAGTCAATATCTTATGGTATTGATTTTTTTCGTATTGTCTTTTGTTATTTTTACAATTTTCTTTATAGTTCTAGAATCCCGCCGTCGAAAAAACTTTGCCTATTCTTTATTATTAATATTACGTTATAAAAATACAAACTGCCGATTGAAATATGCAGGAATCTGCTTACCGGCAAGTATATACAGGCCCCAATAGATGGTGTATTCTGCACTGCATTTACTTGTGTAAATAAAATCAAACTCCTATTATATATAGGTAATGAGATGGCATGTTAGTGGTACGAAAAAGTTGAGGAGAAAGAAGGTGTACGTCAAGGCTGTATACTCTTTTCTTTACTGTTCAACATCTATGGGGAGTATATCATATTGGAAAGCTTTTCATAACTGGAAATGTAGAATTACCATTAACGGAAAGAGAATAAACAACTTGCGGTTTGACTACGACACTAATATCAAAAATGAAAGTCTAAACTTTGGGTTAAAGTTAAACTGCCAGAAAACCAAAAGCATTATAGATCGAAAAGACATAATCAATAATATAAACAACATACAAGATATACAGATCGCCAATGATTATTTACGTTTAAATATAAATAAAGACGGGAATTGCTTCACTTAAATTCCTTGTTAAAAAAAAATTGGAAAGATTGTAACAGATCCAATGAAGCAAACAAGAGACTAGTTACAACATTAATATTTCCAGTAGAAACATATGGGACAAAGATAAGGACGCTAAAAACTGGCGATATGAATAAAGTAGATCCTTTGAAATGTGGTGTTCGATGCGACTTTTGCGAATTATATAGACAGATTACAGAATAACTGTATCCATAATAGAAGAATTAAACATAGTGCAAGTTCGCCTTTTCACCGTGGTAAGATGTCGTATCCCAAAAATACTTTGATCACATCATTAGAAGAAATACGGGTAATTTAGGTTGAAGAAGTAAGACCATGAGGATGCTTTTCCAAAAGATAGATAGACCAAATAAAGAGCTTCACAAGAACATAGCCCCAGGAAAATATAAGAATCACCGAAGATAGAGAAGGATGGAGAGAGATAATACATAGGACAACATAAGAGTCACCCATGTAATCATGTCGTTTTTTTAATGAAGCTTACGAGAGAGACGGTTAGACCTTTACATACAGAAAAGCAACGGAAGAAATGGGAATGGAAGAAAATATGATAAAAGAACATATCAAGAATGGAAGAAAATATGAAAGGTTTGATTACCCAGACAGACCAAATGTGAAAATAGCAAAGAGGTGGAGGTTTTACCCTTACTGTTTGAAAAACTGAATGAAAAGAGGACTGGACAAACCAGAACAGTTGACCTCAGATCTATAGGCCAGTAAATTAAAAAAAGGTAAAGAATTTAGAACGATCAGAATTGCAATGATAAGAATATAAAGGTACATATGATATGTTAAAAGAAGATAAAGGTAGACATAAAATGATGACAATGCTAATTGTTCTAATAAAAACTAGAAAGAGAGGGAGAAGGATTAAAACTTATCTATATTTTTGAAAATACATAGTTTAAATACTTTATACTTAACACTGGAACAAGGCTGGATTATAAGGCGAATAAGGCATCTTTAATACTCTACATTCCTCATTCTTTTTAAATGCTTTTCCTAGGTAAGCATCCGTATTTTAACACCAACATGTGAATATTCAAAATGTAACGAACTCGCGCCCAGCAGAATAAAATGGTGTGTCTTAACAACTGCAGGCCAAAGCAGAATTGCTTTCTCGTTTTGTACATGCCGCGACATGTTGCATTGCTCCGGGTGGAGCGAGCAACAGGTAGGTCAAGGCGGGTCGTTGCTACCGTAAATTTAATGGAGAATGTCCCATTTCCCGAAACTGCTGTCACTTGCTGAACATTTGCGGGTATACGGGGTGTAGCCAAAAGGTTGGCCGACTCTAAGTGGTATACATTTTACTCGATTAATTTTTCATTTCAAAATTTAATTTAATACATTTTTGTCTGTAGTTTATGGTTATCTTGTACCATTCATTTTTTTAAAAATGATTTAAATGGTATTGGCTGTCAGCGTCATCTATCAAATATTGAACTAATTTGCTACCTACTATACTGATGTGCTACTAAATCGCATTGTAATTGCTTTACTATCGTTTCGAATTTTTTTTCTAGAGGTTTATTTTTATGTTGTAAATAGAAAAAATAAGGCGGGGTGACTGTGGGGGTAAGATTGGTTGTATGGAGTATGGTAAACGACACATTTGTTTGTAGATGCCAAAAATTTTGCGTACTGCCGATTATGTTTACAGCCTAAGAAACGACAAGCCAGCGTTGTTTCTAATTCATTGGAATAATTTTCTGATATTTTATATGTACCTGTCCATTAAACTGTACTTGATATGGGACCAGGCATATTTCATTGTATTGAACGCTGGATTTAAACTTCGCACCTTTCTTTTTTGCTTTGCTTGTGGTAGATAACTCTGATACTTTGACAGATGTCATTTACGCTTCTTCCGATTAGCAAACATGGAACAATATACGAGTTCTTGTTAAAATTCATTGCAAATTCGGCGAAAATTTTGAGGAGACGTTACAAAACTCTGTGCGACTTTCGGTCAAAATAGTGCAACAAATGAATCAACTGTCCTAAGATTGATTACAAAGTTTGATGCATAAGTATTACGATCAGAATATTGGCAAATACGAAAACGTCCACTCGGTAACGTGCATTTTGAAAAGCTTTTTTCAGTGAATACTCACTAAAGACTGACACAAGAAGTTAAACTTCCTGACCATTCTCACCGTCGACAAATCGTCAATTGGTGTTTAGAATATTACGAAGTGGATTTTTAGTGATAAGTCGCAAACAAAATTGTCGTGTAACTGATGAAAAGCAAATGCACCCCTTAGTCGTTTGGTGCAAATTTTGGACAGGCAGCGTGATAGACTCGAAGAGAATGCTGGAAATGCTGTAACTCTGAATGATGATCTTTACCGTCACATGATCACGCAGTTTTTTTGGTACCAATTGGGCAGCATGGATCTGGAACAAATTTAGTTCCAACAGGATGGTGTCACCTGTCAAGCAACAATTTTTGGAATGCCATCAACTGCCCAGCAAGATTTTGTGATTTAACACAGTGCAACTTATTTTTGTGGCGTTACCTGAAATCCAACATCTACACCAGCAAGCCACAAACAATTGGAAGACCTTAAGGAATTCCAAGATATCGATAAAATTGATTGGAACATGTGCGAAATCATAATCAAAAAGATGCTTCATCAGTAGATATGAAATTTCTCCGGTTCCTTTCCAAATTTTTCTCTACTTTTCTAAATATCGCATGAATGGCAATAAGACTTACTTTAACCCTCTTTTTGGTAGGCGAACCAGGCAAAGTTCTAAATTTTGATTTTTTCGACAAAGCTCATCAATCAGGTAATTTATTCGCAGTGTTTGTTTTCTGGTATCGCTTAATCCTTTTTCGCAGGAAATCAGAAAATTTGTGTGCTATTAATGCGCTGCTGTTTCATTCACGGGTTTTAGGGTATGGTCACACAAGAACACTCTTCGCAAAAACATCGCTCGTTCTAAGTCAATACCACTTGCTCCACTTGGACCAATTGTCTTGAAACTTGCAAAACGTGTACGAGTGCATGTGAAGAATTTATGATCGAACTCCTTTGTGAGACCAACTGTATCAGACAAAATTTACTATCAAGTCCCATATGAGAAACCTTCAGCTTCACAGATTAAGTTGTTTGTGGAAGATTTTTGTGGATCTTTTCGTGAGTTTTAGCAACTTTTGTGTTGAACACTCCGAATGTTCTTCGGTTTTAATCGATGTTCTGTCGTTTTTAAAAAGCTGGTATGATTTTTGCTCTCAACAGTAGTGTGAGTAACACAACTGAATTATTAACTTTTATGTACACTAACAAGGAATTACTAATCACATTCTATATCTCTATTTATCTATAACACAATTTATGTCACATTAGCACCCAGCTTGCTTTGCTTCCAGTACTCGACTTTTCCTGGCTGTTTCGCTGTAGTGCTATTTATACCTCCAGCGCCTGTTATAGATCTTTCTAGTAATACTGGAACCATTTGGTACGAACTAAAATTTTTCCGTATTGTTTCAGTCCTCGCACGTGTACAAGAACCGCGGGGATCTCAACGGCAGCCGTTTGCATTGAAGGAATATAATCGTTCGTGATGGCTCGGCGCCGATTCCGATATTAGCCGCGAACGTTGTAAAGCGACGGTGTTCGGAAATTCGTTACAATAGTTTTATCACATAGAACTGGTTTTAACATTTTATGTGTCTATTGTCGTTCGACAGAAATTATGTGCTCTTTCATAATATGCACGTACAATGTAAACAATTGCAGTTGTCGATGATAGCGGTGGTGCTTGGAGAGGATGGAAAAGTTTTATACCCTTTTTCAGTGATGCTTCTCAAATTTAGAATTATTTTCCAATGCCATTAGTGTTTAAAAATGTTTTCAATGAGACCCTTTGGAGTACAATTTTTTCTTGACGTAATTCTATTAATATTTCAACAAAAACATCGTTATGTTCTTTTCTTATTTATCTTCTTATTTTCTTTCATTATTGACTTCTAATTTTCCTGAAGCTATTTTTTTAGACTCGCTCTAGCCAATTCAATCGCAGGCATTTATTTTCACGGCCCAGCTCGAGTCAAGCTGAAATAAATGAGTACCTGGGGGTTAAACTCTGAGGTAATAAACCTGCAAAGCTTGCAACGCATAGCAAAGTGGCGAAGCAGTCTCCCAAATTTGAGAACCCTCTAGTTGACCTTTGACCAATCAGTTTCAAAATCACTAGCAAACAAGCCTTTTTGGTCACCTGTCGATTGGTGAAAACAGAATTTGGAAATTCCCAGCCGTTCTCGAGTTATTGCTCGGACGGACAGACAGACGGACAATATGAAGTTAGTGACTCCGCTTTGCTTCGCCACTTAATAATAGGCGGTCGGTACGTAGCGCTAGCCACGTTATTACCCTTGTGTACCGTAGGCTCTAGATTGTAGCAGACTTATCCTGTTACGACCCCAAAGGGCCTTCAAGGCCTGTTACGGGGAACTATTATTATTATTTTTTAGAAACTTTTTAATGCAGAGCGGTTAGGACGTTTCAAATATTGAATAAATTACAACCCTCAGCTTCACACTAGCAACATTTTTAAGGACTAATACATGTTGGACATCCCTCGTAAATAGTATGAGGTAGCGTCTAAAGTTATTGACATTGTTTTAGGACACAAAGGTAACTTAAATTAAACGTTTCCGTTTATACTATTACAAAGGCAGATTACTACGAGAGTTTATACAAGGGGCGCTTGAAAAATTAAGTAGCATGAATTTTTCTTTCTTATAACAAATTCAGACACTAAATTCATAAAATTTTTAATCTTGTACTAAAATAATTTTGCGGGTAATATCTGGTAAACACTAAAAATTATTTTATTTTACGAATTTATCAATAGTAGATCATTACTAGATTTTATACGAGAGGTATTTTAAAAAGTTGAATTTTTAGAGTCTTTCTTTTCTAAATAGACAGGGAATTGTAATATATCGTTACTTTTTGAACATGACCTCAAATTATAGCTTTTATTTGCTTTCTTTTTTTATGTGCGATATTTATGACCGCATGTTGATAGGCCATGACGCGGGCGGTATTTCTTGGGCAGTGATTTACGTCATTGTAGCTGCTGTTTCACCTAGAAAACTTTGTTAATCAAAGACAAGATAAAAATGTAAAAATTAATTACTCAGTAAGCATTGTTTTTCTGTGTGTCTCAGCATTGTCATACAAGGATCTTCTCGAGTCTTTTAATTTGTTGGGTTATAACGGTGTATTTGATTTGAATTTTTTTCTCAATTACGATATTTTGTAAGATTTATTTTTATTTTAGAAGAAATGCTATATGTATATATTATATTCTTTGTGTTTTGTGTGCTAATAACATAGTATCTTTTCTAAGAATACTTGACCTTAAATTTCTTGCTTTTGGTCATTCTTTTTAAATTATTTTAACTAGCAGGTCATTTCTTATGTATGTTTGCTACTTTTAGCTTGTTAGTTAAAAGATTACTCCAAACCCAAAGAACAGACAAATGACTTTTTTTTCAAATGAAAAGGGATTCAAAAGTACGTACTTAATATTTGCACACGAAACCCAAGTAATTTTTTGCGGCTGATGAAATATTAAAAAATGGGTGGGTAGTAATCGGGGCTACTAACGTGAGGTTCCTGCGAAAACGCCGCTTTGGCGAATGAAATCAAAAATATTTTTTATAAGCTAACATTGCACTGACTCTTCGTTTCGTGACTCCCCCCCCCCCTTTTTTTTTCTAGCGTCGTACGCGGGGCTGGGGAAATTTCGGTTGGTTTGCTTATCGCTTTCAACCTTCCTCTGTCGAACGCTGTCCTCCCCGTTGTCCTCTGTCCAGTAGTGTTCGAGTATTAGTCTTTTCCGATTCGACCGTTTTGATGTCATTCATAATCTTGGAATGACACTCAGTATTCGTACCGAATTTAAAGACGTTTTCGCGCCAAAAGAAATATTAAAAATGCAGCAACAGAAGGCGATGCTTTTTACACTTAAAACGAATCAAATAAAATATAAGACTGGGCGTAATAACTGTAATATTAATTGTATTACTAAAACCCTCCATATATCTGCTGTCTTCAAGAGGACATGGAAGACAATAAAATTAGTTTGAGTTGGTATTTGTCGTGTTTTGAAACATACAAACCATTAATCATCTATTAAATCTTAATTAGAAAAGATTACGATCATTTTCAACAGTAGTTTTTTGAGAATTAGTTCAATTAGTTCTTGAAACATGGTCAAAAAATATATATTTTTAATTTGCTAACCTTTATGTAAAAAAAAATCCACTGTAAATATAAACATTGAGCTTTGACGTCTCGAAGACCGGAAATTTGTTTCGTATTGTACAAGGAATAATGTATTGGCATTTTTAAAGTGTGATACGAAAAGTTGTATCTCGAAGTATAGGACAAATGTTAGATATTTTTGATTCAACAGGGTTTATCTCTTTCTAGCAGTTGATTGTTCTTTTGCAGTCGTTAAGAAACAATTTATCAGTCATTGAAGAAACTTAGACTGAGAAGCATCGGGATATGCTGTATACGCCACTTCAAATTTATAAGGATCGCATTAATATTTTTTTTTAGATAGATCTTTCTTTCGCAGTACGCATTCCCCTTATTATTGGTTTGATTTTCAATCGGTAAAGGTGGATCAACTATAATAAGTAAAAGAAATGATCTTACCGTCTAAATGAATGATGGGTGAGGTAAGATGATAGATCATCAAAGCGGACACACGCAGCACGTTGCTCAATCTTTTAAAACTGTAAGTAGGACTCTTGGATGTACATGCAAATGTAAACGGTGTGATATTCAGCTATTTTAAGCGAAAAAGGAATGTCGTTGATTTAGATAATACCGAAAAAATTGCCGGATTGTGTAATGTGTTAGTTTAGTCTCTGGAATCGGAAAGGAAACTGATCGTAAAATGGGAAATCAAAAATAATAAATGATATTACAGGTGGTATGTTATCAGCTTAGGCATCTTCGATAATAATAACTTCAGCCGCAACATGGACAGTTTATTCCCACACACCTTTAAAATGTTTATAAATGTTCATCAGTTTGATTACTATCCCTCGGATGGTTAGTTCGCTTTATTTTAATTGTTTTCCATTTAAGTTGATATCGATGAAGATTGTTTGAGAACTGAGCTTCTTTTACGTTTGATTATAAAATTTTGAGAATCTTTTAAGTCTTTGTATCAATTAGTATAGACAGTTAATCTGCATGAATTTAATGATTTTACAGTTCGATACCAATTTGATACCGTTTGATTGAAATTTGGGAGTAGCAACGCCGATTGATTCCTTTAATTTGTGCTTCACCCGTTTGGTGAATTACAAATCAGTACATAAATTAATTACATAAGACTCGGCTGTTGCCTTTACAAGCGAATGGATGTGTTTGCGCGAGTGTATCTTCACACGCACTCGACTGGCAATGACCTACCTGATTATTCTGTGAGTTATTTATTTATAATCCGCGCACATACATTTATTGCAACCGCAAATACCTTTGATCGAACAATTAGTGTTTCCTAGCCAGACATTGTTATCAAATATTAATTCGCCTATATACATGCGTTCAAATCAAACCAATGTACTTTGGGTATGTCATGCAAACAGTTCTGTGCCGACAACATCAAACTTAAAATACAATTTTTTCTACTAAATTGCTTTCATAAATGGATCAACAAATGTTGACAGTGAGCTAATTCACCATTGCTTTAATAATTCTTTATGAATCCTCTTTGGTTTGCTAGTGTCATAGTTGATTTTAGGTGTGCATCTTAATTCTCGGTCCATAACTTCAGTTAATGATGACACCTATTCAAATTTGCCGTATAGTCATATTAAAGCGCCATTTGTCAGCTTTATGATGCATTGCAAGAGGTACCCGTTTTACCAACGTGAGCCAAAAATCAATAATGAAAACAATTTGGTTTTCTTTTCGTGTTTCAACTGAAAAAATGGTCGGGAGATAATTTGTGCAACCTGCAAAAAGTGGTTCCATAGTGGAAATTTTGGTGACCGTCTTGAACAATTAAAAGTCGAAGGGGAAGACTGTTGGATTTTTACGAAGTCACAATAGTGAACGCTATAATATAAAAAAGGAGAGCCGTTTTGTTTTAGGACAATGCATGGCGGCACACCGTCAGAGCGATTTTAGAAACGATTGTTGACATGGGTTAGGACATTCTATCATACCCTGTGTATTCGCCAGACTTTGCCTCTCTAGGTTATCACCTCTTCTACTTTTTGAAGGAGCACTTTTGCTACACTTATTATATGTGACTTTACCATTATTTATAATGTCAATATTTTTATAGATTATGATGAAGGTACGAGTTCCAACCACTTTACTGGTTTTTTGACTGAATGATGCCTTGTTCCACAGTCATCTACAGGAATGTGGATTTGAAATTCTTGTATATTTATATATCCTTCAATACATTGAAAAGCGATTTGAAGAAAGTCTGTTTTTGGTTGAATTTTGGTGTTGTTCCCATCATTTTATTGGAGTTTTCATAGTGTCATTAAGTCCCGAAAAAGTAACTTTGTATTGAAATAATTTGTACATATTTGTAGACCACACCAAGAGATCTTTTGATTGTATACAATTGTTTAGTCCCACTTTGGAGGGGGAAGATCTATGGAAGATGGCCAACGCTCTTTTTTAAGTGTTCCACAGGTAAATACTGAACTACAAAAAAGTTCAGACAATTTTTACTCTGAAGGCAATTTTGAAATGAGTTTTCAAGAGGCTTAGGATTGTGATCTTGTCATTGGTGAAGTACCTCAAAACCTGTGTTACAAGGTAGTAAAGCAATGCTAGTTTAAGTTTCGAGTGGCGGGAAAATAGGACAAAGAAAATATGTCATCTGGAGGGTCTTTTACCAATTTTATATGTTCTTGGAAAAAATTATACTTAATCGACTGTCATCATATACCAAACAATCGCCTTTCACATTAAATCGGATTCGGAAGAAATACGGAAACAAAACAAATGTTCCGAATTATTTCTATAGTTAATAACAGTATAAGTTAGGCATTTGATAAATTATGTCATATAGGATTGATTATATGGCACATTTTGACTTTCTATTAAAATTGTACTCGGATATGACGTAAAACACCAAGAACCATACATTGACACAAATGCTGTCAAATCCGGTGTATCACAGGGTAATGTTCTGGGGCCTGTCTGATACTCATTGCACGTTGCATTTTCTTTAAAAGAAAACGAATCTGAGGGAAGTTTAAATTGTATTGGATTATTGTAAGCAAGTAGGAATTGTTAACAAAAAACTGCCCATTCACAAAACTCCATTGAAACCCATTTAGACGCATGGGAAACTCTTTTAGGATACTACAGTGTTTATTTTAGCAATAGTAAATACTTCATGGTATATCTTACATTGTTATATAACGACTTACATACACGGGCAGTTCGAGAAGAAATAACCAAATGCAGCAACAAATACAGTTATCAACCAAACATACCATAATACCAAAATTACCATAATTTAAGCGCCCGTTATCAATCATTTTTTGTATAAAAACTCGTTAGATATATTGGAGATTGCAGTGTAACGCCATATAGGTATTAATGATAATAAAATTTGCGAATTTACCAATAACTTTAAGGCAAAAAAGGAAATACCAGTGCTAAAACTAGAGTCCAAACATTACAACATCCAAAAATTATGCTGCAGTGATCATGGGGCAACAACATATAAGAATGCCGAACTCATAAAGTGCTGCTCATAGGAAAACCCAGAACAGCGTTCACATCTTATTTTCAGTTTTTAGTAAAGCTTAAAGCCTTGAATTTGTACATTTGTACTGCTTTGAGGATAATACGGTTATCTTCTCCTTTCACGATCCTTGCATCAAAAAACATATAATGCATTTTAGAAGCTATACAGAATGGGCCAGACACCTAGCGAATAAAAATAAACTAAATGAAAGCTCAGCTTTTTCTTTAATAAAAAGCAAATCTCGCACATAAATTGTTGTAAAGACGTTTATTAATTAAAAACCTACCAGTAGCCTTAGTTTGTTTATTTTATTAGTTCACAAATTGACATTTATTTTTATCATATGAAGTTTGTTGGTCAATGAACAAGAGTGTTTTCACTTTTGTCAGTTGTCAAATGGACAATTTTAATTTGGTTGCAGCTAAGGCTTGTGGATTACCTTTAGATTCTGGCAGGGAAGCTGAAACTATTGATGTGGTTTGTTGTTTAAACATTAGGTAAACGATTCCAACTCAATTTTTACACTACAAAACGCTCGAAAAAGATGTAAGGGTCTAAATGCCACGGATGATGTAATTAACAGCAGTAAATACAGTCTTTTAAGTGCGTGGCCATAGTCGCGGCGCGCGAGCGAGCACGGCGTATATGTTGCGTCGCCATGACAACGACGATGGCGTCGAAGAGTCGCTATAATATCAGAGATGACATCAGATTTAGCCTTTAATATATACTAATGAGAATCAGAATTTCGAAACCAAACTAAGGGCGCTAGAGAATGTTAATTTTGTAATTGTCTCATTTGTTTTAGAACTTCCAAAAAAATGGAAAATATATATAAGGGTTGCAAAGAAATTAAAATCTAGAAGGATGATTTCAAATTGAGGTTTTTATTACGAAGGTGGCGACCCCGTTATGGTTTAACACAGGAAGTTGCAATTTTTTTTAAATACAAGTTGTATAAATGTGGTATGAATATTGACAGTATTATAAATCGAGGAAGTAAAGGCTGTGGTGTTGAATTAATGACTATGACTATCATAGATTACGAAGGACTGGACAATGCCGAGATTTTCATCTCGTTGGTACCTACTAATCTTTTGAAAAGTTCTTCTTTTTGTTATTCTGTAATCTGGAAAGCGTCAAATTTGTTTAGGAATGTTGTTCAGATACTGTTTAAAATGTCGTTAGCTCGACTTTCTTCTTTTTACAATTTTTCTTTTTATTTAGTTTTTATGTATTAACGTATATAATGACAGTCGTAACTTAACCAATCCCATATATGGTAATCTCTCATGGTGCTCATTTTGATGAAGAGAACATTTAAACAATCTTGGAAGATAACTATTGAATCATAAAAAATACAATGACCTTCACTAGACCTTTCGTTAGTTTTAAATTTTGTAACATCTTCTCATTGTACTGCAAGCACTTAATCCATCTAAAATCGAATCCAATTATGAGGCATTCTATTGTTAGCTGTGGCAGAGTGAAGATTTCGTGAGTGGACATTTTCAGTTGAGGTCAGATTTCAGGTGCTCCAACTTTTTTGTCCCTTATTATTTAAAGAAAATGTAGCAGAATTCTTCTCAATGATTGATAATCATTTTGACAATCTTCCGTAAAATTTGAAATTCAAAGTTTGTTATGATAAATTGCGGTACCACTATTTATCTAAATTTGTTCTGGTACTGTTTATTGAAAAAGAAATCTATGCAGTTTATCATTTATTGGAAATTGATATCTTTTTAAGAAAAAACTTTAACCGAGAAGAAATGGCCGGTGCTTCATTGGTTTTCAAGCTCCTATTTGATTCTGATGATAATCAGGTTAAGGGGGATCAAAATTATAGCGAGATGGCTACGGCGATTTTTCTAAAAATTTTGGGTAGTAGAATTTAAGTGTAGTTGCGCACATTCTATGATGCCATATATGGTTTCAAGTAATAATTTGTGACTATGGATTTTGCTGGCTGATTATCTAGAAAAGGAAAATTTTGTTATCACCCACCCGTGTATCCTAGATAAGTTGGAATCAACTATTGAGAGTAGAAAAAAATCATAGCGATTGCGAAAACGAAAATATTTTTTGGTTTTTAGTATTTTGACTAAATTAAAAACCGTTCTTCCAAGTCCAAAATTTGAGTTTAAAATTTTTTCCCGGGTTACCATAAAGATCTGAAATTTAATACATTCTTGTCTGAGGAATTTCAGTCGAGATTGGTTATTTTGAAGAGCTTCAAGAAAATTACTTCTAGGGGTTCACCTTGTATTGTATGTATAAATTATCTATAAGAATAAATCTTCTTTCACATTTACGTCATCCAATTTTGGACATAACCTCCTTCGAGTTTTCCATGTATCTTTGTTCTGTGCCTGTCTTTTCCAGTGTAAGCTTCCTATTGTTTTTGGATCGTCGTCCAATTTCATCTGTCGGCCTCTTGATCTTTTTCCTGACCAAGGCCTACATTGTTGTATTTCTATATTTCATCTTTGGTCCGGTTGCCTGATATTGTGTTTTGCGAAGTCCCACCTCAGTTTCGGTACCTTTTCTCTTATATCTTTTACGTTTGTTAGATCCAGATAATTTTTCTCTAATCTGATAGTTTTACACTTTTTTTGTGATTTTGCTATTTTATCTATTGTTTGTCAGCTATACATCAGAATCAAAATAACACACAGTTTTAAGACATTGAAGTATTTTTCTATTTGCTTTAATACTTCTTAATTTTCTAAAACCTCTTCAGGCTAGTCTAACTCTTCTTATGATTTTGATTGCTTGGTTTTTTAAATTTATTCCGAGTAGTTGCTCAATATAGATATATTCATTTATTTACTGTCTTTAAGTTGATATTTTTCTTAGGTCATTATCTGTATTAGTTTTAAACATCGATTTCAAGGCTTCCGACAGCTGTGTTACCATATTCTGCAGTTCTTCGAAGTTTATTGTGATATTGTGTCTTCTGCATATAAGGTGGTTTAATTTTGTACGACTAGTATTGCTATCTGAACATATCTCATTGTTAGTAGGTAATCTGATGTACTATATCCTTTTCTAAATCCAGCTTCTTCTTTAACTTGGTAAGCATCTATTTGAGGTGTTGGTCGGTTGGTTTGTTACATTCTGTTTCCTTTTTAGAAAAGTAGGATGATCAAGTTCTCTTTCCAATTATTGGGAATTTCGCCTAAAGCAAAGGTTAAACAAATCATTTATTTTTTCTATTATTACGTTCTTCGCATTTAACAATTCGGCCAATATTGCTTTCGGACCAGGGGCTCTCTTGTTCTTTAACTTCAATCTCATAAATTTCAATATTTGACAGCTCTTCCAAGTTTGACGCTTATTATTTTTTTATTTATTATATTATTATCCTTGGTCTACATAAGGATAGTTTTTGGCATATTAATCTGCGATTTTGTTCTATTAATTCTCAATTTTATTTTCATTATGTTGTGTTAAATTTTCTATTGTCTTCTTTTTTATTGTTTTATTCAATTCTATTATTTTCTATTTCCATCTTATTGTGTGTGTTTTTCTCTATTGTAGGGTCTATTCGTTTTTTGTTCTTAGTTACTTTCACGACTGTTATTATTTGATTAAGTTATTATTGACTTTGTTGAAGCTTATCTCTTTTTTTGTGGTTTAGTTTTTCTTAGTATTCTTTCTAAATTCTTCTCTTTTTCACATATTTTATTATGTTCTATTATTGCCAAGTTCTTGTATTGGTGTTTTCTTTTTAATTATTATTCTAAGTAGTATACGAGTTTCTCACCATGTTCGTTTCTTATATCATATCCGTATTTGTTTACTTTGTCTGCGTCATGGGCATTCTCAGAGTTTTAAATTGGAAGTCACCGATCATGATAGTTAATTATATCTTCTATTGCGTTGTAATTTCTTTGTATAATATTTCAATTTCGTTGCAATCGTGATCTGAGGTGGAGACAGACTTAGATAAGTTTTATTTTTTGCTTTTTATTTATTTCTATTATGATGAGTCTAGTGTGGTTGGTTATCGAGTTATAAGGCCATGGTCAGAGTTCGGAAACTCTTGATGTTTCGTCCATAACTGCGGCGGGCATCTTCCGAAGAAAATCTTCTAAAAATTAAGCGACTGCCCTGTGCGTTTTGCTTCTATACTCGTGCGTGTGTGGTAGGGATGGTGTTGGGGGGCCGTTGTTGACGTCATCGGGATGGTAGGTAACGTAATCGGACTAGCTGCGACGTCAATTGGGTCGTTGCAGATAATATTTTGGCATTTTCTGACGTCACTTGCTATTTCACTGTATTGCGGTCTGTTTTTTGTCTCTTAAGAGCGATAAACCAAGATTTGGTAGATTGAATTCGTCGTTCCGTTAAAATTATTTTTATATTTATAAATCTCCACCCCACCGCCTTTATATAATCTCGGATAATAATTCCTACAATTGGATAAAACTTGTGCTTACCCAAATTCTATCTCGTGGTTAGGATTTTCCAAAACATGTTCAGCAATTGCTGATTTTTCGGTGAAAATGCCAAAATATTACAACGTCCCGAGTGACGTTGCAGTTAGCTCTATTAAGTCATCTACCATCCCGGTGACGTCAACCACGCCTCCCCAACACCATCCTTACCACACTCGTAGGAGTACAAAAGCAAAAACGCACGGGGCAGCACTTGATTTTTAGAAGATTTTCTTTTGAAGATGCCCGCCGTGGTCATGGATGAAACGTCAAGAGTTTCCGAACTTCGACCACGGCTTTATAACTCGAGAACCAACCACACGATGCACCATAACACCGGCCGTGAAAGTCTTCACATCTATATGATGTAGCCTACTTTATTTGAAATGGGGTTTTTAATATTTTTATGTTTTGTTTTATTTTCTTCTTTACTATACACCCTATACTACCATGTTTCATTTTTAGGATCCATATAATATAATTGGTTTTGTTTTTAAAGGTCTGTTTTGTTCTCTTCTTGGTTTCATCTCCGATATTAGCATGCTTTATTTTATTTTTGTTAGTGCTGCTTTAAGTTTATATATCTTTTCGTCTTTTGCCGTGGATTTGACGTAGTTTGCTGTGTGACTAATTTTGTTTTCTTTTTTTTTTTGTTTCTCGCTTTTACATGTCTCTTTTGTCTTTCTCAGGTTGACCGACAGGCCGATGTGAGGTTGTGGACATTTTTTCTTTTTATGTTTTATGATCGACATCATGTTTGTTTGCGGAGAGTAGCTAATAAAATACCACGCTTGCTCGGCATGCATTATTTCAGATGTTGCATAATGATTTTGGCCCTCCCTGAGTATTTTACCTATATCTAGGAGGCTTTTCCCTGTCACTTAAATACTTATAGTTATTGAAAGGAATTAAATGTAGATATAACTGGGGAAAAATCTTAAAATGTTCTGTTCAATCCACTTATAACATTAAAAATACCACTGGTGCTTTAATGACATTCTCCGTCTGTGCAAAACGGCCAGCGTTTTTTCTCACGCCTGCATGGAATTAAAAAAAACTATGTTCCAAATCACTACAAAAACAATCCTCGGTTTTGACTTTTATTACTCATAAAATCAGAGGAAGCCAATCGATTTCGGATTAGGACCAGCGGCGATTCGCAACGTTAGGAGCGGTTGGCCATGGTTTTCGATTAACATTTTGCAAGAGTTATAAAAATTAATTGGCCGCGCGTTTTTTACGTAACCGCGAAAGACGCCGCAATTTAACTGTAAACAATCCATCCAACTTCAGTAGAAAACAAATAGGAAGGCAGTCATTGCATTTGTATACAGGGTGCTCCAATAAGTTCTATTTTTTTTAAATTTTTTGGTGGTGGGAATTTTCTATTTTTTTTTGATATTATTTTAATAAATTTATTTACGTGATTTTTTTTTAATACGGGGGTTGGGGCATAAGTTATGACTTTTTTTTTAAATATAAGGGATGGTAACACAAAATGACGTATGTCTCACGGAAGTTGTGCACTCATAGTATGTGTCCACAACACAAGTGTTTGATGTTTTGTAATTTCATAAACAGCAATGTTGAATTAGTTGTTTGTCAAATATATGATTCGAGTGGAACAGCATTCGTTTATAAAAATTGCCGTTTTTCTTGGCAGAAATACCAGAGAATATTCTTCTATAGAGAACAGTCGCAAGGTGGGTAGCAGAGTTTCATTGAGGACGCGAAGCAACCAGTGACCGGCAACGAATGACCTGTGTGTGCGGGCCGATGTGTCAAATGCAGTAATTTATTATCTGATGGAAACCGACAGACAGCGGGGTGCTGATCAAATTAGAGAGCGAAACGCACCATCCATAGGATTTTGCGAAACGATCTTTATCTACGTAAAGTTGCGTCGAAGTGGGTACCACGTTCAGTCATGGAAGTTCCAAAGTGGATGCGTTATGCAACTTTCTGCGACCATCTAACACACTGGCAGCAAGAGGCATATCACTTTCAAGAATAATCGCTATCGATACATTTTGGGCCAGGGCTTGTGAACTAGAGCTCAGTCCGCGGAGTAATAACATGCAGGTATTCCAAGAAGGCACGGGGGTTGACTGATAACTGATTTATGTAACATTGCTGTATATGTAATTACAGAATATCAGTCATCTTGTGTTGTGGACACACACTATGAACTAATGGCTTCCTTGAGACATAATACATTCTGTAATATCTTCTCTTACCTTTAAAAAAAAATTGCTATAACTTATACCCCAACCCTCGTATTTCAATTTTAAGATCACATAAATCAGAGCTATAGAAAATAGGTAAGTCAAATTTAAATATTACTTTATTAAATCCAAATGTAAATGTAACATACAAAACTATTTTTCTTACATAACAACGTCCCATAATAATTCGATGCGTTTGTTTTATCGTATGGGAAACTTTTTGGTGCTTCTATTTGGAAAAAAGAGGAACAATTTTCATATGAAGTTCTATGCTTGACTGTTGCCCTACTAAAGCAACCTTGGTGGATCGGAAGGCAGAAGTTCCGTCAGAATCTTTTTCTCGTGAAGTTGATGGCGATTTTTGCGTATGGGGAGTGATTGTGTGCCACACCGTTCCACATGACAACAGTTTACTAAAAGGGACTTTCATCTGAGACAGGTATGGCGTACCATTGGTGAGAAACGTCCTAATCTTTTGGACAGTACTATCATTCTATACGACAACGTAATACCATATCCAGCAAAGTGTGTAGGACAGTAATTACAGTGCTGGGGGTGGGAAATATTGGAGCATCTGCCATACTCTCCTGGACATTTTTCCATATGATTTTGACTTGATACGAAAAGTACAAGAACCATTACGTGGTGTGGTAGACGGTTTGGGACACGAATGGACATTGCAAATCTTGTGGATGGTGCGTTTCTCTCTTATAACTCGGGCAGCGTCTATCGGTTACTGCAAGTGGCACATCGCTCTGTGTGTTGCCGATCGCTGGTTGCTTCGCGTTCTCGCTGAAACTCTGCTACCCACCTTGCGACCGTTCGGCATGGAAGAGTATTGTTTGGTTGACTGATTTAACATTGCTCTCTATGCAATTACAGAACATCACAGAACCATCTTGTGTGGTGGATATACTATGAATGGACGGATTCTTTGAAACATTTTGTAATACCATTCCTTATTGTTCGGAAAAAATAGTTACCATGACTTATGTTCCAACTCTGTATTAAGTCAATTCTTTTTAGACTAAACAAATTTAAGGCTGTGCGACAAATATCCTCGAAGCCGCTCCAAACATTTTAATGCAAAATTGGCAGCACTTTTACACGCGTTTAACATACAGATGATTAAGTCTAATCGCCGTAGAGTAGCTTTGGAAATTACCCAGAATATATAGGGTGCGCCAACTGATTAGTGAAATTACGAGCTGCGCATCTTAAAAATATTTACATCATTACAAGACTTCTGCTTTTTTGGCTCGTTGTGTATATCACCATTTGAAAGTGTAATTGCCAGTTTTCACCAGCTCTAATGACCGCCTCCATCTTCTAGTTAGGTATTGAGGTAATTTGTGATGATTTGCCTAACAAGCGTTTTCTCTCAGCCGCCAGGCTCTTAAGTTATCGTCTAATTCAAGCGCCACACACGTTCCTAATTCACGCGGCTTCTTTAATAAGTTACGCACGTTGTCTGCTGCTGAATTGGTTAAGCGTAGCCTTTCTGCGAGTCATGCCACTGTTTAATAAGTTCGGCCCTTGTGGGGACGAAGGTAAAAAGGCCTGGTAATTGCTTTTTTGCGCGTTGTTATTGCTTGCGGGACATTAGCGACGGTGTGATGAAACATGTTTAAATTGTTACATGTTGGCGGCAGGTGAAAGCTGACCCGCGGTCTTCTATTAAAGAGCCAAGCAGTAATTTGCGGGGAAAAGCTGATTTACAATTTTTGAGTAAACCGCGCTTTTGCAAATAGATGCAGCAACTTTTATGCGAAGAAGTCGAAAGAACCAGAAAGTGTAGATATGTAATACTAGGTGGCGCAAAAGTCATCACTGTATCGGAAGATGCTATAATTTTCTAAATGACGGCAAATGTCAGTTCTGCTTTGACATTTGTGAGGTAAACAGATACAAAATACACGTCAACAAGACATGAATCGCTATACTCCTCAAGAACACGTAATAATTGTTTCAATTTTTTGCGGAATAATTCGTCGGTGGTGTTGGTGCAGCGTGAATTTAGGCGCAGATTTCCCGGTCGTCTGACACCAACTGGACAAACACTACGGTATTTAGCCGCTCGCCTAGAAGAGTATGGGACAATACAAGATGCTGTCAGGTCTGGCCGGCCCCGGTGTAGCCGTTTTGCTGAGAATATCGCGGCTATGGCTGAAGATGTCGCAGAGGACCCCGGAGTATCGACCAGACGACGTTCCACGCAATTGGGCATCAATCGGCGGTCTTTACAGAGAATTTTGGTGAATGACTTGAAGATGTTCCCTTACAAAGTGCAGACAATGGATCAGCTGTTAGCCGTTGACCGCCAAGCGCGTGTAACCTACGCTCAAGCCATCCTGAATCTCGACCACGAGGAAGAAAACTATACATCGAAAATTATCATGAGCGACGAAGCCCATTTCCACCTCCGTGAATATGTGAATAAGCAGAATTATCGCTTCTGGGACACAGAAATTTCGCGTATAAGTCACGAAGAGCTATTATACCCGTTCAAAGTTACTGCATGGTGTGCCGTTTACGCTGGAGGCGTCATCGGGCCTTATTTTTTCGAAAACGCCGCGGGCCAAACGACTACTGTGGACGGCGAGCGCTACGGAGCCATGTTCAACGACTTCCTCCATTGGATGAATTGAGACTGGAGAACATGTGGTTCCAACAGGATGGAGCAACGGCCGCATACTGCACGAACCACAACCGAAATTCCGAGGGCTGCATTTCCGGGTCTCCTAATCTCTGGTTTTGGTGATTTGCGCTGGCCGGCAAAATTTATTTAACCGTTCCAGACTTCTTTTTGTTTCTCGAAGTTACGAGTCTGTGAACAAGCCTCAGACTCTTGAAGCTCTCAAAGAGAATATCCGTCAAGAATGCGAGAACCTATCGCCGGAAGTTCTGGCAAGAGTGATGGAAAATGCCATAAATCGGGCTCGTGTGGTCATCAATTCTGGCGACAGTCACTCGACTTAATGGAGAAAAAAATTAAGACATCAAGTAAACACAATCCAAAAACAGAACCAAAGTTTCACATTCATAAAAAAAATTACAGCCAAAGAACATCGGGTGACAACTTTTGCGCTACCTTGTAGTTGAAATTTAATCTTTCTTAACAAACAAACTAAAAAAGGTCAAGCACCTATTCTTCTCTATTGTTGGTGGATGATTACCATTTTTCGGACAGCTTGTGAGATTCATTACGACAAAAATTTAATAAAATGTACCAGCTAAACAACTTTACAACACTCAGAACTTGTGGTAATCTGAAGGGGATGTGTCTGATGAATATGAAGTGTGTTTGTGTGATCCTTGGTAACCTTCAACTGTGACTATTTCGCCTAATACCCAACAACTGTCTTGTCTTACAAATTACAGCCTTAAAATTTTCCTGGTGCTGATAATAGGTCTTAACAATTAGTTTGGATTTGTTCGTACTATATTTACTAATAGGGATACCGTAAAAGATTCACAAGGCGAAGTTTGTGTGTTAGAGCATGTCGCTGGAAAATTTTAGTTTCTATACTTTCGTCTCTAATCTCTAGTTCTTTTTATAATTCCTCTGACAATCCAAATATTAAATGTTTAGAAATGGGTAAAAATCAAAGCATACGATTTATATAGACGCTTTATGAAAGAAAAATATCAATACAATTCATATATTTAATGAATGAGTCAAAATATCCATTGAGGTGAGGAAATCTGAAAGATCTAGGTAAAAACCACTTAAGAGTTATATTGATGGTAACCATGATTTTGAGGTTATTGCTGGACACCATTTAGAGTTATTTTTAGGGTTAACTTAATTTTTGAGTTTTAATTTCGATGAAAGCGAGCTCTGTTTTGCACAATCCATCAATGAAACAATATTATTTTTCCAGCAAATTTAATTTGGAATTTACTTAATACCAAAAAGGTATGATGTAATTGGGCTTAGGTAAGCACAAGGATCACACAAAAACTTAAAAATCTTAAAAGACTGCTGAAATGATGAAATTACTGAAATTGTTACGATTGTCACCATGCTTCGTGAAGCAAAAAATCTTTAAAAGAAAATATCATTTTTATTTATTTTTTGTACAAAATTGTTTCTCATGGTAAACTTTAAAGCAGTCACTCGTTTTAGAAAGATACAGTGGTGTCCAGCACTTTTCTCATAATATTCGAGAACGACCTGTGCAAGTTTCGAGTGCGCGCCGCTGCTCATGATCATCTCTGTGTATGCGATAATGGCCAACATTGTCATACCTAATTATTACCATTACATCATTACATATATTTAAGACTACTGGCTGTATTCATATACATTTGTCATAATGGAAGTTCATTGACTTTAAACGTTTTTAATTTGTATTTAAGGTTTCATATATCAAGTGTTACGCAATGCTTACGGGTTTTTTCCTAGTATCACTTATGGGACGACCAAACTTGACTTTTTTTGTGATGGAGAAACCTGGGCTTGACAATCTGTCCCTTTTTGGAGTGAATTTCACGTGGCCCGAATTGTCTCTTTAAAGGAATAATTGATCCATTAATGCATATGTTTTTTTCTAGAGCACTTTTTTCCGAAACATTGGGTGATTGGTTAAACTAAAGGATTATTTCTCAGCAACTCAGACTGATTTCTGGTCAAGCCAATGTCATCATAACATTTTATTCTTGTAAAAGGATCCCAATACATTTTTAGCTTTGGAAATTAAACAGTTTCCGTAAGTATATGAATGACAACCAACTTTTTAATTTCTTGTTGACTGCAGTTTACGTTTTCTCACTTTTGTATCGAATACATGTTTGTCTTCTCAACTAGCCCAGAAAAGATTTTATTATGAAAATAATTTGAGAAATATTGGAATAGATTTGATCTTCAGCAAAAATCTTCATTCATGTATTTTGATGGAGTGAAATCAACAATCGGAATATCAAAAGTGTCTCTTTGCCAAGTTATTTTTCTGTTTGTTAACTTTGGTTGACATATCTTTACAGATAAAGCTTCATCATATGTAGCAACTTTTTGTTTTTCTCCTTGATTTTTTACAGCCGAATCTTGATCATCCGAGGCAGGCAATTCTTGACACTTTTTTCAACTTTCCATAAAATACAAGAGGTATTATTGCACCTTCATTTGAAACAGAAGAGTGATGTCACCCTAAATAAACAAAGGCAATTTAAATTAGCAATATGGTACATGTTTTTCGGTTGAGGGGTTTCATGAATGCGGCAGTGCTTGATGGCGGTAATTGCGTACTTAAAGTTTGGAATGTTATCAAAACATCCTCATTAGTCCTATTGATCCTCTTCTACAATAGAACACATTTATTGATCCACTAGTAAACATTTTATCCGTAAATAATGTAAACCAACGATAAGGTAAACTACAGGCCCTTTTGCGCATTTTGCTTTTTGATTTTGCTTTCATCTTTATTCATTTTTGATCCAAAAGAAAAAATACATGTAGCTAAAGGCACACGTTGAATTATTCCACAAAAGCAAAGCCTAAATTCGTTTGTAACCAAAGTAAACTGCGGACATCTAGCGCAAAGTTGTGAATTAATCGTTTCCTTTTCTTTTGTGAGCGTTGAAATGTACTGGTGGCAATTGCCACCGTCAGAGGCGAAATGATTAACGATTATCGTTGACAACAAAAACCAACTTTACAATTTTTTGGATGGTTGATTTGCATTAAGTTAACCTCTAATATTATTCTAGTAAAATTATTTTTTATTTGTTATTTTAGTCAATACGAAACCAAGAGTTGCGGGTTCGAATCCCGCTCTCGCCAATCCAATCGCTGGCATTTTTACGGCCCAGCTCGACTCGGGCTGTAATAAATGAGTACCTGGAGGTCAAATTCTGGGGTAATAATAGGCGGTCGGTACGTAGCGCTAGCTACGTTACTACCCTCGTGTACCGTAAGCTCTAGATTGTAGCAGACCTATCCTGTTACGACCCCAAAGGGCCTTCAAGGCCTATTACGGGGAACTATTATTACTATTTTAGTCAATACATAATTTTAACACATCGCTTAAAAAGTTCCTAGGATGACTGTTATATGGCGCCACTATTGACAAATCCATATGATTTTTAGGAAGTACTAATCTTCAAATGATACATGTCAAATTTCATGACAATCTGATGTTTAGTTCACAAGTTACTTTTATAATTTTCAAAACAATGGAAAAATCAGAATTTCGTGTGTTGGTGTTGCTTTTTAATGGGAAAAAATACCGTTCAAGCAAAGCAATGGCTTGGCAAGTGTTATTAGGACTCTGCTCCATCGAGCAAATGGTAGAGAAGTGGTTTACTGATTTTAAACGCGACCGTACAAACATCGATGATGCTGAACGTTCTGGTCGCCCAAATTCGACAGTTGTTCCAGAAAACATAAAGAAGTTCACAAAATAGTTTTGGCCGATCGTAAATTGAAGTTGTGTGAGATATCTGACACTTTAAAGATATCAAAAAGCAGTGTATTCACCGTTTTGCATAAAGGTTTGTCCTTGAGAAAGCTCTGTTCGAAGTTGGGTACCGCGTTTGCTCACAGTCGATTAAAAACAACAGAGCGCTGTTTGCAGCTATTTCAGATCAATAAAAAGAATTTTTTCATGCGGTATGATGAAACATGGATCATCACTACACTCCAGAGTCAAATCGCAGTCAGCTGAGTGAACAGCAAAGGGCGAAAGCCACCCAAAACGATCAAAAACTCAAATATGCTGGTAAGGTTAGGTTTTGGCATTCGTATTTTGGGATGCGCACGGTATTTTATACATCGATTGCCTTGAAAAAGGAAGAACCATTAATAGCGAATATTATAGGGCGTAATTGGTACGTTTGAAGGAAGAAATTGTGAAAAAATGACCCTAAATGAAGAAGAATCAAGGACTCTTTCACCAAACCAACGCAATAATGGCAAAATTGCATGAATCGCACTTTGAATTGCTTTTTTAATTCTTTTTTTCTTTTTATTTATTTCAGATTTTCCCCTTTCCCTCATTATATGGGGCTTTCACCCACACTCCCTTCATTCTATTTGTTAATATTTTACTTTTTGCTTTTGTACTTTCGTATCTTTTTTGGTTTTATTCTTACTGATAGTCAAATGAATTATTGAAATATACACGATGTATTTTGTTCAACAACAACGACCTCAACATCGAAGCCAAAGCGAAACATTCATGGTTCGAAGGTAAAGCTCTGCATTTGGTGGGATCAGAATGGTGTAGTGTTTTATGAGCTGCTGAAACAAAACTAAACTATCACTGCGGGTTGCTAGTTGACAACTGATCAAATTGAACCGAGCGTTGAAAGAAAAATCAATGGAATACACCAAAAAACACAATATAGTGATTTTTAGCACGACACATGTTGCAAAAAAGTCAAAAACACTTCGATGGGATGTCCTACCCTACTCGCCATATTAATCAGACGTTTCCCCTTCTGATTACCATTTATTTTGATCGATGGCGCATGGTCTGTCTGAGCAACGCTTCTTTTGAAGATATCAAAAATGGGTCGATTCATGGATTGCATCAAAGGACGAGGAATTATTTCATCAAGGAATCTGTCTGTTGTCAGAAAGATGGAAAAAATTGTAGCTAATCATGGGCAGTACTTTGAATAACTTGTGCTTTATAATTTTTTTCGAAATAAACATTTAATTTGACTAAAGTACTTTTAAATTAAATCCAAGCCCCAATATTATTAGCAGACGAGCTTGGTAAAACGCGAGTATATAAAAAAAAGCGGACAAAGGAAGACTTGTCTGGTTTCTCTGTATCAATCATCACATTTATGTAAATAAAAAAAAATGTTAAAATATAATTTATTTTTGTTAACAAAATAAAAGCCACTTTCGTAAAACACAATATTAAAAAAGGTTCTAGTATTACTATAAGGGAGACCAAAAGGATTGTTCACGAACTTGTTTTGTTATGGTTAAATTATTTATTTCAAGCGTAAGTAACTCACAATAAACACACTGCATTATTTATTTTAAAGCGTGGAGGGTCGGTCATTAACTAATGTTCGGGTACTATGGTTACGAGGTTGGATCGACTTTATAGCTCACTCGGGTCAGGAATCTGTCGATTAAATGCAACTGTCTTGTATAATGCTTAGTCGTGCTGACTGTATTCTAAAATCTAACATCACACGCGTTGTGCTGGGCACAAGTTGGTGTGCCAGAAGTATCTCGAACTTGCGATGGTCGTCTTTTCGCTCAAAGTCTGCTATGTCTCTTACTTGTTCAGCAGTTGATGTCACTTTCGAATTCCAGAGAGGCCCGCTTATCACAGTAGGTTTCCAACGAAAACATTAAGTGTTAAAAAATATGAGTATGTGGTCCAAATTTAAATAAAATTTGTCACATTGTCAGTATAGCCGTCCTTATCTTTTAGTGTGGCATAAGTAGTCATCTTTCCATATCGCTTTGTCAGTAGTATTAGCCATGATGGAATAGTCAGTATCTATTGGCGATGCACAATGGGTTTATTCTTTGACAGGGGAAAACATGAATACAACCAATGTTCTGATAGAAAAAAGAAAAAGCTAGGTGTTTAAGTTCTTTACGAGATGAAACGAAGTCGAAAATATAACGCTCATGCGTTGCGCTTGCAATACCGTCGCTGAGATGAATGTTGTTCGAAATCACAATAATAAAAAAACAGTTTGCTCGCCTTCTTAGTCCTGAACAAATGGCTACGCGACTTCAGATATCTCAGAAGCTTCTTATTCATTATGAAAGGAACAGATACTGACGTGTGTTGAGACTTGGATTTATTATTAATTTCCCCTCTTCCTTCCGTCTAAGCGAAGAAATATGGATTGGTGGATGAAAGGAGAACGTGGACCCATGAAATAAAAAAATGTTTACGAGGAAGTTTTTCCAACTGTTTTTTTGGATAACAAAGGTGTAGTTTGCACTGATATCTAAACCTAACAAAACAGGAATGTTCAGTACTACTATCTATCTCTACTGATAAAGGTGAAAGTCTTCCTATTTCATAAAAATATATGATGTTCCAATAAGAGGTTGCTTTTGTTTCAAGATAGCGCCTATTTCCATATTGCCATTGCCACTTGAGCCAAATTTGAGGATTAGACGAGAGTGCATCATCCTCCCTCTTTAGAGTACCTACTTTAGTCATTGCGATTATCTGTTAGGACCTCTCTAAAATGTATTAAGAGAACATTGGCTTGAAGGCAACAATTAAATGGGGAATTTGTGGACAATCCCTCTAGGATTAACACATGTATGTTCTATGAAAGTTAACTATTTGCTCATTAAAGTGTATTGAAGGGGATGGAAGGGTATGTAGAAATGCAGTCGTGTGTGTTGCATTGTTTTATCTCTTTAATCTCATTTAAATTTGATGTTTTAATACCAATCAAACCGAATAAATTGCAATTATTTAAGCAATGGAGGGACTGTAAACTACAATATTGGAAATGTTTGTATTTAAGCAGTACACAAAATTGTCAACCTCCTGACAGATCTGTTTGGGGGCGACAAATTTTGATCTTAGTTGTATTCTAAACAGCGAAGTTGAGGGTCGGTATCGAAAGAGTAAAATTGAGTAAATGGATAAGAAAGTTATTAAAGGCATTTTTTAAAAATTGGAATTTTAAAAATTATTTTTGCCTATTTCCTTCGATATGGAAAATTTTATAACTGGTAGTCGACTTCCATCATTGTGCGTACCATAATTCAATTATTTTAGTGCTTAGAAGCTATACGCATAGTTTGTGGCCTTATTCGAGGACAATCGATATCCAAATAGATTTATAACTTTCCAAGGCACAGAAAGAGGTAACATTGATTTTGTAAGAGATAATATCGATTTGTAGCATTTATCAGATAAGGAAGAGTTTTGAAAAAGATAATTTAAAATTCAATTGACAGCGCTTTGAAAGAATTATTTTATGCCATGCTTTTCTTTGTATGTCTATTTGCTTATCTCGGTATTTTTCCGTGAACGATTTATTTTATTAAAATACATAACCATTCGATATGGAAACTGCCGAAGTCAAACTCTGTTTTAATCGATATAAAATATACAAATATTCTGTAGCTTCAACAACAGTTCAGTGATTCAAATGGCATAAAATAATCGTTAAGGGATGAAGCGAGGTCGAAAATGTTTCTCACGTAGGTGTCATGCTCACACATGCCAGTAGCACCGAGACGAGCGCTGAATGAATTCGTTAATCTCTCAAGAGCAGTCGGAGCTCACAAAGTAGTAAATTAATAAATTTTCAAAGATATTCGCAAGACGTTTATAGCGAACACCATTTAAGATTTCTCAGAGGCTCCTCGTTTGTTACAAAAAGAAAGGAAACATATTCGCATCTACCATTACACTTCCAGTTTAAACGACCAAGTATGGAGTGGCAAATGAAAGACGAGTGGACAACCAACAAAGACGAACGAAACTTTGTGCGGATGATTTTATATGATATCAAAGGCGTAGTTTTCATCAATTTTTTAATAAAATCAATGTTCACTACTATCGCGCAAAAAGCCGTGACGTTCCAATCAGAAGTGCTCCCATACCGCCAGGCCAAATTGGAACAGATGGATTAAATGGGATAGGACCACCATTTTTCCAGCTCTGACTTGAGATTTTGCGACTATTGGCTGTTCAAATGCACCAAGGCTGCTTTAGTAGACCAACAATCAATAAGAGAAATTTATATGAAAGTGGCTCCAGGATAAACCTACTTTTTTCTAAATAGTAGCATCAAAAAGTTGCCCATTCGATAAATTAAACGTATTGAATTATGGGGGGGGGGGGATGTAAGAAAAGTAGCTTTGTGTGTTACATTATCATTTGGCTTCAATAAAGTATTATTTAAATTTGACTTACGTATTTTCTATAGCTCTGGTTTATGTGATCCTAAAGTTGAAATACGAAATACAAAGGTAAGGGATGGTACCACAAAATGTCGTATGCCTCAAGGAAGCCACGCATTCATAGCGTGTGTCAACAACACAAGATGGCTCTGTGATGTTCTGTAATTGCACAGAGAGCAATGCTAAATAAGTTGTCAGTCAACCCCTGTGTCTTCTTGGTGACCCTGCATATCATTACTCTGCGGACTAACGTTTGAGCTCTGGTTCACTTGCCCAAAATTTATCGATAGCGATGATTCTTGAAAGAAAGTGATCTCTTTCCTGCTATTAGCATGTTGCATATAGAATCCACGTTTGGAACTTACATGAATGCATGCGGTGTCCACTTCCATGCAACTTTACGCAAGTGAAGATCGTTCCGCAAAATCCTATGGATATGGTGCGTTTCTCGATGTCACTTTCTCTCTCCAACTCGAGTGGCGTCCATCGTTTGTCGGTCTCCATTAAGTGATAGATTACTGCACTTGACACATCGGCCCCCAAATTCACAGGTCATTCGTTGCAGGCCGTTGGTTGCTTCGCGTCTCCGCTGAAACTCTGCTACTCACCTTGTGACTGTTCTCTATAGAAAAGCATTCACTAGCATTTCTGCCAAGAACGGCAATTTTATTAAACGAACCCTGTTCAACTCGGGTCACATCCGTTCTGCACGGCGTTTGATAGACAACTGATTTAACATTGCTCTATGCAATTAAAAATATCACAGAGATAACTTATATTGTGGACATGCACTGTGAAACATACTACATCTTTTAGTAATATCTTTTACCGTTGGGAAAAAATAGTTACCATGACTTATGCCCCAAGATACCATCAAAGCGACTTTCTTCTTACGTACTTGAAATATTCTCAAGAGGTTCTTCGAAGATTCCCGAATAGATGTCGCACGTTACTTAACCCATATTTCCAAGTTTGATAATGAGATCCCGGGGGTTAAGTATGGAATAACAGGTTTTGTCGAATCATTTGCATCCTTTAAATTTCGAAAATATTGGTAAACTCAGCCAATACATCGCCGTATATATTGGTTATGAATATTCAGCAATTGGTATTGGTAGCGTTACTTCACCATGTTTCGACCAATAACTTTGCTTGTCTTTATTAGAAGACTCATCTATAGCATTTTTATAAGTAAATTATCACAGGACACGCCTGTTCGAAATGTTATCTGATCTTTATTACGTATATGCGACACAAGCTTGAAAGCTTGAACTAGAATCGGTAAAACATCAGTGGTTGGAATTTTTAACGTACAAAAATCTTTTGTTATCATCAAATGGCGCTTCGAATGGTTTATTTGAATTCCACACTTATTAACAGTCTCTACTTTGTTGTGCTTTTGTTTTGCGTTGGGTTTTTATATATTCATTCTTCCTTCTTTATAAGGTCATTGAAGAAATTAATTTTTGGTAGTCTCTTGTTGAAGGCATCCGACCATAATGGTGGTCGTTTGTTACAAACAGGCAAAATTGAATTTAAACAAAACATTGTGTAGGAAGCGCCTTGTACGGGTGAAGTTATGCTTGAGTTTTGTAATTTCATATGCATAAATGAATTATGAGAAGGCACTCCTGTAATCTTCTCTAACAAATTAAATCTAAAAAAGGAAGGTCATAAAGAGATTCGCTTCTCTTTTATTATACTATACGGGGCTTGTTTCGCATGTATGAAGAGTAGTAGGTAATAGAAAAAATGAAGCATTTGAAAACGGAATGTAAATTGATATATCACTACCAAATCTGCTAATTAGAATGACTTCATGTTTAATTTTCCATAATTACAGATCGTGGTATGGATTGGTGAGCATATACAATAACCCACATATTTTCACGATTAAAATATTCCTAAAAATGAGTGTGTTGCAGAACTACACCGGTAGGTGCCGCTTATTGCACCACCAAGAAACTAGCGTGGTGCTTATTGTGTGATTTAATCTTTTCAAAAAACGGTTAGAACATTTGTTGAAGTTAAAAGACATCATACAAATCTTCTTTAAAACAGTTGACGATGTTTGTAGGTTTGTAGTACGGGGCTTGTCAGTAAATTTTGGCGGAATTGTAGAAAAATTTTTGATTTTTACGAATACGATTGCTCACTTTTTTTAATTTCTCAAGATAAAAAAGAGTTTAAGTGAAAACATTAGATTGCAGTAGACGCTCTAAGATGTAATCAAGAGGTAATTTTTTCGTAAGTGTGGCGTAACTTGTAATAAATATGTTTATAGATCATCTTAAATGTGTTGGTTTTCACAAAAGTAAGTCGCGTAAGCACTTCAACATAACGTGTATCAAATTATCAGATTGACCAAAATAGAAATATGGGAATTCTTGTTTATTATATTTGGCGGGATGTCAAGGATTTCTATATTTAATCCACTTCAATTCCTATAATTGTAGTATTTTTCGCAATTCCACTTATCTTTTCGTATTCTGCAGATACGATGCGATGGCGTGTTGTTTAAATTAACACAAATGTAATCGCAAGAGCTTGTGCGATGAGTTCTTGTGCATATCGATTGATTCATTTTGAGCTTTGGCGAATCTTTGTATTTAATTTTACCGCTTTAGATTGCCGGTAAGAAAGTTTATGTAACTAAGTAATAAAAATCGTTCAGTAGTAGAATATATGAAAGTATTTCGAGGTTAACTATCAGTAGTATTCAAAAGTTTCCGCCTTTTCGTCTAAGCCTTTATCCGACAAGTAAAATGAAAAAGCATGACAATAAAAGTCACTCGTCCTTGGGGCGATCCATTGAGAGACTCGATTTTGAACATCTTCATATGAACCGAAGTGCTGTTCTAGAAGATCTAAACGAGTGATATTGGGAAAGAACAATGTCTGGTGAACAGGGCGAGTAGGATAAAACATCTCCGGCAAGTCCTTTCAACGTGTTTTTGACCTGTTTCCCATCATATGGCCGAGTGTTAGCATTTTGGCTCATTCTGGACGTTTGACCTTCAACGCTTGGTACAAATTGATTGTGTTGATAGAGGGCACTAATGATATTTGACTCAATTTTAATAGCTCAAAGTACTGCATGCTTTTCTGGTCTCACTAAATACAAAGCACTACCTTTTTTCATGAATATTCCGTTTTGGAATCGATGTTGGTTGGTCCCGCTTGAATTTTTACGTTTGGGATACTTTTCATCCCCAGTAACAAGGAATACGATGCAAGAATCCTTTTATTTTTGCCTATTCAGCATGTCTATTTTCTTCAGTTCGTATGGTACCCATTTTCCTTTCTTGTAAAATTTCTTCATTAATTTCAAACCCTTAGAAAGCTCAGATGAGTAACACTTCATGTTTTTGCAAGTCGTTTAATGGGAATATTTTTTCAATTATTCCTATAATTGTTTGTTTTCGAATTTTTTCAGGCGCCTTGAAGGTTCTTTGTCAAATGTCAAAATTATCCCAATTGAAGCGCCAAAACCATTCTTCGCATATTGTTTTTGATCGAACACGTTCACCGTGAGCTTCTACAAGCATTCGACGAGATTATGCAGTAGTATTTTTAGATCAACTATCTTCACTTTTTTGTGGAGTTGATATAGCGGTAGTACTCAGTTGAGCGAGCACTCTGTCTTGAGGAAAAAGTAAAAATATGTGTTTTAAAATATTGAATTTGTTCGTTAATTTTTTTATGCAAATGGCGCCATAATTTAAAAACCATTTATAGTATTTATACACGAGGTTTGTCTCAAAACATCGAGCCAATGTTAATCTAATAAAAACAGTATGCGAGGCATTATTCTAACCTAGTCAATGAGAGTATGTAGACTGTAATGCGCATGCGCGATTAGAGACTACTGGCCGGGGCAGTTGGGAGTTAACCGCCGCTGAGTGAGCATATGTAAACTTTGCCTTTAGAAACTATTTAGATAATTCAAGGTACGAATGACACAAAATGATCCACGTTCTGGAAGACTAGCAACAAGAACACTGGAAAATGTTGATGTATGAAAGACCCTGCCAAGAAACATTTCTCAGCAAAATCAATGCAGCGGCTACTGTTACCAGAATATAATCCAATTGTAATTTTTTGCATTATGTAGCTCAATAATTTCGGAACAGATCAGGTGCGCACGTGCGTGCATGTGTGCGTGTTAATGATTATTATTATTAATTTTGAAATACGGTGCTCCATAATTTTGATCTTGATACCACCGACGTCAATGTTGTTCTCAATGTACTTATTTTGTCCGAAGTGCGTTACCTGCAGATCTTTCATCGTTATGTAATTTTCTGGTTTGATTATGTGTTCCATTTACTCCTGGGTGCCAGTCGGTTTCACGTTTCTGTTATATAAAAAAATGAATGTCCGGGCTTCAATTAGAAAGTGTAGGTGGTACAGTCTTCGATCTCAAAAAAGCGTTCTTTATGTCCACAATGCGTCTTGTTTATCGAACAATAAACACCCATGTTGGAATGTCATCAAACTTCAATTAATTAGCCCATAAATACCTCTAAGTTGAAACGTTTAACGCGGTTTCGGGTTAGTAGGCCGACGAGGTCGACATCTGCCGAAACTCATGACCTTTGCATACAATAAAGCCTCACATGTAAGCAAAATGTAATAGAATCGTTCCGCAGCCATAAAGCACAATGTGCACTTTAACGCGCCTTTTAATAGACGGGAGTTTTTATTGGCGCGGACGTTCATATGCAAGTTTTTATTGAGCTACAGAAATAACTCGCAATGCTTCCGAGCGACCGACAGGTAGTTACACTGCCAGCATTGTTTTCCTAGGCGAGCCTTCGCAAAAATAGCCGCCGCCGGCGCGAGAGATTTTTATTCCTACAGTCAATAAAATTTGAAAGCAAAATATGTTGTTGGCTCTACACTTCAACTGTTCCTATAGATTTTATGGGATAAGTAAAGTCGTATTGATCTACTTCTTCCTCTTGTTTCCTTTTGATATCACTATATTACGTTCTATTTGGGACACTCAAATTACGAAAGTTGTGAAGTTCTGTTTAGGATTTTATTTGGTACTATCATGTATTGGGCTAGGTCAGTAAACTGTAATGAAGTGCCACGTGAATTGACCACTGCCCAAGATCACCAATACGTGGACACTTGTTAAAAAGTGACAGATTCCTCAAGAAGCAAACAGCATGTGTTTTGTAGAATGACGAGGATTTCGTTGACTTCGAACTGGCTTCGTCGATGCAGACTTGTGCTTGGCCAAATTTGAACACACTTGAGCCAAAAATAACTGGCCGTGATCAATAAACAGATAGCTCTTCTTTATAGGTTGGCAAACAAACGTAGGGCGAGTTCTAGGAGCCCAATGACATTGAATCCTAATTTTTGTTTGTTTGTACATCTTTAAGAATTCTCTATTTCTAAAGATAAAACATGGAAATCAAACAGATTGGAGAAAGGAAGAGGTTTTGAAGAATAATAATTAATAACTGCCGTTTCCATTTTAAATTCGAATAAAAAATGCGTAAACTTAAGGTTTAAATAGAAACCAGAACAGAGAGGGATGTGGCTTTTGAGGGATGGCTGAAAGGGATTCCTCTCGTAAGGCACCTCACACTACCGCTTCTTTAATCAATAGCACGATGTCAGAGCAAGAGCTATCCTTGTTTCCCACGACAGAGGGTGTAAAATCGTCTAAAATAATTTGAGAGAATAAGGTACACTTTAGGAAGTGTATGTTACAAAAACAATTTTTGGGAGAACAAAAATAGTTGAAAATGAAGGTCATCGACGTCGTCCAAGGACCAGCGTGACTGAGGAGAATGTTTGTATCGGTCTCCGCTTCATCGAGGATGATAATCGATTGTTGAAATTGCTTCTGTCAACTTTCAGGCGAAGCACAACTCATATAGTGTCGAAAGGAGCAATTTTTAATTCATGACAACACCTAATCCCATACAGCTGCCCAAATTGAACAAAAAATTAAGATGTGTTTTGGACCACATTGGACCCCCCCACAATAAGCAGACGCTTTATTCCATTTATCGTTTTCCGTAGTTTTTGTTGTATTACCTTAATGGTAGTGGTATAGATAATAGAAGCAGTCTAAAAGATTTCAGCACTAAGACATACATTGTTATTGTTATTGGCGTAAGTGGAAATGTGCCGATACTTAAGAATATATTGAGGTAAAAGCCAGAGACTGAAAATCAATATATTTCTTTTCTTTTTCCTAAACTACTCGTATATCAAATTTTAAAGCAGCAACCTTTAGAATTCATGCCTCTAGATATGGGAGGTAAGACACTGAAGATTAATAAGGCTTCTTCCCCTCTTCCCAATAAACTCTTTTTCCTCACCTTAAGTTATGTAGGTAATTTGAAAGGAACCCAACAATTCAGGTTCCCTGAAAAGGGAAATCAGTGTGAAACTCAGTAGATGTCTTTTTCCTACCCTCAAGATACTCGCACATCAAATTAAAAAGTTCACCAACTTTTAGCATTGATTTAGAGGATAAGGATAGAACATTAATGAGCTATCATTTTTCTAAAAGGTATTCATGTATAAAATTTGAAAAAATTGCCGTGATTTAGAATTTTTATGAATTTCGGTGAAAATCTATAGGCTTTTCCATAGCACAAGACATCCAGGTAATTTAAAAGGATATCAAGGTTAGAGAAAGAGTTGAGCGTAATTAAGTACTTTTTAGTATAGTTTTTGTCGCTGATTTTTTTTTAGAAAAAAATTAGTTGAGTGAAAAATCTTAATGGTTTTATCTAAATTATGTCAACTATCTCTGAACATAACAAGAAAAGAGCAATATTTTTAGATGCTTACACTAATAGTTGGTGAAAATGACTGTGCATTTGGAAATACTGAGCCCATGTTAATATAATGAAAACAGTTTGCAGACCGCGGTATAACCTGGTAGCTGATGAGAGTGAATTGTAATGAGCATGCGTGAATGAGGACGAAGTCACTGGGCCAGTTGAAAGTTAGAAAGAATAGTTACAGCCGGTGAGTGAGCACAAGTAGTATATAATCGTCCCAATTTGCATTGACTGAATGAGTAGAGTAGCGAATCTGCGTCACATCTCTGAAGCTGGAATATTTGACTACAGAAGTTATTCAAAAACTATGCAATGAGTGCAGTAAGATGATGCAACTGATGATTGACAGGTTCATGAACAACGCGCTCGCTTCTTTACTATATTTGTTACGGAATTTTTTGTATTATGTGGCTCGGTATTTTTAGGGTACCATATAAATTCTAGCGGTTATGAAAGAAATAGACAACAGGCTATAGAAAAAAGAATAGCAAATTTATTAGAAGGTCTCTAATATACTTTAATGTGTAAAATTTCAACAGATTGCTTTTAATTCAGAATTTCAATTTTTACTCCATTTGATTATGTTGATTGGGAAATAGAGGACTTTTATCGTTTTCAAATTTTCTGAATCCTAAAGGCGGGGTTTGATCATCAAAAATAGAATTCCAAAAGTTCTAATAGTTTTTAAGTTGAACAGAGATTGACGGATGCGCAGAGTTTGGTTGGGGTAATAAATTAGGACAGGTAAAGGAATAGACTTTCAGGTGTTCATAGATATATTTAGCCCATTAATAATTGTGGTCATAATCGATGTATACAATGGTTAGAATTGTTTGAAATGTTTTCATAGGTCAATACTTTTGACATTGGATTGCAGGAACCTCCGCGCATCTTTACATCTACCTATTTTAAGCCAAAATTCTCATAGACATATGTTTTGACATACACATACAATGGAAGCATAGAGCCATAATTCATTTTGAATGTAGTGAGAGCAAATTTTATTTTTGTTTTAATAATAACGAATGGATTTATTATTCACTGTGATGATAATGTCGAAATTGGCATATTTACCACAAATTAGTTATGTGTTGGTTACGCCTTGCATGATACTTTGTCTGTTCTTTCAGAACGTATTTTAATTGGATGTAGATGATTACTATAATCTATAGCTTTGAAGTGGATTCAGATTACTCATTTTTTTAAACATACTTTCCATTCAGTCCTCAAGAGCACAGTAATTTTTCCAATGCTCTCTTTGTCACTTATATGCTGAAGCATTGGCTGAAAATAGTGGAGACGTGTGGATAGATTTTATCGACTAAAAATTCACCAGGAGCACTAATAGCTGAATGGAGAAATTTAAAAAAATAATTCCCAAATGGGAATATTAAAAAGGAAATAATTGTAAACTTAACTTGGATTGTACTGTAGTACTATTGATGCTTTTTTTTAGAGGGAGTTTTTTGTGAAAATAGTACAAGTAGTTATAGATTTTTTTGAATACTAGGAAGGGTGTAATAATAAGTGAATAGCAATACCACTTTTATCTGCAACCCTCATTATTTTCTGAATACATTTTTAAGTCTAATGATTTTCTTTAACTTTCAGCCCCCACATAGTAATTCCCAGCCAGCAAACAGCAACCATAATGCCAACAGCTCAGCCGCTGTTGCTAAACCAAATGCCGATGATAGCCCCGGGTGTTCAGCTGATCCTGAGGCCGCAGACGACGAAGATCCCCACGCACATGCAGGCGGCGCCGGCACAGGGCCTCATCCTGCAGCCCAGCGGTCAGCAGTTGCTGCAGATCCAGTCACCGAGGACGACACAGCCCATGGTGCGGGTACTGACGAATGGCATGCAGCTCACCCCGCATACCCAGGTTGTGTCTCAGGTGGCCAGCCCGGTGATCACGCACACCACTACGCAGCAGGCGCAGATCATACCGAGCGAGCAGAACCTGGTGCTATCGCACGCCATCGCGGATGGCGCCAAGAAGAAACCCAAGAAGAAGAAGCAGAAGCTGGACCTGGCCAATATCATGAAGCTGTCTGGGATCGGGGACGAAGACGACATTCAGTTCGAGAGCGATACATCACAGAGTGAGAGTGAGCCTCCCAGCATACAGTTGCAAGCAGACACATCCCAGCCACAACCCAGTGTGATACAAGAAGCAAATATTATTAGGTCTCAAGCAAATGTGATACAAGCAGCCGACTCCAACAAGAGGATTGGAAACATACAAATATCAACAGTGGCTCAGCCTACGGTTTCTACTTCGACACCTTTGGTTCAGGTTTGTTAACGAAATTGCCATTTAAGTGATATTAAATAAAATGTTTTTTAGCTTCTAAACCAGAGCTTTCAAAGCGGCGTTAATAGTACAGGCTTTCAAGCATCTCAGGCTACCGCAGCACCTGCCGGAATTCCTCTGAATTCATTTATAACACCTAATATTACTATAAATAATGGATTGGTTGTGCAGAGAAATGGTGGTTTTAAGCTTGCATTGGGAGAAGATGGACGGCTGGTTTTACAGCATGATCCAACACTTAATCAGGATTTGCAGTCGCAACTACTGCTACAAAGCATTTTTGGCCTTAATGGATTAGTTTTGCAGCCATCTATGGATCAACAGGTACATTCTCAGACAGTGCAAACGATTCAGCAGCAGTCCGTACAAACGATACAGCAACAAACGGTTCAGTCGCAAACAATTCAAACGGTGCAGCAGCAAACTGTGCAGCCACACTCTCTGCAAACCATTCAGCAAACGATTCAGCCACAAATACAGGCTGTGCAGCCACAAACTGTTCAGCAGACAGTACAGCAAACAATCCAGCACCAGACAGTGCAGTCGCAACCTTTATCTGCTATTCAGCAGCACACGCATTCACAGCCTATGCAGATTGTTCAGCCGCAGCCTATCCACACCATCCAATCACATAATATCCAGCAACATACAATTCAATCACAACCAGTGCAGTCATTGCAGTCGCCTGCTGTTCAAGCAATCCAATCTCAGGTAGGTATTTTATTCGCTCTCAAGCCTTAAAATTTAAAATTCTACCACAAAATTGTGATGTCAATCAGGTTAACATAATGGTGATACATATGCCCATTAAATTATGTTGGAGGTGTACTTTTATGCTTTTATAACTGAATCAGAAAAATTTAAGTGCTAATTATAGATCAACATTAAAATCACAAAGTGAGTATTAGAAGAAAAATTGTATTACTTTTCGAATTGTTAAATGACATATTCTATAAAATTATTAATAACTTTAATAAACATTTACTTCCACATGCTAAAGAAAACTGCACAGCACTATTGGTAGAAGCACAAAAAGTATGGCGACAATTGTGAAAAATTTTTATCATCACTCTTTAAAATAAATATTTGCAGCGTTTATCAGGGTTGTTATCAGATAAAAGATTTTGATTAGTGTTTTGTTTAATATTATTCGTTTGTTTCTGATTTCGTCAGCACGTTGTTAATGTTATTATGATTGTCGCAGCTAATATAAAGCATCTTTATGCATTGCAGGTTCATCAAAGCATCCAATCGCAAATTCAGGGGCAGATCCAGTCGTTGTTGCAGTCACAACCTCTACAGACATTACAACCTGTACAATCACAACCTGTTCACTCGCAGGCACAGCCTTCCCAAGTGACCTCGAGTATTCAGTCACAGCATCCGACAGTGCAGTCGCAGCCCATCTTGAAGGTCCAGCCCTTTCAAAAGACACCTCCAGTGCAAACAGTACATCCGCAGCCAATTCAACCAGTGCAAACCATCCATCACCAGCCATCACATCAAAATCTAAATGAAAACCAGCAAAATCACCCGCCACAAACTTCATACGTGGTGAATCTAACACCGGAGCAGCTAGAGCAACTGAAGCGCAATGGGCAGCTGACTGTCAATGGCCAAACCATTTTCATGCAGCGTCCCAACTCTTCCAACAAAACACCTGAACCAAGTGGGCCGCAGGGTGCTGACAGTAAAGTGAAGTTGTCCCCAAAAATAAAGCCAGTGAAAAAGGTTAGCAAGGTTCAAACTGGTACCACTACTGTTAAAACTCTTACACATGACAACCTTGGGATAAAAACCATCAATCACAGCACTGAGAAGGTGTTAAATCATGTGGTTAAAGAGGCTGCTAAATCCAGCTTAGTAACGGCGCTACAGGCGCCTCCAAAGATTGTGCCACAGGTGCAGCCACAACAGAAATCCTCACAACCATCGGCAGTCGTGCAGCCGTCAGTTGCGGTGCAACCTACAATTCAATCTACTGTTTCTAGTCAGACGCAGACGTCAAAGCCTCTCATCCAGGCGAAGATGCAGGGCACTCAAACGTCACAGACGCACCTTGCGCAGTCGGATGGAAATGGTAGCAACCACGATGTGGACCATCTCTTGGGCCAGCTGTTAGAGGAGTCTAATAACACAAATTCATCAGGCCCAAGTGCTGGTGCGAACGGCAGTCAGCAGCAACAGCAGCCACCTCCTCAGCGGATTCACACCATCCAGTTAACGCCGCAACAGCAACAACACCTAAAGAGTATTCAGCTACAGATACAAACATTGTCAGCCAGGCTAACACCTGGCGATATAGAGATGCAAACTGCTCTGAAGCTGCTGTTTGCAGAGCAACAGAAGATTCTGGCATCTGGGAAACTGTTGCCGCCCGACAAAGTCATCTATCAGAACAATCAGCTAACTATTATCAATCCATCATCACTAGGGCTGGGCTCTGGAGGGCCTACAAAGAGTGAGCCGCAGATCCTGCAAGCACCTGTTCCTAGGAATTCGTGCAATGACGCGACAATCAGTAATCATCAGGTATGTAGATTTGTGTTTTGTTATTGAGCTAATGATTGTTACTGTCAATTCATTTTTTCTTTGTAATGAAATTCTTAAAATGTTTGTTGAGTTAGGATTGGCATTCAATTTGTAGTCTCTTTACAAAAATTTTAATAACCTAAAAACGTGAATTTAGTTAGCTGAAAGCTTGGGATTGTATATTTTTTGATGATGAATAACATGATACATTGAATTAAACTAGGGAAGTGGTTTTGCATCTTTAAGTGATTCGCACACTTTCAATGGAATTAATATCAACACAGGAAGAGAATCATTTTTATCTAATCATTCTTGGACTAACTACTATGCTTTTCTGAGCCTTGTGGCTATTTGTTATTTATTTCTGATCTTAGGTAGGTCACAGAGATTTATATTTATTATAAATCTGGATTTTGAACTTTTTTGTGATCCTATAGAAGTATTATTTTAGATCAGGGAAGGTATGTTGCATTTATTTTATGTATGATTGTTATGCAACAAATAATGAAACCAAAACAACCTTGTAGTTGAACATATAGCCATCATTACAAAATTAAGATCATAGAAAGCGACATCTGTTAACATAGTTACGGTGTAATATGCTTGTATGTTTCAACTGTACTAATAGGCGTGTTTCTTGATATTAATTAGTATGTTTAAAACTTATGGTATTGATGTGTGTGTTAAAATTTTGTTTTGATTGTTTTACGTTTAAGCTGTCACAGATTTGCATTTAATTTGAAAAATCATTAAATGTATTGGGTCACATTAACTCAACTTACTCCTACAAGTTGCATTTTTGTTGCTGTATGAAATAAAATGATTGTGGAGCTTTATTGCTACTTTTTTAAATAAGTCATTTGGTGAGAAATATTTCCTAATTATCAGTTAGAGTGGTTGTCTAATGTAAGAAATGAAATGTTTATTTGCTGATCAGGGAGCACTTCTATTGTAGTGTTGACTAAATTCCAAGATTTGACATCGTATTTCAGATGTATTAATTTGACGTTTTTGTTCTTGTAATATTTAATTTTTTTCTAACAGATCCATCTTAATTATCTTTTCTTTTTGAAGATTGCACATGGAAATATAAAAATATCTAAAATAATTGTAAATATGAGTCTTCATTAGGTCGTTAATATTTTACTGAAAAAAAATTTGTAGGTGGGTATGAATATTTAGTTATAACAATTAAACTCGACACTCTTAAGGTTACCAGAGACTAGTGAAAGAAAGACAAAGAAAGAAAATTATAAAAATTATTGTATTATATAAAGATTATACTTACAAATACCCTGTTTGGGAATAAATATAGGGAATTATTAAATGGGTTTCAAATTATGAAGGGCACAACAGAAAGGTTCAGCATTAGTGAGTAGAGTGGATCTTCAAGTTTGTATTCTTAATAAGCATCACTGCATACCTGTAGGTTTAGCTGTAGGGAGCAATGATAAACATACTATATATTAATAAACAGATATTTCTATCTTAGAATTTACCAAATGCGGGGCAGTTGTGATGATATAATAGAGGTTTTGTACAAAATACCAAACAAAGGCATTTACAAATAGCAATTAACAAGTGGTGTACTAAATTTACTTATTAAGTGCCCAATTTGTATGAGAAATATTCAGAAGTTAACATGTGCTAACAGGAATTTTGCAGATGTAGTCAATTATCTGGCATATTACTGTTAGTACAATCTTCATTTTCATTTTTACATGACGTTCCAAGAATGGTTAGAAGAAAACAGTTATGCTGAGAAACTGATTTTTAGTGATATTTTGTGTGTGTAGTAACATGTACTGTTACTACATTGAGAGCGCCAATACTCTCATGTTACAATATAACACATTTTTCTGATTTTCATAAAGTGAAGGTTTTTTGTTGTTTCCTCATTCAGACTATAGGTCTGTCACTAGAATACTTATAGTTACACAGTTAAAGGAAGACAGTGAATGGTGACTCCTATTCTTTCTTGTCACAACTCCATATGATTTTTTTTATAGGATTATATTAAAAATTATGATTTGGCATTGTTACAAGAAAAAAGTATGCCTGCAGTCTTCGGTATTAATTATGAGGTGCCGAGAGTGTAGGGTAGGGATTTGTTTATAGCATACATATAATAATATCTACTAAATGCTTGATGAAGTATTTTTATTGTCCACAATTCTTTAAATAATGAAATTAATGTTCCACTAAGCTTGGAAAGCAATAAGCTATCGAGTCCTATCTCTGTGTGTTATGATCATTGTAGCAGATGATGAACGACCTGAGAACTTTTTGGTGTCACTATGTATTTTTTTTCTGTATGTTATTCTTTTTAAACTTTTCTATATTGTCTGACACATTACTTATTTTTTATATATCTAAAAATTCATCTTACTATGGTTTTTCAAGCAAGTAGCGACTTATTTTGGTCATGTCATCTGTGGAACTCAACTGTTTATAATGCAAAACAAAAGCATGTTATGTGTGCTATCAAAGGTCTCTATTTCTTAACTAAAGCAACTTTAAATACAAAAAAAGTTTAATTTGGACCTATTTGGTTATTGGGTAGTCATTCTATAATTTAAGCCTTATTTGACCGTTTTGGGTATAATAATCTGAAAAAGTGTTAATGGTAGTGTTTTTTGTAGTAACAGTGGTCAATATTTTTTTAAGGTTCTGACACCATGTCTAGTATAAATTACAATACAGTCTAAAAACTTGAAGTGTTAAATATATACAAATTTTTAAATAATTATTACTGTTATTAGACATCAATTTCTTGGTTTGTTCCAATTTTTATCTTGCGAAAGAAATGGCAACGTCACCTGCAAAAAATTATATTGGTTGATTAGTTCACTATGCCTAAAAGAATGATTCAAATAAATGAAGAACCTTTCATGACTAGAATTAGCCGTTTTTGGTCATATATGAAGTTTTAGAGACCTTGAATATTTGGCCATCAGCTTCTAAAATTAGGTTGCTGTGATGGGATAATGAGTAATCATTGCTGATGTTATTTGGTTTATTGCAAATACAGTAGCGGTTATAAAGACTTTTACATTCTGTTTTTTCAATCGTTAATCATTTTGCGTGAAATTTTCGCCAGATGTTTTCTATGGTACTACCGATCATTAGAACACCAATCAAACCATTTTTTGGCAATATGAATGTATCAGTAAAAATTATCAAAACAGACAAAACGTCGAAAATGACATACTACATTACAATAACAATTTCACTGTTCTAACATAACAATATTTAACAAATTTCTATCAGAATCAATAAAATTGATCTAATACTTTGTTGGGAAACCCATAGACTTAATGACAGCAGCACATCTGGATGGTATGGACTCTAAGTTTCTTGATGCATACAGGGGTGATTTCCTTCCACTTATCCTCCAGTTGGGCAAACTCCTGGTCCATATTTGATGCTTTCAATTCATGACATTTGTGTCCCAACTCTTCTCAGAGTTGCTCCATAGGTTTCAAGTCCAGTGATTGCAATGGCCACTACAGAAAATTCACTCTTCATTGGCGGAACTAGTCAGGAAACAAGGACAGAAGAATGCTTTGGATCGTTGTCTTGCTGATGGATCTATCCATTACCCATCTTTCTCCTTGCATATGGAAGCATGTGGTCCTGTAGTATCTTTTGTAGATGAACTGATTTATTATTCTACGAATACTCACAAGGGGAACGACGCCATCAAGCGAAAAGCAACCCTATACCATCAACTATCCACTGCTATGCTTGACGAGGTGGGCAGCTGATAATAGGGATTGAATTTCTGACTCTCCGGACGTCTCACATATGATATCTCATGCGGTTCAAAAAGATGGAATGCTGATGCATTGTTGAACAAGACCTTTCACTTTGCAGACGTTCAGTGAAGATGCTTCTTAGCAAAGGCGACGAATCTTGACGGAAATGAGTAGCTTCTTTGAGGGGCGACGCTTGACAGTCTTTGTAGACAGTTTCAGGCAATGAGAAGTATCTATTCCCCTCTTTATGTCGACAAGAGTTCAGATGAGGATCAGTCTGCAAGGTGCGGACGATCAGGAAATCTTGTCTCAAAGTGGTCTTGCGAGAACTTCTAGAGCAGGAAAGGGTATCATGATGCTTGCGTGATTGATGTAAATTGTTGGTCTTGTAATATTGAATTACTTGCTCAGTGCAGCAATAGCCAATCCAAGCCTGCAGTCTTCATAGATTGTTTGACGGATGGCGTTACTGAGCTCGCATGTCTTCCCTATTTGCAAATAAATTTGGAATATCGTGATGAAAAACACCATAATAAATCAATTTTTTTGCTCCTTAGGAAAAATCACCATCATGATGACAAATGTACAGTATTCTCGTACTACACTACACACTAAAAATCAAGACATATGAAGTCCATCAATGAAATCTGTACAATAAGAAATCTCTGTGTAAATTTCCAAGAAGAAATGTTTCATTTTGAAAAAATTATGTTGAAAAAATAGAATGTAAAAATACTTTTGACCCCCTACTGTAAGGGCTTCTCAAAAATTTTTGACCATAATTTGTAAATTTATTTCTAAATACGAATTGGGATATTCTCCATTTTCTCTTTAACGTTTTTTTTTTTAGTTTTTTATGGCCTTTGTTTTATCTTTCCTGTGCTTCATCGAGATATTTTTTGATGTCTGCCTTGCTCCTTTTAATTGTTTGGTTCATTATTTGATGATGTGCTTGATGTAAGTCTATCCATTGACGGTTTCCACCAAATTATGATGAATGTTGACAGTTGAACAGTTGAGAGTAGATATTGTAAATTTTTATTTTTGTTAGTCATTATGAAAAGATTGCTTGCAGATAGCCTGACTGTCTGTGCATTTGATTTGATTTGATTTGAGTTTTATTAGTAAATGGACTAAAAGTGCAATACAGTCCCCACTCAACTAACATTGAATATGTAATAATAACATTAATTTTCCTTTGCTTTGTAAACATAATGCATTATAAATACATATGCATGTAATTAATAATAGTATGCAGAATAAATCTCGCTAAATTAAATTAATTGCATGTGAAGGTGGAAAACAAAACATTTCATATTAATTCATATTAATTTATAACAGGCGTTTTAAAGACAATTAAAAAATCATTGTGTAGAAATCTCTTGGCTAATAACATAAACCTTCTTTATTAAAGAATTACTAGATATTTAAAGGAAAAGTTGGGAATATGAAAAGGATGGTAAACAAAACAGATATAAAGAGAAAATGCTTCTTTTTGATTTTAAGAAGAGTAGCAGGTGAGAAAATAGTATCACTCTTTAATGTTAGAAATTGTACAGTTGTTTTATTGTGGTAATATATTACTCATCTTCTTACTTTCCTTATGTTGCTTCCTTTCTTTGGTTTATTATTTGTTTATTCTATTCTGTTTAGGCTTTGTTTCTAATTGAGCCTAAAGGCAAAGTTGCCTATCTTTAAGGTACATGAAGTCAGATATTATATTTATTGTTTACCTATTACTTTTAACTATTATTATATCCTATAAGTATATGATTTTCAATAAAAAAATATTGAGATTTATATTGAGGCTTAGAGAATGAAAATTCATAATAATACAAATCTTTACTTTTCAGGTGGTCGCATCAATCTCTTCCCAGCAAGTACCAAAGATCACGGTCACGATCCCGCCAGTGTCAGACCATCTCATTCACAACAGCAACGCGATCCGACCGGCTACCTCAGCGGCCGTGCAGATTGTCAAAGTTCCTTCTAGCTCGGCGCAAACAGCGCCGCTGCCGTACATGCAGCAGAACAAGTACATTCCCAGTTTCACAAAGGCACAACTGTGAGTAGAACTTCTAGTTAGTTTCAGCCATGCAATACTAATAGTAGTTTGTACAGGATGGAGCAGCAGCTCAATACCGACCAGAATGGCGCTCTGAAGCCCGACATCCACACGCCCTTTCGCGACAAGGCCGACGCGTGCAAGCGGCTGGTCCGCTACCACTGCTACAACCAGCCTGTGCTGTCGCAGAAGGACCTGAACAAGGCCGATGAGATCTTTGAGCTGACTGCCCAACACCTCATGAACAAGTTTTCGCGGCTGGCGGATCGGTACCGCAAAATAGTCTACAAGCAGAGCATGGTAATGAGTAGCCTTTAAATGTGGTAAATGGAATATCAAAACAAGTAACCATTAGTTTATTGATTTATTAACACTTTATTAAACAAATGTATAATTTTCCTAGATTTGCAAATGCATTACTACATGCCATGGGATTTAAAATAAACAATATTAAATTAGATGTTTATTATAGTGAGCAAAATTGAATTTTACTTTAATTAGTTTTAAGTCACTAACTAAGTGAACAACATAAGGTGTAGCATGTGATATCAGTTTTGTTTCTTTGGTATGATACATGTTATATTGGAGACATCAATGCTATTTGAGTAGGAAGAGGTGTGATTTGTGTTTTGTTTTAGATCAATAAATTAATTGGCGTAGATGTCGGCAGCAATAACTAAAGTATTCCCACTATTCTGTCTTGCACCTACTTAATTAAACAAATTCAAATTACGTTTTGATTCATCTCACAGAACAACTGGGAGTTAGCTAAAATGTTTAAAAAATTGTAATTAGTTTCTTTGATTCTTCATTCACCGGTGATTTGGTGTTCTTGCTTTCACTTGTTATTGAATCTTATACAGCTCATCTAGCAAAAGACTTATATCACCAAAAAAATTAGTATAATAATTAACAATTATTTGAGCATAAATTATTAATATCTATTGTATTATACTGCTTTTCTGTACACATAAGAGATAAAGAACGCCAGAGGTCCTGAAAATGTTGTGAAAGTAATTACGTTTTCCTTGGACCTTCCTTTTAATATATTTCCAAACATTTTCTAATAGATTGACATCTAGTAATTGGTGGGCAGGCTCATCTAAAATCATGGTTCTCTATCCGTGTTGCTCATAAATGACTTGAATCTTTGGATTTGATGCTTTCTTGGAGTATATAGCAGATGATTTTTTCTTCAAACTATCTTTGTAGATTTCAATAAGCTTTACTAATGTAACCCTTTTTAAAATCTTTAGTAATCATGAGGGCAATTGTACTTCCCTTTTGGTCACTTTTTTATGCTACACTTATCATGATCGTTAATACCATGTTTTGTTTGAATATTTGGAAAATCATTTTATCTTCTATGAATATAGACTTAACTTTTTTCCACAATTAGGTCCACAATAGGTCGTTTATACCATTACTATCTTTGTACTGTTTCAGCCTTGTTGTTATGAGTTACTATGACTTTAGGCAACAATTACATTGGACATTGTAAATCAGAACATTATTTTGAAGCAATTATTTAAAAAATTAGCTAGCCTACCAATTTTATATTAAAGTTGATGTTGTCCCAAAATATTGTTCTTTGATTACTGGCACTGCCCCGTTGAAGGTTAGGCTTCTGTAGTGGTATGGACAATGCTGTTTTTTTCTGTGGATTAGTAGGATTAGTGAAAAACTGTTAAGACTTCTGCTAGTCTTCAGATGCAATTTATGATGGCAGCTCCATCTTTACAAAATGAATTATGGGAATAGGTCACTTTTCTTCAAGTAAAGAGTGGTATAGAATAACATCATTGAGTGTTAGAAACTTTTATGAAGGTTATATTCTTTTATGTAATATTTAACATACTGAGCGGCTGAAGGACTCTCTGTTTTTGCTTTTTAACAACCAACAATGTTGGTAAATACTGGTAACACAGTTCTATTTAATTTGGGTGTAAAATTGCTAAATACAACAAAATCACTCTTGTATATACTGTATTTCTGCATATTGTACTATTAGTTTCTATTACATACTGTCTTAATGAGAAATGTAGAAGTAACAAATTATTCCATGTTTCTCAGATTAAGTAGTTACATATTTTTGATAATATAAAAACCAGAGCTGAAAACAAGTGTTCTATACATTGCATATAACACGAGTATGTTTGGCTCGCGATGCTACTTTTATCATTGCAATCTGGAAAATCAATTCTCTTT